>OY759222.1:9071221-9801221 GCA_963662175.1 Aradus depressus
TATAAAGAGCCAACATTGTCTCCCAAAACTAAAGCACTCGTCGAATATGAACTTACCTTGAAATTGATATATCGGAGATCCAGACGTGAGAGATCAGATCCGGCGAGATTTACCCCCTGGAAACGGAGCTCCGAGATAAAGGGTGTCATGATGAGAGCGTTAATGACATCCCTCCGGGTGAGAGGCAGGTTGTCTCGGGTCTGTTGTCCGTTCTGGATGACCACCTCCAGCTGGGGAATCATGCCCTCTACACCGAAGAAGCGGGCCTCCTCCAAGATACCTACACCAAATCAACAGTTAGAGCAGAGATAAGTGTGAGGTGTCAAGATCACATAAAATGGCTAACACACCTCTGTTTTGTATACAATAGGGGCGGTGTAACCTAGGCTTCTTGAGATGTTCCAGAGCCTGTGAGAGGTCATCGTCTTTCCATATGACGAACCCTTACGACACCTCAATGAGCGAAACTGGCTCAATGCTCCTATCAAAATTGGATAGGGAGAGGAGTTGACGCTAGGACATCTCTGGTAGTAAGCGATATGACTTAAAGTACATAAAGCCCAGGATTGAGTCACAATAACTAAATAACACTGGCTCATAAGGTTGGGTTATAAAAAAAAAACATCTTTATTGTGCTTTACACAAAATATGTAAACAATCAGACTTGAACGATTAGAAAGAACCAAAAGGTCATTGTTAATCAGTGAGAAGTGGTTGAATGTGGGAGAGTGACGTGTGGAGAGAGGCGGGGTGGGGAGCGCTCCCCTCTACTAGCCCGCTCAACGATCCCCAACTGCCACTCTCAGAATTCAAAAAATGAAATGCTTTCACTCACCCCGGTGCGCAAACCACTCGTTCGATTTCGTCCAAATTTGGAATGTAGGGTCTTTAATCAGTGTCCTCACAGTTTATACACGTGTTTTCAAAAAAGGACACTTTAAACCACTTTTTGGGGGACGAACTAAAACACTGGTGCGGAGTGGGTCTGGGAAGTGTTCAGCGCGATACGTAATTTCGTAACTGATTTATCAGCTTAGTCCCCAAAATGGTCCAGTGTGCGTAAATAAGTTTCACTTCAAAAACAACTGTAACATTCAAAACTCAATCATTTTAAATAAAATGTTGTAGGGACAGTTTAGAAAAGTTATTTAAGCAATCTCCGCAAAAAGGGCATAAGGGTGCCATGAGCCCTTTTGGCAGGTATAGCCTGGAATGACAGAAACCCACGACGAGGTCTGTTAAGAACTTGTATTGAAAGGTGAACAGTTACCTTCAGGGTTGATATTAGTATCAAAGATGAGTTGTCCATTGCGGAGATAGTTGAGGATGGGCTCGAAGTAAGCCGGACTCCGGTCTATCAGGTAGGCTCCCTGACTGTCCACGTTACTGGGAGTCATCAGGTATCCCTTCTCACCTTCCGCAAACATCCTGCACAAAAAAAAAAAAACTTGAACTTCTCAATGTTCCTACTTTCCTATTTTAACAGTAATCCTCCTCTATACATTCCATGAGGATTGGAGAGTATAAGAAAGAACATACATGGATAAGCAGTCCAATAGACCACCGAGGTTACCAAATTTAGTGTTAAGGTACCGCTTCAACAATTATCGTACTATTATTTTCAGCGGGAGATGTTCATGGATTTTTTTTTGACGAAGAACTACATCTTAACTCGGCTTATATCTCCCAAAATAATAATCATAGAACAATGAACCAAACGCCAATAGAAAGACTGTGAAGAACGATTTATTATAAAACAAGTTTCAACCCTTCATTTTTCCTTCCTTAAATACGGTAGCATAAAAACAAAAAATTAGGCGAAATCTCGAATGATTGTGTCTCAAAGTTAGTCGAAGTCGCGAACCGCCATCTATCCGTAATATACCAAACTTTTTACCGACAAGCATTCTTTTCTGGAAAAATAAGTGAGTTATATATTTATTTTATTTGTAATATGTATTATTTGAAAAAGTAGTAGCTGTGCCTCTTTGTATTTGTTTTGTGTTTTTGTACAGATAGTTATGAAAAGGCTAAATTTGTCCGAAACAATAAAATGTCCTCCCTTCGGTTCTAGTCCCTTCTCAAGCAGTATAGGGTCTCCTGTTGTATGTGTGTGTGTGTGTGTGTGAAGACCCATTTAACAAAACCGGAAAAAACCAAACTGCTTCAGTAAAAAGGCCGATGTGAGGGTCAAACTTGTATTATTTCGTATACTGAACTCACAAATATATGGCCTAATTATGCTTTGCTGACATTTGATTGCATGAACCACAAAAAAGAAATCATAAAAAACGCGCAATCAAAAATGCAACCAGATAACAGGATAGTACTACCAAATTATTAAATTCTATAATATAATAATAAATTAAAGTGTAAAAACAATTATATACCTAGCTAGCATACTGTTGGGTTCTTTTGAAACTAGAGTACTCCGAGAAGTAGTGAAATATTTGCCACCAACATTTAAAGTAACCCAATGAGAGCTTTTCCCTTTGGCTTTGCAAATTTCAGTGGAGGCGACTGCATTTGATTCTCCGGTGACTGGCCCTAGCTGTATGAATCCCTCACCTTCAGATACATATAAGATATCATCATCCCTACAATAGATTATAACAGTTTAAAAACACAAATAAAAAAAGGGGGAATACTTAAAGTATTGAAGAATAAAATGGAACATACCTTATCAATGTTAGATCATCAATTTCACCACCCTTCCGCGTAAATAATCTTTTGGCTGTTATATTAAACTTGGTTCCAGCAGCAGTCAAAAGTTCCTCCAAGGAACGAGTGACAAGAAGAACCTTTGAAATAAACAAGAATTTTTTTTTTTTCAAAAATATAATTTGGATGACAGTCTATCACTTAGCATATTATCGTAGTTCAATAATTATTGACTTCGAAAGATGAATATTACTTACCTTCCCATCAACATCAGAACCATTTTTGAAAACAATTACTCTTTTCATTTTCTCGTATTTAACAAATCTACTCCACTCTACAGTTCCCAGCTGTTCTCTCTGTTTACCTCCTACGTTTTCAAATCAATGGAAGGTCTCATATCGATCGACAGGTCAATTCAAGGAGTTTAGGTCAATTGAAAAAGTTAATTTATAAAAATACGAAACTCCTTCTTCAGTTCAATTTTTTGTAAAATAATCAGGAAATAATAAAACAATATTTTAGTTTAATAAATAATTATTATATACGAAAAGTCGGATTAAAAATTCTTCATATTTTCTTTTCTTTTTTTGAATTGTAGTTGTAGTAATAAAATAATAAATTTATAAACTTCTTTTTAAATATGAAACGGAGCATTATTTTGTTAAGAATATGAAATAATTAAATTTACTTTGGTCCAATTATAGAAAGTATAAGTTATGAAAAATTAAACTGTTAGTTATTTATTTTATTTCATTTATCTTTTGTAAATAATTAAAGCAAATTTTAAAAACATACAGATTTTTGAAAGTTTTTTTTTCTCAAACTTATCAAGGATTTTCAGGTTAGGGATTACGTCACTTAAGTGTCAGTCCCGTGATGTTTCGTATCAGCTGTTTTAAGTCTGTGATATTGTTAATATAAACTTTCATTTCTATTTATAAGTTACAAACATCTTTTCATACAGTCAACACGGATTGTCTTTTTAATGAAACGCTCCTGACCCTTAACACAAAATTAAAATGTGGCGAATGCGGGAACTTGCCGATAAAGTGTGAGTACTGTTTTACCAAATTGGTAGCCTCCCCTTTTTCTATCAGCGAGGGACCATTCATGGCCACTTGTTTGTTTCTTATTAACATATGTTAAGATTTATTTCAATTGTATTTCTATTATCTGTTCAATTAAATGAACAGACACTTTTTCAATGTTTTAACAAAATAACATATTTTATTTTGAAAGCATTAAATAATACAATAAACTCTTATGAACACTTTGTTTACTCAAATTTTTTCAGCCTTTTGTATTGCTTTCAAATATATTATTAAATATATAACTAAAATACCTTGAATGAATGACATTTTTTGATAGAAAACGTTTTAAAAATGAATAATCATATTATTTATACTCCTAAGATAGTAATTTTTGTAGCCCTTTTAATTTAGATACAATTTGGATAAGGTTTTTAAGCTTATTATTATTGATTGGATATACCTGGTGACTTGGGTTTTAAGAAAGGCAACTATTATTTTCTGCAAATTTAAGATACAACTAATGAAGGCTTTGTGACAGATTATGTAAAAATGATTGAGAGGTCTGTTAATCTGAGTCTAGATTTTTCTGTGAATTTATGTTGGCCATTAGGTGTGGACTAACTCGCTGGAAGTTATCTCACTAGTTATTTTAGGAAATGAATACATTTTAACAATTCATGATCATCTGAACCTAAGGAATATTTCTTACATAATAAATATGTTATTGATTGGTAATTTAACTTTTTTTTATCCCAGTCAGAAGAAAACGGAAAGTTGAGTACGTGGATACGATTATATAATGATTATCTTGATTCGAAATTTAGCGAATGATAGCTTTGTGCGCCAGCTGGAAATTGTATATACTATTTACAGGAGTGAAAAAAGACGGAATTTCATTAGTTATTGCTTTGTCCTTATTTTTTTATTTAAGAATTTATTAATAATTATATGGCATTTTATTATTATTCATATTTTTAGAACAAATGTTGTTATGAACTACACTGAAGTGGAGGCCAAGGTGCGAGAAGCGACAAATGATGATGCATGGGGACCTACTGGTAAAATTTACTTATTTTATATTTAATATTAAGCCTATTTGCATTTTTTCGTCACTCTACTTGAAAAAAAAAAATTAGTTTTGAATGATTACTGCAAATATTATCCATAATAGAAACCTCTTCATAGGAAACTGCAATCTAATTGATGATGAATCAAACCAGTGAAATTTTTAAATGTGACAGTGCACGAATCCGCGTCTAATCAAGAAGGATAAAGTTACCTTTTAGGAAAATACCTCGAATAAAGATGTTGATTTATCGAGCGCATTTGTTTATTGATGTAGTGTGTTGTTTAGCTACAATTTGCTTATACTCGCCTCTAGTTGTGTCTGTATGTGATTGGAAATTTGTTTCCGCTCTAACACAGAAACGATTGTAGCTATGAATTTGAGGAAAATATCACGTGTGCCAACTTGATTTGATTAGATTTTGGACAAAAATTTAGACCATTTTACTTCGGAGCCTAAGTACATTTTAGAAGATATTGCTTAAATTATTTTCTTTTGAACCTTGTGCTAACAACTTTGTTGTTTATTTCAATTACTATGGATGTATACTGGATTGTGTAAGTTTTTATAAATGCCCCAATTGGCGGAGCGTGAACAAATATGTAACATACAAACATATTTGAGAGACTGAAAGAAGGATAGTGTGTTGGAAACACCTATTTTCAAGCTATCTATGACGATAATTGTGAAAAATATTGAACAAATAATAAACAACAAACTGTCAATACTTGTATTTTTTAATTTTATATTTTGTAGAATTATACAATGTATAAATATTAAGCGTCTTTTTTTTTTTTTTTTAATTATTATTGTTGGATTGTGTTTCAGGAGCTCTTATGCAAGAGGTTGCCCAGTCAACTTTTACATTTGAACATTTCCCAGAGGTGATGACAATGTTGTGGAAGAGGATGCTTCAGGACAATAAGAAGAACTGGAGGAGAACGTATAAAGTAGGTTTTTGTAGATGAGAGAATTGAACTGTTTCATATCTAAGTAGTTGTCTGAGGAAACTAGACAATTCTCTTATCGAGTTATTTGGTACAATGGTATGACCTAATAAAAAAGCAAATGTCTCACATATTACGCGATACTCACGAGAATTGATGTGTAAACAACTGCTTTAGTTTCTAAAATTATCTGTCGTACACTGATTTTGATTAAAATTTGCTTTATAATGAGAAATTTACAATAAGAAAAGTATTATGAGGAATTATACTTTCAAATTTATTTTATATATTATTGATCGATATTTTCAGCAGTTATTATTATTATTTATTATTGACAACATTATATAATAATATATTGAAATATATATTATATTTTTTTAGACACTGCTATATTATTTTCTATTACCACAAATGTTATTTATTGTGACACATTTAAGCTATCGAAGCATCTTAACCTAAAAGTTTCTTTCCGAAAGATCATTTTAAAGTTCCTAATATTGATATTTGTGATAGCATTTGTACAAATATTTGTGAAAATAAATTCACTACAACGGTAAATATGGTCAATAATGTTGTAAAAATACAATGTTATATCTAATCACTGTTATATGTATACATCTATGTTATATCTAATCATTCCATGAACGTAGAAATGCTCAAAAACTGACATCACAGATAAAGAAGTGTGTATTTGTGTGTGTGCGCTGCGCGTGCAACCGTCCGACACATACACACACAGACCCGTCTACACCATTCAAATACCGCAACAATTCGCCTTTTAGCAGGTTATCATAACTAAAACATATAATCCTATAGTTCCTCAAAGCCGGACAACTGCCCATAAAATGAAAACCGATTCTACTTCATCTGTACCACACAATGAACATATTTGTTGTTTCTTTTATCATTTAAATTTAATAGCTCACTTCTTATTCAAAATATCCAGCTACCATCTTCAATCATTAAATTATCATTAATGTATGCAGCTTCATTTTTTAAATTATAATTAGCCAAATTATATCTGGTATTAAAACTGGAAGTTCTAGTCTTCATTTCTGCTCTTTCCAAATTAGTCAATCTAATTTTATTACGGAGTTCAATGAAAAATATGTGGAGGTCCAATGTGTGCCAGTGTCATGACGACTTCATCGAATGGACCTCACCAACAATATAAGTTGTACCTTCAATTATAATGATATGTATATTAATTTCTTTCTTATCTTTCAGAGTTTGCTTCTTTTGAACTATTTGGTGAGGAACGGTTCAGAACGAGTGGTCACCTCGTCTCGGGAGCACATATACGACCTGCGGGGACTCGAGAATTACGTTCATGTTGATGAACTCGGCAAAGATCAGGGTATTAATATTAGGTAAGTAGATATTTTTGTAATTGATATATGCTTTAAATATATTTTTTGACTTCCTTTTACTGCGAATAATGGGGGAGGGGGGGAGTGCAAGCTGTTACTCGGCTCTTTACATGTTACCATTTTCATTATTCAACAGTTGACTAGCTGTTTCAGGATTTTGAGCCAGAATCTCCATATAATTAATGTAGAGTTCATGAAAGGTGGTAGCGGGGGAGGTGGGTTACCAAATGGTTGGGATGCAGTGTTGCCAATATTGCACTCCCTCCCTGCCTCGGACCACCACTTTGTGAGGGCCTACCGGTGTCAGGCGAGAGAAATGGCTATATGTCACTCTCCTTTCTATTGACTACTTCTCATCACGCCTCTTCCTTAGCTGACATAATTCCGCAGCTCTACAGTATAGCTTGTAGGTTGGCCATAGTCAAAGAAAACGTTCTAGGTTCCTTACAGTATTGCGAAACATTGCATTTTTTGGAAGAACTATTTAATTTTATTGCTCGAATTTCATATATAATTGTTTAGTATTTTATGAAGTCTGTCCTTGCACACAACAAATATTCACCTGTACTATTTTTATATGATAACATTTAAATTAAAACATTCAAAATTAATATTAGTGGGATATCGCGAAGGGATAAGACAAATCCGAAATTAAAAACTACTGTCTTTTTTAATATAATTATTACTCGTATATTTTCATTTTTTTAATAATTTCATTTTATTTTTAATAATACTGTTATTACTAATCACATGTGTGTCAGACCCTAAGAGTTAATAGCCATTTATGTATAATTTATAAGCAATCTTAATGTATAACCACATAATAACATATGTATACATTGTTATGACGTATCCTATATATGTTAATATTTAACGGAAATAAATATTACGGATAAGATATCGAAAGGAACAATAAATGGTTTTATTTGTAAATACTTCAAATAGTAAGTAGTGTCGGAAAGAAGTATCGATAACGTACTTGATACCCAGAATATCCATTACAATTTACGGATAGAATAAGTATTTTATTGAATGAATAACAGATAGAAACGTTGGTTGCCTAAAATGTTTACTATATTTTCACTTGATCTTAGCTTACCGACTTTTAGTCCACTTTTTTATGAAAAATACCCCCAATTTATTTTGTGGAGGCGAAATAACTATAGTTCAACTTAACAGAGAAAAATTAAAATAATTTTTTTACAACTATTTTCAACAACCTCAGCGGTATTTTTGTATATTTATATTATTCTATTATTTGTTGAATTTAAAGTATGTATTTAATATAAAAAAAAGTCTATCTATCCCTAGTCAATCGAAAATCAGGGAAAAATCAGTAAGCCTAATCAGGGAATTTCATTCGCTCATTAGAAGCCGAGATATGAGGTTCAGGGTAGTAACGCTTTATAAATGAATAGCTCCTCTTTTTAAAATTCAAGACTTTCTGTACAAATTTTACCAAAATAACACTAACAACCTTTTAAATAAAGTATTGTACTGATATTTTAGTAGCATTGCAAATTTTACATTGAAACTAAGGTCCTATGCTAAGCTAGGCCTAAATTATATAAATTTATTTTTACGTAAATATCAAAACGTATACATTATTTCCATCGGCTATTTAGTTGATTGTGACTCAAGCCCGGACTTAACTATGAGATCATATCGACTAGTATCGGTAAGTCGAAACTGGTACACTGTATATATTTTTGTGAAATTAGACAATATAAAAGTTGAACAAGTTCTTTGTTTTTATTTATTTATTAGCTTTCTATTATATGGACACAGATCGCAGAAATGTACTCAACATCAATAAAATATAAATTAAAGGGCAGTTGTTCTTAATACAACACATAAATTACAAAAACCTTTTTTAGGCCTACTTTTCGCTTAAAAGCGAATATATTTCGAAAAACATTAATCACGCCAAGTAATTGAGAAAGATGGATTATTCCTGCAGCTTGTTTGCAGTAAAAAAAGTGTGGAATTGGTGAATATAAAAGTTGAACGAGTTCTTTATTTTTATTTATTTTATTAGTTTTCCACTATATCAACACATATCGCAGAAATGTATTCAGACAAATAATAAATCTTTTATTGTTAGTCTCTTAGTTATTGAGAATAATCTAGGGAAAGTTAGAAGTGCATAAAAAATAGATGCTCATTATTTTCAAATAAAAGAAAATAGCCGAAAATGTTTGCTAATTAGAGCCGTTTAAATTTTGGGGATATGACCTTAGTTGATGAGTGGGGATAACAGCGCAGGTTGTGGAGGGGACACAATACGTATTGTTAAAACCTCGTTTGCATCGTTAAATTGACCTTCATAAATATATATGCTCTCATGCAATTGGAGAAATATTCTTGTATGTCTTTATTTATTATTTACTTAAATAGGACTAAAGTATTGATACAACAGTTCACCTCGGCCGAATTTAGTCAGTTTCATGCACACAGCTGTTTAATTTTAATCAAACTAGCAGATTGACTATGGACAAATTGACTTATTCTATAAATAATATAAGGTTAGAATTTAAATCATTTTTTAATATTGTTTAAAACATACAAATCTTGCAAAGTAAATCACCAATACTGTATGAAATTTTGAAAAAGAAAATCATAAGTTGAAAATTAGTGAAAAGTTAGGCTTATAAGGTACTTTTCGTTTTGAAATATTTTACGTTAAATCACTTTTGATTGTGTTAAATGTTAAAAATTGAATAATTAAAATGCTATTTGTATATTGAGTTAGTGACGATGTATCATATGTTACTAATTAGTTACTTGTTTTGACTCATGCCCGGGGTTTAACCACAAGGTCATATCGCCTACTACCAGAGTGGACATGAGCCCGTCTCTACTATTGGAGTTCTAAATTTTGCCTATACTAAATTTTTATTCACCTAGGGTAAGGGTCTTTAACGAATACCTGACATAGTACAGTAAAACCCCAATAATAATGTATTATTGTATCTACTTTATGTATCTGCAAGAGGAGGACGGCCTGGATAAATTATTAAATAATAATATTATTATTTTATCCGAAGAACGGTCTCTATGATGGTGAAGGTCTGAATGATAAATAGTGAAGACCGGACTTTCGGAGGATGCTGTAGTACGAGGCGAGGTTGATGCGAGCACACTCCAAGAACAGGGCCATCATGAGCGGCGTTGCAAGCAACAAGCACCCCATGGAAACTAGCAATTAGATTAGCTCGTTGTCACATATGAAAATGTCCACTTCTGACATCATATTTTCCCTTGTCCATGATGCAGCATTCTATTTTTTTTTTTTTTTTAATTAGCATTTTCATATATTAATTTGTGCTTACCAAACAGGTTTATAAACTCCAGACTTTATATTTTCATATAGAAGTATTAATAAATATTATAATTATTTTTTGCAGGCATAAAGTTAAAGAATTAATAGATTTTATACAAGATGACGACAAGTTACGAGAGGAAAGGAAAAAAGCCAAGAAAAATAAAGACAAATATGTTGGACTATCCAGTGATGCCATGGGGATGGGCGTCAGAGGCATTGGTAAGCTGTCTACAACTTTATTTTGTATTATAATTATTATTAATGTTTGCACTATTTATTGTATAGAATAAACATTATTTAACCAAGTTTAAAAAATCGTTGGTCATGCACCGGCTATGTACTTCGACTGTAAATCGACTGTTTCTAAGATTCAATATTTGACTTAAATAATGACTTCTGAGACCTCATCTTAAATTTTGTGTCGTCACATCTACTATATCGGCAGTTATTAGGGTTTTTGTGTCGGGCCCCAAGACTCTCATTCTCTCTTCCCTACGACCGATTTCGCGAAAAATTATGGGTGCCATCTTTATGTGGGTTTCAATTTAAATATAAAATTTCATGTCGATACATTCATTACATCAACAGTTATAGAGATTTTTGAGTCGAACCGCCCTCTGATCACCTCTCCTGCTGATTTTTGAATTTAGGTATGAAATTTCATATCAATACATTTATTACAACGTCAATTTTTGAAGTTTTTGTGTTAAGCTTCCCTCTAATCCCCCCCTTCTCTTCTTTCAATTTAGCTGAAAATCAACAGGTATCGTTCTTAGAGGACTTTGAATTCACGTATGAAATTTCGTGTCAATACATTCATTAAACGACAGTAATAAGAGTTTTTTCGTTAAGCTTCCCCCTCAATCCCTTCGCCCCTTCGGCAGATTTGACTGAAAATCAATATCTGTCGTCCTTAGAGGGTTCTGGATACACATATAAAATTTCGTGTCGATACATTCATTTTATCGGGAGCTATCGTGTTCACAGACACACACACACACAGACAGATATTTGCTTTCACTCTTTTGGAGTCAAAAGGTCGGAAAACTCCGCATCAAATGTTTGGCCTATTACATAACATCCCCTACACTTTGTTTAGCCTGGGGAGTAAAAAAACTATTTAAAGTAACGATTTATTGATAGTAAAATGCTATTTTTAGGTGTATCCTTGTTACTTTTATTGTTTTTTCAATGTCAACAATTTTGAATGAAGATCATACGTTATTAATATTCAGTACAGTTGTGTCCCTGTATTTAGTGACAATGAAAACATGCAATATTTGCCCAGTTGTTTTTTTTTTTTTCTTTTATATAATGATTTCAGAGAAAGAAATTTTCTGTACAAAATAATTCTCTCTGAATATCGTACTACAGGGCGCATATAATAATATGTACGTTGGATCCTAAGTCCGAAATTCGGGACTCTTTTAGGACTTTGAAGCTCGCAAAATGACGAGAAATAAGATTGATAGAATGCACTGCGTTCAAAGCGCGGAAATAATTATATTTGGAGCTTTTTTAAGAACAATGGAAACTAAGTTTATGCAAAAATATGTGTAATGTGTTATTATGTGTCTATTAGGAGTTTTGTTCACAGACACAGATTTTTTGATTCAATTTTGAATTCCGGAGGTCGAAAACTATGATTACATAATTTCTCGTATACTGTGAACAAGATAACTCCCGATAGAGTGAATGTATCGACATGAAATTTTATATGATTATCCAAAACCCTCTAAGGACGTCACCTATTAATTTTCAGCCAAAGGGGAAGGGGTGTTCACTTTGGTTCTAATACATATAAAAAGTTGTCTCAAATATATTCATTTTTTGTGTGTTTTTTGCTGATGAACTGAAATTATATGACACCAGAATTTTTCCTATCAGCTTTTTAGCGAGATTTTTTATTTGTTCTCCTATAAATGTTTTTGGTAGAGTGGAGGCCAGAAGAGATGAAGATTGAGTCCAGCCCAGTCCACTTTTCCTACATGTAGCAAATTTTAATCTAGCTATGTGTTGTACTGTGTGCCCAGTTGATGAGGTCTCTGTGATGTTGACTCTTCTAATTAGTTTGGCCTGGATAAACACATCTAACGAATCTCCTGCTTCCTCCATACTTCAGAAAAATTAACACGTTATTTTTACGGCCTTCTAGACTACATACAGAGCGAATCAGACATTTTAAAAACTATATTTTGGTATAAATTCATTTATAGAAATAGCATATTTGTACCAATCATTTGTTGCAACTTTTTATATATTTCTGGACGGGATTTAAGTGAACCCCAATGTACGAAATCCCTATTTAATGGAAAAGCGTTACTCATGTAACCTATGTATATAGATAGATACTTTTTTTTCTTCATAATTAAGCTGTTAATTTTATGTTTTTTCATGTTAATTTTTTTTTTTTTTATCTATATTTGTAATTGTCTAGTTTTTTTTCCAATGTAGCACCAATTTATTTATTTATTTATACGTCATACTGATACTTTATTTCATTTTTTCCATATATTTTTGACTCTGTATCTATTTATTCTTAGAGGACCTCGATTCCAGAATAATAAAATTTCTTTTCATTTCATTAGCCCAAAAGAAATAATATTACTTACATTTAAAAAAATATATTCACGACCAAATAATAAACTGGATATAATAGCACTGAAAGTAACTATTTACATCTAAAGTACCTAACAGGTCACTGTACTACTAGCACAATGCATACACTAGCTGACTGACCGACCCTGATTCACCAATCTCCAGGATTTCTAAAGTCTATAAGAATGAATTATCATTGGTCAGAATTTAATGGAACTGAAACCGTCGGGAAGGTCTACGAGTGATAACTAAAAGAATAGTTTGGATGAATAACATCAGATCGCGGGTTCGAAACCGAGGCTCTTAGGTTTTTTATCATCTTGAGCACGTTCTCCTTCTGATGGGACGTTAAGTGATGATTGGTCCCGAGCCTATACGCTGTCAGGTACTCATTAAAGACACTTCACCCTACGTGAATGAATATGAATTGGTCAAATTTAGATCATGAGTCGCAATAACTAAACCTACAACACAAAGAAAACTATTTTCAAACCTAAAAAGACCCGAAACAACTTATTAATAAATGAAAACAAACATGTAAACATTAAACTCAATAGGCAATGAATAAACAATGGTAAGTTCAAATATTAACGTTACAACATGAAACTTGACTCGGACTATTCCAACTAAATAATGACTACCTGAAATGACCTACTGATGGACGAAATAATGCAATGAGCGTTTTGTTAGGAGACAATGTTGGCTCATTTTTATCTAAGAATGCTTATCTATGACTTTCTATTTATCGCCCGATTTTGACCTATGCCGTCTGGTAGATTCTAACTGTATCTAAAGATTTCTTGATTAAATTTCAGTTTGATCAATTAATAGGAGAGGTCAAGCGGTGACTCATTTCTGAATTATCTCCTCCACTCCATTCCATGTTTATTATTTTGATAACTTTGCTACACCATTTTTTTTTTTTTACTTCTCGTCATACGAAATATAAGGGGAGTTTTGTAATAGAAAATTGATGTTGATTTTTCACAGGAATTTCTTGTTTTCTGATCCACTGATTTCAAAATTGAAATAAACATCAACTGTATGTATGTGTCTGTGAACACCATAACTTGAGATAGAATGAATTTTATATGTATATCCAGGTGGCTTAACACGAAAACTTCGAAACTCCATAAGGACAACACCTTACAATTTTCAGCCGGTTCGGCTCAAGTCAGGGGGCACCAGTGGAGGGGGGTATCAACGAATATATCAACGCGACATTTCCAATGAGGATTGAGAAGTTCTTGAGTAAGACGATTTTCAACACAATCCGTAAATTGCGGCGCCATCAGCTACCTATCTCCAACGAAATATATTATGATGATCTAAATTATGTTTATTATTTCAGGTGAAAGATGGGAAGGAGGCAAGTGGGGGAAAGAGGAATACGATTGGACGGATTCGAGTGGACGAAGAGATGAATTTGATGCCAGGTATTTTGAACATCCGTTTATCCGAAATAATGAAAAGAGTTTCTCTCATTGATCTACTATGGAGTCGATAAGGGACATTAATTTCATCGGGCTTTCCTTCATTCGATGCACTTGTTGGTTTTCCTTGTCCTAAATCACTTTACAGGCCCAAACCACTATAGCAAACATAAATGTTTATGTGGGAATTACAGACTTTTCATAGAACAATAATAACAGTTAATATGAAGATGGCTGATATAGTGAGAAGTGATTATTTCACAAGTTGTAAAATAAAATATAGTCTGACCTCACACAGATTTTTATTAGAAGTAGCTAGCCGGCTTTCAAGATTTCCCTCATCAACGTCAGCTCGTCAAGCTACTATGGCTACAAAAGAAAAAATCCAGTCTACGTTAAGAAACCTATCGAAGATCTCTACACCGAAACTTCAGCAACTATTTTATAGACTGCCTGATGATGAGGGAAACCTCGAAAGCCGGCTAGCTACTTCTAATAAAAATCTGTGAGAGGTCATACTATATTTTTTTTGACAACCTGTGAAATAATAACAGTAGTAATAAAGTAAAGGGTATAAATTGAGTTGTTTGGATATTTCTGGTTTTGCTAGCATCTGTAGAAACATAAGAAATAAGTTAAACAAACTTATTTCTTAAATATCATCTATTTCACAAATATTGTATAGTGTTAAATGTACAAAAATCATTTCACGCATCACATAAGTTAGTTTTTCTTGTAAGAATTTAATAATGCCACGAGGGTCTCCAAATTGAAGATTACAACCCATTTACTTATCTGGTACAATATAAGATTGGTTCAAACTTTATGAACAGTCAAAAAAAAAATTTGGTGGTAATTTTAAAATAGGCTAATTTTTATCAAAAAACTATTGTACGTTTTGGTGTCGCATTTGGCCAATATTGAATATTAGATTCTGAATCTGGTTGCAAATGAAAGTTGAATAAAAGACGAACAAAACGTAGCAAATCTCGACAAATGGCTTATTATCGAAAATAGCTTAAAATCGCCCAATTTCAGAAAAAAAAAAAAAAAAAACATAACTTGTAAAGGGGGGTCGGGGGAAGCTAAAATTTTAGGAAACTTCATTTTTAATAGAGTACTGTCACTGAAAAACAAATTCAGCCAAGTCCGTGTCATGGGTGCGCAATGTTTGGACGAAATCTGGCGATTTCGTCTATATATATGTAAGTGTATACTATTAAGTTCGAACGCAGTTAGTTCTACAGAAACATCGCAAGAGTGAATATTTCGAAATGTTTATTTTATTGTTATTTTATTTTACAGTGGTGATGAAGGTGAAAACTCGGAGGGTGAAACAGGAACGCCAGGACCCCGGTTGTCTCCTCCTCGGGTGTACAGAGACTCAGAGAAGACTGTTGAACCTCGAACAGGAGGAGGGAGTGGGAACCCTAGTCCGGCGAGGAAGATAGACCTGGGGGCTGCAGCCAACTACACTGGCACACCTACATCAACTCCCACCAACAAGGTAGTCGAGGGATACCTGCGTCATAAAATACTCTCGAGGTTCAATAGTCCGGGTGGTTCTTAAGCCTCGTTTTCAAGGCGATAGTAACTGTCATGACAGCAACTATCACATAAACTGTCATCATATTCATTGGGACCTTTTATCTATACGGTGGTATAGGTGAAAAAGTGGGTTAGGTCCAGGCAATATTTATTTTTATTTACGTTTCGACCTCTTATGGGCCGTTATCATCAGAGACGATTGCTTTTAAAAATTTATGAGAAATGTTTAAAAGCAATCGTTTCTGATGATAATGGCCCATAAGAGGTCGAAACGTAAATAACAATAAATATTGATTGAACCTAACTGGCCACTTTTTCACCTGTCATCATATTGATAACTTAATAGTCACTGTCGCACTATCCTAATTACTACATAGTTGAAAGTACTCTCGCGGCAGACACAAGAACTAATACGCCTACTGTCACGTGGAAACAGTGTGATAGTCATTGTTTTAGTCACTTTTTCACCTGTCATCATATTGATAACTTAATAGTCACTGTCGCACTATCCTAGTTACTACATAGTTGAAAATACTCTCGCGGCAGACACAAGAACTAATACGCCTACTGTCACATGGAAACAGTGTGATAGTCATAGCTCATTCTTATCTGTCATATTTGGCGCCGTTTTCTTGTTTCTGTTGTTGATGTTTTGTCTTTCTAATTTCTAATTTTTTGTTTTCTAAAAATTACATCTTCTATTCATTTCTTGTTAAATCTAAAAAACAAAAAAAAGGGGGCTAAATGAAATCTTTAAGACGAAAATGGCCCGGTTTGATGTGATACGTTTAGAGGAATAAGAGATTCCCATGTTTCTGGCAAAAAAGTGCATTGTCTTTAAAAATAGAGTAAAGAGGGACCACGCAGAAGAAATGCTGCTCCTAACGTCACGACTGTCAAATATAAGGTGGCTTTTACACCAGAGCGACATGCGACGCAACACATGTAGGACACATTTGTCCCCGGGAATGAAACCGAGAAATCAATGGGAGCTTTCCCCCTGAAGACACAAATGTATCCAACACAAATTATGTGTCCAACACTTGTCGCATGGAACTGACCGGCCCATTCTTTTGGCGATGTTTCATTGTGTTGCAGGTTATTCCCTACACAGTGATCGGTGGCGCTAGTGTAGGGAATAACCTCCCGTCTGCTGTTTTTTGTCACATATTGCATTCTCTTAAAACAAAAACTCTGAAACGGTCAATGTTATGAATGTATCGCATGAAATTTTATATAAGAATTCAAAACCCCAAACGGACGACACCTATCTATTTTCCACGAAGTATGTATAAATGTTTATAATGTATGCAACACTTGTCTCTTTGGTGTAAAAGCCCTGAGTCCTACAAATGTGTTCAACATGTGTTGCGTCGCATGTCGCTCCGGTGTGAAAGCCACCTAAAAGAGCTTCGACAAAAGATCAGAAGCATTCCAAAAACTTTTTGGATCTTCAACAGTAAGTTCCTTAATTAGTCTTATTTGAGAAGAGCCCAATTCGTTTCTTCTTTCCAACTTTTTAGTAGGGAAAGTCCGCAAATATTGTTAACTGTCATTTATCACATATTATTAAAGACTTATACATTAATAGCCAACTTTTGAATTTTTTAAATCAAGTACTTGTTTAAAAATTAATTACCAAAAATACCTCAATTTTGGGGCTGCGAATTGGAAAACTGTTAGGTTTTTTATCTGAGATGTAAAAGTATTGAGCATGCCGTCCCGAGCCTGTACAATATCAGGTGCTCTTTAAAGACACCTACCCCAGTTAACTAAAAGGCAAAATGTATGAATTTCACAGTATAGTCGAGCTCATCTCAACCAGAGCGACGAAAGAGCCCTCTGGTAGTAGGCGATATGTCCTCCCAAGTTAAAGCTTGGGCATGAGTCACTATAATTAACTATATCAAGTTATTATTTTATAAGAATTTTCCTATGTTTGCAGAAGAATGAACCGACGGTGTCTTCGACGCCCTCACTTCTGACGGATGTGGGTGACGACCTGTTTGACCCCAGAAGAACCACCTCAGAGTTCGGAGACTTTGCCAAGGCATTCCCATCTCTCTCTGCACCCGCCACGCCTCAGGTAACTCTCATGCAATGTCTATTTAGTTTGGACATTATCCTAGCAGGGTATGGCATAGAAAAATGAACAATTTAGTTTAAAAAAAAAAAAAATCTAGTGTCCCACTGCAAGACTAATTTTACTATGCGAATAGTAATAAATATCGGGGGAGTTAAGTAAATGGTTAGAAATTCGACGTGAGTTTTCACCAGAGTTTCATGTTAGCTGACCACCTGATTTAATCAATTTAAATAAAAATCTGTTTGTGGGTGTGAACACGAAATTTTCAGGATCCCATAAGGACCACACATATTGAATTTGTTTTTAGCCAAAAGGAAGAAAAAATTAGATGGGGGCGGGGCCTTAACACAAAAACTCTAATAACTGCGTTGTAATGAACACGAAAATTCACAAATAAATTCAAAACCCCAATGAACGGATAACGGAGGCTCGACTCAGAAACCCTAATAACTGCCGATGAAATGAATGTATCGACACAAAATTTATTATGATACAATATTGACTTTTTGCCCATATTGTCTATTGATTTTGGAGGGTGAGCAAGAACTTCATTGATTAATTCTTGATGAGGGATTGCTGGTGATTTTGTTGTCCTCAATGTTTTTCTAATTTTTATTGTATTATGATTATGAACATTAGGATAAATATTAATGGTTGCAAAAAGATAAGAAAATGTATTAAATATTGTGTTTGTTTACTCTTACATAATTACAAAACTTATTATTTTTCTATTTTGATTTTAATCCATGTTTTAGAGTATAACTGGATGTATTCAGATGTTTACAACTTTTTGAACACTCGATGTATTATTTTTCTTAGATGGGCAGCTCGGGAGAAGTGAAAGATGACTTTGCCGACTTTACCTCTGCCTTCAGTCCTCCCACCAGTGGTGGAGCTGTCGTCACAAATGGTAGCACTACTTCTCCCTCAGCCATACAAACCAATGGTGAGTCTAGTCAAACCGTATGATCGGCCACAAATTCGATGCAGAGTTTTCAATGGAATTTCAAGTTTTCTGACCTCTTGATACTAGAAATGAAAATCAGTCTGTTTGTATGTGTATCTGTGAACACGATAACTCCCCATAGAATAATAAATGTATCGACACGAAATTTCATATGTAAATTCAAAGCCCTCTAAGGACAACCCCTATCAATTTTCAGCGGAATCAGCCGAAGGGGAGGGTGGATCAGAGGGGCTCAACTCATAAATTATAATAACTGTCGATGTAATGAATGTATCGACACGAAATTTTATATTTAAATTCAAAACTCCATAAGGATTGCACCTATTCGAAGGAAGGGGGGGGGAGGGGGCGTCGACTCAGATACACTATAACTGTCGAAGTAGTGAATGTATCGGTACAAGATTTAGTATGAGGATCAGAAACTATTTTGTACGTCAAATATTCCGTTTTTTTGTCCAAACGGTCGATTGACTTTCGAGGGAGAGCGTAATTGATTAATTTCTGGGGAAGAACATAGTCGGTGATTCTACTTTTATATGTGTTAATAGTTTTTATTATTTTCAGGTAAAACAGGATCGAATGCAGACTTGCTGATGGGTCTGAACTCAATGGGGAGCCCAGTTCAAAGAGGAGCCCCTCAGTCAGGTCCTAGCTCACTGCCTCTGTTCTCACATCATCAGCAGCCGCCGGCATCACTCATCATCTCCAACCCACTCGACTCTCCCCCACTAGGTGAGTATCCCACCTCACTCACTATGGATAGTATATATTTAGTTGTGATAGGAATCCCTTCTTGTGGTCTACACCAGTGGTTCCCAACCGTTCATAGCT
The DNA here is from genome assembly GCA_963662175.1 of Aradus depressus. Lineage (NCBI taxonomy): Eukaryota > Metazoa > Arthropoda > Insecta > Hemiptera > Aradidae > Aradus > Aradus depressus. Next base: position 9,091,085 of record OY759222.1, read on the forward strand.
CACAACCCACTAAAATAGCAACCATTAAACCTCGCGACCCATGACATGATAAACTTTTTTTTTTAGGGGGGGGGGGGGGGGGGAGTTAATAATCTATTTCTATGACTACTTGTTATAATAACATAGGATACATATAAATACAATTATTTTTGTGACAGGAATGATGTATTTCACAAACAAAAGTATAGGAACAAACAACAGCCCTCTTTTATTTTAGATTTACTTGCTACTGACAATTGAATTAGTAACGCCGTCATGTGTACGTTTGGATTGTGTTGAGATATCATCGGCTGCAAAGCAGGAGGTAGGGATTGATCCGCCGGCTTCAACTTTCGGGCGCTTTATTAAAAACCAATCCATCACTCGTCAATATATTTTTATAAATTACCTATATCACAATATTTAAAAACTATGACTATAACACACCCGACTGCAGCGATAACTTATTTTGAAGGTAATGGCCCCTCCAGACTCTCGCGGAGCAACTTCGGCGAGGTTCCTCGCCGAAGTTGCACGAGGCGAGAACTGGCATCCACATTCTCGCGTTACTTTGCGAGCACCTCAGTACCATGAGTGACACCGAAGTGGCAGCAGCAGCAGCTGGTGCTATTTTTGCATATTGCTATTATAATTATGCTGATATTTTTTTGAACAAGAAAATTAAAAAACCTTCCTGTGTATTAATTGTAGCTCCACAACTGTAAACAGAACCAAAAAACTGATCCATTAATTCAAACGCAAACCATACTGGTTTATAAACATCCTCAGACGACGCTCCAGATTTAATTGAAGCCGATATTTTTCTGCAATACCCGCGATATGTAGCCATTAAAGAGTCTTTTTTGCTTTTCAGTTCTTTGGTGGGTTTGCCAATTTCATTTTCAATTCTACCCCAGGCGTCGTTAATTGTTTTCTTATCTTTGTGGCTAGCATGTTTGGGATCCCAAATCACTGGTTCCCCTTGAAAAGTCTCAAGGAATTTTAGCTGAAGTTCTTGGGATCAATCACTCATTATAAATATTTATTTATAATAATACATTATTAAAATAACTAAGTTTGCTATTAACTAGTTTAACTACACAAATAAACACACTGAACGGCAAGCGAGGAAGCAGAATGTGGAGGTCCACTTCCCTTCCCTCGTACTCGTGCCTCGTATTCCTTTGACTCGGGTACCAGAGACCGCCTCCGACACGAAGTAGCACGAGGCGAGCCGAGGAAGCACGAGGCGGGTCGAGCAACGCCTCCACACTCTCGTGCCTCGGACAACCTCGTGCTACTTCGCGAGAGTCTGGAGGGGCCTTAAGAGGAGAGCTAGCAGCATTAAATTAATTCCGCTTGGAGCGCCTCGGATGCAAGACTTAGAGGTATAAAATATGGTATTATAATATGAAAGATTATTAAAAGAATAATTAAATTGGTGTAATTAAAAATTAAATAAAGAAACAAAAGTGCCATGGCTCTATTTGATAAAAATGTGGTTCGCGACCCGAATTTAAAATAAAATCCGCGACTCACTCCAAACCAGTCCACGACCCACAAGTGGGTCGCAATCCGTAAGTTGAGAACCACTGGTCTACACGATGTCAATGATATACAGTATACGAGTGTACCATGATCTAGGTCTGATTCCAAAGGCAATTGTGTTCCTTGTCTATGTGGATTAGAGGCTCCGAAGCTACTTGATCATGCACTAGTATCAGTCAGGCTAAAGAGAAGAAGGATCTTGCATGTTTTCATAAGAATCCGATACATAGACCGACTTTTGTGAAAATTATTATTCTGTAAAAGTTTATAAAGCTATATAAGTTCATCCAAATAGAAATTGTCGACATCTGTTTTCACTTTCATGTGTATTTGCGCACTTCTGTGGCTATTGTTTTGTTTGTTTATTTTCGACTTCTTTTAATCTCGCGCAGAATTTTTTTAGTACTCCATCAGTTTAAACTAACTTTCAAAGATCACCCAAATGTATAAAAGCTAATTCCATATTTGATTTCCTATATTTTGCCCATGTAAACAGTAAAGATTTATACTAAAATCTTGGTTGAAAAAAAAAAATCCAATTAAAAACTCCATAATCTAATATTATTTTTTTTTTTAAACTAAAAGACGAGTAAAATAATGAAAACGTATTCTTTTATTGAGTGATTTTGACAGCCTCTGTTTTATGTTTTCTACTTGTAGGGTAGAAATACATTTTGTAACACACCTTAAAAAGTTTGTAGAATTTACATTTAGGATAGACCATGAAAATTATGTTAAAGTTGCCTTAATTTATGGTTTAGAATTTATTAAGTTCCTTAATACAACGCAGAGTTTTTCTTTACAAATGTACTATGCTTATGTTTTTGTTGATATGTGTTTGATTGTTGCACAAAAGGGATTTTTCTCCCTCTTTCAGCAGAGATTGGAGAAGAATGGACAAGTGTGATTGAAGCGGACAGTTATCTGAAGGATGTGACCAGTCGACTACCGGGACCTCTGGTCGAACAACGACTCCAAGAGCCAGCCAATCTCCAGTCGATTTGGCCGAACAGGACTTTCTACTCAGGACTTCTGGACAAACTGCTATCTCTCAACGGATTTTCTCCATCTCTTGAGGCGATCTTCATCGTAGAAGGTGGCCCGGAATGGATGTTCACCGAGTCGGTGTCTGCTCTTCTGTCCAGGATCAAAGTGGAGGAAGGTCCAAGCTCGAAACTGGACAGAGCTTTGGTACTTCTGGAGAAGCTTGTACTTAGTGAATGTTTGATCTCTGCCATTGTCCACAGTTGTCTCTCCCAGTCTACTATGGATGACTTCACTTGGGATGAGACTTGCGTTCTTGTGGCCTCCATTCCAGAAAGAGTTGCAAATAAACTTGAAGGTCGATCTCCTACAACATTTCGTCTTGAGGAATACTCCAAAATCATTTTTAAACACATTTCCAAAGCAATCGGAATCTTATACAATGCCGAAACTCACGGCAACCTTCACCTAAATCTACTTCCTGTTAGTAAGCTTCTAAGCAGGATTATAGCATCATTTTCTAGAGAAACTTCAGCAAAATTCTTTGTAAATGTTATGTACATCTGGAGTCAAGAAAGATCAGGGTTTAATACTTTTATCTCAAAATTATTTACAAAATTGGATATAAAATGTGTGGAAAGAGCGGCCATTCTTATACTCCAATCTCCCAACATAGACCCTTCTGAGATCTTAGGAAATTCTATTATTCAACCCTCTTGGAAATATGTTCTCACCCATAAAATACCATTTCTTGTACACGATTTGAAAGACGACATTATCATAAATTTGATTCGTTATTTGGGAAATTTAGCCGATAAAAAGTGTATATCGGAACTTTTGTTGGGGCTCTTGATGATATGGTCTAGTAAAAATTCACTTCGACAAACTTCATACGATCAACATTTGTATATAACGAAAATGATTCTTTTAATTGTTGCTTGTTGTTCTAAAACTATTAGAGAAAATAATGAATTGATAAGTGCAGTAAGACAAGAGTTGATCCATGGAGTTCCTAACCATTTGGAGTCCACGATGGAACTTATACGAGTCATTGGAATGGTGACTGCTGATAGTATTTTATCATTCATTGAAGAAACAAATAAACTAACGTTTGATTATACTGGAATTACTTCAGAACAGTCTAAAGTTGTGGATTTGCTCAGGAAATTTGTTTCATTTGATTTCAATGTAAAACCGAAATCTCCAAGCCTTTCCGGGGATATTTTATTAGAAGACTATTTTGGTGAGGTGTCTATTCGTAAAAATGCACCTAAAGTTCTAAAGGAAAAAGAACAAAGTATCGATGAAAAAAATGATGTGGGAGTGCCAGAAAGTGAAGAAGAATTGGACAGTGATGATGAATTTGAACCATATGACACTTCGAACGATGTTTCTCTGAGTGTTACGAAACGGCCCAAATATCTGCGGGATCTTGTTGAAGGTTTAGGTGAGGAGAAAGACGTGGAAGTGTGGAGCGAAAGTTTGGAAAGTGCTGAAGACTTAGTCCGAAGACAACTTGCAAATGATGATTCGTCGCTTGGACTTCATCTATTTGATATATTGATACATTTGGACCGTCTATTTCCAACTGATGGTTTTGATGAATTGAAGTATAGAGCTTGTGTGGGCATTATAGCTGTCAAACCTGAGTTGTCTGAGCATTTGGGAAGGGAGTTTAATACTATTGGAAAATACACTGTGGCTACCAGACTGTTAATGTTGGAGGTGTTGCAAGGTGCTGCCAAGGAACTGTCTTCCATTGAGACGAAGAAGGACACTCATTTGGGTGCAATTCGACTGCAGATACTTGGAAAAGTCAAATGGTCCAGTAAAAAGTTGCATATTCAGAATAATATTGGAACTATAAATAGATTTATGTGTGCTGGAAGTTTTTTCTTTCCTCTAGTCCGCGGGGTTGTGTTCCGTGGTGGTTCAGACTGTAACCTCCTCCTGGGTGAGGGACTGCGCACCGCCGCTCTCCTCGTCTTCTGCGCACAGAATCTGGGTCACCTGACCACCCGAATGAGCAGAGAACTGCTGGAGGTGGGCTGGCCCCACAGATACCACGGAGAGGCAAGTGTCCGTATTGGGGCAGTCCTCTGTACTGCCGTCTCCCTGGACAGCTGTCCTCTGCTCAGTGAGCAGGCCGTCCTAGAGGTGGCAGAGGCTGAACAGTGGCTTATTCAGGTTGCCAAGACTGATCTAGATGTGAGAGTTAGGGCTCTAGCTGCTCAAACGCTTCAGTTTCTCCAACAACGGTTGATTGCGCAGAACTAACAGAAAAAAACATTAATTCTTTTTATATGAGGTGTTGAAGGCCGAAGTTGGATTTTTCAGCTTAAATTGAGAAAAAAAAAACTATTTTACCTACATAAGTAAGTCATTTTTACCTACATAGTACCTAAGGTACTTCTTGTGTACTGAACTAACTTCAAATGACTTTCATTCCTGTCGAAGTATTGTTTTGTAAGGTTAATCACTTTCATCACAGAGCATGGGTCTTATTCAGCTAACATTGTGTAAAGTTATTTTAATGCTTTAAATGAAATAATTTCAACATTTCAATAACAAAATTCTTATAATTTTTTACTTTGTACAAAATATGTTTTATTACATTATTAATAATAGTGAATAAAGATTCGTAGAAAGATGTCGCAAAAAAGGATTCTAGAATCCCAGTGAAGCCTAACAAAACACAATCTATTTCTCCAGCGCGAATAGACTTATGAAAGGTTTTTGTTTTGTTCTTTTTCTATAATAAAAAAAAAAAAAAGTTTTCGGGCCCTTACTTTTATTATAATTTAAATTTTCAATTATCCTTTGAAAGAATACGTCTTATTTCGAAATGTTATTTGCAATCTCAAAAAAAGTCCAGCTCTATTCATTTTTTTATTTACTGTTGTTTTCATAATTTTTTTTGTATATTGGTCTTTTTACAAATATATTATATAATGTGTAATATAATAATAATATATTATATAATGTGTAATATATTATTTAATTATTATTCTCAGTATTGTACAGTAAAGACAATATACAGGCACTACAACATGTATTGATGACCTAATACTAGATTTAAAAAAGTAACGTAGTTTTTTTTAAAGTTGAGCTTTACTCCAGCCATTTAAAATGTATTTATTGTACCTGAGTATTATGTATTTTTGGAAATGTTAACTTTGGAAAATTCTTTATTTGACAATGTTTCAATTAAATTATTTTTCACTTTTATTATTAGCACTTTTTGTTATATTTTGGTTTATCAAGAATGATTTTTCCCAATAGAAAACAATAAAAAGTTTTTTTTTTTAATGTAATTAAAATGGTATTGTTTTTTTCACATAATTTTATTATTATTATTATTATTTTCTTTTATCCTTCATAAACGTATTGATCGTTTAATGTAAGAAATCGCTGACTATTGTGTGTATTGACTTAAATTAAGGTTAATTATATTAACACAATTAAATAAGGAAATTACAGTATCATTGCGGTCGATATTCACATCTAAAGCTGAGCGGAATACATATAGGTGACTTCTGAGTGTAAAAATATAATAACTCATTGCTGGAAAACAGTTATTGACTTGTTGCATTGACATGTTAAATCCGAAATATTACATATCGACGCCTTCCAGGTAAAATGTCGTAGTGAAATTTTTTTTGGAAATATATATCGATTTCTTATTTATTAATTAAATCACCGGCAATCTTCTTTCCCAGCGTAAATTAATCAACTACGTTTTCGCTCTATCTTAGGGTCTTTTGAATGAACCTACTGAATTTTGGCGTTATTAGGGTTATAGAGTTGGACCCTCTTCCCTTTGGCCGACCTGGCTGACAAGTGATAGGTTGTCCTTATGAACCTTTGGATACACATATAAAATTTCTTGTCGATATATTCATTACTTCGGCAGTTATTTAGGTTTTTGAGTTTAAGCCCTCCTCTTCTCTATGGCCGATTTGTTTCAAAATCAGTAAGAGATGTCCTTATGAGGTTCTGGATACACATAATTCTTGTATTAAGCCTCCCTTCCCCCGCAATCCCCTTTTTCTTGTGTCAATTTGGCTGAAATCAATGGGTTTCATCCTTATGGGGTTTTGAATTTGAATTTAAAGTTTATAACGGTAGTTATTATTTGAGTTTTTGAATTAACTCTCCCCCTTTACTTTGGTAGATTTGGCTGAAAATCTGTGTCGTCCTTAGAGGGATCTGGATACATATATTAAAATTTCGTGCCTATACATCTATTCTATATACTCCATATATCGTGTTCACAGACAGACTGTTTTTTACATTTTTGGAATCAGGGGATCGGAAAACATGAAATTCCGGTGAAAACTCAACATCGAATTTATGATCGATTACATAACATCCTCTATACTTCGTATAGTTAGGGAAGCAAAAATGTCTGTCTGTGTGTGTCTGTGAACACGGTAACGTCCAATAGAATGAATGTATCGAGACGATATTGTATATGTGGATCCATAGCCTCATAAGGACGGCACTTATTGATTTTCAGTCAAATCGGCCTAAAGGAATAGGGAGGTTGGGGGGAGAGAGGGTGTAAATGCTAGGTTGTAAAGACCAAAAAAATAAATTGAGAGATTTGTGAGTTGAGTTGTTTTGTCCATGAGTTGTGTTCATATAAATATATAATCTGTGTGGTGTACTGTGATGGTGGCAAGATTGGCGTGTCTTATATGTTGCAGGTCTAGGTCTTGAGAGCGGTCTGCTCCAGCCTACTACAGACAACATCCTCCTACAGCCTGTCAAGTCTTCCAACAACTTCACTCCGGTAATACATAAATTTATTTAGCATTTTAGCTTGTCAGTTAAATATGATGTGATGTACTGAGTTTACTCCTTTTTTTATATTAATACTAGCAGATTAGCCGGCCGTTGCCCTGTTAGTAACTATACTAAAGTGTGTAACGTTATCTGTCTGGTTAGTAACAGGTTACATGATTTTAGAAAAATGTTATATATAAATATATATAAACAATTATATAAATTGTTCTGTTGAAATGTTATGAAGGTTGCAGGTTCAAAACGCGACAGAGGCTCATAGTTTTTTTTATGATTCATAAAAAAACATGATGATATTTAACATTTTTGCAGAGAGATTGTGAAACACTTAATAAATTATAAAGAAAACACGAATGTTTTTTAAATATTGTCTATTTCACAAGATATATAAATATATGGGAGTACTTTCGGTATTGCTACCATCTCCACAAGTCGTGGCTGAAGATGGTAGCAATACCGAAAGTACTCCCATATATTTTATATATCTTGTGAAATAGACAATATTAAAAAAACATTCGTGTTTTCTTTATAATTTAAAAAAAAACATGAGCTTTCTATCCTTCGGATGGGACGTTCAGCGATTGTCCCTAGCTTTTTCGATGTCAGGTACTCGTTAAAGACTGTACAGCCTTGATAATTGAACCTAGGAAGGCAGAATTTAGAACTTCCATTGTAGAGTTGGGCTCATGTCAACTAGAGTAACGAAAGAGCGCTCTGGTAGAAGGCAATATGGCATCGCAGTTAAGCCTGGGCATGAGTCACAAAAAAAAAAACAGAAACTTATATCAGCTCTTTACTGGTGCCGCAAGGATGAAACATTTTTTGTTAATTTTTATGGAATTTCACAAGTGGAAAGGTTATGCAGATAATTTTGCAAAATAGGTGTTATCTATTTTGATGAGGACTTTTTTGAAAATAAGACCGGATTGGTCCTTTACTGTGATTCAGCCCTCCCACCTCTTCTTTCCAAGTGTATTTGGATAACCTGTGTATTTTGTGGTGGCTAGCCCACAAATTCTTTGAATAATTTGTTTTTTTCCCTGGACCCTTGTTTATATAGACTGGTGGGCTGGTGATTTGCACCTAGAGACCTAAGTATCCAATACTCAGAAATGTTAAATCTCGTCCGAGCATAAATAAACCCAGGAAGTGAGCCGTCATCTGGTCTTCTCCACATCTGTCACAAGTGGGACTATCCTTGACTCTAGGTGTCTGTTGAACGGGCCGTGTTCTGAGAGAACTGTTATTTGCCGAAGCTCGCTCCTATTGATTTTCAGGATCTCATTTATCCAACACTTTGGACTCCCCTCCCAGGAACATCTTTGACTCTCTCCATGTGATTAGATCTTTAGTTCACTTTTTAATCCGGGTTCGGCATGCCTCCCGAGATGTTCCTAGTACTTGCTCTGGTCCCCACTTCCTACTCTCTTCTTTGGCCGGTAATATGTTCCATATACTTTTTATCTTATTTTCGACCCACCAAACAACTCATATGTTATGGTTCCATGAACTGTAGCACCCTGTATTATATATTAACATGCACTATTTACTTTCGGACATTGTATCAGAGTGACTATGACTATGTATCAGATGAGTTGTTGGTTTGCATTGCAGATCGGCAGTACCTGGAGTGAACTGAACTTAGACCTGGATGTGTTGAGTCTGACTGACGCCAGGAAAGGAAAGGGATCCTCCGCCCCTCCACCCTCCATGAACCAGCTAGCTGGTCAGTTTTCCATTGTTATTCCATTGTTAACGCATGGTACATTTTAGAACTGTTTGCCTGTATAAAAATACGTTAAATGAACACGTCACGGCTTCTTGGATACAAATATAAAATTTCGTGTTGATATGTATACTATATCTTATAAAATTTAAACATAAATATACATACCTTCTATGTGTAAAATAATTATGTCGTTATAATTATATTCAATATAATATTATATCGTCTTCAGAATTGTTTAAAAAAATTTGTGTCTTATAAGTACTCCAAGTGACCAATTATTTTAAACACAGAAAAAATGTAAGTCTCTATATATAGAGATTTTTTTCATTTTTTTTTTAGCGTGCTTGCCTTATGAACTCAAGATCGTAGGTTCATAACCCGGCCGAGGCCCTCAGTTTATTTTATCTGGGAGGTAAAATAAACTTAAGCAAGCTGTCCTTCGGTTGAGACGTTAACCGATGGTCCCGAGCCTGTTAAATATAAGTTAAAGACCCCTGCCCTAGGTGAATAAAAATTTAGGGTAGGCAAAATTTAAGACTCTCACAGTAGAGTCGGGCTCATGTCCACCAGAGCGACGAAAGAGCGTTCTGGTAATAGGCGATATAACCTCAAATTTTCTATTTATAACTATCTTAATTATTATCTAAACGAATTGAATGATAAGTGGATTCGAAAATCTTTCAAATTCAGTATGGACTCAGGATGACGCTGACGAGCAAAATAATGACTTAGTAATAGTGTACTATAAACTATAATAGATTACTAAACTAAATTTAAAACTAATCATACATTACATTCATTGCTATTTAGGTATCAGTAAAGCAAAAAAGCAATTATAGAAAAAAAATCTTAAAAAATTATGATCATGCTAATAACTACAGAACATGCAGGAAAATAAGGTGTAAGTGTGTACAAATAAATAATGTAATAGATTTTTTACATATAATGTATTTCACAAAATAAAGGGGACACACGGGGATAAACACACCTAATTTCCTATCCTAGGGAAACACTATAGTAATTTTCTGAGTAAAGTCTTGCCATTAAGATACTCAATAATAATATTCTTGTTTTTATAGTTTTGAAAATACCCGAATGGGCGAAACATTAACTGAAATCAAACAAATAAATATATGTGGGAATCCTAAAGGTCAAACAAGTGTTTTGTATTTAACCAACTTTATATCAAGTAAATTTGATAATGGTCTGAAATCAAGGATGTCTTCCCTCAACCTTAAATTTTCTCTTAATTTCGGTTATAATTTTATTGTAGAGGTAAATTAATTACTCAATAATCATAACATTACTTTCATTACCAAGTCGAGACAAGGATACATATTGTAGAAAATCGTAAACTTAAAAAAACTTATTTAAAAATTAAATTTTTCTTTCAAGGATGAAATAATAAATTATGTTGAGAATGACATGTTTTCTATTAAAAGTAAGAACTTAGATGAAGACATTTTTATAAGTATTAACAATGGAGGTTGGTGGCGTTTTACTCCTTTTTTAATGTAGTTTTACCCATTTTTTTTTTTTTCGGGTTTATAGTGGATCCGAAGCATTGTTTACCTTCACATCAATGTCATAATTACATGATTTATGAATATATTCATTCTATTTTTCAGGTATGAATCCTGGAGTACTGAAAACATTGTCAGGTGGAGGTGGAGGTATGTTGAGGCCTCAGATGGGAGGTTCCGAATCTGTCTCACAAACATCTCCTCTGGGACAACTTCACTTCCCCTCAGCAAGCCTCCTCAAGTAGACAGACAGACAGAGAACATTATATTTATATATGTGCACACACAAATATACACTGTGTAAACTTAGTAGTGCATCTGACAAGTTTCAGCATAGGCTTTTATTAAAAAATTGAAATTATGTATTTTTCAAAGTTTATAATCTTATAAATTATATTTTCTTGCGAAGTCCTCGTTACTAATTGCAACAAGCATGTTGTGACACATTGTAAAGCTTATTTTTCTGAAATAATGCCAAGAAATAAAAATAAAACAATAAATAAAAAACATTTGTCTAGTATACGATTTAGTGAATGCAATATAGAATTTATTATTAAAACTGCTTCATTCAAGAATTGTTTTTGTTCGTTGTACACAAATTTTATTATACATATTGCATACAACTTTTAATAAATGCGAAAAAAAATATATAAATAAATAAATTATTCACTGAATTTGGATAACAAAAAAATGTTTATAAATATGTTTTGTATCTTTTCGTAAAATTATTATAACCACTCGTTTTAATTTTTTTTTTTTTTTTTTTTTAAATTAATTTATAATAAAATATGAGCTGTACAATGTTTTTGTTATTGGAGAAAAAATTGAAGATGACTAGAAAAAATGGCTGATACACTGCTAAGTTTACACTATATAACGTAAAAAAAAAAATATGGGTTACAAAGGGACACTGAAGACAGACCGCTCAACTAGATATATGTAACAGGTGTTGGAGGTGGAGAAATAACAATAATATTGGCAAGTTTATTGTTCAGCAGTGGTAATAAGTGATTTGTGACGTGAAAAGACAATACCTCATTTCAATACACATAGATAGAAACACATTTTAAAAATTTAAATAAAATATTTGTACATAACTTTATCGAAGTACTCTTCCATTAATTGTATATGTAACTATATTGTATGTAAAATTTAAAAAAAAAAAATATGTTTTAAAATGTTATATTTTTTTTATTAATTTTTTTTTTTTTTTGCTATTGTTTTTATATATTTTACTATTACCCCTCCTAATTCAACCAAAAAAAATGTATATAATTAAATTGCATTTTTAAAATTTGAATGGAAGTGAGGGTTGTAAACAGATTATTAGAATTAATTTGAAACATTCTATTTTAAATTCCATTTTTTTTTTTTTTTTTTTTTTTTACAGAACTTGATGTGATATATTAGATTTGATATATAAGCTTTATTTACTCTTCATTTTGTTTTTAAATGTATCTTTACATTCTGCTGTAAACATTTTAATTTCCATAATTATGAAGATATGTTCCAAATCTATGAAATTTGTGTGGTCTTTGTGATTTTTTTGAAAGAAATATTTTAAAATTGAAAAGAAATAAAATATTTAAGTTGGTAAAGAGTTAGTTTTTACTAATTGCTACTGCGATGTGGTCTACATATATCTGCAACAAGTGAACTTTGGATGAAAAATAAATAAACAACAATAATAAATAATTCTGGCCGAGTTCTCAGTCTTAAGGATATTTCATTTAATTAGATATGAGATAAGTTATTATTTTATTACTTCAGTCAAATTATGTTAGTTTTTTTACTATTTTGTTTTGGTTCCTAATTGTTTTAAATAAAAAAAGTTGTACTAAACTTGGAATGTCAAAAATTTACGTATTATATTTATTAAACATTTTAAAAAAAATAATAATTAGGAAATTTAGTTTTCCTTTACTAATAAAGTTTTCTATCATTCCGGGTTTAACACTTACGTACATAACATTTTTGAAAACATAATCTATATTTTTTTTGCGACGTTCTCGACGATTGAGGCGAACTTTATTTCCAATAACAACATGTATGTGACACATCATTGTAAAGTTTATTTTCTGAAGTAATGCCAGAATAAAATAAAAATAATAATTGTTCCATTGTCGAAATTTCTGCCACGCATAAATATACGCGAAATATGTCCTACAAAAATATCAAAAATTTCTATTCTCCCTTCCTCATTGAACTAATTTCTTCATACACTTCTGAGATTAATTCTGAGAAACGTTTAGTTTATAATCGTTCCATTGTCGAAATTTCTGCCACGCATAAATATACGTAGATATAATAGAAATATATATACAATGTGAATCTATTCTTATTGGTCTCCGTTTGGGATGTTGAACATTCTGCGTAAAAAAGTTTCTATAAACATATAGAGTTATCGACGAAAAGTTATTTTCAAGAAACCTCAAAATTATACTTTTTCTTTGTACATTTTGCTAAGTTCTTTTACAACAAATGAAATTTTAAAAAAATCTTGAGTCAAGGAAGACGAAAAACGAATTTTCTAAGTATTTGATGATTTTTGAGTTGTGTAATGAGATTCTGAAGTCATATTATATATCACAGCATGACTTCTTCTATTTATTTTTTTGAAAACTAGCCATTACAGACGTTTCGGGAAGTATTCCCATCATCGTTATCTATAATTTATTTGTTATTTTTGTTAAAATTTTTCCTGTCAATCAAAATCTTTTTTTTTTTACAGAACATATTAAGTTGACCTCTATATGTCTTGATGTTTCAATATAGAGATCGACTTAGGAAAAATGTTAACATGAAGTAAAAAAAAAATTATAGATGCTGATGATTGGAGTACTTACTGAAATGTCTGTAATTGCTAGTTTTTAAAAAACAAAAAATAAACAGAGGTGATACTTTGATAAATATATTATGTGTGTTACAATTGATGAGTTGCTATCGAGATGTTCAGTGAAAATGTTCAAAGAAACTTTTTTTTTTTTTTTATAAATATTTTTTAATCGAGAAATTAACAAATCTATATTTATAGAAAGGGTTTTGCTCAGAGCTAAAAATTCTCTGTTGGTTGCCGAACGGGGATAAATAAAATGGGGTTCACCGTGTGTTTTATTTATATAGCTATCATATCAAACTATTTTCTTTTTATATCATAACAATAATGGTCGACAGGGTTTTTCTGTTATTTCTTCGTTAATAACTTTCATTAGTATTGATACAATATGAAATTATATATCGATAAAGATATTAATATATTCTTGTTAACTAGTTACTTAAATTAATATTATTATTTAAATATTTTACCCTCATTAATTGAGAAGTTATTCTCATATTTATAATTATTATTTTTTTTCTGATTATGTTTTTGGGATTAGTTTCAAATGAGAGGAGGTTTGTTCGACATTCTAACAGAAAGTCTTCAATTTTGTATTAAAAATGTATTTACAATTATAATATTTATTTAAAAAATACATTTTATCGACTGTAAAATAATGTTAATGAAACTGCCTAGGTGGAGCCTTTTTGCAGTATGTGTGTCATAAATTATGTTGTCAAATAATGTTCATTCGATGTTGCATGAGAAAACATTTCGAAAAAAATTAAAGTTAGCTCATTTGTGAGACAATCCAAGCATACTATTTCTCTGTAGAAAATATATCATTCCTCTTATTTAAATATTGTTATAATATGATAATTAATTATATAATATTTAATTATATAATTTATTGATTTGTGCATTCAAAATGCCCCTCCGAAAGAGGAGAGGGTGGGATCTCGTCAAAACATTGCCAAAACAGAGTGACTTTTGAGGAATAAACAGGCGATACGGTGAACGAATTGGGAATAATTTTTATAATGTACAATATTCTCTAATCATGTTTGAAAACAGAATTAAAAAAAAAAAAAATCTTTATATTTAAATTATTCTAAATTCATCAAAACTTCACCTTATTTAGCTATTTTTCTTTTAGAAATAAATGATACAAATATTGCATTTAAAAATTAACAATTTTACATTCCAATATTGCGTTTATTATTTTGCTACTTAACTTTTAAATATTATCTTTAAATAACATAAAATTATTTATTTTAATGTTTTATTATATTAGGGAATAATAATCCTACTTAAAAGCAAAAATACATTATGTTTTACAGCAAAAGAACACTGAAAGTCCATTTAATTTATTTTTATTATCTTAAATTCAATCTCAGAATATATGTATATGTATTCTGAAGAAAAAAATTATTACTATGAAGATTTCCTCATTTTAACCGTCGTCCGCTATTGCATTGAACAGATCATTAGTTTGTAGTTAGTTATTGGGTCTCATGTCCGGTTTTTAACTACAATGTCATATCACCTGCTACCAGAGAGCTTTATCATCGCTCTGGTGGCTTTGAACCCGATTCTACTACTATGGAAGTCCTAAATATTGCCAACCTAGGTTTATTCACCTAGGGTAGGGGTTCTTTAACGAGTACCTGACATCGTACAGGCTCGGCATCGCTTAACGTCTCATCCGAAAGTTTTTTTTTCACTGCCCACGTATAAAACATGAGGTTCGAAACTTGACCGAGGCCCTTAAGCATTTCTTTGAATATATTTAAAACAAATGTTATTAATTTTCCTATAGTTTATGGACTTTATGCTGCTTTTCGAGCTCCGAAATCATATTTAATTGTAAACATAGCTATATTTCTCACTGTTTTTTTGAAACGACAGTCACTTTTAAGATGATAGTTGACATGACCAGTGAGAATATAATTCCGTTAGCGTTCACATGTACATAATAAAATACTTATCAATTCCGCAGTCGAAAGGGATCTTAGGATGTGAGATCCTACTTGTCTCACCTGATACATGGAAAATCATCTCAAGGCACTTAAAATTAGCAATAACTAGAATTATTAACTGTCACGAACTAAAAAATAGACCAAATACTTGGCAAAATAGAATAATGATAACACAAATTAAAAACATTTATATTCATTTTGTATATTCATTAAAAAAAATATGTATAATTGTAATTTATTTATTGAATTATTACTAATAAAAGGGGTTGCAACAAAAATACAGAAATATTCCATGTAATATCACCTTCCGGTGGAGGGATTTTAAGTTTTATTATTGTTATTATTTTATTTTTAAATTATTTGCAATATTAGTTTTTAGTAACTATTATTGAGTTATATTTTTAATGAAATTCAATGTTATTTATTTTCTATGTTCTAACTTTTTAAAAGCTGGTATTGTAATACATATATTCTGGGTTTAAATTGCGCCAATATTGAGCTGAATTCATAATTTTATTTTTTTTATGAGGTAGGTATACCACTTTTAGTTCAAATGAAGACAATTATATATAATTTCTATGAGTCATAATTGTAACGATCGTTTAAAAATAATATTAAACATAATATGTTTATGTATTTATATTATGTTAGGAGATCGAAGTGTAATCTTTGTTTGTTGTCAAATGTCATCATCAAGTGAGCACTATACTGGTCTCAAATCAAGGATATACTTCCTCAACTTCAAAGAATAAACATTGATATGTAGCTAAAAAAACGTCATTTATTCTCATAATTAGTATTTCGCCAACTCCACTCCCGATTTTTTTTTTTTTTTTCTTCATAGATTTTGAACAATTAATATCATAACAAGTAAAGAAAAACTTTTCTTTCTTTTTTTTTAATATTGTCTATTTCACAAAATATGAAATAAATAGTACTTTTGGTATTGCTAACATCTTCAGTCAGGACTAAAATATTTATCAAGTCGTGGCTGAAGATGGTAGCAATACTGAAAGTACTCCCTTATAATATATATGTTACTGTTAATTTGATAAATTTAGTTATTATACATAATAACTGGTTATTTTACAAAATAACTACCGTTCTTGGTTAATATGACAAATTATTCACTGTTTCTTAATATTTATCATATTAACCAGTTATTATACATAATATAAAACTCACCTTGTTAAAATGATAAATTTTTTACTTTTGTCACAAATTAATCATATTAACTGGCTATTATGCATAATAGCTGAAAACCTGTGGCTTTACACGGGTAAAGTATATGTTAAAGCTAGAAACTGTACTACTTCAAATATAGGAACGACGGGAGGGGCAGATATATCGTCCCGCCGGCGGAACGCCGGCAAATACACCCCCAAATTTTGTAATATTCCGATTTATGTTTGTTCTAGGAATTTATGTACCCAGATGAATGATTATCGCTGTTAGATAGCTTACAACAATGGAAATTGAGGTGTGGTCGAGCTAATTAATAAGCACCTGATCTTTATTTGTTCAAATAAATAAGTGCCTACCTAATATTTGTCTTATTTATTTATAATAGCAACAATTATCTATAATAGCCACACTAGTTTGGCTATTATAGATAATAACCAGTTAACTTAGTAAATTCAACTAAATTAATCACTTTAGCTGTTCACGTTGGATATTTTACAAAATAACCAGATAAAGTAATAATTTTTTTTTTCAATTTGCCATATTAACCAGTTGTTTGGTTATTATATAAAATAACCGGTGATTATACATAATAGCAGATTTATCAAATTAACAGTAACATATATGTATATATATTTTGTGATATAGACAATATTTTAAAAAAACTTACGATTTTCTTTACTTTTTATTGTGTTTCACAATATTACTGCAGGAAATGTTAAGTATAATTAATATAACAATAATAATATTAACTATATTATAGTTCAGGAAGGTAATTTTACGTTAAATACGATCCTAAAGTTTTCCTGTTTTAACGAAGTGTGCCACATAGCAAAATGAATTTATATATTATTAGCGCCGGTAGCTCAGTGGTTGCTTACTGACCTCAAGATCGCGGGTTCAAAACCCGGCCGGCGGTATTTTATCTGGTAGGTAGAATAAACTTAAGTACACCGTCCTTCGGATGGGACTTCTAAGCGATGATCCTTGAGCCTCTGTACGATGTCAGGTAATCGTTACCCCCATGAATAAACCTGGGATAGGCAAAAATTAGAACACAGTAGAGTTGGGCTCATGTCCACCAGAGCGACGAAAGAGCGCTCTGGTAGTAGGCGATATGTCCTTTTAGTTAAAGGCCGGGCATGAGTCATAATAACTATATTATCATAATTTTTATATTGCTATGAAAAATATATTTAACATCGAAATTGAACAAATAAAATAATAAACTTCTATAACAGAACAGTGTAATGCCAAAACAGATAGTTCATCTCCATTGTGTTGTTACATAAATACTTTATATTTTTAAAAATCATTATAATCACATTTTATATGTATAGAATAAGAAAACATGGTGATGGGAGGGGCTAATCATTGTACAGATTTTAATGAAATTATGTATATAAGATAAAATTGAGAATGATTTTGAAATAAAAGAGATTATATAAAATACAATTAAACAAATTGTATTTAAATGTTAAGTATTTTTTTTCTTTTTACTAATCCATTGTATTTAATACATACGGTTTTTTTTATAACTGTAAACCATCACTAAATACTAATGTGCCTTATGATTATGGCAAAATACTGTATCATGTTGTATCAAGTAAGCAGAATATATAAATACAATGGTTGTTTTAAATTGTATTTTTTTTTTCAATTAATTCCCCCGCTATTTGTAGTGTATGTCAAATTATGTGATGGATCGAAAATTGAGTTTTATTTATTTATTTCTTCAGGCAAAGCCTATTATTATACAAGAAGAAAAAAAAAAAATATATATATATATATATAAATTTTTTTTATTTTTTATTTTATTCTATTTGCAATCTATATACAATATATACATAATAAGCAAATATGTGGTAAAAGAAAAATATAACGTCACTTGATGGGAGAAGCCAGCCAGCGCTGACACTCCCTCGAAAGTTAATTGTCATTATTCACTATCCTCCGAGAGAAGATCGCGAGGCCACCTCCTGTATATATATAAAATAAAATAAAACAAAAAGTAAAATAAATTATTTTGATACATACAAATAACAATTATTTAAAATTTACTTTAATTAACAGACACTTAAATATTACAATTTGGTTATAAAATTAACAATATATTAATAATTATGGAAACAATAAAAGAAAAACTGGTAAGTAATAGCTAGAAATAATAATAAATTAAGAATGTAAAAAACAAACAACATAAATATATGAGTGTAAGACAACTATTGTATAATTTAAAAAATACTATAATGCTTTATATCGCCATTTCGAAACAATTGATTTAATAGCATTAATATTGTCTATGAAAAAGTCAAATTTATCAGAAATACTATTAGCAAGCCTTTGAAATCGATCTATGGGAATATAGAACCCATAATCAGTATAATGAAAATTAGGTGAGAAGGGGAGAACTGAACGACAAGTACGTGAGGGAATATTGAAATTTACGAGTGAAAGTAGATCAGGATAGTCAATTGTATTGTTTAATAATTTGAAAAAGAATGATAGACATAGTTTTGCCCGGGATCGATCCAACTGAACCGAAAATTACGAAATATCAATATGAAGATATTTTGAGTGTTGTTCAGCAAAGGAACAAAATATTTCTGCGTCATACAGCACAACTTGTCTGGAATGTTGGCAAATTATGAAATAATATAAACTATTTCTTTTGTCCAATTATATAATCATCGATTTACGACTGGATCTCCATATCATCCTTGAATCTCGTCCGGATGTGCATGGATGTTGTGAGTAGCACCGTTGTGGAGACATGGCTAGTATACATCGTACATAAGGTCAAAAAAAAAAGTATGTATTCATAATTATTATATGTTTCTATTATATAACCTCGATAGATAGGTATATGGGCATCATACAGACTTGGGGCCATCGCTTAACGTCACATCCGAAGGACGGCGTGCACAAAGTTTTATCATCTCCCAGATAAACCAGGTCTCGACCGGGTTCCGAACCCGCGATCTTGACCTCAGTAGGCTCTGAGCTACCTGCGCCCTATGACGTGATAGATATTTGACACTGAACATGTTCGTACTCATTTTTAATTTAAATTAATTTTTCTGATTTATCTTCCAAGAAATGAAAGAATAAATTGCATAATTTTTCGAGGAAGGTTGGCGAGACAGTACTTCCCATCTCAGAGGATTCTTTTAAATAATTCATGACAAGTATGAAAATTGTGGTTTGTCTCCTTCTAAAATTATCATAAGAAGGATATACCAAGAAAAAAGTAACAGGGAATTGCCGAGCAGCTAAACAGTACAACGGAGTAATTATTTGTTCAAAAACATCTCAATTGCCCTGTCTTCTTTTATTCTATAACATTAATTTTAATATCGCATTTATGCGTCACAATATTAAGTAATTTTAAATTCATTCTCAAGCACAAGATGGGAAGACAATATTGAGTTGGTTGAGAACTGAGCAAAATAGAAACCGTGTCCAAAGTAACAACTTGTGACGGTCGTTGGGGTCGTTCAACATCGTCAGAGTGAAAAATCGGTTGCAGGCCAATTTCTGAATGGTTGGAGGGATGGACTGGTCCTGGATTCGAACCAGGTATCTTTGTGAATGGCAGAACATTTACCCACTGAGCTAGGATGTCTGTTCTTCATACTTGACCGATTTGTGGGAAACAAAACTGGTCTTGGTCTAGTTCAACAGTTTCGTTTAATATAAATAAGGAACATGCCAAAATCAAAGTCACAAAGTGACATGTGAAGACTGCATCGCATAGTATGGAGGATGTATTGTAATCGTGCGAAAATCCGAGATCGAGGTTTCAACTGATTTTCACTTTACAAGGTCCCCTGAATACGTTTTGACCATTTTCACGATGATTTCTTTTCTTATGTCTGTGTGTGTGTATGTGATTGAAACCACAAAAACGATTGTAGCTATAAACTTGAAATTTGGAATGAAGGAGTCACATGTTCTAACTTAGGTCTGATTAGTATTAGTCGAGACTCCTTTCCCCTCGGACCAAACTACATTGATGGGATGTCAAGTGATGCCCCCGAGACTGTACCCATGAAAGAACCCCTACTCTAGGCCAATAAACCTGGGTTGGCATAATTTACGACTCACATTTCGCTACATGTGTGCCCCTGTCGGGCTCATGTACATGGGAGCAACGAAAGAACTTTTTAAAGCCATAATAAACATGCCCAGGGCTTAACTACGAGATGATATCGCTTACTAACAGAGCGCTCTATCGTCACTCTGGTGGACATGAGCCCGACTCTGCTGTGGCAGTCCTAAATTTTGCCTACCCTAAATTTTTATTCACCTGGGATAGGGGTCTTCAACGAGTACCTGACATCGTACAGGCTCGGGACCATTGCTTAACGTCCCATCCGAAGGACGGCATGCTTAAGTTTATTATAATTATATGAACTGAACTAGGCTATATACATAATTGGCTAACAGTATCGATAAACTTACATCGATGAACGTTAGTCCATTTCTTCAAACTGCTTATCGATCATTGTAACCTAATAACTATATAACCACAAATGTATCTTGTGATTTGTCGGTTTTCTTTCTTCAATTTTATGGCTTTCTCAATTTCATTGCTGCTCCTCTATAATAAATGAAATTATTTCACCAACTTATTGTGATCAAAGGTATATAGTTGAATAGATTGAATCTTCCTGATTACGCAGATTTTAATTGTATTTACCATTTCTATTATTTTTATTCTCAGTTTTTTGTCTAATAGCATGAATAAATATTAAAATGAGATACTGTTTATTTTTCGTTTTTATGTTTGCTGGCCTACTGGAAATTAGTACTCCTGAGTTTCCACGAGTTTCTCCTGTATGTTTTAACCTACATCTTTAACCACTGAATGTTCTGACATTTCCAGAAGACTTTAAGTTAATTTTCTTTTGTGTTGTAGTGCTAGAGCCTGGAGCGAGATGGGCAGCAGCAACATCTGGGGCGGAGTGCTACTGAGCGTGCTGTTGCGATGGTCGGTGGGTCTCCACAGCTACTCTGGAGAGGGCAAGCCTCCCATGTTCGGAGACTATGAGGCCCAGCGGCACTGGATGGAGGTGACGGTCCACCTGCCGCTCTCCCAGTGGTACAACGAAGGTCCCTCCAACCCGCTCCAGTACTGGGGTCTCGACTATCCGCCCCTCACCGGCTACCACTCCTGGTTGGCTGGGCAGGCAGCTGTGAGACTGAACTCCTCTTGGGTGGCCCTCAACACGAGCCGCGGCTTGGAGTCGCCTCAACACAAGCTGTTCATGCGGACAACTGTCCTTATTTCTGATCTTGTGACCTACCTCCCCGCCGTCGCTGCATACTCTAACCTTCATCCCAACACCAGATCTTCCACTCCTATCCTCCCAGAAGTGTTTGTCTTCCTTGTCTACCCAGGTCTCATCCTCATTGACCACGGCCACTTCCAGTACAATTGTGTCTCCCTGGGTTTGGCCCTATTCTCTTACCTGGCTCTAGCAACTGGCCATGACCTAATCGCTTCCATACTTTTCTGCCTTTCGATCTCTTACAAACAAATGCTCCTCTACTTCTCACTACCATTTTTCTTCTTTTTTCTAGGTCGATGCCATCAAATAAAAAAAAATTCGTTCATAAAAGCTTTTCGAAAACTATTTCTCATAACTTTAGTAGTTGCACTAACTTTCATCCTGACATGGCTGCCCGTTGCACAGACTATTCCTCAGCTGGCACAAGTCCTACACAGAGTATTCCCTTTGGCAAGAGGTATTTTCGAAGATAAAGTTTCCAACTTATGGTGCTTACTTAACGTATTTTTCAAGTTTCGTAACTACCTTAATAACAACAATATGGCTGCATTATGCAGTTTGATCACTCTCATTATGACACTTCCCTCTTGCCTCCATTTGACGTTTGCTCCGACACCACTTCGATTCACTTACAGCCTCGTCAATTCCTCTCTAGCATTTTTTCTATTTTCTTATCAAGTTCATGAGAAAACTATACTTATTCCTGCCCTGGCCGTCATGTTAATCTTCAAGAACGATCCTTTCCACGCCTACTGGTTCCTTCTAGTCTCTACATTTAGTATGTTCCCTTTATTACAGAAGGACAACCTTATTATTCCCTTTGTAAGTCTTTCTATTATTTTCGTATTGTCAGTTAACATGTTGGAAAACTTCAAAGACTTGGAAATATTTTCCAAGTCTCGTCTTCTTCGATATATTCCTCTGTTGTACAAAGTATCCTTCCTACTATGGATACCTCTCTTCGCGGGTTCCATTTTCATTAAACCCCCTGTCAAATACCCCGACTTATTCCCCCTCCTTATTTCTTGTTTTTCATCAGTTCATTTTTTATATTTTTGTATATATTTCAATTATGTTCAATTATTTCGACTGAATAATAAAAAAGTTAGCTGATTTATTCTTCTTTCCTTTTTAACCCTTCATGATCATCTTATTTTGTATAATAGAGGGCGCCGGTAGCTCAGTGGTATGCGTGCTTGTCTTCTGAGCTCAAGATCGTGGGTTCGAAACCCGACCGAGGCCCTTAGTTTATTTCATCTGGGAGGTCGGACGTTAAGCCTGTACGATGTCAGATACTCGTTAAAGACCCCTATCCTAGGTGAATAAAAATTTAGGGTAAGCAAAATTTAGGACTCCCACAGTAGAGTCGGGCTCATGTCCACCAGAGTGACGAAAGAGCGCTCTGTTAGTAGGCGATATGACCTCGTAGTTAAAGCCTGGGCATGTCATAAAACCTAATAAAATAATGTTACCTATTAGTGAAATAATAGAGAGTATATTTAAATAGTTATTCATGAATTAACGATAAGGGTCTTATATAAAACGAATTTAGTCTGCCTGGATATGTGGTTGCTTCTGAAGTGCTTTCTGAGATCATAGTAGCACTTGTTTGCCGCAAAGATTCTCTTCCTTATTTCAGTTTCGTTAACATTGTCTTGTGTAACTATGGAGCCCAAGTAGACAAACTCAGCGACCTTCTCAAATTTGTGGGGACCTATTTCAAGGGTCTCACCTTGAGTAGGCACTTCTCCAGTGACTATGTATTTGGTTTTAACTGTGTTCACATCAATAGTTGCTAGGTTGTAAAAACCAAAAAATGAATAGAAGAATATAAATGTAAGAAATATATTATTACGAGATAATGCTCTAAGGGGCGAAACTATAGTCGTGTAAATGTTTTAACCAATATAGTGAAAATATGTGTATTCTTTCTTTTAGGATATATCCTTTCGAACAGATTTGAGAGAAAGATGGTGTGGTTTTCATGTTGGGTTTTCGGTCAGAAATTGTTATAAATAATCTAAAGAATTTCATCAGATTTAGGATAAAGAAAACAAAAAATACGATCCGTTAGTTGATAACATTTATGTACAGACAAAGACATAATAATGTTTACAATGACAATGAATTTTATTATCTTTAATTTTTACAAATCCCTTCAGAATAACGTGAATATGTTAAGATATAAAAAAAAAAATATATATATATATATGAAGAAATAACTGAATATTGTTTTATAATTAAATAATTTTTTTTATTAGATAGGTTTTCAGATCTCTACTTTTAATATACTAATAGATGTATTTTAAATGACAAAATTTAATATGTTTAGATGTGTAAGAGCTTATATGTAAAAGTTTTCGTGTTATTTTAAAAAATAAAGCAAAATACGCGATAACGTTCCTTCACCTTATTACCTAAATTTCACATTTATAAGTTACCTCAGTTAATAATAAGAATATATAATACTTAAAATATCTACTTACTAGAATATTTAACTTTATCTATTTACAGTAATAATTACAATAGCTACAATGTAAAATTAACTAAAATAATATTAATTGTAAACAGTATATTATATCAAACCTCGGCTGGTTTAAAAAATAATAAAATGAAAATAAATAAATATTTTTCTATTTAGTATCAGGTGCTATCATTAGATTCTTGTGTATGTTATGGTAAGCTTTTTAAAAATTAGCGAAGATCATATAAATATATGTTATATACTTTTCAGGAACAATTTGTGAATCACTAGCAACATATTTCCCCAGATCCAATTATCTATATAAATAAATTTGTAATAAATTAAGTTTATATTCTCTCTAAACTGTCTCATTCCTTACTTATGAATGTGGACTTCGAAGTTCAAATATATAATTTAATATATATATATATATAATATTAATATATCATTTACTTTTTAAAAAAAACTTAAACAAGCCGTCCTTCGGATGGGACAGAGCCTGTACGATGTCAGGTAATCGTTAAGACCCCTATTCTAGGTGAATAAAAATTTAGGGTAAGCAAAATTTAGAATTCCCATAGTAGAGTCAGGCTCATCAGGCCCATTAGATGTGACGAAAAAGCGCTCTGATAGTAGCCGATATGACTTCGTAGTTAAAGCCCGGGCATGAGTCATAACTATAATTTCGTTCCGATAGGTGACACTTATTAGAGGTAGCGCGCTTGCCTACTGAGCTCAAGAGTATCTAGAAGGTAAAATATCTTAGAGCATGCCGTCCTTCAACATTTAGGATTCCCTTAATAGTCGGGCTCATGTCCACCAGAGTGAAGGAAGAGCTCTCTGACCTGATACATAACCCCAGGCATCAAAATAACTAACTATACTATATTTTGTAAATATATTCATCCTCAAAAGTATTCAGTCCACAAAGAATTCTTTTTCTCGCTTATTGGAGTCAGGGGTCCGGAGAAGCATTAAATTCCCTTGGTAACGAAACTTCAAATTTTAGATCGATTATGTATCTTCTTTCATACTATTCTACATTTAGCTGGAGAAGTAAAAATACATAATTTATCAGATTTTATTCTGTCAGTAGAAAACCTCTCTGAGGTCTCTAGGCCATTGGCGCTTAAGGCGTCGTTAAGTGTGACAGAAGGGAGGATACGGTCTAGAGGATTAATGTGAGTACTAAAGGAGGAAAATAATTGTTTGTGCCTGGATTTAGCTAATTCAATGACAAAGGGAACTGGAGATCAGTACGAAGGATTTTGGATTGCAAAGACTGAATGCGCTGAAGACTGGAATCTCAGAAACCCATCAGTTCAAGTCCATCAGTCCATATAGGTTTCAGTATTGCGTTATATATTAGTCGTTTCGTTCTCAGAGTTGATTTTGTTTTTTTGTCCAATTGTCTTAGTAACAGTTTGTATCGTATATTCATTTCCTGCCTTTTCAGTCTGATGTGAGTCTTACATGTCATTCGTTTGTCAAGTGTGAGGCCTAGGTAGGGAACATCGTTTTTTGAAGGAATACGATTGCTGTTAAGGAAGACGGAGGGCAAGTATATTTTTGCCGAAGAACGGAAAGTATGTGAACGGACTTATTGTCGTTCACTTTAATTCTCCACTGTGTATACCAAGATTGAAAAACCCTTACATACAATGAACATTATAAAAAAAAAATTGAATATAAAAAATAAATTCTGTAGATAGCCCCGTCACTAATACCCACAAAGATTTTCTGAAAAATTGTAAATTGTTCTTATTCTTATTTTATTCAAAATACTTTTCAAAACAATATACCTAATATATATATCATTACAGCATCACATCACCCATCTATTTTTCGCCTCCTCGACAAATAGCAAACGTTTCAGGAAGCACTCCCATCATCAGTATCTTTCTTTTTTATAGAATATATTTATCGAGTAAGTTATTATGACTCATGCCCGGGCTTTAACTACGAGGTCATATCGCCCACTACCAGAGTGCTCTTTCGTCACTCTGGTGGACATGAGCCCGACTCTGCTGTGGGAGTCCTATATTTTGCCTGCCCAAAATTTTTATTCACCTAGGGTAGGGGTCTTTAACGAGTACCTGACATCGTACAGGCTCGGGACCATCGCTTAACATCCCATCCGAAGGATGGCGTAATTAAGTTTATTTTACCTCCCAGATAGAATGAAATAAGGGCCTCGGCCGGGTTTCAAATCCACGACCTTGAGCTCAGAAGGCAAGCACGCATACCACTGAGCTACCGGCACTCCCATATTTATCGAGTTGACATCTATATTTAAAGACACTAAAACAGTATGTTCAGTAAAAAGAAGATACTGATTGATAGAAAGAATAGTTCTGATAGAAAGAACACGTGCATTATAGATACTGATGACGATTGTAATTGATATTTTTTGAGAAGGCAAACAATAAATGGGAGAATTGCAGTAAATAATATATTATATATCAATTAAATTAAATATATGCGTGTCTTCAAAAGTAAACTACACTAAGTCACAACTATTATATTTTTCAGGAGAGCATTAAGATCTGTCTGGCTGTTTTCAACTTCATAGCGCCTACTTCCAACATTATTTGAATATCATTTCAAAACTTTTGCGGTAATTCATTCAAAAATTCACATATAATATTGTTTAGCTTCTAAACATATCGCAACAGTGTTACTTTAAACTCTCCCAAAATGAGATATAACAGCTAAGTATATTTCTGTAAAGAGATCAAAAAAATAAGATAAACTATATAAACACCTCATTTTTGGTTAAAGACATAGTGTAATATACCTTCTGAGGGATAGATATGTATAAATATATTTTTCGTGTTTGAAAAAAAAAAAAAAAAAATTGAAACAATATTGTAAATAATAACAAGATCAGTCATTTTTGAGGGTTTCGTAGGTAAGCCAAGGCGTTGAAAATAAACGCAAAGTTGCGATGAATATATTTAAAAAAAAATTGTTTTCCACAAAAATTCAATTGGGTTATCAAAGTAAAGGTATTGACACCCCAAAAATGAACCAGAAGTTAGTTTTATTACACAATGCAACATGACGGCCATTGATGGCGCAAATGTGCCTCCAGAACGCATGGGTTTTCGCGTAGACGAAATTTGGAACGGGAAAATAGTAAGGTAACTCATAGGACAAATATATACATTTATGGAAGATCATGCGCCGAAAATATGCACACAATTGAGGCACATTAAAAAAAAAATTAAAGGTATTGAAGTCTTCAAACAAGAATTAGTTAAATTTTCCACAATTTCCAAAATGACAACCGTCAATGTGTCCATAAGTCATATAACACTTTTTATCCTAAAGTAATCAAATGTCATAAGTGTAATTTCATAGACAAAAGACAGAGAAAATACGTACAAGTCCATGAAAACTCCTGTACCAGATATATGTACAAAATTATTTTAAAAATTGCAAGACTATAGCATGAATCCCGGTTCTATTTCATTCACATTCTGAAAATGGCGATTAACAGGGTCGAAAAGCCTGCCAAGAGCCCTAACGCCTCCATTTTTCATTCTACACTGATCAAATTCAATATATAATTTTAGTTTGATAGGCCAAAGAGAGAAAACATCTTTAGGGAATAATCGCAAAATTGAATGAATATGCACCTACGAAACCCTTCAATGTGTGATTCGACCACACTTCTCTGTAATATTTCATGTCAACTGCCTGAACAGTGTATGAAGAGTATTACTAAATAAGAAAACAACTAAAAACTAATGGGAATTGAAAAAAACAAGGATTTGAGGAGAAAGATGATACATTTTTTTAATATTAAATGAAAAATATAGTAGAGAAGAAATATATAAAAAGAAATAGAGCTGAACCAACTACTTTTTTACTTAACTTACACAATCTATTTATATTTTTTATTTGGACACTAAAACGTAGATTAAAACAATTTATTAATCACCTACCACCCTTTATCTATATATATACACATACAATAAAAAATAATAAACGTAATTATACGATAAATATATATATTTTTAAATATATCATTATATTCTAATTATATTCGCATAACGCTTTATGTGCTTTTCACAAGAGAAAAGTTAACCACTATTGCATTTTTCAATACAATAAATACAACAGGTTTGAGATTCTTTGAATATAGGAATCTTAAATAATGAAAAATTCAGTAAAATATATCGCATAGGGATAGTAGGTTGGTAAGAAAGTTTGATATGATTTGAAATTACATGTCCTCTTTTCTGAGCACGGTGCGACAAATGTGTTGACAATGGAAGGATAAAGTTTGGGTGGGAGCCAGCGCTCAGATTATTTAGGAGTGTAGCGCACCCGGGTCCAGGAATGGAGCAGACTTTCTGGAGAGTAGATGTTCCTGGGGGGAGGATGCCATTGTTGGGGAATGGGATATGTTATCTCAAAAGGGGGGAGGAGCTTCAAATAATAGAAATTAGAACATCTGTATTATTATTGGATAGTCTAGCAAGCCGTTCATTGGGAATATCCAGGGAGATGTGCCGCGTCTGGAACAAGTGGATTATAACCTTTTCCAGAAGTCATGGACAGAAAGAACCTCCTGTAGATAGTCGTAGATGTTCCTTGTTAAGGATGGGATACAAGATCCGTTGAACATATATAACAAAGGAGTGGACAGACATGGAGAAGACAAGATGGCAGGGCAGAGCTCACTTCCTGGCTAGATGCTCCGGGTAGTCAAATATAACATATTTTCGGCAGAGACGACCACAGATTTCAGGTTGTACACCGGAAGCATTCTTAGATCTACCAAGGAAACTTGGAGACGTTTTTTATGAAAGGCTTCATACCCTCAGATCCAAGTAGGACGAGAAGATACACTAATGGGGAAGCCTAGTGCTTTCAGGAGAGATAAAATCATTGAATACCAAGTCCCAAACAATATTCATAGGTCAAATAAAAATTATATTTTTTTGAATTTCGTCGAGGTATAGCGCGCCTGCCAGAATTTCGTCGAGGTATAGCGCGCCTGCCAGAATTTCGTCGAGGTATAGCGCGCCTGCCAGAAATATTCAATGAGTACACACATTTGTCTGAGAATTTACTATTTTCAGTATTTCTCCAACTCACATCATCCTGTTTTACAAAATGATACAAGAAGCTGGCTGGCACCTGAGTTCTCTCCAGGAAGAATCCTAGCCTATTATTTATTTCATTGTTCCTATATAAATAAGTAATGGTTTCATTAACCAAGCTGTTCATGTTGTAAGGTCATAAGTGTAAATTATTTGTTTGACATTTTTCATTCATGGTTGTAAGAATGAATGAGAACTTCATAGTTGCAAATTATGTAATACTAAGGGCTAACATTTGGCTTATTATTTTATTTATTTCAACATATATTATTACTTTTAATAGAATTATTAATTTTTTTTTTGATGCTATCAGCTTCTCCTTCCTTCTCTCTCTGGCTTTTCCTCCATCTTCTTCAGTTTATGAAGCCCAGCATTTATTTAATAAATTCATATTGTTTAAAGATGTATTTATATTATATACAAAAAAAACTACAAGTAAAAAAGCAATACCAAGTTGGTAATAGTCTTACTTAAATACAAACAATACAATCAAAACAAAAAAAATCTAGCAGTTCACATCAATCTATTTATTTTTTGCCTTTTCAAAAAATAGCAATTAGAAACGTTTCTGGAAGCACTACCATTACCAGTATCTATAATACATCACTATTCCTTCTGCCAATCAGAATCTTCTTTTTTGTAGAATATATTTATTGAATCGACTTCTGTACTTAAAAACTGTTTTAAACATAAATAAAGAAGACATTATAGATGCTGAAGATGGGAGTGCTTTCTGAAACGTTTGTAAATTGTTATTTTTTGGGAAGGTAAAAAATAAATAGAAGTGAGGCTGTAATGATATATTATAGGTGATTTAAGAATCCCCCCCGCACAACCCAAAATGTAATAAAATATATTTTTTTAAATGTGGGAAATGTGTGAATTAAGAGAGCTTCATGGGATGCTGACCAACTTATTGTTGCTTGACAAGAAGGATTTGTCTGCAGTTTTTTGATCCTCAACAACTTTTAGTCCAGGACGAACGATTCGTTTTCTACTGCAACTCAGCTAGGGGTGGGAGCCTTTATTCAGATCACATAACGTCCTTTGTCTTTTTTTTTTTTAAAAAAAAGTTCGGAACTCTATCCAAGGGGGAAAATATTCTCTCTCACCAAACTATAAATCTGGGATTGAAAACTTGATTCAAAGTAGTGTACTGAGTAAAATAATTTATTTTTATTGAAAATAACGGGATTAAACTTTCTTACCAACCGTATTTTCTATATACAAAATGACTCAGTAGCTAAAAAAAAAAAAAGTACGAAAACATTTGTACAAGCAACCGCAGAAATATTATTAATGTCCATAAGGAATGGCGTAATCAGGATGTTTTTGGTAGTAATACTACTGCATTCAGACAAATATTGAGCAGCACAGGGGTAGGAAGTGAACGAAGGTTTTGAAAAGAAAATGTTTAGAACACAGATATGAATTTATAAACAAATTCTGGTAAGCATTCATCTGACCCAACTTTAGGACCCTGAGATTTTGTGAGAACAATAGTACATGCATTCCATTTCATGAGAACGCTACATCCAACATCGAGAAAAATT
Source organism: Aradus depressus (assembly GCA_963662175.1). Classification (NCBI taxonomy): domain Eukaryota; kingdom Metazoa; phylum Arthropoda; class Insecta; order Hemiptera; family Aradidae; genus Aradus; species Aradus depressus. Next base: position 9,122,058 of record OY759222.1, read on the forward strand.
AAATTATATATTATAGTTATATTGAATAATACATTTAGATGCTTAAATTGCACATACAATATTGAAGATTTTAAAGCCCCTAAACGTTCAACATTTAGACATTAACGTTTCTAAACATTTTATACATTAGGAATTGAAATAAAGGATATTTAGTTAATGAAAAGAATTAAAATAAAAAATGCCAAAAAAAAAAAAATGAAAAAAACATTATTATTTTAATTATATTCATAATAACAAATAGTAATACGAAAAAAAAAGTATTAATATCCTTAAAGAGGATAGGAAAAAATGTTGGTATTATTCTCTCGGGAGTGGCGGACATATAGACTGCGCCAAATGAGAGGGAGATGCGCAGAACATATCAGAAAAGTTGATAAGAGGAGTCGATAACTATTGTACACTCTCCTCACTGGTATCAGAATCAATGCTCTTCCCTTCTTTGTATTCGTCTCTTTTAGAGGGCCCTCATTGAATCAATGTTACCTGCAAATAAATAAATACAACGTTAATATTATTTTTAAAAAAAATGAAAACACACAGTATAGATTGTAAGTCCATGAGGTTAGTTCTAGATAAGGTGGGGGGAGTGGAGAGGGTGGCATTTTACAGGCTGTGCCAAAAACATTAACATTTCCTCTTTATACAAAAACAAAAATCAGTTTGTAGTTGAGGGATCAAACAGGAAGGTTAGTAGTTCCTTCACTAACCTCAAGGACCAACTTTAAATATTTTGTATATTCACTTGTAAAAATATAAAAAAACACAAGAGCATGCCGTCCTTCGGATGGGGCGGTAGTTAATATTTAGTAATCCAACAGTAGAGTCGGGCTCATGTCCACCAGAGCGACGAAAACTCTGGTAGTAGGCGATATGACCTCATAGTTAAAGCCCGGTCTTGAATCAAAATAACTAACTTATAAAAATATAGGTATGGAGAACCGTGAACAAGACCATGTCATCATCATAGGCGCTACAGCCCGTCAAGAGCCTTGGCCTCCTCCAGGAAATGTCCCCATGCAGCTCTGTCCTGGGCCAGTCTCCACCAGCCCACCGCACCAAACCGTCTTGCGTCTCTGTTCAAGGTCTCCAGCCATCTTCTTCTGGGTCGTCCCACTCTTCTCCTACCCTCCGGTGTCACATTAACGAGTTTCCTGGGTATAAGGTCCCTCGTCCATCTGTCTTACATGTCCAGCCCAACGGAGTCTGGCAACTCTAATCCAGTGCGACAATTTTGGCTCTGTATAGAGTGCGTACAACTCCTGGTTGTATCGGATGCGTCAGACGCCCTCCTCCTGGGTGGGACCGAGAATCCTGCGGAATATTCTCCTATCGAAGATGTCAAGACGCCGATAATCGTACTCCCGACTCTCAAAAAAAAAAATTTCTGTTTACATTCAAACATTTAAGTTAATTTTAGAAGCAATTGACACAAACGAAAGAAACAGTTCATAATATGTGCAAACAATATCTGAAAAATTGAGCATATTGTCGAAACCATTGATACGATTGGTAGATCTTGAGACCTCATCGAGATGAACATTGCATTTTTAAGGGTAGTAAAATCGAAACCTGCCCTTATCTCGGATACGATTTTTCGACCCTATCAATACTGCTTAACTTACTTTGAATAAATCTTCGAGATTATGAATCCGGACAGATTTTCGATTACAATTGTTTCCCTCTCAACTGTCTGGACATTGGTCCTGAGAACTATGACACCGTCGGATAAGAGGGAGTATACAATTTAACAAGGGACTTGAACAAAATATCTTTTAGACCATAAAAAAAAAAATTTTTTTGCAAAATAAAATAGGTACAATTAAAAAAATTTAATTTTCTTTTGGTTTTTGCTGTTTTAAGTTGAGGTCGCATAGTGCCACCATTTCTCAAGCATGATAATGCTAAGTACGGACTTTAACGCCGATCTGCTGGGTTAACCGACGTCCAATGCAACTTTAGTTATGTAACCTGTTATGCCTCTTTGTTTCTTCTGCAATTCTTTACCGCACTCTCCTTTCCTCCTATTTCCTTCTTACAATTACTAATTTTGGTATACTTCTCTATTCTGCCAATCGCATTAAGTTTTTCTTCGATGTACAGAAAGGTTTTCTTCCTCTTTCGTTTCCATCGCGACACGCACATTGAACAACTAATATTAATTCAAGTATGTTAGGAAAGAACTAGGTGAAAGCTAAAGTGCATCAGAAAGGAATATGAGAAAGCAAATGGAGTTATTGGAACAACTGGAAACAAAAGATGTCGAGACACGAGACAGTGTTGCGAAAATATTGATGACGGCGAAAGTCTAGGAACTGATAACGGAAAACTGTGTTTCCGCAAAAATACAGACTTGACATAATTGGTTATTAAAAAATTAGGCTGGTTCTTTATTGTTCTTTATGTTAAAGTTTTTTATTTATTTTTACAAAATTACTAATTCCTTGATTTTTTCCTAAAACTTAACAAATTATCAGAAATCAAACCAAATATAACATACAAAACAATGGAACTAAATGTAACAAAAATATTTTAAACATATAATAAAAATATTTAAATTAAAATAACATAAAAAAGTAATAATTAAAATAAATAGTATTCAGAAAATTCCTAAGAAATAAATTAAAAATACAGTAATATAAAAATAACCATATATATATAAAAAATAGTAATATGATACAAAATTATAATAAATCAAAGCAATTCAGTCGAAATGTTAGACTGGGAAAAATAAGATAAATTGATTGGAAACAAATATCGATCCAAAGGTCTGGGACGAAGAAAAAACAAACATAAATAACAAAATATATGAACAAAACACAGGCATGAATTTAAAAACATATTATTGATAATAAATTACTATAATTGCATAAAACAATTAATAAAACTTCATTAATTTACATTTTATAGAAGATGGGCTTGCTGCGCGAAACGTTTAAATAATAAAAATACATATTTTAATAAAGTGGGAGAACAAAGAGTTATAACAAAAAATACAACTTAATTTCTAGATTTTCCTTGAAATTTTTTAGACTAAAATGCCCTGGTAATTCCCGGTTCCTGGACACCCTGATCCCAAACTATAGATTAGCTGCTGAAGACTCGTTCGACCGAAGCAATTTGGCATACATGTGAATAAACTGTCCTTTACATTATTTTGGAAGAAAAAAAAAAAAAAAAAAAAAATCAACTCACTGACCCTGGGCGGTGGGGAGGGGCTGCTGGGCCGGGGGTGGCTGAGCCCCACCCCTTGCACCCGCCCCCGCCTGACCCGAACTGCTACTACCCCCACCTACAGCTGCCTTCTGTTTGAGCAGGGACCAGTCGAAGGTGTAGTCATACTGGTGGTTGAGGGTTCGGAACAGGATGGAGAAGAGTTGACGAAGGTAGGTGTAGTCAGGTTGTTCCTCGAACCTCAGCCCGCGGCAGTAGTTCAGGTACATGGCAAACTCTGCCGGGAAACCCTGAAAAATGATAAATAATGCTATTACAGAAAGTTGGCATTGGGTTTAAGACAATGAAAAGCAAGTTTTGAGTATTTTTAAAACTATCAGCCAAATAAAACTAAAATTAATTTTTTAAAATGAAACTAGCGAGTTACCGGGCGTTGCTCTAACGGACACCTCTAGATAGCGAATAATAAATAATCTATTAACGGACAAAATTTCTATGGTCCCGACAGCAGACCACTCAAATCAATGCTTAGTTTATGAGAACTGACATTATTGCAGAGATATTGTGAAATAATTCAAATGAACTTGAATGAAATAAAACTCGTTTATTTGTGGTATTGTCTAATTTCACAGAAATATATACAAGGGAGTACTTTCGGTATTTCTACCATCCTCAGCCCTATATATAAGACTGTCTTATCTCTTATGCTTTTGGCTGAGGATGGTAAAAATACCGAAAGTACTCCCTTGTATATATATTCTGTGAAATTAGACAATACCACAAATAAACTAGTTTTATTTCATTCAAATGCTTATTTTACCTCCCTTAACGGACAACGGACAGCCTTAAACGGTCCCATGCAAAAAATCTACCTCCCGAAAGCGGTCAGCAGGCTCTTGGTTTCTTGGAACACAGTGAGGCACGTCTAGGGAGGAGTTCAGGGAAATGATTAAACAATAACAAATACGTTTTCTAAACTTCCCAATAATTATAGAATTTCCTTGTTTTGTTTTCTTTCGCATGATTTTATTCAGTTTGCTTCCACCATACCTCAAAACAGAACTCGGCTAACGCTCAAAAATAAAATAGAAGTAATTAAAGTTTATAATCGAGAAAAGCCCAGCGTCAGGGACTTAGCGGCAACGTTTAAGGCGGGAAAGACGCAGATCGCGACCATTTTAAAAGAAAATAATGAACTTTTACTAAAACGGCAGGAACATGGAAATGAAGAAACCAAAACGGCTTTCACAAAAAAACACGGTAAGGGTTTTGAAATTGATCGCCATTGTTTCGAATGGTTTTGCCGAGTAAAAGCCAAAATTCTCCGTTTCTGGCTCTATGATACAGGAAAAGGCATCGGAAGTCGCCGAAATGTTGGGGATTTTAAATTTCAAAGCGTCAAATGGTTGGCTCGAAAAATGTAGAAAACGACATAATGATAAAGAACAAAAACGGTAGACCCGACAATGTTCTATTAATTTTACGCAGAATCGACAGAAGGGAAAGAGGGAATTAGAAGTCAAAAACTCATATAACTGCCGTTGCAATGAACCTATTGACACAAAATTTCGTATGTAAATAAATTCAAAACCTCATAAGGACAACACCTATATAAGTCAACTATTAATTTTTAGGCTAAACGGTCGATTGGTTAAGGAGAGAGAGCAAAAACGTTAATAAGAAATTCGATCTGGTGAAGTACATTGTCGATGATTTGATTAATTTTTTTAGTAATCTGGAACTTTAATGTTAAGAGTCAGAAGGTTGGGATTAAACCGCACCTTATTCACCTGTCAGACAGCATTCATTGTTGATACATATGTTACCGCGGCAGATGTTTTAACAATGAGTATACTTTGGATGTGGTTTAAATATAACCAGGCTCAACAATTTTCAAGTTCTAACTTATAAAAGCACAGACATTTTACAAACAATTAAAATTCATAACGAGGAAAATCTTAGAGGATAAAACAAGACGGGAAATTGAAAAAACATATGATTCTTACCTTACATAATACTTCAACAGGTGTTGACATTTTCTTTTCACTGATTTTTTCATATTTCTGTTTCTTATTAGCTGCCTGAAAAAGAGAAACAATTTGAATTTTGGGACATGAGATCAGATCCTTAAATGTAACCATCCTTAGCTCGCTTGCATCCCTCTGACCGTAATGGTATTAGGAGAGTACAGCTTTGAGAAATGTTGAAGGTGTTATTTTTCATACCAGATTAGCAATAGTAGATAAACTTAGTACTAGTGTTATTTTCGGGACATATTTCTGAATAGAAAATTGTATAGAGATTGATTTTTGTAGGTCGACTTCACAGCAAGGGTAGAACATACAAGCGATGATCAAAAACTTCCAGGCGAGCCAACGGAGCGTTGGAGAGCGGTACGATTGGCATCATTAGTTGTTGTGACTCTTCCTGAGCTCAGCTGTTTTTGTAGAATTTCTATAACCTAATTTGTTGTGAAGTAACAGACGTTTTTGTTAAACACGGTTTTCGTGTTTGGCTATTTTGTGATGTTTTGTCAAATGAATCAATAAAAGCAAGGTGTGTGTCAAGTTTTGTGTGAAGTTAGGTAAAACGTTTACAGAAACTTTTGAGATGTTGCAAGAGGCTTTTGGGGATGAATGTCTGAGTCGATCACGGCGTCATGAGTGGTAGATGAGGTTCGAAGAAGGCCGGATATCGTCAGAAGACCATCCTCGTTCAGGACGCCCATCAACATCGACTGACGACGATTATGTTGCCAGAGTGGACGTTTTCGGGCATTCAAATCGTCGACCATCCGTGAAATGACAGAGGAATGTAACATTTCATTTGGCTCATGTCAAGAAATTCAACTGAACAACTGGAGATGCGCCGAGTGGCGTCAATGTTTGTCCCGAGACTGCATCGCTCATTCGCGATTAATGCCCAAAAACGCCATGGCTGTCATCTCCCAGCCCTCGCACTCACCAGACCTGGCTCCTGCGGACTTTTTCCTGTTTTATAAACTCAACAGACCCTTAAAAAGACAGAGATTTCACTGATCTGACGAAATTAAAGAAAAATCGCCGGAGCTGAACAGCATTTCAGAAGATGAGTTTCAGGGTCCTTCCAGCAGTGGAAACGGCGGTGGGAAAAATGTACAGCTTCTCAAGAGGAGTACTTTGAGGGGACAAAGTCCAACTGGAACTTTTTGATCAGCCCTCGTATGTGCTTCGTGGGTGTACACCTTGTCTCTTTGACAGCCTTATTAGCATATCCTGTTCTCCATTTAGTTTCCTTTTATGTCTGCATTTGTTTTGACCCATTCGAAGTGTACTGAAAAATATTGAGTAACACCATAGGAGGTCCATAGAAATATATACTATGTAGGAGTCAAGGACAGTCCACCTGTGACAGATGTGGAGAAGACAACTCCTGTGAGATTCCACATTATTGGTAAAGATATGATCATAGAGGAGGATTTTAGAAGATTGGACCACGGGAACATTCTCAGATTTGTTAAGGAATCTGGCAGACTGGGTCCTTCATGAAGGGCTTGGTTTTTGTTGTATAAACTACGTAACAAGGTAAGGTGGAAGCTTGGCGTTTCCAGGGAATGAAAAAGATAAGAGCATTGGATGCTTAGATCCCTAGGTGCAAAGCACAAGCCCACCGTATATATTATTACGTCCATAGAAAAACAAAAATATAGCTGTCATATATTTACCTTGAGGCCTTGCCAGGGGAGACTTCCACGATTGAAATACATCATCACGTATCCTAAGGACTCCATATCATCTCTTCGACTGAGAAAACAAATAAACATAGTAATAACAACAACAAAATCAGGCACTTGAATGTAAAATAATATTTAAATGAGATCCCAAGATATTGTTGGAAACAAATAATTTGGTTTAATGATTTGAAAAATATGAGATGGCACTATGCCAGCCAATGTTCTCTGAATAGACAAAGGGTGAAAAGTGCATATTCCTAAACAAATCGGGCAATGACTTCTAAATGCAGCCAATGAATATTTAGGAAAAAAAACTATCTCAGAGGTTTTTTTTTTCAGAAGTTTCAGGAGATTTATTATATTTAATTTAATTTCCCCCAATTTAAGTGATTTAAAAACGGATATTGGGTCGCAAGTGCTCGTTCCTGATCTATCTGAACTCTGTCTGGAATAGGGATGAGCATCCATGTTTGTCGTAAAATGTAATATCTTAAAACACCTGCTCCGCTCAACGATTGGAATTAGACTGGCAATGGTAGGAACCTTTACCTGAGGTCTCCTCGCAACGGTCCCTCTCCTCGAACCCTACCCGGGAGCCCCCACAAGCGACAACAAACATCACTCTCATTACTTTAGCGACAGACCTCGTAAATGTTAAACAACTTCTTTGTTTTTATTTATATATCCAATATATCGACACAAATTGCAAAAATGTAATCGGACATACTAAAAAAATGCTACAGACTAAACTCAAAGAAGAAATCAGTTTACACAATAAATAGTAACCATGAAATGTTTATATGATTTGTTTATTACCTCTGTTCAATGCCCAAATGAGCATTAATAGAGGCATAACGAGCAGTGCCTGTCAGGTTCTTATCCTCTCTGTACGAGATGTGCATCCGGGTCCTCGAGTCACGGTACTTCTTGGCCAGTCCAAAGTCTATGAGATACAACTTGTTACAGTAGCGTCCAATTCCCATGAGGAAATTGTCCGGCTTTATATCTCGATGGATGAATGACTTCGTATGGACAAATTCAATGAGTTTTATCATCTGATCAGCGAGCATCAAGACTGTTTTGATGGTGAATCGTCGTGAACAGAAGTTGAACAAGTCCTCTAGTGATGGTCCTAGCAGTTCCATCACTAGGACATTGTACTCGCGCTCTGTCCCGTACCATCTGAAACAGGTTACAATATTAATGCACTTTCATAACATGAACATTTACAAAAAAAAACAAAAAAAAAAGTGCATCAGTAGCAACTTGCTACCTAGAACTACCTCAAATGTCACTAGTTTTACTTATTTATTCACTAGTTAGTTATTATGACTCATGCCCGGGTTTTAACTACGAGGTCATATCGCTTAACGTCCCATTCGAAGGACGGCGTGCTTAAGTTTATCTTACCTCCCAGATAAAATAAACTAAGGGCCTCGGCCGGGTTTTGAACCCACGATCTTGAGCTCAGAAGGCAAGCGCGCATACCACTGAGCTACTGGCGGCCTCCTTTATTCACTAGTTATCAACAGAAACAACATGCGGCAATACAAAATCGCGTGAAATATAGCTTAATTTTCTAACGCTATTGTATCGAAGTGTTAAGAGGGAGGGGAAGAGATTTTCAACCTTTTTTTTTTCTCCCCTCTTATGACACTTTTGAGCAGAGGAAAATTGAGAGGTTTTTTAATATAATGATAAAACTAATGATAATTTAAATAAATGTAAATTTCATTATTAATTATTATTAATAGATATGAATAATAAGACAACTAAAGGGTCGAATAATAGTAAATAGTTAATCAAAAATAATATTAATCAGTTATTGTGACTCATGCCCGGGCATTAACTATGAGGCCATATCGCCTACTAGCCGAGCGCACTTTTATCGAACTGGTGGACATGAGCCCGACTCTACTGTGGGAGTCCTAAATTTTACCTATTTAGGTTTGTTTACCCAGGTTAGGGGTCATTAATGAGTGTCTAATATAGTCCAGGTTCGGGACCATCGTTTAAATTGCCATCCGAAGGACGGCGTGCTCCAGGTTTTTTTCACTTTCTAGATAAAAAAAACTAAAGGGCCTTGGCCGAGTTTCGAATCAGCGATCTTGAGCACAGTAACAAGCACATCTTTGAGCTTATACACATATTACAAAAAATTATTTTATGTATGACTTTCATTCAAAATTTCTTATATGCTTCACCTTCTTTTTGTCTGAAAATCATATACATACCTATATATAAAACGTTCTACTTTTTATAAGGGCCGTGCTTTTCCCGTATATCAACTTTTTTTTATTAAAAATTAAATTTTCTCCAAAATATTTCAGTTTGTCGACAACAGTCAGAGCCACACTGGAGATATATGAGATTGAAAGTGTTATTTGTTGCTATTTTATTAATTTTTCTACGTTGCACCAATTGCTGTAGTTATTAACGACGGGCCATTTACAGGTAGGCCACCACTATTCACAACAAACTTTCTCTTTTTCTCGCTATTGAACTGAGAGACGTGCGAGTGGCGGTCAATATATAAAACAAAAGAAGGACAGTACAATATTGGAGATTGTCCAATACAGTATGACGTTCTATATTGTCAATGACTTTCTCTGCTGGCGCCATCTTCTCTTCAATGGCCCCCACGACCAACTTCTCAATTACAGGGCTCAACTAGCACAAAGGATTGGCACACTGTCAAACTTTATTGACTGTCTGCTCACCCGAATAATTATGAATTATTAGAAGTCTCATCAAATAGCCTGTCAAGATCAACTATAGAAGTGAGGCAACATTAGTAGAGTGGATTATTATAGTCAAATGTAAATAAACAAAAAAAGTCGTCTGTAAATTGTACTTTCCCTTTCTATCTAGCCCATTTGGCTGATAAAGAAAAGGTAACACAAAAGCTGTTATAACTGACGTTGTAATGAATGTATTGACACCATAAGACGACAGCTATTAATTCTAAGCTGAATTGGCAGAAGGCGAAGGGGGGGGCTCTATTCAAAAATCCAATTAACTGCTGATGTAATGAATGTATCGACAAAAGCATTTATATTTATATTCAAAACCCCATAAGGACATTACATATTAATTTTGGCTAGGATTTAAACGCATAATAAAAAAAAAAAAGCAGCTTACCAAGTAAGAAAGGTTAACTACACAGTACAAAATGATAAATGCACAGTAAAATGCAACACTGTAAATACAATTTTAACCCAATAACTAAAAATGTATTGCCCTAGTAAGTTAATCCAATAACACGGTTAATAAGGCTCAATAGGGAATTTCAGAACACTCGGCAAACAATTTGAATGTCGATTAAAAAAGAATGAAATACTAAGATTTAAAATGCACAGTACAAAATTGCAGTTTACCGAGTAAATCCAGTTGATGTATCCCAAGAAATAAAATGTTGACCCTCCCGTCGGCTCCATGGGGGAGCATAAAAAAATATCTAAGACTTTTTACTCTGCCTTTATTTTTTTTACTATTCGTTAATATATCCTTTTAACTGGGCGTTTATTTTGTTTACCAAACGTTAAATATTATTCTACTAGCATTTAATTTATTTACTGTTTTTATATACTTCTTACCATGAGTTTTTTTTTTTTACAATTCGTTTACTGGTTCAACAGTGTTATAAATTTATTACTCTGAATTTTTTTTTTTTTTGGCCTTACGTTCGATGCATATTAGCCATGGCACTGTGTTATCTAATTATTTACGACATCCATGGCCCCGGGAGGGAGGTTCTATCTACGAAACGGACGGGATTCGAACCCGCAAACCATGGTGAGACCATTCGACCAAAGCCCTACGCTCTAACCCGCACGGCCACCATGGCTTTGGATCATTTCTGTAGTAGTTACTCTGAATTTAATGTTGTAAATGTTGATTTACATATGTTAATTTCCTAACTATGAATAATATGTTTTCTACTGAACTTTAATTACTATGTACAACTTTTTGCTACTGAGCATATAATTTTCATCGATTGCGAGATGTACCACGATCTACAGTAGTCTGTGAGATAAACATAGACAAGCAGATCCCATTTATTACGTGTCTCTCTAAATAATGTTCATGGTGTTGCGGTTAACCTAGGCTGCTATAAATACAGAGAAGAGCCCCAAAGTGACCTCGCCGGAGACTCACCTTCTCTGTCGACAACACTATGTATCTATTGTCAAACAGTAGGAAGGCTAAACAGAGACGAAATGCGGGCCGCAACTCAATATGCAACAGAGCGACCCGAAATATATTAACATTGGCTAACCAGAACAGGATTGTTACTGTTGCTAATTCTGGTTAAAATATCTCGAATCTGAAACATCAAGTACAATTGGACCCAGCGAACTGTAAAGAACGCGAACTATAATTAGACACCATAATAATAGAGTTATCAAATGAAACAAAAGGGTTTATAAGTTAGGTTAGATTTTATGATTCATGCCAGGGCTTTAACTTCGAGGTCATATCGCCTACTACCAGAGCGCTCTTTCGTCACTCTGGTGGACATGAGCCCGACTCTACTATGGGAGTACTAAATTTTTATTCACCTAGGGTAGGGATCTTTAGCGAGTACCTGACATCCTACTGGCTCGGGAGCATCGCATAACGTCCCATCCGAAGGATGGCATGCTTAAGTTTATTTTACCTCCCAGATAAAATAAATTAAGGGGCCTCGGTCGGGTTTCGAACCCACGTTCTTGAGCTCAGAAGTCAAGCACGCATACCACTGAGCTACCGGCACACAGTGTGAAATTAATGAGTTTTGATTTTGAAAAAATTCGAGCCCCCATTCAATTTTCGATCAATTTGGATGAAACTAGGTGCAAAATATTTGTGAAAGCTGGCTTTTTATCAGGTAACTGCGGGTTTAACAATCAAGGTATTATATGCCAATTGACAGCTGCCAAAACCCCGCGAAATTTTTTAAAAAATTTAATTTTGTTTGTATATGTTTTTGTTAATTGATTTTTACAACTTACATGAATGTTTTTTGGGTCGCTGATTACGAATTCAATATTTATTTTAGCCAAAAGTGGTCCTAATGTTGTCATTTTGGCCTAAAGTGGTCCAAATTCAATATATTTTTGCCACTGGCATATAATACCTTGATTGTAAAACCTGCAGTTATCTGATAAAAAGCCAGCTTTCACAAACATGTTGCACCTAGTTTCATCCAAATTGATCAAAAATTGAGCGGAGGCTCGAATTTTGAAAATTAAAACTAGAAAATTTCACACTGTGCGGCGCCCTCTAAAAGGGTTTATATATATTTTTTTCAAATTATTGATCCATAGCCAGTTTATTAATTATATATAATTTTTGGGTTGTGTAAGGAGATTCTGAATATATATTTTTTCAAAGCTACAATTCTCCAAATTATTTTTTGTTTTTTAGTATCTAAAATTGTTTTTCATACTATTAATACTCGTATACCCAACACCATAAGAAGTTCAACAACAATTCATTACAAATTTATATTCACTTTGTATTCACCTAGGGTAGGGATCTATAACGAGTACCTGACATCGTGCAGACACGGGGCCATCGCTTAACGTAACATTCGAAGGACGGCGTGCTCAAGGTTTTTCACCTAAGGGCCTCTGCCGGGTTCTGAACCCGCGATCATGAGCTCAGTAGGAAAATAATATATATAATGCTTAAAATAATCTCCAAAAAAAGGTCATATCGATATGAAACATAATGTATTGATAATTTACAAATCAATGCAACCTTCAAGAAGGTTACGTTTATGCTATCCATTGTTATGTTTTATAAGTGGATTGTTCTTCAAGGGCATTAAAAATGTTCATTTGTACTGCGATATATCACAAAAGTCCCATTGCTACTCTCTATTGACCACTATCATGAACACAAAAGTCCCACTGCTACTATCTACTGACCACTATCATGATCACAAAAGTCCCATTGCTACTCTCTATTGACCACTATCATGAACACAAAAGTCCCACTGCTACTATCTACTGACCACTATCATGATCACAAGAGTCCCACTGCTACTATCTACTGACCACTATCATGATCACAAAAGTCCCATTGCTACTCTCTATTGACCACTATCATGAACACAAAAGTCCCACTGCTACTATCTACTGACCACTATCATGATCACAAGAGTCCCACTGCTACTATCTACTGACCACTATCATGATCACAAAAGTCCCATTGCTACTCTCTATTGACCACTATCATGAACACAAAAGTCCCACTGCTACTATCTGCTGATGACTTCCATGACTGCTTCGTTTGTTCATTCCAATCATCTCTATATCGTTGGGAAATGCGTCTCCTATGTTAAGAGATTGGCCCGAGGCTGCGGGAAGTCAGATACTTGTTAAAGATCCCTACCCTAGGTGAATAAACGTTGGTAGGCAAAATTTAGTATTCCCATAGTAGAGTCGGGCTCATGTCCACCAGGACGACGAATGAGCGCTCTGGTAGTAGGCTATATGACCTCGTAGTTAAAGCCCGGGCATGAGTCATAATAACTTCCTCTTATATCGTACAGCTGGGGAAATAATATGTTACATTAATAAATCCCATTGGGTGATAATATCTTATATTATACGATGTATGAGGAAGTTAGTTATTATGATTATCGTATTATGATGTGGTTTAATTAAGCTTGGACCGAGACAACTATCTGCCATCATCGAAAAATCAGACAATGTACATTTGAACCATTTTTTTGAACATGAGTCTTGACAGTCGTTTCTCTTTGCCCCAATAATATTATTAAGAGAACTTATTGTTAGTAAAATATATAGAATCTAAATTACATGCGCCATTTAAAGAAAATGTTTTATTTTTAAATATAGATATGACTGCATAAAAGTCAAGGATCAAAACACTTCATAATAGTATCTTATAAAAATATTATTACGTATTTTTTTTTCTCAATAGGTGTTGTTCGTATCATTATTTACTCAACTTGATACGAAGTAAATGAAAAAAGCCCATTGTTATGAAAATTTTTGTTAAAATAATGCGTAGATAGCATTATGTAATGTGATGTGACAATATAGGGTGTTTTAATTTAAATAGAATCAAACGATATGGCTGAGGGCGCTGGTAGCTCAGTGGTATGCATGCTTGCTTACTCAGTTATTTTATCTAGGAGGTAAAAAAACTTAAGCACGCCATCCTTCGGATTGGACGTTAAGCGATGGCCCCGAGCCTGAACAATTGTCAGGTACTCGTTAAACACCCATAATCTTAGATGAATAAAAATTTGGTGTAGGCAAAATTTAGGACTTCCACAGTAGAGTCGGGCCGGCTCATATCCCGCAGAGTGAAAAAAGAGCGCTCTGGTAGTAGGCGATATGTCCTTGTAGTTGAAGCCCGGGCATGACTTATAATAAGTATTATTTCATTTATTTTGAGCCTCCCCCTTCTCTTTCTCATTTCCTCGGCTGAAAATTAATAGTCGCCTTACAGGGTTCTGGATACACACAGAAAATTGTGTGTCGATACATTGATTTTATCGGGAGTTTTCGTGTTCGTTTTTTTTCAGTTTCAGGATCAGGAGGTAGAAAAACATGAAATTCTGTTGAAAACTCCGAATCTAATTTCTGACCGTATAAATAACTTCCCCTATACTTCGTATAGCTGGGGAAATATGTAGGGATATTTTAGTATTTTTGGCCCTATTCAGGTGGTATAACTGATTTTGAGATTTGATTCCATTAAAGATCCCAAATAGCCTTATGGACGAACTTTTGTCGCATTTACCATCAGCAGACAATTAACGTAGTCGACTCCCGTCTGCTTTAATTATTAATATTAATAATAATATTTTTTCCGAATATATAACTTTCTCTATACATCATACATCCTGAGAAGTAGAAACAAGAGATTTTCCATTTTCTTGAGATATTTCTACAGTACAATTATCTCAAAATGTAATCTGAAAGGTTTTGAACTGTTATCAGCCGATATAAAGCTTTCATTTGTAAGATCTCTAGTAGTGTTTCTTATAAATAACATTCTTGAGATGAACTTTCCGTGTTAAAACCATAAATAGAATTGTCAAAAACTATTATTATTATCGTATTTATCGATAAGGTATCACTTCTATACTTTAGTTATATTTTTCAAGAGAGGGCGCCGGTAGCGGGTTCGAAACCCAATTGAGGCCCTTAGGTATTTTATCAAGGTGAAGAAATCTTGAGCAGGCCATCCTTGGGAACCTTAAACGATGGTCCCGAGCTTGTACGATGTCAAGTACTCGTTAAAGAATCCCAATAATTAATTTTTTACTGTCAATAATATGTTTTCTACTGAACTTAAATTACCGTGCACAACTTTTTGCTACTGTGCCGAGTAAGAAAAGTTAATTACACGGTACAAAATGATAAATTCACAGTAAAATGCAACACTGTAAATACAATTTTAGTCCAATAGCTAAAAATGTATTGCCTATTAAGTTAATCCAATAACACGGTTAATAAGGCTCAGTGGGAAAATTCAGAACACTGAGGTAAAAAATTTAAATCACAGGATGTCAAATATAAGATAGTCTGACCTCTCACAGATTTTTATTGGTAGTATTAGCTAGCCGGCTTTCGAGGTTTCCCTCATCATCAGGCAGTCTGATAAAAAATTAAAAATTTTGAAAGAACTAAATAATATAATAAAAATAAATAACAATCTAAAACATTAACAATTTAAAATATCATGGATGGGGACAGACGAGTTATCCCTGTCCACCATCTGAGTCACAACTGGGAGAACGGTGTCCCACAATAAAAATCTGTGAGAGGTCAGACTATCTTATATTTGACATCCTGTGAAATAATCACTTCTCACTACATCAGCCATCTTCATATTAAAAAATTTAAATGTCCAGTAAAAAAATTTAAAGACTAAGATTTAAAATGCACAGTATAAAATTGCAGTTTACTGAGTAATTCCAGTTGATCTATCCGAAGACCCTCCCGTCGGTCCTTTTAGAGAAACAGTCCAGGTTGTTATAATGTAGAGAAACCCCATGGGGGAGCATAAAAAAAAATCTATTGCGAACAGGCTAATTTATTTACTGTGAATATATCCTTTTTATTCTGCTTCTATTCGTTAAATATTTTTATACTAATATTTAATTTATTTACTATGAATCTATCCTTTTTACTATTCGTTTACTTTTTTAACCGTGTTATAAATTTATTACTCTGAATTAAATCTTTTGAATGTGAATTAATTTTGTTACTGTGAATAATGTTTTCTACTGAACTTTAATTACTGTGCATTTAATTTTCATCGTTTAAATAGGCTAGGATTAAAACAGTAAAAAAAAGCGGCTAACCTAGTAAGAAAGGTTAATTACACAGCACAAAATGATAAATGCACAGTAAAATGCAACACTGTAAATAAAATTTCAGCCCAAAAACTAAAAATGTATTGCCTAGTAAGTTAATCCAATAACACGGTTAATAAGGAGCAGTAAGAAATTTCAGTATACTCGGTACAAATTTGAATGCCCAGTAATTTTCAGTTCAAAATTACTGAAAACTGGAAGAAATGGAGTGTACTTGGAAGGAGGTATGTAATGTTTTCTCAGTTGCTACTGATCCTACGCGGAAAATTTACAGTTATATTAATTTTGAACATTTTCGATTTAGGGGAAAAGAGAGAGGGCAGTGAGGTGTATAGTGGGACAAAGGGTAGCATAAACTGTTTATTCTGTCCGGATATCGCACGTAATCAGCTTCAGCTAAAATGGTATACGCAATGTTACTCCCGGATAACCTGTTACTATTTATATTCATTGTTTATCAATATTCAGCCTTGAGTCGATGGTCATTTTTCACCTAATCAGAGAGATACGGTAACCATTTTAAGAGCCCTTCCTTATACGTACAGGACTTTATCCCTAACTTTAACGTAAAAAATATAACTGCTGGGAATAAAAATGTTTAAAAAATATATTATAAAAAGAATATAATAATAATTGGAAATTTCTGTTTATTCTCTTCTCTCTGGTGATAAAAAAAAATGCGGCGGTGACCGCACCCTCTCCAAAACCAGTAGACCGTTTGTGCTAATATTCAACAGTAGATTAACAAAGGTGCTTCTAAAACTTCACACTAAGTTGTGTGTCGATAAATTCATCAATTCGGAAGTTTTAGGGTTTTTGAATTGAGCACCTCCCCCCCTTCCCTTCGGCCGATATCGCTGAAGTTTGACAGGTTATGTCCTCATTGCGTTTTGAAATTTCATGTCGATTCATTCATTAAATCGGCAGTTACTACGGATTTAAGTTGAGTCCCCTCCCCTTCTGCCGATTCCGTTGCAAATTGATGTGATTTCGAATTCACATATGAAATTTTTATGTTTTATATCACATACGATATATTCACTACAACGGCAGCTACTAGAGTTTTTTGTTTCTAGCCTCTCCCTTCTTCTTTGGCTGAAAATTCATGGGGTTTTGGTTACACATGAAGCTGCGTTCACACTAGCGAAACTCCCTCGCGCGAAATAATTTCGCGAGGGAATAGCGCTAGTGTAGACGTGCCCCCACCCCTGAGTAATTGCGGGGTAAGGGCCCTCGTTGCGAGCCGGACCTCAGTCGGTTTTTGTCAGCGCATCAAAGGGTTTCGCATGTCGAGTTTCGCTTAGTGTAAACGTGGTCGCCGTACAACAGTGCTTGCAGCTCATCGAGTTCTACAAAAATAGAGATTTTATGTGGAATCCAAAAAACAGAACTGAAGGCGGCTCGTCCTACTCGCGCAATTTTTCACTCTGAATTGCGCTCTGTTTTGAGCAGTGCGAAATTTCACTCGAAGCGAGTAACTTTCGCTAGTGTAAACGCAGCTTAAGAGTTTGTGTCGATACATTCATTTTATCAGCGTTTATTAGAGCTTTTATGTTAAGCCTCCCCCTTCCCTTCGGTCGATTTGGCTGAAAAACAATAGGATTCGTCGTTAGAGTGTTCTGAACTCATTCACACATACAGATCCACAAAATTGTTTTTTTTTTCATGTTTGGAGTCTAGAGGTTGAAAACATGAAATTCCGTTGAAAACTCATCATCAAATTTTTGACAAATTAAATAACTTCTCCAATACTTTGTAAAGCTGGAGAAGTAAAT
Organism: Aradus depressus; assembly: GCA_963662175.1. Taxonomy (NCBI): domain Eukaryota; kingdom Metazoa; phylum Arthropoda; class Insecta; order Hemiptera; family Aradidae; genus Aradus; species Aradus depressus. The sequence continues at coordinate 9,140,062 of OY759222.1, forward strand.
TGCCAGAAAGTACGTATACTTTGACAATATTGTTACTAGGCACAAAATAAGCTGTGGATCGCGCATATTTCCAAAACAGCTGAACCGATCAATAGGTTAACAGTAACGAAACAATGGCGAAAAAAAATCCATATCGATGAATTTTTTCAAAAATTATCGTTAACAAAAGAAAATTGCATGAAATTTCACAAAACCTCTGATCTGATTAGCACCAAAATCAACAGACCTGGTGTCCTCACTGAGATATTTTCCAAAAAGAAAGATTCATATCGTGGCATTTTTTTTTTGTAGATGTTATCTTGGAAGAAATAAAAGAAGTTCCAGAGACAAAAAAAACACATTGATGAGTTCTATGGAAAACTATTTATAACGCACAACACTTCTTTCGGAATAACACACACGTGTTTTCGTACATATTAAGAAAAATATCAAGTTACACTGCCGAAGCTCTTCATAAGTGAAGTTTCTACAATTTCAATATTAGTAAATATATTGTACTATTATTATCACTGGGAGTACATGATTTTAGCCTCTTGTAAAGACACATCATTATTTAGAATATATAAATTCAATCAAATTTTAGCGAAAACGACCTATTACCAAATCTTTCGGACACACATTCAGTGTTTTCGTACAAATTAAGGAAAATATTTAACTGATTTTTAAGAGCGATACTGTGCATACTGTTAAGCCTATTTCTCTGTATAGAAACGGCTGAGCGAGACAGCTTCTATATAATAATCCTAAATGAACCTCCAAAGAAAATGTGACAACAGCTGTACATATTTGTTTAAAATAATCTAAGCTATTCAAAATAATTTGCGAACAATAATCAATAAAAAATTATTATGTTCCACAATACTTCAGCTTAGCGCATATTTGACCTACCTCGAAACTATGACCTTTCCACATTTTTTTATTAAAATAGTTTGTAAAAGTTTAACAATTTTCCTGATAAAAACCGCAAAAAGAATAAGACGTTTTAGAAAAAAAGGCATATTTGACATTTATTAAGTGATGGCTTATAGATTATAAATTAAAGAAAAATAATAACCCAGTTCCATAATAAAATGTGAAAAATGTTGTATTTTAGACATTAATGGATTATTCATGTACTAAAAAAAGTTAAGAATAGCCAGTTTCTGAGATAAAACATAAGTAACTTCGATCTTTCTCCTCATTCATGCTTGAGAAAACATCAAATTTTAAATTAACACTACAAAAATAACAAAATGAATTTTAAACATTAATATCAAACTTACCTTATATGAGGGATTCCACCTCCTCCTTGAAGTACTTTGTATAATTTACTTTCATATAATAATTGTGGATGTCTAGCCCTGACTGGTTCCAATTTCACTGCAATTTCCTAAAAAATAAAAAGAAATTATTAAGAAATGACATTACGAAAAAGACACATCTTTAGCTATAGGCTCAAAAATGACTCCATAAAGGGACTTTTCTGGGTTAAATAGGCCACATAAGTAATAGTACTAACAAAATGCCAAGTTCCAACATTTCAAGTATTTTGCTGATAAGAATTTCTCGGTATAAAAAAGACATTGTGGGTAGATTTAACGTTAAATTGTTTGAAAAACAGTAATTTCTAGGCTTATTTCTAATATACGAACAGAGGAATGGTATGGAAGCCACTGTTGCATCAATACCTTTCAGCCATTTTGAACCTTTCTTCCTGAGTTGAACAAAACTCAGATGTAATGAGGTTTAAAACAACTTACTTATTGAAAAAACATGAAGAATAATAAAATAATTTTGGAGTACTTACTTCACCATTAATAATGTTGATCCCAAGATAAATATCACCAAAAGAACCACTACCTATTTTACGGACTAGCTTATATCTTCCACCAACAATAAAGTCAATTTTATTGGAGGAGGTCGAAGCAGCCATTGTTCAACTGTAATTAAGCCGAATTTAGCGATTGAGAAACACATATAACACTATAAAATCACTTAATTTTTTTCACAAACTAACGAATAACATCGACATTTTGAGAACAGCAAATCTCACAACTAGCTGGATCGTGAAGTAGACTGAAGAGAGAGAGAGAGTGAGTGAGTGAGTAAGAGAATTTACGTCACTCCCCCTTCTCGACCAATCCGTGGGACCTAACCTCACGTCTACAATCGATATTTTAGTCCTTAAATTAATAGATTTATGAAAAACAAACATATATCTAATATTACAATTAGTACTAAATAAGAAAATAAAAAATAATGATTTTATGAGAACGAACAGTTCATTCACATACGTTTTTTCTTTAAAGTTATTAAGAAAACAACATAACTTATAAAACCATTTCATCGATACTTTGGAAAAAGCGGGAGAAATTGCCCAATTTAAATTTAAAGTTGAAATGTTCAGTTTAAATTACTTGACTGACACGACTCCGGGCGAAAACAGCTTATGAAAAGAGACATGACTAGACCAGAGGACACCCCTAACCATTATAACCAACGGACAAATGTCGGCCACAACTGACAAAGAGAAAAGCGACCAATTTGAAAAGTAAATTCACAATGAATCAGATTCAATTTTTTTTTGTCCACCGTTTGCTATATATTCAATCGTTGACTTACATAGAGGCTTGTAAATCCTCTAAATATTGTGTCGATAAATTCAATTCATCGGCAGTTATTGGGGTTTTTGAGTTGAGCTCCCTTCTGAACCCCCTTCCCTTTGGCTGAAAATCGATAGGTGTTGTCCTTATGGAGTTCATGTCAATCATATAAAATTTTGTGTCTTTTTTTTGTTTTGGATTGGGAGAGGAGATGGCTTCTTATGAGATCGTAAAAGAAAAGTTTGAGGTATATTAGGGTTTCAAAAAAATTTAATATTTGAGAGGGTCCAAGTTTTTTGAAAAAGCGACATCCAGTAAGAGAACGTTGACGCTATCCAGTTGGGGAGCTTGAAAGAGGAACTGATCCGGGATTATATAGTAATCAAGATAGTGGGCGGATGACGCCTTTTCAGAAATACTCCAGGTGTGAGTGTCACTCACATTGCATTGCTCACTCACAGCTATCCGAAAGATCCGCCAGGAGAACGTGAAGCAACAATCTGTTGTCAAAGAACCTCGGTCTGGTAATAAGCAGTTGCGCAGGTCAGGTCCCATTGTTAAATGTAGCAAATGCGTGTTTTCTGATGGGCATAAGATGACTGAAAGTCCACCTAACAGAGCTGAATGTTTCAAATGTGGTGGAAGGGGTACTACAGTAGATGTTGCCTCAAGAAAGGTTCTTTTCCGCGGATTTCACAGAGCCTATGTCACTCAGATTACAATGAATCAAATGACGTATAACTCATTTAGGCTATTTAAGGGAACAAAGAATATAACATACATACAAAATTGTGAAAACTAACTCCCTTTGCGTTCCGCAGTCGGGTAAAAATAAATTATATTATAATACTGATGACATGGATTATAACTTGACTTTTAAAATATCCATAAAATTGGCTCATTAAAAAGCATAACTTATTATTATTAAAAGAAGTTTTTTGTGCGCATTTTGCGAACGAATTTGTTCGATTATAATTATTCAAAACCAACATAAAATTTTTATTTATTATATAAATTAGGTAGGCTGATGCGCTTCGTCCAACAAATAAAACTCTAGAAAGTGGGATGATAAAAAAAAAAAATTTTAATAGTTTTTATTTGTATAAAACAGTTGTACAGTTAATTAAAATTGTGTGCATTAATGAACAAACAGCACACGCAAACATCACAAATATATTGGATTTAAAATTGTTGTTAATATGTTATACATTAATGTGCTAACAGAGTTGGGAAACATAAATCTACAACAATAATGTAAAGTCCACCAGGGAGACAGAGCAACGAAACAGCACTCTGGTAGTAGGCGTGAGTCCCAAAAACTAAATATGCTGAGGCTGGGATGCATCCAATATTCTTATCCCTACCTTGGAAGCGCTACGCTTCCTCCTAACCATCACCTCGTTTTACTTGGATCTGAAGATAACAAGCTTTTCACAGTTTCCATGTCTCTGTCGAAAATGCATCCAGCTTTAGCCAGGGCTCTGCCACACATCTTTATCGCGTCGATCGGACTGCACAAAATTGCATATTTAGTCCAAATAAGAAAATTTATTTGTTAGTTCGAAAATGTAGTATACATTTGTTAATCGACAAATTTACAACAGTTTTGAGAAAAAAGCCCGGATATGACCAACTCAAAACGTACAATGCGGCCATAAATGTTGAAGATATTGGATTGGATGTACAACCTGACATTATAAGCAGCTAAAAAAAATGTCCCATCACAAGCGTCAGCGTCGAGAGATCGTTTTCCCAGCTAAAACACGTAGTACTTAGCGACAGGCGGCACAGTTTTTCAGACAAGAATTTTTTTATGTATTTAGTAGTAAATTTTAACGCATCAAATGCTTAAGTAAAAAAATATATATCAATATAATTGAAGTCAAATTCTCGGCCTCGAGTAATGTGGTAAACTGTTTTGTATTTTACATATCTCTAGTATTTTTTTAATCAAATATTTATACATATATGCTTTTGTAATTAAAACATGGAGGTAAAAAAAAACTTGTTTTCAGTAATTTTTTTTTTTTAATTAAAATAATGTCTTCCTATTTGTTACGCCAGTCTGTTGCGGACGATGCAAGAACATCAAAACCCTCTGCTATGTGTCATCCCTCTCTACCTGCCTCCGCTAAGACCAGAACGTCGACTGACTTCGGTGGAATTAGTGAAATGTATGTGGAATTGGACAATATTAGTGTTCAATAAAAAAGTGATTTATTTATCGTCTTTTTTATTTTATGTAATAACTTGTCTTCTGATTATGATGCAGATGTCTGAAACGGCTTAAATTAAAGGTGAGAAGGTGTGTGAAACTATGTGCAAGATGAAAACTATGTTTCATCAATTTGCATTGAAGCATTGATCAAAAGTAGAATAGGAACCACTTAGTTTATGGCAAGAAGCCATAGGGTGACATAAGACGTAACTCTCCTCTACATGTCCAAGCCACGATCTGTTCGCAGAGGCCCAAAGAGAGTTTCCACTGAGGGCTTTATTTTTGAATCAAGTTTATTCTCAATTTTTTCAGAGGGATTCTGTTCTTCATTGTGATCCCCCGATCGACAAATAAAAAAATATAATATTTCGACAAAACTAAGAAGGCTTGCTCCAACGAATAGCCCAGCGGCTCCGCCCATTGAAACTGAGAACAGAAAAACAAAAACAAAATTGAAACAGATTTAAACAGAGCTGGGAACAGTGTTCTTTTATTTTATATTTGTTTCTACATTCCAGAGTCTAGGAAATTTTACTGTTGAATTTTGTGACCTACACAGTTTCAATGTTATACCCGGCGCAGTTCTCAAGATGTATAATTTAATATTTTTCCGCATGTATAAGGGAAGTAATGTAATTTAATGTTGAGTTTCCACCATGTTTTTCAGCCCCTGAATGAAATATTCCAAAACATATATATATAAAAAATCATTAATGAATCACCGGCTATGTACTTCCCCAGCAAAAATTAATCAATTACTACAAATAATTAGAAGTGGGGATGTACACTGCTCATGATTCTCCGACTTTTGTAGATAAGATAACAGATTAGTGCACTATTGTCTTGAACGTACCCACTAAGTCTAGACGTCCTCGCACAACATTCCTCTTGTACCTCTCACTAGGAAGCCTGTCAAGAAATATCTCAAAGGTTGAATGATTCTCAGGAATACTGAAAAAAAAAGTTATGTTAAAAAAATAAGCGAATTGTCATAGAATTCGAACTTGTAAGTCTCCTTGTGACTTAATAAATAATCCACACTACAGTGAGGAACCATTGATTTGCTATTTATTTCTAATAGTACACACGTAATGCCTCGGTCAGGCCAAAAGAAAACTTGGAGAAAGATAAATGTGAGAAGAAAACAGACAACTGTCTATAGGTTAAGTTAGGTTATGATTTATTAGGTATGACTCATGCCCGTGCTTTAACTACGAGGTCATATCGCCTACTACCAAAGCGCTCTTTCGTCACTCTGGTGGACATGAACCAGACTCTACTGTGGGAGTCCTAAATTTTGTCTACCCTAAATTTTTATTTACCTAGGGCAGGGATCTTTAACGAGTACCTGACATCGTACAAGCTCGGGACCATCGCTTAATGTCCCATCCGTAGGACGGCGTGCTTAAGTTTATTTTTAAGTTTATTTTACCTCCCAGACAAAATAAACTAAGGGCCTCGGTCGGGTTTCGAACCCACGATATTGAGCTCAGAAGACAAGCACGCATACCACTGAGCTACCGGCGCCCTCGACATTATAATAACTTAAGAACCTAAAGAAAACTACTTTTAAACACAAAACATTAACCATGAATTTTGTATTCCCCTCATCATAAAATGAAAATAAAGTAAAATAAACAGAGCTGACTATTGGCTGATGAAGGAAATGATATTGTTTTCTGGGTCCTCACAGCTGGGCAGACAGTCGCAGATGAGGCCATCCTTCTTGCTCCAGGTTGTCTTCTGGACCGACAAGCTGTCATAGTGATTGTAGAGGCACATCAGACCGTTCATATCGCACCATTCCCATGGTTCTGTCAACAGAAATACACAATACATTAAAAAAAAAAAAAGGAACACATTTTTCGATATGTCATGTAATAAACGAAACGTTATTTGATTACTATCCGTATACTAAAAAACCTATTAATTATTATTTTCCAGGTTTTTGAATTAAAACTTCTATGATATCCTTATTCAGTTTTCTCGCTTTCTCGTCTTCATTTTTGAAGTTTTGTTTATATCGATTTCTACAGCAAGAAAACCTTACTTCTAAATTGAAGAATACTTTTCTATGGTGGAGATAGGATTTCCTTGATTTGAGAGCAGTTGTAACTTGAATAGTGAAAGATGGTTGATCAAACATCATTGGCCTTATTGTTTCCCAAATTTATTTATTTTATATATATGACGTTTCATCCATTCGGGAATTTTCAAAACTATAAACAGCAATTTAATGAGTTATAGATAACTGGCCATAGTAATTTATAATTACACATACTGATGAAAATTTACTTATCTTCTTTTTTTCAGTGTTTGAATATTTATCATATGTCAGTCATAATATAAGGTAGTTATTGTGACTTAAGCCCGGGCTTTAATGTGGGCGTTCTATATTTTGCCTACCTAGGTTTATTTACCCAACGTAAGGGTCTCTAAGAAGTACCTGACATCATACAGACTAGGGATTACAGCTCAAAATCCCAGAAGGGTGTGCTCAAGGTTTTTTTTTTACCTTTCAGATTAAAAAAAAGCCTAAGGGCCTCGGCCTGGTTTCGAACTGCGATCTTGAGCTTATTAGGTTAGCACGCTACTTCTGAGCTACTGGCGCCCTCTTTTAGAGTAAGAATAACTTGTAGCGGTATTATCACTATTAAACACTTCCCCAATAATAATTTATGGTTTCCAGATTTACTTTGTGAAGCTCCATTCTAGGAATAGATAATTAAAATGCACAATTTCTTTGTCAAACTTCACTATATATTCTCAAATACTCAACTAGTTTCGCCGTGTTAAGGCATTATCAAGAGTCACTTACAAACTGACAGAATTGGTTGACAGGGTAGAGGGTACAGTTAAGGAGGGGGTTTTTAGGTAATGACGGGGAATCCCTTGTTTTTGTTACTCTATACATTCCAATAAACAGATATTTACAAGATAATAATAAATATAAAATAAAAAGAAGAAAGAAAATGATATATATATAAAATCTAATAGAGCGAATCTAACAGTAAAGTGTTGGTATTTATATAGGTATGACTCATGAATTATATAAATGTAACATATAATAAATATTAAAGTGAATAAAAACAAATACAAAGAATTTAAAGGCAAATTAAAACATCAAATGAAAATTATAGTATTCTCTGAATGTCAGTTGGCAAAACATTTCCACAATCATCAGACTCTTAGCTACTTGATATTTAAATTAAGAACTGAAATAGAGAACGAACAGAACAACATAAACTTTCTAGACCTAACAATAACAAGACAAGACAATTCCTTCCTATTTAACATATACAGAAAAGACACTTACACGGACGCCATAATCCCCAATGACTCTTACGCCCCGGAATCTCACAAATATGCATACTTCAAGTCCATGATACATAGATGCTTCTCATTGCCTCTAACGAACACAAACAAAAAACAAGAAATAGCCAAATTAAAGCAAATTGCAGCCGGCAATAACTTTAATACCAATATAATAGACAAACTAATATCTAGTAAATTAAAACAGATAACTTATCATAATATCTACCCTAAACCACAAACAGAAAAATGTAATTATTACTCTATCCCTTACACTGGTAGATTATCCCAAATAATAAAAAAGAAATTAAGTAAGCATAACTTGAATCCAGCCTTCAAATCCAACCCCAATCTGGGTAGAATATTATTTAATTCAAAAGAAAAAATAGATTTAATGGATAAATGTGGAGTGTATCAATTGGAATGCCCAGAATGTAATGCCAAATACGCGGGACAGACAGGGAGATCCTTTAAGATTAGATACAGGGAACACACAAGAAATACAAACTCCAACACTTCCTCATTTCACCAACATCTCACAGAAACAGGACATACCATAGACACACAACACAAACCAAATATAATACATATCTGCCAAAAAGGTCCACTTTTGAATTTACTGGAAGCGGTAGAAATAAATAAACTGAACAAAAATAACGATATTATAATGCTAAATGAACAAATAGAACTGAACCATTCCCCCCTTCTTAATTTAAATATCAAGTAGCTAAGAGTCTGATGATTGTGGAAATGTTTTGCCAACTGACATTCAGAGAATACTATAATTTTCATTTGATGTTTTAATTTGCCTTTAAATTCTTTGTATTTGTTTTTATTCACTTTAATATTTATTATATGTTACATTTATATAATTCATGAGTCATACCTATATAAATACCAACACTTTACTGTTAGATTCGCTCTATTAGATTTTATATATATATATCATTTTCTTTCTTCTTTTTATTTTATATTTATTATTATCTTGTAAATATCTGTTTATTGGAATGTATAGAGTAACAAAAACAAGGGATTCCCCGTCATTACCTAAAAACCCCCTCCTTAACTGTACCCTCTACCCTGTCAACCAATTCTGTCAGTTTGTAAGTGACTCTTGATAATGCCTTAACACGGCGAAACTAGTTGAGTATTTGAGAATATATAGTGAAGTTTGACAAAGAAATTGTGCATTTTAATTATCTATTCCCCAATAATGTTTATTCCCCCCAAAAATATATATATATATATATAAAGAAAATAGCCGAAAATAATAATTAACCATAAAAAGAATTGAAAGATAGGTTAAAACTAATAGTCATATAAATAAATTAGAAAAACATAAAAAACGCAGGCTGTATCCGGGACGCAGCCGCAGTGGGATACGTGAAACGTCTTGTGCGTGCTGCAGACGGAGTATGGGCACTAGGGTACAGAAATGACGTAACCAGATACACAATGTATCGAAAGCGGGTGCGCCATAGCCGAGCAACCGTCAAATTTCTGCAACAAATTACACATTTGTAAGCCTATAACTCCTGAAGAGCACCGGTTTGAGTTCGATGGATTATACCAACTATGGCAGAGTGAGACCACTCCCGCTCGGATCGACAAACTTACTGCCGAGCTACGTCTCTGTAAACGCCGCACGCGAGGCCAAATTTAGCTCCGATTGCGTCATGCGTGGTGCGACAACGGTTACATGTTTTCATTACATGCGATTTTAGCAAGTGACCCTCTACTGACAGAAATGAAAGACGTTTCACGTCAAAACATATAGTTTCTAATATAACTGGGCCAGACTGACATATTATAGGAAAATATCAGAAAAAATAGGTACGTTTTGAGAAAAGAAGGATATAATCTTGGTTTTTAAACTATCAACCCCATAAGCCAGTGCTTAGATAGAGGTAAGAAATTGAAATTGAGAACAAAAGTGGAGTACAGTCTATAGTGCGCGACGTGCAACCAATTATATATTGGACAGACTGGCCGACTTTCTAAAGACAGAATTAAAGAACATACGACTGAAATAAGGAACCGTGGCAACCGGTCAACTTTCACGACTCACAGCAGAGACATTTATGACCCAACCGAAGGCACCGAATACCTCCATTCGTTAATTACCAACTTCGTTTTTTGAAATATTGTCTCTTCCACAAGAAATGTATACACAACTATATATACGTTACGGCATTACACCATGAAGACAAGTTTGCTGAGAGCGAATCATTTATATAGGTACATCAGGTAAGTAAGAAATAGGAAATCCCAGTGTATTTACAGTTTGGAATTTCAGAACAAACAAATTCTTAACTGTAAAACCAAGGGGAATTCCTAGTTCAAATTCCAACCCATTCCTTACTTAGCTATCTTTACATATAAGAATCGCACTCAAGAAACGGTAGTTTATATATAATATTTTGGTGTAATATACAATATTTCAAAAATAAGTTTGTTTTATTTATTTATTACAAGTTTCCACAATATATCCGCGTTTTCAACTGTTGAATAAAATAAAATGATAGATAAAACAATTTTTTGAACACTTATATTGTCTAATTCCACAAACATATACTTAAATGTGTACCGGTTTCGGCTTACTCATTCAATGAACGGGTCACTCACGGGTCACTCATTCAATGAAACAACCGGCATAAAATACCTCCACTTATCTGAAAAAAGGTAGGCCATTAGATTCTCTAGAGCAGCTAGAAATTAATAGGACTCGAAAAAAATGTTTAAACGACCAGACACACTTCAAATTTTCTCCTTTATTAATTTCTTTCAGATAACAAATATCCATGGCAATATTAATCTAGGTTAAATAATATTTTAATTTTATTTTCTTGGTTTTCAAATAAGTGCACAGTTAGCTATTACAGTTAGAATATAGACTTCTACCACCCTGGTTTTACCAGAGGAAGGGGACCCTTTCACCTCAGGTCCTCTTAGGTTAATATAAATATGTATGCCTGGCAAATATCTGAATTATTGTTGAACATTGTGCTGACGATGGCGTAAGCCGAAACCGGTACACATTTAAGTATATGTTTGTGGAATCAGACAATATACATGTTCAAAAAAGTGTTTTATCTATCATTTTATTTTATTCATTAGTATTTCCACTATATCAACACAGAACGCAAAAAATGTATTCGGACATTAAAGACTGTTGATCATTTCAACTAGTTCAAACTTAGTTGATCATTTCTCGTCTGATTTGCCGATGATCACTGAATTTTTCCTACTAATAAAGAAGTCAATGGCTGAACCTGCCTCTACTTACTATTATTATAGTTATTATATGTGAAGACTCACGTGACTTTGGCATCAGATGTGGCGTACAGTTACACAGTCTAATTTGTTCAAGTCTTCGACACTCCACCACACATCCACTGTAGCTGTACTGATCCGAGGACTGGAATCATACAAAAACACATATTTTTACTGTCCGAATACATTTTTTGCGTTTTGTATCGATATAGTGGAAATACTAATAAATAAAATTAATTTGTGAAAAAGGTAGACAATTAGATTTTCTAAAAGAGCTAGAAATTAATAGAACTCGTAAAAATGAGAATTGTTTGAACACACTTCAAATTCTCTCCTCTGTTAATACTTCTTAAGTAACAATTATTTATGTCAATATTAACCTAGATTAAATTTATTCTTTCTGCATTTTCTTCTGGTCTCTTAGTTTTAATCTATCTTTCAATTCTTTATATGGTGTTTAGTGGATAATTATTGTGTTATAGATACCTGAAGATAGTTCTCGTGAGAGAAGCGACACTGCCTCTGATGAACTGCAAGTTGCTGTACATCAGGACCGTTCTCAATATCTATGATGGAGATGCCATAAGACTTGATCGTGTTGAGAGATGAAACAAGAACATCCGACGTCATCGAGTTGTAGAAAGGAACCTCTGCCTCTGAGTGAAGGTACACCTATGGCAAAGACAAAACTATTTTAAAAATTAATTTCTCAAGAGTATCTTAAGCTACATAAGGATAACGACTACTGATTTGGAGGAGAAGACGAGGATTGGGAGAGGCACCTCCAGAGGACCGAGGATTGTCACGGAGCAGAGGAGGACCAAAACCGGAGACAGACCACCTGAATGCTGGAAGTTCGAGGTGAACTTGAATAGTATATATGTTACGGGTAAAGTTAGATTAACGGTTAAACCTAGGATTACCCGGGTAAACCTAGTAGTACCCGCTGCCGCTTGGTTAAAGTTGGGTATACTAATAATGACAAGGCCATTAGTGGACGTATGTTCCACTATAAAGATTAGGTACTTATTAATTAGCTCGACCACACCTCAATTTCCATTGTTGTAAGCTGTCTAACAGCGATAATCATTCATCTGGGTACATAAATTCCTAGAACAAACATAAATCGAAATATTACAAAATTTGGGGGCGTATTTGCCGGCGTTATATCTGCCCCTCCCGTCGTTCCTATATTTGAAGTAGTACAGGTTCTAGCTTTAACATATACTTTACCCGGATAAAGCCCGAAACGTGAACTATTTCAATTATATTTCGGACTTTAACCAAGCGGCAGCGGGTACTACTAGGTTTACCCGGGTAATCCTAGGTTTAACCGTTAATCTAACTTTACCCGTAGCATATGTTTAATAGTAGGAGGAGGAGGAGGAGGAAATGACGTTCGGTTCGAAGTGAGTAACAGTCGCAAACATTGTCCCGGCCGAGTAAAGATGACCCCGCGTTTTCGAAAGAAATGAGTAATTTAACAGGCCAATGTTACGAAGAGTAACACACGAGTCAGGCAAAAAACAATTAGTATTTTAAAAAATGAAGAAAATCGACAACCAAAAGGACCGAGGAGTTAGTCGATATGACGCCATTGAATGAATCTGTTCCTAAAACTATAGAATTTTTTCAATAAAGTGTACAATTTATTTCTAGGCATCCCTACATCTATTATATTTCAAAATTATTTACCTTGCTTGAAATTTTTAGATTTAAAGTAAGAGATCCCAGCTTCGTCTTTCGGTTGGATATTAAAGACAGATATGGAAGTTTTCGTTTCATTCTATTTCTGTGAACAGATCAATTACAAATTTAATATATCAATTATTTTTTTTGTTTTAAATGGAATATTTTATTTTGATATATTTAATATCAAATGTAATATGTAATCCTCATTTATATCTCAAGAACGACTTAAACTATCTCAATGGCACTGACAATATCAACGGAGACGACAATAAGCCCTGAACCATACCGATACTATGCCACGTAATACACATCACATATTTTTATTTTCCCAGCTATACGAAGTATAGGAGAAGTTATGTAATAATTCAAAAATTGAGCATTTTTGAACAAAATTTCATGTTTTCCGACCTCCAGTCTCCAAAAATTAAAAAAACAAATTTGTGTGTCTGTGAATCAATAACTCCCGAAAGAATGAATATATCGACACGAAATTTTATATGTGAATCCAGAACCTTCTAACGACAACACCTATCGATTTTCAGCCGAATCAACCAAAGGGAAGGGAGGATTAGAGGGATGCTTATCTAATAACTGCTGATAGAATGAATGTATCATCAAAAAATTTTATATGTGCGACCTAAACCCCATAAGGACAACATTTATTGATTTTCAGCCAAATTGGTTAAAAGGGTGGAAGAGATTAGGGGAGAGACTTAACTCAAAAACTCTAATAACTGCCGTTGTAATGAATGCATCAACACAAAATTTCATATGTGAATTCAAAACTTCATAAGGACGACACTTATTAATTTTAGCGATATCGGCTGAAGGGAAGGGGTTTTCAGGGGAGGGGCTCAATTCAAAAACCCTAAAAACTGCGAATGTAAGGCATACTTTATATGAAACAAGATTTTTCGCAGGTTTGCAAGATACATGCCCAAAACCGTCCTGAAATCCATTTCTTCGATCTACCTGAAAATAGTTAGTCCTCTAAAAAAATATGTTCTTTTCAAAAAGGTTCCTGTAAAGTTGAAATAGTCACGCGCAGCAACTATTCAGTACAATAGTGGTTGGTGTAAGAAAGTCCTGTAATGACATATATTTTATAGAAAACATTGTTATACAACATTTTCAAGTAGTAAGTAGAATGAGGACTTAATGACGCTTCTAAAAAGTTCAATTGTGATATGTATTTGTAACCCAGAAAGTGAGTCAGAAATAAAAAGGTAAAAACTATAGGTTTTTAGTATTCTATTAAATGAACACGCCTAAATATTCGTGACCCCGACGTGATGACACTACAAAGGCAGTTATTTTGTTAAGTCCACCTTAACTCACACATCTTTTAAATTAATCTTTTAAAAAATAAACATTAAAATTTACCTTTCATTAGTCGTACTAAATGTGAAACAGACTCCAAGCTCAGTTTCTCGAGGTTGAAAATGTTCACAGCAATTGAAAACAGTTCCTCTCCAGTAGCAGTTACTAAATATATCAGTGCATCCGCTTCTAACCTTTATTAAAAAAAAAAAAAAAAAATACTAAGTTGAGCATAATTTTAAGATACTAGCCTTAAAAGCAACAATAATAATGACTTATGTTCGGGCATCTTGTCATAGACCCGGCCGATGGCCCTAGGTTATTTTATCTGGGAGGTAAAAAAACACTTAAGCACGCCATCTTTCGGATTGGAAGTTAGACGATGGTACCGAGCCTATACGATGTCAGATACTCACTTAAGACCCTTACCCTAGGTTAATAAAAATATAGTGCAGGCAAAATTTAGGACCCCCATAGTAGAGTCGGTCTCATGTGTGCACCACAGTGACAAAAGAACGCTCTGGTAAAAGGCGATAGCTAAAGCCCCCATGAGTCATAATAACTAACTATTATTTGCAGAGACTTAATTTATGAGTCGACATATTTGATAATGTCTCAGCAAATAATATAATTATATTATCCAAGTAAGAGTCTGACCGACATTTTCAGACAAACTTAAGGAACATACGATTGAAATTAGACAACCGGTACAAATTCTCGACCTATATCATTGACAATAGTCACTTTTGATACAACCGAAGGCATCAAAAACCTCCATGCTTGCTCAAAAAGCAGATTGCTTGATCTTGATACTTCCAGAATCTTCCTCTATCTTCATTTTTTTTTATTTAGTTATTTTAGGGATAAGAAACGCTTCTGATATTAATTGTATTAACATTCTCATGTCATCAGTAATCATGTAGTTAAATACAAACATATAAACATTATTTAACATATCGCCAAATGGTAATGTTACCATCTGCCATTTCGAAAATTTTGGAAAACAAACTCCAGATTCATCTTGAGGCTTCCAATACCTTTAAATAGATATGATATAAGTAATTTTGGAAACTCGTTTTTTCGTCCTTGTACGTATTTTTCTACATTTAAATACCAAGTTTAAGGTCTACGTTTGAATTTTTTCAATGATTTTCGAAAAAATGGTATACTTACTATGGTCTTATAATTGCTGGGATAATTTTTGTCATATTTCTTAAACAACGGTGTTACCATGCTTATCTTAAAGTAAACAGTAGGCAATATTATTTTCAGAAGGCATTTATTTATCAGACGAGTAGCTCGGTGCTGTGGTGGATTGACACTCCAAGATAGATTTTATTTTTAAAAAATGAACAAACTTACTCTGTCAGAAACTTGTTTGTAGTTACTGCGAGGACATCCAATATCCCTTGATGTACAAAATTCCTTCATATAGTAGGCTGTTCCACGAAAATAAGTTATTTCTTTGAGTACTTCATCTAGGTTAGAGTCGTGTTGCTCGCCAAACATCCTGAAACCAACCAATTAAAGACATTAAGAAACAGTCTTTTTTAGTAAAAAACTGAATTTTTAAGTTTTACTTTTTTTTTTTTTAATTTGGTTTAAAAAGAGCCTGCATTGCAGCAACATCACCCAGTCAACGTTCAGACAAAGCTCGGGGATCAAGGGGTTACTGAGGGACTGGGATTGGCCATCGGCGGAACTATTGCGCCGAACGTCCCCAACCCATCATACAATGCCTCTTTCTGCTCCCGCCAGGACGAATCAGCAGAACATCGGTTAGTCTGTTTCCGTTACCATCTGCCGTAGATCCAGTCCCATGAATCAACTCCACACTAGCTTGGTCGTACAGCGGACATTCGAGGACCACAAGTTCTGCAGTCTCGATACCGCCGCACGAACAGTTCGGAGTGTTCTCCCTATGAAAGAAGAACAGCTTGGAGTTGAAATCACCTGATAATATTTGAGACGTTCAGTGATTAGGCTGTACCCATGTTGAGTCAAGGCGTACTTGGTCATCCAAGCATCGTGAACAACGTTGTTTTTAAGTTTTAACTAAAGATTTTGGATAATGGATTGAGTATTTACATACGGTGACCAAACGTGCTTCTTAAGGGAGTTTTACACTCCTTTTTAAAACCTAACTCCCAAAATACTCCTTTGCAGTATTTTGTGCTCCATTATTAAAGTAGTTAAAAAAATAAATAAACTTTCAATTTTGGAGGAATCCAATCCTGGGTTCAACAATGAATTTATAGAATTTTTCATAAAAATTTTTATAAATACATTGAGGAATGGTCAGCCAACTTCACTGAATTATATAGCATGAAGTGGACTCTTTCAAAGTACAAAATTGAATGGGAAGATGTTTAATAACAGTCGCATTCGTAATGAACGAATTAAAAGATGTTGATATTGTTATTATAAATACTGTTGGGTTTGGGTACAGGTTAAATGAGAACTTCGAATAGAACAAGAGATATATTTATTTGGACAACACCCTTATTACAAAACCGCGTGGTAACGAACACAAAGTCAGTTGTTCAATAATAAGTCCCATACCGCTTGGGAACTACACAAGTCACTCACTTACTGTGCTTGGTAACAGACGACTCACTTTATACCCGCGTGGTAATAACCAACTCACTTCCGCATGGTAACTAACGACTCACCTTATACCCGCGTGGTAATAAGGACGAATCCATTCCGCACACCGCGTGCTGGCTCGACCCAGACTCTCAGTCCACCCCGCGTGGCGACCAACTGGTCCCTCTCGTTGTTAAGAGACGACTCACTTTATACCCGCGTGGTAGTACCCAACTCACTTCCGCATGGTAACTAACGACTCACCTTATACCCGCGTGGTAATAAGGACGAATCCATTCCGCACACCGCGTGCTGGCTCGACCCAGACTCTCAGTCCACCCCGCGTGGCGACCAACTGGTCCCTCTCGTTGTTAAGAGACGACTCACTTTATACCCGCGTGGTAGTAACCAACTCACTTCCGCATGGTAACTAACGACTCACCTTATACCCGCGTGGTAATAAGGACGAATCCATTCCGCACACCGCGTGCTGGCTCGACCCAGACTCTCAGTCCACCCCGCGTGGCGACCAACTGGTCCCTCTCGTTGTTAAGAGACGACTCACTTTATACCCGCGTGGTAGTAACCAACTCACTTCCGCATGGTAACTAACGACTCACCTTATACCCGCGTGGTAATAAGGACGAATCCATTCCGCACACCGCGTGCTGGCTCGACCCAGACTCTCAGTCCACCC
This sequence comes from Aradus depressus, assembly GCA_963662175.1. Classification (NCBI taxonomy): domain Eukaryota; kingdom Metazoa; phylum Arthropoda; class Insecta; order Hemiptera; family Aradidae; genus Aradus; species Aradus depressus. The sequence continues at coordinate 9,157,742 of OY759222.1, forward strand.
CGCGTGGCGACCAACTGGTCCCTCTCGTTGTTAAGAGACGACTCACTTTATACCCGCGTGGTAACAGCCAACTCAACCAACTCAGTCCACCCCGCGTGGTGCCCAACTGCTTACTCACTCATGTAGTTCATCAACAACAAATCGATTGTCTCGGCGTGTTCCCGAACTCACCCACACTCAACTCGCGACTTAACAAATACTGAAGAAAAACTAAAAAAAATGGTTGGATGAAAAAGTTAACGTGGGGATAGAAGGTGGGTAGAAATATTTTCACATTTTAAACCAGAGTATATTCCCCACAAAAATTTGAAATTATTAATTGAATTTGCAATGTGTTGTCCCGGCACTAATGCTGCTGTGGAGAGGGTATTTCCCCTTGCAATGATTACTGGAGCAGTGAAAAATCACAATTATCTGCGGAACACTAGCTGCAGTTTTAACGGTAAAGTTCGACATGCGGGATGCAAGTTGTTCAGACATAAGTGCGCTCTTAGAAGAAAATTTAGAACAATCGAAAAAAAATTAATTCAAAAGGAAAATATGATTTCAAGAATTTAAATAAACAGGTACCTACATAAAAAAATTAAATTTCTATTAATTTGTATAATATAAAAATATTAATTAATATATCAATATTATTATTTTTTTAAATATAACCGAATGATTGCGACTTAATGTTTCTTTTCACAACCCCAATCACCATATCCAATCCGTATCCGTACTCCTTTTGTAAAATAAATAGTTGGTCACCTTAATTTACACTATGTAATTAATATTCACGTTAACTGCCCTCGGTGTAAACCAAAGAGGCACATCCGTTTGTCGTCGCCAGGAAAATTAATTTTGTTCATACCAATAAAAAATGAGTAAAATACGACTTACTGTTGAGCTGCTTCATAAACTCTAGCCATATTGTCTTCCTCACAGACAGAGATACTAGGAAAAGATGTATTGAAATCAAGATAGGTTGTTTCAGTGACAAAACTGATTGCATTATTCTGGAAAGCATCCCAAGATGCAGAAATTAGGAGAGCAGAACCAACCCAAGACAGAAGACACAGTCCAATCCAAAGGAATCTGAAACAAAATGTCTACTTACCAAAAGGAACAAATTTGAATTAATAACAAAACATAAAATTTAAATTCAACAGGAAAGTGTAGAGTGAGAAGTATTTAGAAAAGAATATTGTACTGAAATCAGGCCACCAGTTATCAACAAATAAACAATTTTTGAAAGTCCCCGGAATTGATATCAAGATCGATACATTTTCAATCGATGTTTTATCACCAAATACATATTTAGAGAGTTGAGTATTATTTAATTTATTTTTTTTATTTAAATAAAAATGCAATAAATAAATTCATGAAAACAAAATGTAATATTAAATTAGAGGACTTTTTTTTATTTCAACCTCGCTTACAGATCACTCTCTCTTCCCCTCCCCCCTAACTTTTGTCTTATGGACCCTATCTCAAATCTGAGGACTTATTAGCGAACGGAAATTTTATAAGGAACATTTTTGCTAAGAATCAGTTTTTCATAAGGACTAACTGTTTTCGGATGAATCAAGGAAAGAAGAAGAAGAGTTTGTTATAACAGTCGCATTTAGCGAGGTACAATTATACAATAAGGTTGCTTAACCTTAAATTTAAAAAAACCGTGTGCATGTGAGCCACGCCGTCCACACCCTCCAAGCCTGGCATTGTTTCAGTCCCGAGAGCCCGAAGGCGCCAAAAAATATATATATATTTATTAGTTTAATATTTATTTTATTACGATGTAAAAAAATTATAAATCGCACCCCTCGTAGAATAAAGATACAATTAAAAAAATGCGAATTTTGAGTTACCAACGGTATTGAATTGAGGCATATATACCTACACATATGTATGTAGGTTTACTTACTTAATTTCTTGGAAACAAGAAAATTAAACAACAAAAATAAATATTTATTTTTTTAAAAGTATTAATAAAGTAATAAATGAATTTTTATCTTATATTAAAAATAATTTAAGTTTGGGAATGACATTTTTTTGCGTTTAAATAAAAAAAAAAAAAAATGGGAATGTTTTTTTGTAAAATAGCTATAATTTTAAGAGTTCTTATATTCCTACTCTAAAAATGTAGGAAGGATCCTACAGATTTTTGAACGAGGAATCCGTAAATAAAAAAATTAAATTGCGGCACCCAATTTCGACAGTTAAAGTGATTACAAAGGTTTCTCAAACGTCAAAAAAGATCAAAATGATATATTTTTTTCAAATTACGCGAAATTTGCCAAAAAAAGGTATCTTAAATTTTTTTTTATTTTTGCTTCTTTTTCGCGCAATTTAGAATAGAAAAAAACGCGATTTTAGCAGATATCACGTTTTTGGCTAACTTTTAACTGCTGTATATCGGAACAATAATTTCTAAAAATCTAAAATTTTACACAAATACTAGGGAACATTCTCACAAAGTTTGGAGAAAATTTTTTTTTTTCCATGTACACTTGAAATGTACGTCCCGCATGGTTAATGAAGACAAAAGAAGTTTCACTCCAACCGTGCGCTTATACATACTTTTTTTTTTCGCTTAATTTTTAATTATAATATATTTTATTTCTGCCAGAAGAAAGAGTGGGAAACCCGTTGGAAAGAGGTGGTTCTCTTCTCCTGGAGAGGATTGCATGTGGGACACACCAAGGCACATAAGTTATTCAACAGATCCTAGGCTTATCTCCTTAGGAACATCTCTTTGCAGACTCGCATCGATTTGTGACAAAAAAGGTATGGAGAAAAATAATGAAAAAACAACACGTTTCTAGTTTTCTAACGATCCTCAGACACGCAGGCTAGACCATGTGTCTAGTCTTAGTCTTCAGGGGGGGGAGGGGGGGGGGGGGGGGGGGGGGGGGGGGAGTTTAAGGGAATTGTTAATCAACAATAGAATGAAACGCTGGTTTTGTTTAGTTATTATCAGTGCTGGTTTCTGGAAAAATGTATACCTTTCATGCCATTTCGACAATAGGTTAGGTTAGGTTTCATGACTCATGCCCGGGCTTTAACTACGAGGTCATATCGCCTACTACCAGAGCGCTCTTTCGTCACTCTGGTGGACATGAGCCCGACTCTACTATGGGAGTCCTGAATTTTGCTTACCCTAAATTTTTATTCACCTAGGGTAGGGGTCTTTAACGAGTACCTGACATCGTACAGGCTCGGGACCATCGCTTAACGCCCCATCCGAAGGCGTGCTTAAGTTTATTTTACCTCCCAGATAAAATAAACTAAGGGCCTCGGTCGAGTTTCGAACCCACGATCTTGAGCTCAGAAGACAATCACGCATACCACTGAGCTACCGGCACCCTCATTTCGACAATATATAATAAATATATTTAGTTATTGTGACTCAAGCCCGGGCTTTAACTACGAGGTCATATCACCTACCACCAGAGCCTAACTCTACTGTGGAAGTCCTAAATTTTGCCTGGTTTAGATATCTGAGGTTAACGAGTAGCTGACATTGTACAGGCTCGGGACCATCGCTTAACGTTCCATCTTTAGGACAGGAAGAAAAGTTTTTCTCATGCCAGATAAGAAAGCTAAGGGCCTCGGCCGGGATTTGAACACGCGATTTTGAGTTCAGTGGACATGCTACCTTTGAGCTACTGGTGCCTTCATATTAAAGCATTACTTATACCGTTTATTTGTCAAAAAATAGCAATTACAAACGTTTCGGGAAGCACTCCCATCATCAGTACCTATAATATGTGTGTTATTTTTCTTAACTTTCTATCAATCAGAATATTCCTTTTATAGAACATATTATTGTGACTAATACTCAGGCTTTAACTTCCAGGTTATATCGCTTACTACCAGAGCGCACTTTCATCGCTCTGGTGGACCTGAGTCCGACTCTAAAATAAGAGTCCTAAATTATTATTCACCTAGGATAGGCGACTTTAACGATGCGGTTTCGAACCCGCGATCTTGAGCTCAATAAACAAGCATGCTATCATCTTGAGCTCATTAAGCAAGTACGCATACCACTGAGCTACCGGCAGGCTCCAACATTGAGTAGAACAAGTACCTTTCTGACCAATGTCTTCCATCTTCTGCAATAAACTTCAATCCATGAACAGTGGAATTGGAGAAGTAGTTTCTACATGAGAACAAAAGGATTCTGAACAGCTTCATGATTTGCTGAATCTGAGCGGGCTTTCTTCTTACGTTTTGCTTCAAAATTACCTGCAACCGATTATTGTATGAATTATATGAATATATGTAAGATTGCTGTTGGTATTTGAGTTAAATCTTGAAATGTACTCTAACAATGGGCCGAAAGGATGGGCACTTTATTGGTAACTGTTCTTGTTTAGCTTAACGCTAATCGTGTTGCCGCCATTGTCACATACTTCCAAACTAAGTCTACTTTTTGACTTAATATATAATCCACGGTGAGTAACTCTTTATTCATTATTTTTAAATATTTATTAGGGAGGTGAAAAAATCTTGAGCACATTGTCCTTCAGATGGGACGTTAAGGGATGGTCCCGAGCCTGTACAATGTCAGCTACTCGTTAAAGACCTCTAATATTCTTTTATTCTTTTTCCAGAACATATTTTACTAAAAGGTGAAAACCTTTAACACAGAGGTCGACTCGTAAAATATTAATATAATGAAAATAAATAGTTTAAAATAGTCCCAACCGTCCAATAACTCGTCCAATCCCGATTCTTAAATTTACACAATAAACTTTCATCCCATCCTAACCCATTTGCACAAGTCCTATCCTCTCAATCCCATCCTGACAATCCTCCACGCCGTCTGAATAGGAGGTGGCCTCGAGATCTTCTAAGTGAAATCTAAACATTGTATTAGTTTCTAGGGAGTGTCAGCGCTGGCTGGCCTCTCCCAACATGTGGCATAGACACTCATGCATATAGTTACCAAATTTGCTCATTATATTAATTGTATATAGATTGCAAAAAAAAAAAAAAAAAAAAAGAAAGATCAGCAAATAATACAGCAAAGATACTGCTGTTGGGAGTTCTTCCCAAAAAGTCTATATTCGCCGGATTGAAAAAACCAAAAAATAAATGAGAGAATTATAAATCTATGAATATGTATATATATTATATAAAGAATATAAAGAAACTATTTTTAAATACGAAACGAACGAAACAGATCATTTGAATAAAAACAAACAGATTTGAATCAAAACTCAAAGAAAGTCATTATGAAAGGAACATATAAGTTCAAATATTATGGTTACAAAATGGAATTTGGTCCCGAGCCATTCTAGATCAACAATGGATATATGAGATGATCTACTGACAAACCTAGATGATTTAATTCATAACTATATTTTCGGATGTGCAATTTGTTTTTCGCAGTTTTTTTAAAAATAAAAAACCTTTGAAGCGGAAACAGTGATTGTTTTTACCTGTGATTCGTCTGGAATACTTGATGTTCAAGTGTAGGCTACCTTGTACCTACTATCTAACTGTGATTGGGATCTGTTATTAATAATTCAGAGGACAATATGATGCCGTGACTCTAATATCACGCTAATCTTTTGTATATAAGAGCGGCTCTGATTGGTTTTCCCACGCCAACATTATATCAACCCTCCAATTGTCCATTGAGGGGTGACACCATATCCATTCTGTCAACATCACATCAGTCATACCACCTTTGTTTGTTCATGAGGGGTCACAATCCATAGTGTGTCGTTTTTCTAGAATATCTGAAACTAGAAGAATACCAGCGAACCCATGGGCAAAATGGGCACACTACAGGCAAAAAAAACTCAAAAATTATCGTACATAGTTATAAATTTTAATTGTTATACTGAAAAAACTTGTGTTTTGCTTTGTATACCTTTAGTATTCAGAAGTATTATAATAGTAATCGTGCAAATTAAGTTTTCAATGGAATTTCATGTTTCAAGGTCCTCTGGGCCGAAATCGAATTGCGCCAATGGGATACCTGTTATTTTAAGTTACCCTTGTTTATGATATTTAAATCTATTGAACTGCGTAAAACATCCTTTCTAACTCATATGGAATTCCACCAACTGTATTTTTTGTTTATATGATGTGTGTTCTATTTGCTATCTGTTTGGAATTGGGATGAATCTAATTTGTAAAATTCAGTTTTTTCTTTTTCGTTCTGACTGTTATATTCTCCATTAGGGGCCATTCATAAATTAAGTAAGGCTTTTTTAAAGCTAATTTGCCCCCCCCCCCATTGTAAGATATCATAAGATTTCAACTCCCCTCCCCCCTCCCCCCCCCCCCACCTCTTGATAAGAAATTTTCGTAAGAAATGATCGTATCGATAAAATAAAAGACAGTTTAAGCAGCTTGTACCCAAGGTTTAAATAATAGTGGATGTAAATATGCAGACATGTCAGGTATAGTAAATAAATGATACTAAAATGACAATTATTTTTCAAAATTCAAGCAATAGGGAAATCCCTAGTCAGCGAGACAATAGAATAAAAAAATGTCTAGAAGTACTGAGACCATATGATTTGTGTAGGATTCTATATTGAGTTTGAGAACTAAGTACAGATGGCGCTATCCAATAGCGCCATTTCTTAGCGCGAAAGTAGTAGATTTTAAATTCAAAAACTTACATAAGATCAAATTCTTTACCCCCCTCCCCTATAGTAAGAATTAGTAATATTGAGCTTATACCCCCCTAAATGCAATTTATGTATGACCCCTTAGTCCTGTGATATATTATAAAAATGTGCGATATCTAACTAAATCAAATGGAAATATAATTGACATATTATATCGTTTATATCAGTTGCGTAACGATCCCTCCCGGGGTGCCGGTGCATGGTGGGTGTCAGGGGCCCCCGCTTACAAGCAAAAAAAAAAATCGAAGAAACTGCAAATATCTGTGCGAACGCTGTTAACAGTTACCGTTATTTACAGTTTACAGTTTACTTAATCTACTAAAAATCTAGCCCTCCGGACATTCATTTTCACGAACGCATCGATAATTTCGTCCAGATTCGCTTTCAAGGAGTTGGTTACCTTGTTCTCTATGGACAAAATACTCAAGTCCGCCAATCTCTCCTGTCCCATCGAGTTTCTCAGGTAATTTTTGATTATTTTCAGTTTCGAGAATGATCGCTCTGCCATTGCAACTGTCACGGGAATAGACAAAAAGAGTTATGGCAAAATCAAAATTTTTACAGTTAGTAGTTAGATTGAATATCTGGAACGGGGCCCCCCAAAAACGACAGTTTTCCAGAATGTTCAATTTCTTCGTCTATGTTTTTAAAAACAAATGATGGATTGTACGATTTGGGGCTGTAAAATTAGGCAAAATAGTGGCCATTAGGTAAAATGGGGCCCCGAAAAGTCGCTACCAAAACCCTGAAGGTTCTTATTGTAAAATATGTAATCCGTGTTTCCCATGAAAATAAAATTATTACGTAATAAGTAATTGCTGTTTTTTCGCAACAAACAAGCAAAAAAAAAAAATCAATTGGGGGCCCCTTGTGCCCGTGGGCCCCACGCCACTGCACCCGCTGGACCGGCGGTAGTTACGCCACTGGTTTATATTTAGAAATAAATTGTTTTTATGATCTAGATATTTGTTTATGAAGTACAGTAGAACCTCTATAAGTCGAACATCAAGGGAGACGCCCAAAAATTCGAGTTATAGAGTTTTTGACTTATGGAGGATTTCGACTTAGGCGGATTTTGATTAGACTTGTAGAGGTTAGGATTCATTCTAACTAATTTTGAGTTAGAGAGGTGAAATAAATAAAAATTCAAGTTACAGAGGTAACAAACATATTTATATTTATTATAAATCAACATTATTTCAAAACATCCTTAAAATGAAAAATACGTAGTATATGTAGGTATTTAAAAAAGTCAGTAATTTTTTTTTGCTTTAGATAATTGGTAATCCTATTTATTGTATTCTCCTAAATGGTTTTCTAAGAAACAATGGTGTACATTGTCGGCAAATTCTTAAAGTCGGTAACTTATTTTTCTTCGAGCTATAGAGGTAATAAGTTTCAAATAATCGAGTTGTAAAGGTTGTAAAATAAAACATTGCTATGTTCGAGATACAGAGGTCCAATTTATTTTTTCGAGTTATAGAGGGAAACTATTTACCAAAATGGCTTGTAGGGACTCACTGATTATTTCGACTAATAGAGGGTTGAGATTTCGAGTAATGGAGGTTTTGGGGCTTGAAGGGAAAGGAACAAAACTTTTTTTCGAGTTTTGGAGGTTTTCGACTTATCGAGGTTCGACTTAAAGGGGTTATACTGTATATGTTTCTCTATGTCAGGAGAACATGGACTGTTTCAGTAAAAGGACCGTCGGGAGGGTCAACATTTTATTTCTTCGGATACATCAACTGGATTTACAAAAAGTAAGTGGTTTCTATGCCACAGTTTTGTACTGATACCTAATACATTCTTGTAATTTATACAAACTTTTACCCTTTGAAAGGTACTATATTAGGGCCCTTTTCGTAAACTACTGTATAAATCAAAATTTAGTAGAAGACCAGCTACAATTTCTACAGGAAATATGGTAATTTTATTATTACTAGTTACCTAATTTTTATTTTATTTAACACAATTTTTTTAAATTATCACAGTCCATTATTTGATTTGTCACAACACTATCTTGCTTTCAATTCGGTGCAAAACGTAAAACAAAAAGTTCTCCATGAATCAACAGCTATTTACTTCCTCAGTACAAATAAATATATTTAACGTTTGGTCTAAAACTACATTTATTTGATTTACATGCTTCTGATTCCTTATACTAAATTTTGTGTCGATTCATTACATCGGCAGTTATTGGAATTTTTGTGTCAAGTCCTCCCCCTAAACCAGGGATGGCCGACCCAAATGATCTTGCGGCCCACTTTGGAAATGCATTATAATCCCGCGGGCCGCATGTTATATGATGATTCCCGACAGGGATGCGAAATGTTGCAGAACGCCGAAAGTTTTCTGAAACAGTAACTTCTAAAGCCAAATTCATTTTTAGTATACTCAAATTTATGAAACGGAATAAAATAGGAATTTAGTAAAGATAGGAGGGGGACCATGGGGGGTGGGGCTGATGGCTTGCGTCGTTGGGGCCTTCTGTTTCCGCCCCGGGTCTCTGTCCCTCCTGGGTTTCCCCAAAGAACTCAAACATCTTATGTCCGGCTATGTAGGGCAAATACGCCTTGGAGCCAAAAAAAAAAAAAAATAATAAAATAACACTCTTCTTTTGTCCCAAATGATCTCTGGGCCATTGTCTTTCAAGTTCCCTCAATAGAATATTTTGATTGACGGTCAACCCTATAATATAGGGTATATTATACAGGGTAGTCCAGATAAGCGGACCACAAGTGAAATAACTCCTAAACGGTTAGAGATATCAAAATTGTGCATAGGACTAAAGTTGTAGCACTCGCCGAGAGCTATAATATGACGTCCTCTAAAATACATAAATGACCCTTTTAATGGCTCAAACAGCCCTTCGAAGGGCGGGATTCCCTTTTGACCCTTAAGTTTCATTACATTTCATTAAAGTACTAAAGTAACAAGGAAGAACTGTGCAAACAGATTTTTGATACGTCAAGTAGTTCTCGGAAAAAAAACGTTTAAAGTTTCACGTTTTTCTTATTTTGAAGTTACATAGTTGGAATTTAATAACTTCAGAATAAGAAAAATGTGCAACTTTAAACGTTTTTTTTCCAAGAACTACTTGACGTATCAAAAATCTGTTTGCACAGTTATTCCTTGTTTCTTTAGTAATTTAATAAAATGTAATGAAACTTAAGGGTCAAAAGGGAACCCCGCCCTTCGAAGGGCTATTTGAGCCATTGAAAGGGTCATTTATGTCTTTTCAAGGACTCCATACTATAGCTCTCGGCGAGTGCTACAACTTTAGTACTATGCATAATTTTGATATCTCTAACCGTTTAGGAGTTATTTCACTTGTGGCCCGCTTATCTGGGCCACCCTATATAATTTCTCTACAAGATGTATAAGGATGGTTCAGAAAACCAAACAGGTAGAGAACTCTGGTGGAGGGGAAGTGAGTGTTTGGTGGAAGACACATGTGGTCTCCATCTGTTTGTGTATCCTACCCTCCTAAATCAAAGATAGACCTTCAGTATCAGGTACACATTCCCCATCCTACCAACTGCTTACAATGTCTTCCACACTTCTTGTTTCCAACAGGGACACTCAAAGAACTTTGTTTCCGAGGTCATTTTTTTTTTTTTAACGAGCATTCATATCGCTTCTTCTACAAAGTGCAGGAGATGTTATGTAATAAGTCAGAAATTTGATACTCGAGTTTCCAACTGAATTTCATTTTTTCCGACCTCCTGATTCCAAAAATGACTGTCTGTTGTGATGTATAAAAAAAATACACATATTAAAATGATAAAATTATTAATATTAAAAAAATAATTATATTTATTTTTCTATAAAAAGCAAATTTCTTTTAAAACAAATGAATAAAAAAAACAAAACACGGCCATCAGCTGTTTTTTAGTGTGTGGAGAGGTGGGTCTAGGCCTGGGTTCAATGGAGACGGTCTGTGTGTGGAAAGTGGTGTTTATGCTTTAAATGTAATGAACGAAATAGGTTTGAATTGACGGTGGATATATGCCCAGAAATATATAACTTAATTTTAAAGAATGGCCAAAAATATAAAACAGCAAAAAGATTGAATTAGTGTTAATAATTTAGTTTTTAAGATTTTTCTTTTGATTTTGTTTGTTTCAATGTTTAGTTTTTTTTTATTTTGTAATGTAGATGTTTAAAAAAAATAAACCCAAACTATTTGTTCTCGTAAATTCTATTCTATTCAGTTTCCCTGTTGGCCCAGTAAGATTATTTGAAAACCTTTGAATTAGATTTAATATTATTGAAAAAAAAAATTTTAAATGGCATCTCTTTAGAAATCCAAATGAAAAGTTGGTTAATTGAATTTTTTTTAAAATACGTGCACTTTTTCCAAAATTGCACGTTTTGAACTTTTGATATTTTTTTAGAGCCCTTTTCGGAAATTACTGTAGAAATCAAAATTAAATAGAAGACCAGTTAAACAATTTCTACAGGAAATGTGGTAATTCTACTTAGAAATTTTATTATTTATTCTTATTATTTCTATTATTATTTATATTTTTATTTATTTATCATTTATATAAAATTAACACTTAAGCCTCTTTTTTTAATTATCACACTGTGTGATCACAGGTATATTTATTTATTGTTTTTATTTATTTGTTATTTTATTTTCTTTCTTTAATACATTTTGCAGATTGTGAACTGTGGAAGGGGCGTAAGAAGATGCTGAAATATCTTCGTGAAAGAAGACACAATTTGAAGAATTATAAAAAATATTTTTCATAATTTAAAATATAGTTTAGTATTAGTATTATTATTATTATTATTACTATTATTATTTTCAAACTATTTTTTTTAAAAATATAATATATTTATTACAACATCACTTCTCCCAATTATTTTTTTACTTTATAAAAAATAGCAATTACAGACTTTTTGGGCAGTATTCCCATGATCAGTTTCTATAATTTATCTGTTGTTTTGTTAACACTTTTTCTGTCAATCAGTATCTTCCATTTATAGATAATATTTATTGAGTTGACCTCGATATTCAAACACCAAGTCTAAACTTCAGTTCGTTTGAATATACGAGTAGAGGTCAACTCAATAAATATGTTCTATACAATAAAGATTCTGATTGACAGAAAACATTTTAACATAAAGAACAGATAAATTATAGATACTGATGATGGGAGTGCTTCTCGAAACGTTTGTAATCGCTTGATTTTAAAAAGCAAAAAAAAAATAATTGGGAAACTTGATGCTGTACGAAATATATTATATATGAATTCAGAATCTCCTCACACAATCTAAAATATATATATTTTTTTTATTTCTATCCGATCTTAGATTCTTACTTGTCCAGTTATACGATGTATAGGGGAAGTTATGTAATCGGTCAGAAATTCAATGAGGAGTTTTGAACAGAATTTTATGTTTTCCGACTTCTAGTCTGAATGTCTGTAAACATGATATTTCCCGATAGAAAGAATATATCAACATGAAATTTAATATGTGAATCCAGAAACCTCTATTGACGATAACTATTGTTCTTTAGCGAAATCAGGGGGAGGCTTAACTCAAAAACTTTAATAACTCCTTTTTAAAGAATGCATCGACACACAATTTTATTTGTGAATTCAAAACCCTATAATTATGACACTTATTATTGTACAGCGGAATTGGTTAAAGTATCGACATGAAATTTTATATTTATAGTGAAAATCCAATGAGGACGTAAGCTGTAAAATTTCAGCGATATCGGCTGAAGGGGAGGGGGTTAAATTCAAAAACCGTAATAATTATAGATGTAATGAATTTGGACTTGAAAATAAAATAAAACTGGTTTATTTAATATGTTGTCTAATTTCACTAACTATATATACATGGGAGTACTTTCGGTATTTCTACCATCCTCAGCCAAAAGCATAAGAGATAAGACTCTTAAGTCTCTTATCTCTTATGCTTTTGGCTGAGGATGGTAGAAATACCGAAAGTACTCCCATGTATATATAGTTAGTGAAATTAGACAACATATTAAATAAACCAGTTTTATTTTATTTTCAAGTCCATTTGAATTATTTCACAATATCTCTGCAATTATGTCAGTTTTCATTGTAATGAATTTATCGACACAAAATTTAGTATGAGGATTTAGGAGCCCCAATGTAAGTCAACTGTTGAATATTAGCGCAAACGGTCGACTGTTTTTAGAAAGGAAGCGAAAAACTAATTGATTCACGACGCCTTTTTTTATTTGTCAGGTAGTAGGTTAAGCGATACTCGCGAGCCTGTGCAATGCCAGGTAGTAGGATAAGCGATAATCGCGAGCCTGTGCAATGTCAGATACTCTTTAGAAACCCCTCCATTGAACTAAACCTGGGTAAGCAAAATTTAGGACTCCCACTGTAGAGACAGGCTCATGTCCAGTCATATATACGCTCCTCTATTTTGTAGTTTGATTCTTGCTATTTTAATCGCTTAATTGTAGGTTTATATGTAAGTTTTTGCGATGATTATTTATTTAAATGATTAAGTTAGTTACGCAATTTATGGATTTGTATATTAGATCATCCTTGTTATAGCTAATTGTGCTCAAGTGTGACGAAAGAGAGCTCTATTAGTAGGCGATATGACCTCATAGTTACCCCCCTACATTCGCGCCAATGGTATCTATTTACTTACTATTGTCGACTATAACTGATGAATCCAGCAGCTCAGGTCCCTTATATATCGAAAGAGAGCTCTGGTAGTAGGCGATATGACCTCATAGTTATCCCCCTACATTCGCGCCAATGGTATCTAATTACTTACTATTGTCGACTATAACTGATGAATCCAGCAGCTCAGGTCCCTTATCTATCGAAAGAGAGCTCTGTTAGTAGGCGATGTGACCTCATAGTTATCCCCCTACATTCGCGCCAATGGTATCTAATTACTTACTATTGTCGACTATAACTGATGGATCCAGCAGCACAGGATTCTTATCTATCGAAAGAGAGCTCTGGTAGTAGGCGATATGACCTCATAGTTACCCCCCTACATTCGCGTCAATGGTATCTAATTACTTACTATTGGCGACTATAACTGATGAAACCAGCAGCTCAGGTCCCTTATATATCGAAAGAGAGCTCTGTTAGTAGGCGATATGACCTCATAGTTACCACCCTACATTCGCGCCAATGGTATCTAATTACTTACTATTGGCGACTATAACTGATGAATCCAGCAGCTCAGGTCCCTTATCTATCGAAAGAGAGCTCTGGTAGTAGGCCATATGACCTCATAGTTACCCCCCTACATTCGCGCCAATGGTATCTATTTACTTACTATTGGCGACTATAACTGATGAATCCAGCAGCTCAGGTCCCTTATCTATCGAAAGAGAGCTCTGTTAGTAGGCCATATGACCTCATAGTTACCCCCCTACATTCGCGCCAATGGTATCTAATTACTTACTATTGGCGACTATAACTGATGAATCCAGCAGCTCAGGTCCCTTATATATCGAAAGAGAGCTCTGTTAGTAGGCGATATGACCTCATAATTACCACCCTACATTCGCGCCAATGGTATCTAATTACTTACTATTGGCGACTATAACTGATGAATCCAGCAGCTCAGGTCCCTTATCTATCGAAAGAGAGCTCTGGTAGTAGGCCATATGACCTCATAGTTACCCCCCTACATTCGCGCCAATGGTATCTATTTACTTACTATTGGCGACTATAACTGATGAATCCAGCAGCTCAGGTCCCTTATCTATCGAAAGAGAGCTCTGTTAGTAGGCGATGTGACCTCATAGTTACCTCCCTACATTCGCGCCAATGGTATCTAATTACTTACTATTGGCGACTATAACTGATGAATCCAGCAGCTCAGGTCCCTTATCTATCGAAAGAGAGCTCTGTTAGTAGGCGATGTGACCTCATAGTTACCTCCCTACATTCGCGCCAATGGTATCTAATTACTTACTATTGGCGACTATAACTGATGAATCCAGCAGCTCAGGTCCCTTATCTATCGAAAGAGAGCTCTGGTAGTAGGCCATATGACCTCATAGTTACCCGCCTACATTCGCGCCAATGGTATCTAATTACTTACTATTGGCGACTATAACTGATGAATCCAGCAGCTCAGGTCCCTTATCTATCGAAAGAGAGCTCTGTTAGTAGGCGATATGACCTCATCGTTACCCCCCTACATTCGCGCCAATGGTATCTAATTACTTACTATTGGCGACTATAACTGATGAATCCAGCAGCTCAGTTCCCTTATCTATCGAAAGAGAGCTCTGTTAGTAGGCGATGTGACCTCATAGTTACCTCCCTACATTCGCGCCAATGGTATCTAATTACTTACTATTGGCGACTATAACTGATGAATCCAGCAGCTCAGGTCCCTTATCTATCGAAAGAGAGCTCTGTTAGTAGGCGATATGACCTCATAGTTACCCCCCTACATTCGCGCCAATGATATATAATTACTTACTATTGGCGACTATAACTGATGAATCCAGCAGCTCAGGTCCCTTATCCTCGGTTTGATGAATAGCTTCTCGCCTCTTCCGTGGGTTATTATTCATTGAAGATCTAAATTGGTCTGACAGACCATAGCCATGAAACACGCTATCAATCTTACAGTTCACTTTTTTTTTTTTTAATTTGATTTGCTTTCTTTTCGCTTCCTCTTTGCCAAAGAACAATCTGTAGCCTGTCGGATACGTTGCTTCGTTCACGTCAGTCTGTTCTTGGCCATTATACTTCTGGCGGAGCCTTCTCATGAATGGATACTAAACATGACTCAATCCAGTTCATCTCCATCTCTACTGGAGACTACTGGACAATGCATAGCGGATCTATGGACTAGATAATTGTTGAAGGTTCATTCTTGTTCACTAAGGCTTCCTCTAAACTATGAAATATTGTTTCTCAATGAGTAGTAATTAGTTTTTTTACCTATGATATGCGAGGTACTTATAAAGTTGAATCTGTATATATTTATACGAAACAATATTAATCCGAAAAGTATAAGCTTGTCGCTCACAAGCCTATTTATGGATTACAGTAGAGTCCAGCTAATCTGGACTAGATGGGACCGGACCCAGTCCAAATCACCGAAATTCCGGATTAAAAGGAATTTACTGTAAAATGTACATGATAAATATTTAAACATTTTTTAAAACATATTAGCATAAATATTTAGCGCGCCGTCTTCTTTGTTGGCACTTTTTCATCGTAGCCAACTGAGTAGGTCAAGTCAAACCCTCTCTTTGAATTATATATATATACTGAATTATATATATATACTTACCTCTCGCTAAATAAAATTTTAATTAGTTTTTTAACCGGATGTCCGGATAATCGGTGTCCGGATTAGCGGAACTCTACTGTATTTATTAGACTATAGCGTAATTCGCAGGCGACAAGCTCCTCCTTTTTTAATTAATATTGTTTGGTATACATAAATAAAACTTTAGAGGGCGCCGGTAGCTCAGTGGTATGCGTGCTTGCCTTCTGAGCTCAGAGTCGTGGGTTCAAAACCCGGCTGAGGCCCTTAGTTTATTTTATCTGGGAGGTAAAATAAACTTAAGCTCGTCGTCCTTCGGATGGGACGTTAAGCGATGGTTCCGAGCCTCTACGATATCAGGTATTCGTTAAGACTCTTATCCTAGGTGTATAAAAATTTATGGTAGGCAAAATTTCGGACTCCCACAGTAGAGTCGGGCTCATGTCCACCAGAGTGACGAAAGAGCGCTCTGGTAGTAGGCGAAATGACCTCGTAGTTAAAGCCCGGGCATGAGTCATAATAACTAACTATATAAAAGTCTATACGTAGCTTATCATATGTAACAAAATTAACTACTTATTAATTCCTTTTTAATTCATTCAAATAAATGCTTTTTTAAAAAAGTTTTTATTTATTTTTATTTTTTACTTTCTAGTCTTTACTCATTTTGTTTTATAATATATTGACCATTATTGTCAACTTTTGTAAATTGTATGTATATCTTACGGTTAGTGTAATGAATGCCGTAAGTGATAATTGCCGGGTACCTATTAATATAATTTAGGAAGGGACGTTACCCAATCTATCAGATAAGACAATCAACATAGACAACTTCCTTATCTTATATTCCATATGAAAAAAGTTGAAAACTTCGCAAAAATAAGTTTCAATTTTTTCTGGGAAAAAAAACTTAACTCCAGAAGCATATATTGTCACCAGTGATCATTTTTCCGAATCCTCATCCGTCATAGTACATCTGCACCCTGTAACAACACTGCATACTCATTTTCAACCTAATTAGATCATTTTTTCTTACACCTATCCGCCATATTGCAGCCGCCATCTTTAATTTTTCACAATTAACACCGGAAACATATATTGTCACTAGAGTTATGTGATGTGATAAATTTCTAAATTTCAAGTCAATCGGTTAATTGGAAAGGGGTTAAAATTGAGTTGCAAGATTTGTTGCTGAGAGACAACAAAGCAAATAAAAGCTTGTAAACATCACTATAAATGAAATGAAAAGAAATTTTATTATTCTGGGACCGAGGTCTCCTAAAAATGAATACATACAGAGTAAAGAAATCGTCGTAGGATGAAATAAATAAATTAGTGCAACATTGGAGAAAACTAGAAATTAAAAATATATAAATATACAAAAGATTAACATGAAATAACATAAAATTAACAGCTTAATTATGAAGAAAAAAATAAAAAGAGAATATGTAAAAAAATAAAAAAAATAGTATATAAATAAGAAAAAAATAAATAGATTAATAAAATCGACAATACTGTGATGGTTGATTATAAAAAAGAGGGGAGGATGCTCAGACAAGGTTTGAAATACAATTAATTTTAGACAGTAGGGGCTGGATAGAGAAGTGGGAGGAGAGAGAAGAAAAATAAAAATACAAAATAAAATAAATATAAATAAATGTTTGATGAAATAATTAAATATTATTATTTTTTTAAAAATTTAATTTATAAAGAGGCAACCAGCATTTATGATGGTAGATGAAATGTTGGCGTGAAGGGCATGTGAGAGGAAGGCCACCCAGTGGTAGGTCCTCGGGACGAAAATTTATCTTAATTATTTGGACAAGAACAGAAAAAAAAATAAAATAATAAATAAAAAATTAAGTAAATAAATAAATTAATAAATAAAAAGGAATTGAAAGACAATTTTGATGGATGGGTAAGAGAGATGATAAAAGTAAAGGAAAATAATGTAAACAAAAATAAAAAAATTTAAGAACGAATAGGATTCAAGGTGGCAGTAAGTCGCAGTTCCATCTTCTCTTCAACCTTCGTGGGGGGTTTTGTGGTAAGTGTTGTGAAGATAAAGTACGTATTTCTGGGTTTGTATGTGTGTAAAGTTTTCTAAAAAAACATATATAAGTTGTTTGTATTGTTTATTTGCTTAAATATATATACCTGTATATAAAATAAAAATAGAGAGGGGGAAAAAATGGAATAAGTAAATAATTTAAATGATTAGAATAATGAGGTTGACGAATTAGAGAATACGGGGGAGAGATCAGGGGAGGGGATTGTTTGGTGAAGAGGAATTGGAATAGTGAGGATTTGAAGGAAGCCACGGACATTTTATTAATGGAACATTTATTTGAAAAAGTTGTGTATACGACCTTCAATTCCCAAATGTGTTGACTTTCTTGTTCATGTATTTGCTTTTGTCTTGCACGGAATTGTCGATCATGTTCCGTTGAAGTTTTTTTGAATTTTTAACTATTTAACACTAACTCAGAATAAAACTAAACGTATTAAATTAATAATTAAATAAACGTAGATAGAATGAATGTATCGACACGAAAAGTGGGCGCCAGTAGCTCAGTAGTTTGCGTGCTTGCTTACTGAGCTCAATTATATTATTTAATTAATGTATTATAATTACATATTTTCGTTGTTATGACTTTTTAAACCGTTGTCATTTCGTTGGTTAACAGTTACAGCGTTTATATACAGGAGAATTCTCCAAAAATGAAACAATAGCTTAAATTAATATTATATATTATCAAATGACCTCATTGTGCGTCATTTCCGTTGCATATTCGTCACGAACAAAATTGCAACAGAATGATTTAAAAGGAGTCCATTTAAAAAAATCAATCTGACTGTTGAATTTCACATTTTTATTTTGGTGGATAAGAGTAGGTTTTGAATATATCCAGCTAATTTTGTTACAAAAATGCGAGCTTTGAGACAAAATAAAAGGCAAGTTTTTGTCTGGAACTCGCATAAAATAGCTATAATAAATAATAAATTAGTGCCAATAATTTATTTTGCTTTTGAAGTTATTTTAAAACGTGACATTTGGTTTGAGTCAGATTTGAAATGAATGACTCAAGGCAGGATGAATCACACTGTGAATTATTGAATGATCTATCCAGTATATTGGGAAGGCTGGTGTGTACACCTAGGGACCTAAGCATTCAATGCTCTTATTTCTTTCCCTGCTCCACTGTGGGAATCCTAAATTTTGACTACACAGGTTTTTACCTAAGGAGTCTTTAACGTACCTGACATGACACAGGGTATGAACCATCGCTTATACGAAGGTCGGCATGCTCAGCAGAGCAGGGGCGTATTTAGGATCTGTAGACCCCAAGGTGGTGCGGGCCCTACCGGGAGAGGGGGGGGGGGGGTGAAAATTAATCTGCGAAAATCGCATTTTATAGAAACTATCTAACAAAAAACCTAATAAGAAACATTTGAAGTTAATTATTAAATTGTATAAAATGTACTATTCAGTATTTAGAAGATAATAAATTGATGAGATAATAAAAATGGAAAGAGCAGAAAATTATTAAGCTATTCAATCATTAAGGTAAGCTATGAACAACTAGTCTAGCCTAATATTTGAATTATCTCTCTGTTAATAACTATGAACATCGTAAGTCTTATTGACTAAAATACTATAAATTGTTCATTTAAAGTTACGTACCACAAAAAATAGTGTTTTAAATCTATCTCTATTTCCATTATTAATGTTTATGTTTAGTAATGTATTCATATTTAATTTTAATGTTTAGTAATGTATTCATAGTAAGTTAGTTTCAATTTTTAACTTGTTATAATGTATTTTTAACGTTCAGTAATGTTTATCAACAAAACATTTTTTTTTATTTTTTATTCTAATCTTGATTTCCTCCCCATGTTTGTAGGCCCTGATGATGATATAAAATATATCGAAACGTTGGCATTTGAATAGTGTTGCCTGTTTTCTTCCATCTTTGACTGACCCTCAATATTCCTACAATTGTTTTTAATGTTTTTCTTTATGGATTAATGTTTTATAAAGATGTGTGCAGTCTGTGTAAATGTATATTTTGTTTTATGGGCTTTACTGTATATTGTAACACAGGCCTGCAAAATTCAAGTCATTAAATACTTTTTTCAAAATTTCTTCTGTCTGTACATATTTTTGGGGTGCTGAATCTTAAACAAATCTCAGTTTTTCTTTATCACATCAGATTTTTTCACAATCCTCTCCTGTACTCTAAACCTGTTTTTTGATTCCGTTAAGTGATTAGGTTCCATAAAATTGAATGAAAATCCTTGGAAAACCAGTACTTTTATTAAATTTTTCTCCTTTTACTTTTACTTATAAATGTTTATTTAATAGCCTTGAAGTCCCTTTTTCTCTTTGTCGTGAAGGACCGAGTGTAGCTTTTTCGCTTGTGTGTAACATTTCGGTTCTCTCGGTGTAGAGTCCAGCAGTAGTCGCCCATCATGTTAACGTTGTTGTTGTTAGAACTGACTGATCATACAATGAACTGATACAAAGACCTTTAGAAACTATCTAAAACTGTCATATGAACAACAATTATTTAAAGATGCACACAAAGTTGAGATTTATGTCTATATACTAAAATCAGTATTTCAATTCAAATTTAGAATTACATTTTTTAAAAAAATTTTCCTGCACGTAAATACGGCCCTGGTGTCATGTGTAATAACAAATTAAAGAATGAATTGTGGGTATTGTTAGAGTCAATGGTGTTTCACATTGACATGTGGGAGCTAGATATGTTTCTGTATGTCCATGTATGGTACATTACAGCAACAACACCCACGGGGTATTGCGCCCACTCGAACAGCCCCTGCAATCAGGAAGATATACTCAGCTGTGGTACCTTAGTTCAGGGGTTGACAACCTTTTTGAAAAAGTCGCCGGTAAAGCACCGATATATTTTCCCAGCAGGAATTAATCAATTATGTTTTCGCTCTCCCTCCAAAACTAATCAACTATTTGGTCTAAAAATCAATAGTTGTCTTCAGGGGCGTAGCCAGGAGATTGAGCAGGGGGGGGGGGGGGGGGGGGGGCAAAGTTAGGCTACAAGGATGGGGGGTATATACTCCCGGGGGCACAGCCCGCAGTTTCCGTGGTTAGCGTTGCAGACTTTTTGTTATTAATTTGGGAGACTCGGACCTCTAGAAGCTCCCTCTGAGGTAACCATTGACTGTAATACTTAAGTTGACTTTACATGAGCAGCAAAAATGCAAAGCGCAGCAGCAGCAAATGCACGATTTGGTTTCTGTGCTTTTAGAATTAAATGACTCACAGCCAATAGCGTGCATTTGCTGTTGCTGCGCTTTGCATTTTTAGTACGCATGGAAAATCAGCTTTAAGAGTATTAAGTGTAACATAAATGAAGATTTTGAGCGAGGAAATAAAATGAGGGAATTCATGTATATTTAAATAAATGTAATATGACTTGTTTTGTACATGTACATTTATGTAACAGCTGATTGCTGATTTAGGAATCAGACGCACGGGAAATTTGAAGATCCTATTGGTAACTTGCAAGCAATCCATTTTTAATAAAAACTATTTTTTTAGTTTATTTAATTTTTATCTTGGTTTTTTGCTCTGGCCACGCGCCCCCCCCCCCCCCCCCCTGGCTACGCCCCTGGGTATATACGACATATTTTTGAGAAAGATGATTCTGATTTTGAGGAGTCACGTCAATAGGAGGGTGGGTCACAATAGTGGTGGACATATGGTACGTTTATGACACTTCTACCCCTATGTTAGTCACGTACAGGGCCTGTTGTCCCCCCTCCCAACTGGCCAGAAAAATAACAACAGATACCACTCCACTCTCAAGTATGTTGTAAATAATATCGTCTCATTCAAAAAATTACAAATAGTAATACCAGAAAATTTCATTATGGAGTAAAAATGAAGTTCCATGATATAGTTAATTCAACGTAAGTCAGTATTGATAATGAAGAAAAAGTTCGTAACCTTACTAAAATCCGAGATCGAGTTTTCAATGAAATTTTCACCTAACAAGAATCCCAGAATATGTTATATTTATGACAATAAAAAATAAAAGTTATAGAACATACTAATAGAGACATTTTATATGAAATATATTTTTTCAATAGTTCAGCGAGCTTGCTTACTGAGCTGAAGATCGCGGGTTCGAAACCCGGCCGGGGTGTATTTGTTTTAGCTGGGAAAACGATCTCTCGACGCTGACGCTTGTGATGTGGCATTTTTTGTAGCTGCTTATAATGTCAGGTTGTAGATCCAATCCAATATCTTCACTATTTATGCCCGCATTGTACTTTTTAAGTTGGTCATATCCGGGATTTTTTCTCAAAACTGTTGTAAATTTGTAGAAACAAATGTATACATTTTCAAACTAACTTACAAATAAATTTTCTAATTACGATAAAATATGAAATTTTGTGCAGCAAAAACTTAAAACGTGCAATTTAATCAAAATCAAATTTTTATATATTTTTTTCATCATTCCTAAAAATAAATTGTTATTTAATAATTTCAAGCAAGCGAAAAAAAAAATACAATTGCACGGGAATCCGAGCTCTATCAATTATCAATACAATCGGTAAATTGGGTACAGAGGAAGTACGAGAATTGGGTACAGAGGAAGTACTTATGGGTACAGAGGAATTACGAGAATTGGGTACAGAGGAAGTACGAAAATTGGGTACAGAGGAAGTACAAAAGTTGGGTACAGAGGAAGTACGAGAATTGGGTACAGAGGAAGTACGAGAATTGGGTACAGAGGAAGTACGAAAATTGGGTACAGAGGAAGTACGAAAATTAGTTTATTAATTCGCACTGGGGAAAAGATAGAAAATAGGGGCCCTCCGGCCCGTGCCTATTGAGTATAGTCCAATTCCTGCTCCAGACTGCACTTTTTCCAATAATGACAACTGCACCAGTGCATAAAGCTCCCTCTACCCATTAAGTTAGGAGTGGGGATAGCCAGGGTGGGCGGGTCCCCTCTAGAGCGACCAACCTCGCTCCTCTAGTCTCGTCTGAGATGTGCCCCGTGTT
Source organism: Aradus depressus (assembly GCA_963662175.1). NCBI lineage: Eukaryota > Metazoa > Arthropoda > Insecta > Hemiptera > Aradidae > Aradus > Aradus depressus. Next base: position 9,180,695 of record OY759222.1, read on the forward strand.
CCATGGCCCGTGAGATGATGTGGTGTTGTTATCTTGTTGTCGTCTTGTACATCGCGGCCGGACCTCCCGTCCATGGCTTCAACCTGGATACGGAGCTCTACACCCGCTATCGGGGAGAGTCTGACTCCATGTTTGGCTTCAGTGTGGCCATGCATCGAGAGGCTGGTTCTAGCTGGTACGTGAAAATAAATATAATTTCTGCTTTGTATAAATAAATATCTCATATCTCTGTGGAATACTCTTAGTGTTTGAAAATTTCAAAAAAAAAAAAAAAAAAAAAAAAATGTGTATATACTTCAATATGTTTAGTTGGTATAATAATTTTTAATACATTAAGAAAATTTAGAATATTTATTTACGTTTGTACAGGTAACTCTCATATACTCAGTAATGCCAGTATGAATCTGAGATTGGGAGGGGGAAGGAGAGAGTGTTCTATATATAAAAAAATTAGATTAAAAATTAAAAAAAAACCAAACACATTAAAATTTGGGGGCGGAACGACGACGACATAACCCCGGCAAAAATCCTGATTTTATTTATATAAATAATAAAAAAAAAGTTCAGTCTTTGGTGTTTTGAATAAAAGTCAATTTACTAATTTTTTTTTACTGAAAACTTTTTTGGCGGGGAGGGGGGGGGGGTGCTCGGTGTGAAGGGCTTGGCCTTATAAACATTTGAGCTCAAACTCCAAGTCTCTAGCTGTAATAGAGGCCAAGATCTGATCTCTACACAGGCTCTGCCATCTCGCAAATATCAGCTTTTGAAAGAAAAAAAACTGCTTTGAAATCGGTTGAGCCGTCTTGGAGCTACGATGCCACAGACAGACACACACAGACAAAGGCTTCAAACTTATAACACCCCTCCTTTTGCGACGGCAGTTAAAAAGTGGTTGGTATAAGAAAGTGTTGTTATGGCCACAATATATTTACAACAAATATTTATTTTTTTCTTTATTTTTTATCCATGGAGACTTCAGAGGACGCGAATCGAAATTTATTAAAAAATATTTTTGCTGAGACATTTTTTTTCGATCGAACTAACTGTTTTTACAAACTCTTAAAAAAATATGTGTTTACAAAACGCCATTTCGGAACGGTTTTCGGCATCTCGCAACAATAAGATGAACAATTTTCCCCTTAAGAGCCATAGAAGCTGTGTGGACTAGAGCTTAGAGCTTTGGTTGCATGGACTCACCTCGGATTCGGGTTCGAATCCCGTCCGAGGAGAGTTTTATTTCATAAATAATACTTTACTCTCTGGTCCATGGATGTTATTAAATAACCCCGGTAATGTAGCCCGCCCCTGTGGTACCAAAATAAAATTGGGCTACACACCCCCGCCCTTAACACCCCAAAGAAAGACATTTCCAAATGGGTGGTTATTTTTTTTTTTTTTTTTTTTTTTTTTTTTTTTTTTTTTTTTTTTTTTTTTTTTTTTTTTTTTTTTTTAAAGGCATGTCAACCATATTGGTTATGAGTGCCTAGGTACTGTAACAGTAAAACGGATCCCCGCGGGATACGAAGAGGGGAGCCAGACGGAAACCCAGTCCAGGACCCGGGGGCACCCAGTGGGCGTCCCAACCAGACCAAGGGACAAGGAACGGCGAAACCAGGTGTCTCTCTATAGGCAAAGAGCTTGGGCCCTGGAGAAGTAAGCGAGGCCTGATAAGGAGGATGTGCTTGTAATGGGCACCGACCACATCCTCCAGGCCCGGGACTGTATCAGTCCAGAGAACCCGGTGGCGCCGCCTAAGCCCCCCGGTCCGGCCACCATCCGCACACCAGGCCACCCCCAGTGCCCCACACAGAGCCCCCGCCCGCCATCCCCCCCCCGGCCGCCGCGGGGGACCGGCGATAATTGAAGGCTGATACACTTCCTGCTACATGTTTCGTATATATATTATCTCAAATGAAAATCAAGGTCAAAACTATAGATACATGTAAAAAAATAAAAAAATAAAATAAAAAAATAAAAATAAATAAATAATAATAATAATAAATAAATAAAAAATATTACTAAATATGTTAGGATAAAATAAATTATATTAATTGGAGTAAGTTATTATTTTTTAAAAACGAAAAAAGGGCCGTTAAATAGGTGCTATGGTCGCCCAAGAGCTCTGCCAGGTTGTACGGGAGGTTGAGGGTTGCCAATATATCCTGGTATCTGATGCACTCTGTGAAGATGTGTTTAATGGTAAGTCGAACGTTACATACAATGCAGAGAGGAGGCTCCTCTCTAGCCATAAGGTAGCCGTGGGTGAGCCGAGTGTGGCCGATCCGCAGTCTGGTTAGCACCACCTCCTCACGACGAGACTCCCTGGCAGAGGAGCTCCACGACCTCACATCCCACCTCATCTCCCTCAGTTTGTTGTCTTCTACCTCTAACCAACACTCTTGCCATGTGTTCGGATGGTGGCCGGACCGGGGGGCTTAGGCGGCGCCACCGGGTTCTCTGGACTGATACAGTCCCGGGCCTGGAGGATGTGGTCGGTGCCCATTACAAGCACATCCTCCTTATCAGGCCTCGCTTACTTCTCCAGGGCCCAAGCTCTTTGCCTATAGAGAGACACCTGGTTTCGCCGTTCCTTGTCCCTTGGTCTGGTTGGGACGCCCACTGGGTGCCCCCGGGTCCTGGACTGGGTTTCCGTCTGGCTCCCCTCTTCGTATCCCGCGGGGATCCGTTTTACTGTTACAGTACCTAGGCACTCATAACCAATATGGTTGACATGCCTTAAAAAAAAAAAAAAAAAAAAAAAAAAAAAAAAAAACTTTTTTTTTTTTTTTTTTTTGTGGTTATTGAAAAAAAAAAATTCCATTACTTTTTAGTCGGTTCATTTGCAAAAGGACTTGAATAAGTCAATATTTTTTCATAAATGAGTTTTTAAAGAAAATTTAACATCCGATATTTTTACCTATTTTTCTAAAAGACTTTGGAAGAGTTACTTGAAAATTTACCTTTACTTAAAAAAAGTGATGAGTGGTGATTAATAGCGATTTTTTAGATGAATAACCACTTATTGCGCTGGTCAGTTGCGTATGGGCTTCTCACTTTTACTTTGCGATTCTCCTTTTGTTTGACTTATAACCCTCTCGGAAACTAAATAGTTTTATTTATTGGCTTATTTTATTTTTATTCATTTGTTAAATCAACATTATTTTCGATGTTAGGAACATCAGAAATCAGTACATTTGATTCCAAAGTAGAGACAATAGGCCTAAGGTAAGAGAAATGAGAAATTTAGGTTTTTGAACGCAAGAGAATAGAGAATGAGAATTGAGAAAGAAAAAGAGACGCTGTTCATGAGGCCAGCAACGCTAAACAGGTATACACTTATCTTTGTGATTCATTATTAGTAGATTGGGTATTAATATGAAAATATTGTTCAGATTATACACTTTGTTTTCAAAAAAGGACACTTTAAACAACTTTTTTGGGGGACGAACCAAAACACTGGTGCGGAGCGGGTCTGGGAAATGTTCAGCTCGTCACATAATTTCGTAACTCATTTACCATCTTAGTCCCCAAGTTGCGCAGTGCTCGTAAAGAAGTTTCACTTCAAAAAATCTTTTTTTTCGAATTACTGAAGAATTTTTTTTTTTTTTTTAAATATATATGAAAATGTTGGATAAAATAAATAACATGTATATTGATGATATTTAACGCTTTTAGGTAAAAAGCATTAATAATGACATTAAAAACACAGTGCGCAATTGATAAGTGTCCTAAAAGATGGGACTGGATGAAGCCGGGTGTGTCCATCTCAAGGTTTTATCCACCTCTTTGCTGTACTCTCGTAGTACGCTTTCCTTTGATATGATGCTGTTGGCAAGTCGATTACCTTCTACATCCCCACCTATTCGAAGTACAGTGGAAGGTATATAATAAGAAGTTTTCACAGAATTTTCATGTTTTCCGACCCTCTATAAATGAGGAGTTTGGTGCCAGAGCGGACCAACTGGTTGAAACTGAACAGGAAGAAAATGGCAATTGAAAATTGAGTACATTTTGTTTATCTCCATAAATGGGCCCCAAATATTTATTTATATTTGAAATTTTAGAATAGTATTGGATGAGTGATCCCTTTTTGTGTTCTATAAAGTTTTTGAAGGTCGTATGATCCATTGTGACTTTGAAAATATATGCACAAAATACTTGTGAACTAAACTTAAAGTGCTGCTATCTTCACTGAAGTGAAGAAACTAAGTGATCCACACTGGTTTTGAAAAAAGGGAACCTATGCCAACATCAGGATGGTAATAACTCATTTTCCGAAAAATTGTGGGTTGGTCCGCTCTGGCTCCAAACTCCTCAAATATTCCTGTCTGACTGTGCATTTGTGAACACAATAAATCCCGATAATAATAATAAGATTAAATTTATTTCCGTTAAACAATACATGGTAATAGGATACATCAAAAGAATTTATACATTAAGATAAGCTTATAAATTAGATTGACCACTTGAGTCACATGTATGATTAGTTTTAATAACAAAACTATTAAAAAAAAGTAACATTAAATTGATAAAAATTGAATAAATATATACTTAAAAATAGAGGGCGCCGGTAGCTCAGTGGTATGCGTGCTTGACTTCTGAGCTAAAGAACGTGGGTTCGTAACCCGACCGAGGCCCTTAGTTTATTTTATCTGGGAGGTAAAATAAACTTAAGCACGCCGTCCTTCGGATGGGACGTTAAGCGATGGTCCCGAGCCTGTACAATGTCAGGTACTCGTTAAAGACCCCTGCCCTAGGTGAATAAAAATTTAGGGTAGGCAAAATTTAGGACTCCCACAGTAGAGTCGGGCTCATGTCCACCAGAGTGACGAAAGAGCGCTCTGGTAGTAGGCGATATGACCTCGTAGTTAAAGCCCGGGCATGAGTCATAAAACCTAACCTAACCTACTTAAAAATATGAGTAGCAATATATATTAATACATAGATACATTTATAATAATTAGACATATTTTTTAATTTAATAAAAAATAAGATAACTATTTTTCAAAAAACTCTTCGGAAGTGTCTTTATCCCAACGATGTTTCGGGACGTTCTTACGTCCCTTCATCAAGTCACAATGTGCGAGATACAGAAAAAAAAATAAAACAATTCAACTACAACAATATATAAAAAAATAAAATTAAATAAATATATATGTATAAATATATATATAATTGATTTATATAAATATATATATAATTGATTTATATAAATATATATATAAATCAATTATAAATGAGTAAATAAAAAAGAAAAAAAATATCAACACGGAATTGTACATCTGTATGCAGAACTATATAAGAACGACCCCTATAGATTTTCAGCTAAATCGGTCAAAGAGGATTAGTTAGAGGGCTTAATAAAAAACATTAATAATATTATTACAGTAGCTCAGAGATAGCTTGCTTCGGAACTCGGAACCCTTAATTTTTTTTATTTGGGAGGTGAAAAAAATTTGAGCATGCTGTCCTTCAGATGGGACGTTAAGTGTGGTCCCGAGTTAGTACAGTGTCATTTCTCGTCGATATGCGTTAAAAACCCCTACCCAATGCGAATAAACCTGAAAATCTAGTTGTAGACGATATGACCTCGTAGATAAAACAGGGAAAAAATATTATCTAGTCTATTAATAATAAATACAATAGATTTTTTTATATTAAATATAATTACTAATTATAGATATTCTACATTTATATATATCTTATGTAAGATAAGTCTTCTTTGACGATGATATTGCAGGACCATTATACACCCCTTCCTCAGATCACAAACAGATAAAAATAAAGTAAATAGTAAATAAATAATAAAATTATGATAATAAAAAATATTTAACAAAAGTAATTAGGTACGATAGAACTTATAGGATATTTATGAAAGAGCACTGCCGAGAAAATAAAAATGAAAGCAAAGTATGAACCAAAGCTTTTATAATATTATATGAAACAAGACTTTTATTTGATTGTTATCATTTTTTTACTTCCCCAGTTATACAATGTATAGGGGAAGTTATGTAAAGTCAAAAATTTGATGCGAAATTTCGTGTTTTCAGACCTTCTGAATCCAAATATGAAAAAAAAAAGAACAATTCTGTACTTTTGTGATTGTATGTACCTGTGAGCACGATAACTCACGATAGAATAAATGTATCGACATGAAATTTTATATGCGTATCCAGAACCCTCCAAGAACAACACCTATTGATTTTCAGCCAAATCGGTCAAAGGGAAGGGGGTTAGAGCAGAGTCTATAACACAAAAAATCTAATAACTGGTGTTCTAATGAATCTATTGACACGAAATTTTATATGTAAATTCAAAACCTCAGAAGGACGACAACTGATAATTTTGGACGGAATCGGCCGAAGGGAAGGGGGAGATCAGAGGGGGCTCAACTCAAGAATCCAAATAACTGCTGATGTAATGAATGTATCGACACAAAGTTTAGTATAAAAGTCTAATGGGTTTGGAGGGAGAGCGGAACTTAATTCATTAATTTGAGCTGGGGAAGTACATATCCGGCTTTATTTCTTTTTGAAAATGAGAAAAAAAAAATAGATTCTGAAAAGAAGCCATTTAAGGCATTTTTTTTTTTTTTTAGGTTTATGACTCATGCCCGGGCTTTAACTACGAGGTCATATTGCCTACTACCAGAGCGCTCTTTCGTCACTCTGGTGGACATGAGCCCGACTCTACTGTGGGAGTCCTAAATTTTTCCTACCCTAAATTTTTATTCACCTAGGGCAGGGGTCTTTAACGAGTATCTGACAACGTACAGGCTCGGGACCATCGCTTAACGTCCCATCCGAAGGACGGCGTGCTTAAGTTTATTTTACCTCCCAGATAAAATAAACGAAGGGCCTCGGCCGGGTTTCGAACCCACATTCTTGAAAGGGCATTTCTAGCATTCCGATGATGGCACGAAATTTTATATATAAATCCGGTTGTTATATAAATCACGCGAGTTACCGATCCTTTTGCGCATATATAATTAATATAACCATTGTTTTTCGAAGTACATATTTACAAATCAGACAGTGGAAATACAGTTGTACTTAGTAGTATGTTGAGGACGTCAGACGTTTGGGACCAGTTGATGACCATATGCCTTGAGTCATTATCCTGTTAAGATGAACTTTTTAAATGGTCACAAACAGACTTTAATAGTTATAAAAGTTTCTGAACTGGGTCAAAACATTTATTTCGATTGAACTAATAAGTTAGGTATCTTCTACAAAGATGAAGTTATTGCAGTTTCATCCACACTAGGGGGCGTCGGTGTTAGATACTCATTAAGGCAGAAATTGATCAAGAGAAAAAATAAAATGTAAACACACAAATCGCCATACATTGGCGTTGATTCACCGAACTTTTTATTTTTATTTTTTATTTTTGGAGCCACGTAAAATATGTCCATTTCATCGCTAAAGAGCAAAAGGATGTGAGGTGTCAATCGAGTAACATTAATTATATTTTTTTAATAATATTAACATGTTTTTTTAATAAGAAAATAATTTTAAATGTCATTTGTCTTCAAATTTTTACTTTATTTTGCAATTTGGCATGAAGAAAAATTGAGAACAACTTCAAATTTCCATTAGACAAGACTGATATGTATTATTTAAATTTCAGATCCCAAATAATTGAGACTAATGGCCAAGAAAATGGTGAAAAAAGTCCTCATCGTTAATTAACCCGTTAACTAAATATTCAAATTTTTCAGATATATATATATATTTTTATATTTGTATTTCATTATGGTTTTTTAAATACAATTTTATAAATAAAAATAGCTTATATAATAATAGGTTAGGTTTAGGTTTTATGACTCATGCCCGGGCTTTAACTACGAGGTCATATCGCCTACTACCAGAGCGCTCTTTCGTCACTCTGGTGGACATGACTCTACTGAGGAGTCCCTTTGCATAGCCTAAATTTTTATTCACCTAGGGTTGGGTCTTTAACGAATACCTGACATCATACAGGCTCGGGACCATCGCTTAACGTCCCATCCGAATGACGGCGTGTTTAAGTTTATTTTACCTCCCAGATAAAATAAACTAAGGGCCTCGGTCGGGTACGAACCAAGACAAGCACGCATACCACTGAGCTACCGGCGCCCTCTATATAATAATATATATTTCTGTTAAACTATAACATGGTAATTGGATGGAAACATCTTAAGAATTTATACAATAAGATAGCTTACAAATTAGCTACTTAAACAGATATTAACTCTTAGAGTCTGACACACATGTGATTAGTAATAACAATACTATTAAAAAATAAAACGAAATAAATAAATAAATAATTGGAAATATGTGTATACAAAAAAAAAAAAATAATAATAATTACAGTAGATACAGGTTTTAATTAAATTAAAATTATAAAAATAATTTAAAAAAATAATAATAAAAAAAATACATAAAAGAATAAACCGAGAGAAATAAAATACATTACTATATAAGAAATACAAAATGATTAATACATTCTTTCACGTCGATATGTCGGGACGTTCTTATGTCCCTTCCTACATCCTTTATTAAGATTGGGACCTGAGGAAGTGACATAAGAACGTCCCGACATATCGATTTGTATAAAAATAATAATATTAATATTTACAGATCGTAATTATATTTAAAATTGTGTTAATTAGTATTCCAAAAGTTATTTTCGGGACGTTCCTTCCTTGGGTTAAAATATACGAAATATAGAAAATAAAGAAAATAAATAAATAAACCAATATAAATAAAATAAATGAGTAAATAACTAATAATAAATGTTGATGAATCACCGGCAATGTACTTCCCCAGAACAAAATAATAAATTACGTTTTATTATAAGGGAAAACATGAAATTCCGGTGAAAACTCAAAATAGAATTTTTGACCGATTATATAACTTTCCCTATACTTTGTAGAAAGTAAAAATTTAAGTAGATGGTGAACCCTTCTACGATGTTTTTAAAATGATGAACGAGTGTTCTTTAAAAGTGTCTGATTGGGAGGAGCAGGTGGTGTGCGTAGGTGATACGGGTACTTAAAGAACGGATATGAAATAGTCGTTCAACAAAACCTTGAACCAACACAGGGGGGTTCAGCGGGATCGTGGGTTCGAAACCCGGCCGGATATCGGGGAGTCTTTGGTGAATCACCGAGTATATACTCCCCCATCTCTGGTCCCCATTTTGCTTCGACCGATTTCGTGGAAATTTAATCCTTATGGGATTTTGGATTTAAATGTACTATTTCATATCGATACATTATATAAAATGATCGATTGGTATTGGAGGGAGAGCAGAAACCTAGTTGATAATACTTGCTGGGGAAGTTTTTTTCCAGTTGTTTATCAGAAAATTGTAAAATAATTATTTAATGATTACAAATTTTACTATCCGAAATATTTTTTACAACCATTTTTTAGGGATGATGCTTTGGAAAGTGGACTGTAGAGTAGACGCAGTGTTGATGAACTAGGCTATATAAAAGATCATGCATGAACTACTGCTCTACACTAGAAACTGTGTTATCTACTTCATTAGATAGTATCTAAGAACTATTACAACTTCAAATGACACACATCATCATTTATCAAAAAGATAATATTTTCCTTTTTGTTGTTAGGAAAAGACTGTCAAAATGTTATCTCAAAGTATTTTTAAGATAGGTTTCCTCTTTTACGAAGAAATACTTACAAAGCCATAGTTATCTTAAAGTGAGGTTTCCGTTATTTTTTAATAATTTCTTTATTATCTTATCTTGATGAAACTTGTTGGCCATAGGTAATAAAAGAATAACAGAAATAGAAAGTACATCCCGGTGATTCATCAACGAATTTCATGTTCGGATTCAAGGGTTTCTGAATACAGCGATTCTTGTAACTTCTTGCGAAATACAAAAACGAGAATGTTGCCAATATTTGGGATAGATGAGGATTGTAGAATACAATAAGTCCCCAGTAAGAATTACTAAATTAAATTTTCGCTCTTCCTCAAAAATCAATAGTTGACTTATATAGGGGCTTCAGTGTCCTCAAACTATTTTTTTTATTTTTTTTTTTTTTTGTACATCTACAATCAGTCATACTATTTATTAGGGTTTTTGAATTCAGCCTTTTCCTTTGATCTCCACCCCTTCATTTAGGGCATCTTCGCAGAAAATTAATAAGTGCCGTCTTAATGAGGGTTTGAATTTAAATATGTGTTAAGCCCCTTTCTCCTTCCTTCCCTTATTTGGCTATTTGACTGAAAATCACTAGGTGTCATCCTAGAAAAAAATTATCTTTTTAATTTTTGGAATTATGAAAAAAATTCATGAAATTCCATTGAAAGCTCAACACAGAGTTTATGACCGATTCCCCTACCATATAGGCTCGTGCCCCCCCCCCCCCCCCCCCCCACCTGACCAGAGCAAAAAACCGAGATAAAAATTAAATAAACTAAAAAAAAAGTTTTTATAAAAAATGGATTGCTTGCAAGTAGGATCTTCAAATTTTCCATGCGTCTGATTCCTAAATCAGCAATCAGCTGTTACATAAGTGTACATGTACAAAACAAGACTTATTACATTTTTTTAAATGTACATAAATTCGATCATTTCATTTCCTCGCTCAAAATCTGATTTTTCATGCGCAGTAAAAATGCAAAGCGCAGCAGCAGCAAATGCACGCTATTGGCTGTCAGCCATTTAATTCTAAAGGCACAGAAACCACAGTTTTCTGTATTACAGTCAGTGGTTACCTCATGGGGAGCTTCTAGGGGTCCGAGTCTCCCAAATTAATAACAAAAAGTCTGCAACGCTAACCACTGCGGGCTGTACCCCCCGGAGTCTATACCCCCTGCTCAAAATCCTGGCTACGCCCCTGCATATACCTGAAGAAGTAAAGATTAAAATGAAACTTTCTATGTACTGGAAGGTCTTATATTGACCATACCACATTTTTTTCTACTCAGGTTTTTAAATTCATTATTATCATTATTTTAACTGCGCGTGGCCAAGTGAAGAGTGGAGAAAGTAGTTATAAAAATTAAAAAAAGGGGAAAAAAAGGAAAAATATAAAGGATTTTTTTTTCCGGTATGTCATTATTGAACTAACAGATATATATATTTCAGAGTGAAAGCTACTGTTATAGTCTTGAAATAATAGTATACTTCATAGCACAGAATATAATAAGTAGATAGGAAACTTATATAATAGTTGGAGACAAAAATAAGGGGTGTTTCGCCATTAATGTTTGTAAATATAGTTATTGGTAGACTTCTCTGAGTTAAAATTCAAAATTTGAGTTAGGCTTTTTTCCAGAACTGATGGTTAGTTAGATAGTTATTCTGCCTCATGCCCGGGTTTTGACTATAAGGTCATATCGCCTACTACTGGAAGACCTACATTTTTCCTAACCTGATTTAATTACCTTTAAACGAGTACCTAACAACGTTGAGGCTCGGGACCATCGTTTAACGTCCCATCCGAAGGACGGCGTGCTTAAATTTATTTTACCACTGAGCTATCGGTGCCCTCTAATTACAATTAGATATCTTCTTGATAGACATTTAGTTTACATTCTTCGGGGGGAACTAATAATTACTTTAGTCACATTGATCCTATCTCAAATCTGAGGACTTTAAGCGATTGGAAATTTTATGAGAAACATTTTTGGTAAGAATTTTATTTTCGTTAGGATTAATCGTATTCGGGTAAATCAAGGAAACGTCTAAAAATATGTGTTTCAAAACTACATTCCAAGATGGTTTTCGGCATGTATCTCGAAAACCGGACGACTTGTGAAAAATATTATTTCAAATAAATTATGTACGTTAATATTCTCTACAACTATTACTTGAAAAGTGTTTTCATTAGGTCATAAACATAAGCTGTATCTTGTAAAATGTAGTTAGGTCCCGGGAGAAAGTGGTCTCAATTTTTGTTTGATTTCGGCCAAAATCTAATCAGACCTAAATTAGCACTTGGGACCTCTTCATTCCAAATTTTAAGCTCATTGCCACAATCGTTTTTGCGGTAGAGAGCTCACAACTCTTCAATCTCATATGCACAGACATACGCACAGACAGACATCGTGAAAATGGTCAAAACGTATTCAGGGGACCTTGAAAAGTGAAAATCACTTGAAACCTCGATCTCGAATTTTCGCACGATTACAATACTTGCTTTTACTATATGTACAAATAAGAACGTAATTATTAAATATTAATCTAATTTTCCACATAACTCCAGTGATTATGTCGTACATAGACATTACTTTTTACATTCGGTGTTATCTATACAAAATAAGTCCCATTATTGTTGTAATGTGACCAGTTGGTCTATGTGAGTGATAACTGAACTGGTTGGTTGTAAAAGGAACCGACCGGTAGCAAGAATCTAACCATGATGCAATTTAAGTCAACTTGGTTCTATGACCGGTTCAATCCCAGATCCCATTCAAGCAGTGCCGTTACTAGGGTGGGGCGACTTGGGGGCACGTGGTCGCAGAACAGGCGTTGCCAGCAGGAAATATACGAGTCAGTTGGGGCAGAAGCGTTAAGGTATGTCCACACTGTTTCTATGAACATAGTTCTGCGAGTGTTGATGATAGTCGGGAACAATTTCGGTGTTCTGCAACTATCCATAGACAAAATCTTATGTGTATGGGTCTCACATCGCCAATGGAAAACTTGCGATCTGTGCGCCATATTTCGTAGAAAAGTAAATACGTCAGGTTTGCCTCGAATCATTTAATGTTCATGTGCACGACCTTTGGGGTTGGAAGGGCTTGGGGTAGGGGAGCCGGTCAACACGACCGAGATAATAAAACAATAGTTTACATTTCACAATCATATTTTTAATTTAAATTTAATTAAACTTAATAACAGGTACCAGACACAAAATATTAGTATGTTATAACAAAATAATCAACACAAATTTAAATCAACAATTAAATTTTCATCAGTCTGGTCATCCAGTCTTATACAGTAAGTAGTAGTAAGTAAGTACCCTCAATTAAATGAGCCTTATTTATTTATTTCTTTTTCAGCAAATCGGTTCAACACTTTTTCAGCTGAAATTCATATTTACTATTTCATTCTCGTTCAGCTAATAGCACTAAATGTACTCTAAAATACAAATTTTTTCCTTTTTACTGCTTTCATTGAATACATTCTAAAATATGCAGTTAGTCTTAATAGTATTTTCATTTTAGGTAAACATTGCACCTCCATGCGAAGTTTTTGGGAGAGATTTTAAAATTACACGCAAGACGGTGCCTTCGCTAAACTCTCATACTTCGCAGATTGGCAGCATTCGTTGGAGTCCAAACTTTTGAATCCGAAACGTGACTGGGAACTGAAGCTTTCTATATCCTTGTCCTTGATTGTGGTGGAATTGTCGTTATTAATTATAATGTTTTTAAATTAATGTACATTAGATCGTCTATTTCTGGGGGGGCAGTGCCCACCCCTGCCTCCCCCCTCCTAGCTAAGCCAACGAAAGTGGTTCCATCTTTTATCTCAGATACATATTAAACTACCTGCCCATTTCGCCTTAAGAGTTCAACGGTTTGGCCGCTAGACCCTTAACGTTAACGTCTAAAGTACACAAATAGAAATTAAAAAAATCGGCATTACTTATGTTATTACCTGATATTTTCCTGAGCTGCCATTAACAAATTTTCCAGTATAAGCCATTAGACTCTGTCCCATGTCACAGTCTTTCTCTTTCTTGTTACTGGGCTTGAATTGAACAATAAGATGGAAGGATCAAAGCCAATGAACCTTACAACTTTCTAGTTCATTTTTTCGATTCTCCTATCAGATGGAGGAGCCTGAGTTGTGTTCAACTTGTGAATTCTCAACTAACAACCAAACCACCACTATCATTCTATCTATTCACTTCGGCCTCTTTCGTTAATGACAATTGGTTAATTCAACACTAATTGGTTACACTGTTTAATGATATTTTGATAAATTGGTAAAAATAATAATGTATAAGTGATGTGGCCATTACAGGACTTTCTTATACCCATCACTCTCTATCCCCCTCCCCGATGAGTGCCGTCAACGGTATTGGGTAGAGGAGGGGGAGAGAGTGTGGTCTGTAAGCGTGGTTCGTATAAGAAAGTCCTGTAATGGCCATATCACATATATTTTATTTTTTTCTTCACTTTTATAATTGTTCATTAAAACTACCAATATATATTTTTTTAATTTATTTATTTGCAATCTAAATACAATAATAAGAAAATATGTGGTCAAAAAAGAAAAAAAATATAACAACGTCATTCGATGGGAGAGGCTAGCCAGCGCTGACACTTCCTCGAAAGTTAATTATCATTATTCACTACCCTCAGAGAGAAGATCGCGAGGCCAACTCCTGTTCAAGCGGCGGGGAGGATTGTCAGGATGGGAATGCAAGGGTAAGTCTTGTGAGAGGATTTGAATGGGAAGAAAGGCTTCTGTGGAATGATGATTACCTACTACCAGAGCGCTCTTTCGTCACTCCGAGGCCTTAGTTACTTTATCTAGGAGGTAAAATAAACTTAAGCACGCCGTCCTTCGGATGGGACGATAAGCAATGGTCCCGAGCCTGTACCATGTCAGGAACTCTTTAAAGATCCCTGGCCCAGGTGAATAAAAATTTAGGGTAGGCAAAATTTAGAACTCCCACAGCAGAGTCGGGCTCATGTCCACCAGAGTGACGAAAGAGCTCGATATGACCTCGTTGTTAAAGCCCGGGCATGAGTCATAATAACTAACTCTATTTCAATTTAATTCTTTGAAAAAAACAATACAATAGATATATTTTTGTAATCTTTATTCTAAACTATATAATTTGATCCCCACTCGATTAGTTTTGTTGACATTTTATTTTTAGATTTTGACGGTCTGCGTCCGCCATCCCCCCCCCCCCCCCCCCACCCCCACCTGGAATGTTTACCTCACTCAATAGATTATGACGAATCAAATGACGTATAAATCATAAAAATCAGTCCAGCCGTTCAGGCTCTTTGAGGGAATAATTAATATGATGTACAGACATGCATACGAAATTGCGAAAAACATCCCCTTCCATTGCAGTTGGGGGTGAAAAATGAGGTCAACTTTGGCACAGTGGTAGCCTTGATCCTTTTTAGTTCCAATTGTTTTGGAGATCCGCCAATCTTCCTCACTCTATTTTTACACATGGTTTGTGGATCTTCAAACTCAACGGAAAGCGGATATCACTGAATCACAATAACCAAAATTAGGAGAGGTTACGTTAGAAACTGGTTTCTGGGCTACAAAGCGCAAAGGTTGCATCTTTGACAATGGCATAGAGTGGCGGATCCACAGTTTTGCGAAACATTATAAATTCACAAAATAAGAATAAATAAAGAAGATATATATGTGGGATGTGGCCATAAGAGTACTTTCATATACCAACCACTTTTTTACAGATCACTTACTCTTCCCCCAAAAATTCAGTGCACACTAGTATTACTGGATATAAGAAAGTTCTCTTGTGACCATATCACATATATTTCATTTCTTAATTATTTTTTAAATACAGTAGACCCTTGATTAACCGTGTCTCGATTATAAGTGTTAGCGATTAACCGTGGTAAAGCAGTAAGTATAGGTTCCTAGAAACTTAGAGACAGAGACCCTCAACTAGGTACTTCCGAGAAAAAAAAATGCAGCTGCAACTTCAATAAAATGTTCTAGGATTGATTTGATTTGAATTCTTGAAACTTAGAACTGAAGTAAGGAAAATCACAGGTTGTCGATTATATATTTAAGGAAAATCATTGCAAACCGCCAAAAACAATGAAGGATTACTTCATATTTCAAGCCCTGATAACGTTATAACATGACAATGTACATACATATGTATATAAGATTGTACACACATATGTAATTCGTTAAATGAAAAGTCTCTCGATTAACCGTGGTTTTCATTTATCCATGCGATCTCTCCCCCTCCCATTACCCCGGATGATCGAGGTTCTACTGTGCTACCAATAATAAAAATATATTTTAAAATTCGTTGCTAAGCGTTAGTTATTTCCTGCATAATTTTGGTCGTATTGGTCCTATCTAAAACCTGACGGAATAGAATAGATACGGTTGGAAAATGAATGAACAGGGAACATTTTTGTTCAGGATCAATTTTTCGATAGGAATTACTGTTTTTGAGTAAATCAAGGAAACGTCTAAAAATATGTGTTTCGAAACTACATTTCAGAACGGTTTTCGGCGTGTATCTCAATAACCGGACGAACTGCGAAAAATTGTATTTCATGTAGAAAATATATTTCAGTTATCTTTACAACTATTAATTGAATATTTTTCTTGATTAGGTCATAAACATAAGCGCTGTCTTGTAAAATGTACTTAGGCTTCTAAATTCATAGCTACAATCATTCTTGCGGTTCGTTAGTTATTTACTGCATAATTTTCGTCGTATTGGTCCGATCTAAAACCTGACGGAATAGATACGGTTGGAAAATGAATAGGGAACATTTCTGTTCAGGTTCATTTTTTCGATAGGACTAATTGTTTTCACGTAAATCGGGCTAACGTAAAAAAAAAAGAGGTTTCATGAGATCATTTTAGAACATTTTCGACATGCATCTCGCAAACCGAGCGACTTTCGAAAAATCGTATTTCATATAAAATGAGTCTTTTAATATTCTTTACAACTCTTATTTGAAGAAATTGTTAGGTTAAGTTTTATGACTCATGCCCGGGCTTTAACTACGAGGTCATATTGCCTACTACCAGAGCGCTCTTTCGTCACTCTGGTGTACATGAGCCCGACTCTACTGTGGGAGTCCTAAATTTTGCCTAATTAAAACGTTTATTGCTATGATCGTTTTTTTAGTTAGAAAGCTCATCATGGTGATTCAATGACCAAGTATCACTATAAATTCGACCGGCTGTGTTGTACAATTTGAACCCAAGATCTTCACATTTCTAGTTGAATGTACAATAAATGTTCTTAAAGAAAAAAAAAAAAATGTTATCCTATCATCTATTCTATTGGTTTTCATTTTTCTCAAATTGGTTTCTACATTTTTGCAACATTTGATATCATTATTTTACAGACTTAGATATTTACATTTAAAAAAAAAACAGCAAAAAAAGCCTTCGGAATCTAAGATAATTTATTCCATTGATAGAATCGAAAGAATCCCATATCATAATCCTTTCAGTTTGATTATTGATATGATATTTTGCCGATCATTAAATATACATCTTATTTTGGAGGAGCAAGGACTTAGTGGACCGGTTTCGGAGCTCAGTCACCTTCCATTATACCTACGTATGTATACAAAAATGCTTTTGTCCATCATTTATTTCTACAGAAAATGTTAGTATAGGCTATACATTGTTCTACATAGACTATACATTGTTCTACATTATCTTATAGTCATATTCATGAAAAAAATAGGAAAATATGTTATGTCCATTACGGCCATTACAGGACTTTCTTATACCAACCACGCTTACAGATCACTCACTCTCTCCCTTCTCAAAATTATTTCATTTTGTCTCATTGTACAGCGTTATCCATTTGTGAACCATCTGAAGAATAAAGATAAATATTACCTTATAGAATGCCGATACAACACCTTTTATCCCAATACAGTAAACTCCCGATTATCCGCGGGATTGACTGGCGTGGATACCGCGGATAATCGAATTTCGCGGATAAGCCGCAAAATTGCCGATAATGATTAAAGAAAGGCCGAAGGCACTAAAAAAACAACACACAAGTAGTGCTTTAAATAAGTTTATTATACAATAAAAGGACGTACCTGATAACAAAACTCAATCAATGTCATGTAGGTTATTAAAAAGTCATGTTTACTGTTTAACAAAAAAGTCATTTGCTTTTGCTTTTTCGTAGTGAAACACTTTATCTTTATTTGTGATTTGAGTTTTCTCAACACCATCTTGTCACAAAGTGATGCGTCGTCTTGCTCTTCAAGGTATTGAATAATGCTGTCAATGTGTCCTAATGCTGCATCACGTGCAGATGACTCACTGGTCAGGCGATTCACTCGCACGCTAAGTAAGCAAACATCTGCAGTGCCGCTAGTCGCGTCCAAAACTGCTCAAGCACACACTACGTATATACCGATATATGTACTGCACAGTAATACTGAACTACATAAACGTTTTGTACTGTACATACATTATTAAGTGTACTGTACTGTATGTATATTTGTGATTTACGATTTTTATTACGTTTAAGTATGTATTTAGTAACTTTATTTCAATTTTTGTGAAATAATTTTCGGTTTCAAAACCTTCCTTTTTTATAAAAATGCCTCCTACAGGCACCGCGGATAATCCGCAAAGCGGATAAATCGCCCGCGGATAATCGAGAGTTTACTGTATTTACAACCCAGATCAACTCCAACCATACCTAAACCTGAATGTTCCTTTCTCACACATCAAAGCACTGGCTCAACTCCGTCTATCTGGCAAGTACTATCTTAAAATCAGTTACAAAAATAATGTATACACCCTTAATCCCTAGGAACTTTGTACAATCTGCAATAAAAACGAATTGGAAGACGTATACCACCTGTTAATATCCTGTCCGATATACTCCCCCATTAGAAGCCACTTCCTGCCTCAGAGTATCAGTATAGACCGATCCAACTTACATACATTACTCCTGGCCCATAATAAGAATGATATCTCAAACATTTTCTATTATTTGATTAGCGCTCTGAAACTTAGATCATTCATTGTTAACGAATAATGTATTTTAACTTACATATTGTATTGATATTCATTACCTACATCCCCACTCCATATTTACTGTCTATGTTACATTATTATTATTAATTTGTAATTACTTATATTATTTATTTAGTTTGTTAAAGGTTCTTTTATATATGTCATTATTATGTTAATATTGTAAATGTAATGGTCACTGACTCCATTGTATAGGAGTGATCCCTTTAAACAATAAAAATTATTATTATTATTGTACAGAGTTATCTTGAGAGTAGACATTCTTATACACAGTAATGCCAGTATAAAATAATTTTGAGAAATGGCAGAAAAATTAGAAATGACACAAAAAACGGAACTGTTAAACTTACTTACTTAGACCGTTATGCACATACGGATCACAGATATACGGTTCAGCAAAAATATCCAACAAAAAAACGAATTCAGGCGTTTCAGTCAAAAACCCTCAGACTGAAAACACAATGCCCCCCATACATAAACAACAGAACACTTCATAACGATCTTATGATACACACAGTACCCGACACAATACAAACTACTTAAACACGGTTTTGTATCAAATACAAACCCAGAAATACATACTTTATCTTCACAGCACTTACCACAAAACCCCCCACGAAGGTTGAAGATAAAATGGAACCGCGACCTACTTCCACCTTGAATCAAATTCGTTATTAATATTTTTCAACATTATTTTCCTTTACTTTTATTATCTTTCTTACTACCCATCCATCAAAATTGTCTTTAAATTCCTTTTTATTTATTTTTTGTTTTTGTTTTTGTCCTAATAATTAAGATAAATTTTCGTCCCGAGGACCTACCACTGGGTGGCCTTCCTCTCACACGCCATTCACGCCACCATATCTATACGTATCATCATAGATGTTGGCACCCTGACAACAGTTGTATCTTTATAAACAAAAGACAAAAAAAAAAAAAATAAAAATAAAAAAGAAGTGGAAGAGAGAGAGAGATCTGTAAGCGTGGATGGTATAAGAAAGTCCTGTAATGGCCGTTACATCACATATTTTCACTTCCTTTCTATGAGTTATGCTTTAAACATGACAATATTAGATATATTTCTTATAGACATTTAGTTTACATTCTTCGTGGGGTTATAACATTTTTTGTATTGATCCTATCTCAAATCTGAGGATTTATTAGCGATTGGAAATTTTATAAGGAACAATTTTGGTAAGAATTAATTTTTCGACTAACCGTTTTCGGTTAAATCAAGGAAACGCTTAAAAATATGTGTTTCAAAAGTACATTCAAAGATGGTTTTCAGCATGTATCTCGCAAACCGGACCACCTGTGAAAAATGTTATTTCATATAGATTGATTTTAAACGACACTCGATCTTATCTCTAAATTGAAGGGAAAATGTTTCGGTCGCAAAATTATAGTAGTTTTTACTTCTACAGATATACGAAGTATACGAAGTTATGTAATCGGTCGGAAAATCGATGTTGAGTTTTCACAGACATTTTATGTTTTCCGATCACCTGATTCAAAAATGAAAAAAAATAATAATACTTCTGTGTGTATCTGCGAACATGATAACTCCCAAACGAATAAATATACCTACAGTAGACTCTCCCTTATCTGGCTGGGATCGACTTGACGCCGGATAACTGAAAACGCCGGATAACGGAAATCATCAATTAATGAGAAAAAATATATTAATTAAAGCATAAAATAAAGTGTTTTTGAGGGCGCCGGTAGCTCAGTGGTATGCGTGCTTGACTTCTGAGCTCAAGGTCGTGGGTTCGTAGCCCGACCGAGGCCCTTAGTTTATTTTATCTGGGAGGTAAAATAAACTTAAGCACGCCGTCCTTCGGATGGGACGTTAAGCGATGGTCCCGAGCCTGTACGATGTCAGGTACTCGTTAAAGACCCCTACCCTAGATGAATAAAAATTTAGGGTAGACAAAATTTAGGACTCCCACAGTAGAGTCGGGCTCATGTCCACCAGAGTGACGAAAGAGCGCTCTGGTAGTAGGCGATATGACCTCGTAGTTAAAGCCTGGGCATGAGTCATAAAACCTAACCTAACCTAAAGTGTTTTTAGGTGAGCTAAGGAATAAAACACGTATGTATTTTGTTGATAACATTTATTAAATTGACAAATATGTACATACTGAACATTGATTTATTATATGTACGTACATATGTACATACATTTATCCAAGCTTTAAAAATATTTTTTGAAATCTGCGTTTAATTAAGTGAAGTAATAATTTATTATATTTCAGTTCATATAATTGATAATCTAATAATTTAATATTAATTTTAGTTTAACAAATTTGATATTATTTTGCGAGCTCCGGATAAGGGAGCGCGCCGGTTAACAGAACGCCGGATAAGGGAGAGTACTGTATTGACTTAGATATTATAAGTATATCCAGAGGACGACACCTATTGATTTTCAGTCAAATCTGTCAAATGGAAGGGTGGGATTAGGGGGTGCCTCAACTCAAAAACCCCTCAAAAACCCAATAAATGCCTATGAAATTAATGTATCAAACAACATTTAATTAATTAATTTTTGTTGGGGAAGTATACTGACGATATACTGTCGGTATGCAGACGCGGACCTTTTCAAAGTGGCATTCACCTGGTTGTTGCAGTTCTCTCTACGCTGGACTGACCCAGTTGTAGATGAGAATCTTCGATCTGTGTTGTGTGCACGCGACTATTACTTCGCCTCCTAGCTCATCCATCACCGGCTAACGGTGATTTATCTAACAGAACATCACCACTCCTTAAATCTTAATTAAATTAAAGAAATATTTATCAGACATGAACATTGTTACCAATGTCGGCTATTATACATCGTAACTCCTGTACCAATGTCGGCTGTTATACATCATAACTCCTGTACCAATGTCGGCTATTATACATCATATCTCCTGTACCAATGTCGGCTATTATACATCATAACTCCTGTACCTATGTTTCTTTCGTACTATGATATATGTGTACCATTTGAGAAAAAGTAGATAGGTCGATTTGTCCCCAAAATGAGATAAATACTCTGGGCAACCCATATTGGTGTCCTACACATCGTGTAAAAGTATGCAAGTCGTAACGTCAATGGTATCCTTGAAAACGCATTGAGCATTTTTAGACAACTCGGAAATTTACTTATGGATTTATACAATTGCATTTATCTATTTTTATCAAAACCGCGTTCGTGCCCTAAAATTGATTAAACGTATTTATCTTGCTTATACAAGAAGAGATAATTACCGTTATGCAATTCTGAAACGCTTCTTTCATTGGCAAAAACTAAATAAGTACGTGAATAACTAGGTAAGTGATGGTGTAAAATAGACAATTCTTTTGATTTCGGGTGATTAACTAGATAATAGGGGGTGCAATTTTAGATAAGTCCTAAAAATGTATGATAAAATTACAAAATTAAATATATATGCATTCCATAATAAAATATGAGAAATTGTTGAATAATGGCGGTTGGAAAAATAATTTATCAAAAAAACTCGATTTACACTGAAAACAGATAACTCCAAAGCGCTGCCCTGAAAACCTGTGATTTTGGACTTGCCTAGTTTTTCCCAAATGGTACACATATAGGTTAAGCGCTCACCAATTCGCTACGGATTTTCATTCATATTTTTTTTCAAAAATTGCCCAAAAAATTATTTTTTTGTAAAAAGAAAGATGAAGTTTACTAAATTGAAAAATCAAACCAAAATCGTAAGCAGAGTTAAAAAGAAAAAGTATAACTTGGCAATAAACGCAAATTCCTTCTAATTTCTGTCCAGAAATAAAGATGCCTTTACGAGCTTAGCTTATCTTAGCTATACGATGTATAGATAAAGGTATGTAATCGGCCGATTGATCGAAAAATTAGAAAAAAAAAAATTCTGTCTGTGTGTCTATGAACACAACTTCTGATAAAATGAATGTATCGACACGAAATGAGGGCGCCGGTAGCTCAGTGGTATGCGTGCTTGTCTTCTGAGCTCAAGATCGTGGGTTCGAAACTCGGCCGAGGCCCTTAGTTTATTTTATCTTGGAGGTAAAATAAACTTAAGCACGCCGTCCTTCGGATGGGACGTTAAGCGATGGTCCCGAGCCTGTACGATGTCAGGTACGCGTTAAAGACCCCTGTCCTAGATGAATAAAAATTTAGGGTAGGCAAAATTTAGGACTCCCACAGTAGAGTCGGACTCATGTCCACCAGAGTGACGCAAGAGCGCTCTGGTAGTAGGCGATATGACCTCGTAGTTAAAGCCCGGGCATCAGTTCTGTGGCAGTTATTGGGGTTTTTGAAACTCCCTTCTGATCCCCTCTTCCGTTTTAGCAGAACATAAGTGCCCTACTTATGGCTTTTGAACTTAAATATCAAATTTCATGTCAATACATTCATCAGTTATAAAAGTTCCTATGTTGAGTCCCCTATATATCTCTCCTTCCCTTCGGGCGATTCCTCAGAAAAATAATAGATGTCATAGTTATGGTGTTCTGGAGACGCAAATATACATTATATTGAAAGTTATCGTGTTTAAAGACACAAAATCATGAAATTTTCTGACCGATTACATAACTTCCCCCATACTTCGTATAAATCAATATCTGTATGAAAAATCTCTAACTTTACGCAGTTTCTGCGTACATGGAATTTTTTTCTTACTTACTTTCCCTGGTCCTTGTAGAACCTGGGCCTCCACAACAATCTTCCGCCATTCTGCTCTATCCTCGTCCTCCCGTCTCCATCTTCTCACACCCATCGTTCTGAGGTCGTCCTCCAGCCATCGTAAGCGAGGTCTACCTCTTCTTCTTTGTCCTCCCGGGTGTCCCTCCAGTATCCTCCTCGGCAATCTGTCTGGTTCCATCCTCTGTAAATGTCCCAGCCATCGCAGCCGCCCCAGCTTCACTAAGGCCACCAGGTCCGGGCTCTTGTACAGGTCTCTCAGCTCCCTATTGGTCCGTATCCTCCATCTATCCTCCTCTGGAGTAGGGCCGTATATCTTCCTCAATACCTTCCTCTCCCACGTATTGAGCAAGACTTCGTCCCTCCTAGTCAGGACCCAGGTTTCACTCGCATATGTGACGACCGGTCTCAGGACTGTTTTATAAATTGTCTCAAATATATATTATATCGAAAGTTATCGTTTTTAAAAACATGAAATTTTCTGACCGATTACTTAACTTCCCCTATACTTCATATAAGTGAATATCTAGCATAAAAAACCGCTAACTTTACGCAGTTTCTGCGTACATGAATTGTTTTCTGGATTTAGAAATCAGGACGTTATAAAAATTAACATTTAAATGAAAACGTCAAACCAGGAAGTTATAATGAAGACATAACAACTATAAACATTTTTTTCTATTTATTAATCAGTAAAACATTCTGAGTAATCATTTTTTTTAATCATGAACTTATTAAGATATATAAATACACTCATAAATTATCAACTTTTTTATAAAATTTGTATAGAATTCTTTTAAAAGTGCTTAAAAAGTGAATAAAGAAGGCTAACTGTACATAATATTTGTCAGAGGAGCCTTATAAATTTATTTTCTCTTTTTTAATTATCTTGTTTGAAAAGAGCTGAAGAAAATTAACTTTATATTATATATGTCTTAATTTTCTAGGTATCTAGCTGTAAGATTTTAACGATCTTTGAAAAAAATATGAACAATATCAAATTTAATTATTTATATAAAATGGCTGATTTCAAACAAAATATATAATTTATAATATATGAAATTTTATTATATATAGAATGGTTTTTTTTTCAAGTAGCTATTATTTTTTGAAGTTTATATTTAAAGGAGGCCTTCGAAAAAATGTATTACCACATTTCCTGTAGAAATTTGATCTCTTTTCTTTTACTAAATTTTGATTTCTACAGTAGTTTTTCGAAAAGGGCCCTAAAAAAGTATCAAAAGTTCACGACGTGCAATTTTGAAGGTAGTGCACATATATTTAAAAACATTTCAATTAACAACCTTTTCATTTGGATTTCTAAAGAGATGCCATTTTGTCTTCTAAATTTTGCAAAAATATAAAATCTAATCCAAAGGTTTTCAAATAATCTTACTGGGCCAACAGGGAAAATGAATAGAATATAATTTTAGAGAACAAATATTAGGTTTATTTTCTTAAAACTAATTTATTAAAATAGAAAAATTAAACATTGAAACAAACAAAAATCAAAAGAAAATCTTAAAAACTAAATTCTTTACACTAATTCAATCTTTTTTTGTTTTATATTTTGGCCATTTTCAAAATTTAAGTTATATATTTCTGGGCATATATCCTGTACATAAAAACAAATAAAAGTACCTGCTTTTTGGATTAATTTCACTGTCAATTACTTATATTTAGATCATCACAAGCCTAAACACCACTGTCTACCTTCACTCAGACCGTCTCTCCAATCCATCCAGGCCTCGACACTCTCTACACAAACTAATTAAAACAGCTGATGGCCGTGTTTTGTTTTCTACATGCATTTGTTTTAAAAGAAATGTTTTTTTTATATAAAAATAAATATAAATAATTTCTTAATGTTTATAATTTAATCATTTCATGTGTGTATTATTTTTATACATCACACTACATCTTTTACTTTCTGAGATATACAAAGTATAGGGGAAGTTATGTATTCGGTATAAAATTCGATGCCGAATTTTCAACCGATTTTGTTGTTTTCCGACTTTTAGATTTCATATATGAAAACAAAATTTTTCTCTGTATGTGAGTGTGTTTGTAAACATGATAATTCCCGATAAATAGAATGTACCAGCACGAAATTTTATATGTAAATCCAGACTCCTGTAACAACGACACCTATTGTTTTTCAGTCAGATCGACCAGAGGGAAGGGAGGGATTAGGGAGAAGGATTAACACAAAAAGTTTATATCACTTATTAATTTTCAGCGGAATTGGCAGAAGGAAAAAGAGAATCGGAGGTGGGAGTTAACGGAAAAAACACAATAACTGCCAATGGAATGTATGTATCCATATGAAATTTCATATTTAAAGTCAAAACCCAATGAGGGCATAACGTGTCAAATTTCAGAGATATCAGCGGTAGGGAAGGGGGGTTCAGGAGATGGGGCTCATTTTATGAATGAATTTATCTAAACAAAATTTAGTATGAGGATTTAGGAGCCCCCATGTAAGCCAACTATTGTATATTAGCACAAACGTTCGACTGGTTTTGGAGGGGGGGGGCGAAAAGTTAATTGATTAATTCGTTCTGAGGATTTGTCATCGATTCAAAACAACGACTTTTATTTGAAGGCATTCTCATTTAAGTCAAATATATCAGCTGGACTTGAAAAATAAAATAAAACTTGTTTATTTAATATATTGTCTAATTTCACTAACTATATATACATGGGAGTACTTTCGGTATTTCTACCATCCTCAGCCAAAAGCATAAGAGATAAGACTGAGATGCTTTTGGCTGAGGATGGTAGAAATACCGAAAGTACTCCCATGTATATATAGTTAGTGAAATTAGACAATATATTAAATAAACAAGTTTTATTTTATTTTTCAAGTCCATTTGAATTATTTCACAATATCTCTGCAATAATGTCAGTTTTCATAAATATATCAGCGTTAGCTTACCGACAAACATAATCGCGAAAATGGTCGTACATTTTCAGAAGACTTTGAAACGTGAAATTCTTTTGATAAATCTATCTCAGATTTTTGTACGATTACAATAGGTACTTTCTTATACTAATGAGAAATTTGAAAAAACATCATTGAAGCAAATAATAAAAAATAATTCTACTAGTAAATTACATACATGGGAAGGGGGGGGGGGGGGGGGGGGAGGCGTTAGAAAATTTATTATTGCAATAAAATTGCAATGGGGATGTGTTTATAGCAGCTTCATTAGGAATCGTTATTTGATTGGCACTTTGTTTCTTTTACGTTTGCCTTTCTGCCATTCGTTTTCTTTTCGATTTGTTTTTTACTCCGTCATATTTTTTTTTCGTTGACTTCCCCTCGTGTGACTTAAGTTAATTTATTTCTGTCAAGCCTGATATCTCGGTCTAAGAAGTTAGCGGT
Organism: Aradus depressus; assembly: GCA_963662175.1. NCBI lineage: Eukaryota > Metazoa > Arthropoda > Insecta > Hemiptera > Aradidae > Aradus > Aradus depressus. Next base: position 9,207,503 of record OY759222.1, read on the forward strand.
GGGTTTTCTTCAATGGTAATCAAGTTCATGACTCTAACACTTGAGAACGTTAGCTCTTGATAAATCCACCCAATCGCCTCATTTGAAAACCATTAAATCATTATAATTAACTGATGTTGATAATTTAAATTAAATGGCATTTAATTTAAATGAATATTTAATTATTTTTTATATATGTATATTTTATTCTTTATATGATTAACTAATGAAATTAGTTCACATCGTCTTCACCCTTCGTCGAAAATACTAGCCCTCCGGTGTACCTTAACAAAAATCCCATCCCTTTAAAAAGCGAAGTCCGCTATCTAGCGCGGGTTCAAAACCCGGCCGAGGCCCTTAGTTTATTTTATCTGAGAAGTAAAATATACTTAAGCATGCCATCCTTCGGATGGGACGTTAAACGTTGTTCCCGAGCATGTACATTGTCAGGCACTCGTTAAAGACCCCTCTATCCTAGGTGAATAATAATTTAGGGTAGGCAAAATTTAGGACACCCATAGTAGAGTCGGAATTGTCCACCAGTGTGACGAAAGGGTGCTCTGTTAGTAGGCGATATGATCACTCAGTTGTTGAGATTATGTCTTGTTCAAGTATTTACCCTCTGGCATCAAGTCGTCATGTTGCCGTATAGAATATGTAGACCTTGAAAATATGCGCTGACCCATTTATTAACAATCTCGATTTTTTTTTTTTTTTTTTTTTTTTTTTTTTTTTTGCAGAAGCTTGTAATTGTTAATTTACTATTACTAATGCAATTTTTATTTACAATACCCACCCAGTTTCCAGTCTGCGTCATCATTATCACCCACGCCTACCCTTTGATTGCGGTTAGTCATTTTTTCTGCAGGATGCCGATTTGGTCACCCTTATTATCGGGTGTCCGTTGCGAAGATGGTAAAAATACATTATTTTCCTATACTTCGGGCCGGGACATCCCAAAATTGTCCATAAGGAGAAGTGTCCGTTGGAGAGGGGTTTCTGTAAAGAGGGGTTTTTACTGTAATTGGTTTCCTCTAACATAAACATTCTTAATGTAGCCAGATTTATAACCAAAGATTCAAGTTTCTTTTAAATGTGCTCTCATATGTATGAAAAAAATTTCTGTATCCACAACCGAGAGTTAAATATTTGCATACCATATTCCCAGTGATATTTAACATTCTCTCTTTTAAATATTAATCCGCACATTTATTTGCGTTTATTCTGACATGTTTGTTATTCTTGGGAGAGCGAACTCTTGACAAATCCCATCAGAGCTTTCAGCTCCTTAAAAGAAGATGCTCTTAACTCAAAGATTCCTCCTACGCATTGAAAAAAAAATGCAGTATACTAGATTATAATATGGATATTTGTATACTGGAGGACTTGGTATACTGGTGTTCTAAATGAGGCAAGGTCTTCTTATATGAACCATGATGCTGTTTTGTAAAAAAAAAAAAACTGATCCGCCCACTCGAACTAAATAGAACTCTAAGAATGGTTAACTGATCGGGGTTTAATTCTGAAAGGAAGAAGTGATGTCGGTGAATCAGAGTTGGACCTGTTCCAATACTGATATTTCTGGATGTGTTAGCAACTGTAGACCTACCTTACCTTGCATCCGGTCCCCCCCCCCCCCCCCACGTTTTAGCTAAAAAAAATGTGTCGGTGAATCACTGGCGATGTACTTCCTCAGAACGAACTATTCAATTAATTTTTCGCTCTTTTTCTAAAACCAGTCGACTGTTTGCGCTAATATCACTTGACTTACATAGTGGCTCCTACATCCTCATACTTGATATTGTGTCGATAAATTCATTACAGAGGCAGTTATTTGAGTTTTTGTGATAAGCTTTCCCCCTTAATCCCCCCTTTTCTTTGGTCGATTTGGCTGAAAAACAATAGGTGTCGTCGTTAGAGGGTTCTGGATTCATATATAAAATCTCGTATCGATATATTCATTCTATCGGGTTTTATCGTGTTCACAGACACACAGATAGATACACCGACAAGCAGACATTTTATTATTATTATTTATTATTTATTTTTGACCTTATGTACGGTGCATATTAGCCATGTTAATGTGTTATTAAGTTATATTTACGACATCCATGGCCCCGGGAGGAAATTCTATCTATGAAATAAAACTCACTCCCGGACGGGATTCGAACCCGCAAACCATGGTGAAGCCATGCGACCAAGGCCATATGTTCTAGTCCGCACGGCCACCATGGCTCCCAGCAGACATTAAAAAAAAAATATTTGGAATCTAAAGAGCGGAAAACATGAAATTTCGTTGAAAAATTTGCATCGAATTTTCAGCTGATTACTTAACTTCCCTTTTAGTTCGTATAACCGGGGAAGTAACAATGTTTGTTGTTATTGTTTTTTTTTGTTACGCTCCGCCCCATCCCCCTTCTCTTAGACCGATTTGGCTGCAAATCGTCCTTATGGAGTACCTCTGGGAATACATATAAAATTTCGTATTGATGTATTCATTATATCGCGAATTATTTTAAATTCTTTATTTTAAATATTTACAATCGGTAAAAACCATAAATAAATTTGATGAATGACATTAAACATTAAAATATACACTAAAAAAATATATACATATCGAAAGCAAAACAGGTAAAAAAAAATTATAGGTTTAGGTTTTAGGCCCGGGCTTTAACTATGAGGTCATATCGCCTACTACCAGACTCTTTCGTCACTCTGTGGACATGAGCCCAACTCTACTGTGGGAGTCCTAAATTTTGCCTACCCTAAATTTATATTCACCTAGGACAGGTGACTTTAACGAGTACCTGACATCATTCATGCTCGGGGACCATCGCTTAACGTGTTGGGGCCTTTCTAGCCCGGGGGCCCTGTAACAACACAACTGCTACGCTATAGCTACGCCCCTGGTGTCACAGCCAAGTTTACAGCTATTGAAGAAAACTTCAGTAGTGTCTGCTCATGCAGGATGTATCCAAGAAGTGAATTACAAATAATGTTTTTCATAGTTTTTATTCATTTTTTTAAATTACATTTCTTTAGTGTTTTGTATTTTTAAGTGGAACCCGTGTACACTATCCTATGAAACACTATCCTATGAAACACTATCCTATGAAACACTATCCTATGAAACACTATCCTATTGAATTATATTCAATATATAAATTAATAATAAATTAATCCTTAATTTTTAATGCAACAAACTTAATTTTTTAAAATTATAACTAACCAAAGAATGTCCTGCCAAAACAAGTTAGTCAACCTTTCAACTGTTAAAATTATGAAAATTTCGTATAAATTCTCATAAAACACTGAGCCTTCATTAGGCTTCCTACTCTTTACATTCTTTATTATATACAATAAAAAAATAATGGTAGGCGAATTATTGTGTTCACAAACTCACACAGTCAGTCAGGCATTTATTTTTTTTTCACTTTTGGAATCAAGAGGTAGGAAAACATGAAATTCCGGTGGAAAATCACCTTTTTCGCAATTAAAAAACTTCCCCCATACCTCGTATAGCCGAGGAAGTACGAGTAACCATTCGGAAGTATCCTTCAAACCTGATTTGAAGAGCAGCTCTCTCAGTTTTTGTTGGCGAATCGTAGGAGCATTTTTTGAATTTATACCCAAGACATCCTCCAGTCAGAAAGCTACATAGGCTCTATCTTGGAATGGTTGGCATATAGGTCAGGATCTGCCTGAGCCTCCCTACAAGACGAGTTATTCACAGTTCCTTCAATGGTGGTACTTGAGTTGCTGCCAGACACTGCCTGCTCAACAGTGCTCTTTTTGTTCCACATCTTGTCAGTGTCTTCTTTCTTCAAACACTTTTTACTGTCCCCCTCTTGTACAAGGTATAGGACAAGCTATATAATCGGTCAGAAATTCGATGTTGATTTTTCAACAGAATTCCATGTATTCTGACTTCCCGAGAGTTGGTCAATCACCGGCAACTACGAACGAGTAGTTAATTTCCAAAATAGGCTCCTGAATTCTCATGCTAAATTTTGTGACGATAAATCCATTACATCGGGAAATATTAGGGTTTTTGAATTGAGCCCTCTCCCCAGAACCCCCTTCTATTTAGCCGATATCGCTGAATATTGACATTGGGTTTTAAAAAGTAAAGAAAAAAAGTATGTTTAAAAAAAAAAATATTGTCTATTTCACAAAATATAATAACATAGGACTAGGTACTTTCGGTATTGCTACCATCTTCAGTTACGAGTTAACAAATACTGAATATTCCCATATTATATATATTTTGTGAAATAGACAATATTTTTTAAAAAACATTTATTTATTTATTTACATATTCACAACGACAACATTTGTCACTAGTGATCGTGATGATGTGCTGTGGCAAGTGTGTCGCTGTACTGCTGAGGTACGTGACCGAAGAGGAGTCCAGGCTAGTCCTGGAGCAGGTCCTTCTGCCATGCCCGCTTGAGACGCCGGGGCGGATTTGTGGGAAGTGTGTTCGTGGATAATTGCAGAATAAATGGATTGGCGTGATAATGGAGTTTGTCGTGAAAATTTTGATAGCGTATCCTGATAACAGTACATAAATGTGAAGTTAGTTTTCAAGTGATACCTAATGTCGATCGTCGTCCGATGATTGATTTCAGTCGTCCAAATCGTCTTTTGAGGTCTGTGCGTTTCAGTCTGATATGAGTTGTCCAAGTTAAACGTCTATCTAAATGAGGTCCTAGATATCGAACACTGTCGGATGCAGGAATGGGCTGGTTGTTAATGTAAACTGGTAGACAAGTGTTATGTCTGAGGGTTAAAAAAAAAAAAAAAAAAAAAAAAAAAAAAAAAAAAAAAAAAAAAAAAAAAAAAAAAAAAAAAAGTACTTTTTTTTTTACGAGCAGGTATTCGTAAGTCACGAATCTTTTATGCATTTTTATTGTACATATGTACATTGTATTTATAATGAAGGGAACGCTAATATAGTGAATAGTCTTTTTTTTTTTTTAAATCATGAAGTTATAAAGTGATAATACAATGGCTTCCACTTCAAAAAGAAAGAAAATTGTTCTTTCCATCCAACAAAAATGGACGGCAATTGAAAGGATGGAAAAGGGAGAAACAGATGCTAAAATAGCCAAGGAATTAGGGGTTGGTGAGAGTGCAGTTAAAGATTGGAGGAAAAGTAAAGAAAAATTGAGGAAATTTGGTTCTAGTGTACCTTTGGAAAAACAACACCTCAATGGCAGATCAACTTTAAAGAAACCAAAATTCGAGGAACTTGACGAGGCAGTATGGATGTGGTTCGTGCAGCAACGCAACCTGGACTGCCCTAGAAGTGATGTCATTTTAATAGAAAGAGCCATTTCATTGAATCAAAGCATGAATGGGGATCCTACCTATGAAATAGTGTACATACGTGTTATTCCTTAGCTCACTTAAAAACACTTTTTTTTAATTTTATGCTTTAATTGATATATTTTTTCTCATTAATTGATGAGTTCCGTTATCCGGCGTTTTCTGTTATCCGGCGTCACGTTGGTCCCGGCAACGCCGGATAAGGGAGAGTCTACTGTATTAAAGTTTTTTTTTTTTGTCTGTTCAAAAATATTATTTCACTTTTTAAAATATATTTTAGAGCACAAAGTGGGACGATAGAGTGAGGGTGATGGGGACTTATATTAGGAAGGTTGGGCGCAAAACTAGAGATTTGTTAAGATGTCTATTCCCGGATAAAACAGTTAGTTCCCCAGAACAAACCTTCTTGATGATGTTTCTACACACCGGAAGGATGTCATGATATGAACATATCTTTGCCAGTTCGCAACTGACCTTATACCCGTTCTAAAAATGTAAGAGTTCGCCATGATTCTACGTTTCACTTTTTTATTCAATAGAACCTCGATTAACCATGTTCGCGATTAACCGTGGTATGTAAGCAGTAAATATAGGTTCCTAGAAATTTAGAGACAGAGTAGAGTGACATTTGATGACAGTTTTGGCTCTAAAGTAGAAAAAATTCAGACAAGTCGAGCAATGGAACCAGTTCATGTCCACCTTAACTTCTGCCAACAGCAAAATTTTTACTTGCATGACGTCATGAACTTGAGAAGGAAAATCATTTCGAACCGCAAAAAACAAAGGATTACTTCATATTTCAAGTCCTGATGACGATATAACATGACATACATACATGTAATTCTTTAAATAAAAAGTGTCTCGATTAACAGTGATTTCCATTTATCCGTGCGACCTCTCCCCCCCATTACCCCAGATAATCGAGGTTCTACTGTATGTATATTATAATATTAGAAAAATCCGAGATCGAGTTTTTAATGATTTACACCATTTTCAAAATCAATCAATAGCGCTCAATCTCCGAAAATCTTATAGCAATGAACTTGAAATTTGAAATGAAAATTTCACATGTGCTAACTTAGATTTGATTAGATTTTGGGCAAAAACGCTGGAAATTAAGACCACTTTACTTTAGGGCCTAAGTAAGGCTCAAGATCGTGGGCTCCAAACCCGGCCGAGGCCTTTAGGATTTATATATATATATGTGGTGGGCTGGTGTTTTAAACCTAGGGACTTAAGCATCCAGTGCTCTTATTCCTTCCCTGGAACCCCCTTCATGAAGTGATCGGTCTCCCAGTTCCCTTAATGAACCTGAGAATGCTCTCATAGTCCAATAAAGTCCTCCTCTGCGATTACAACTCCACCAAAGATGCGGAATCTTGTTCGCGCATATCCCGAGCAGATGCCCAGGAAGTGTGCCGCCGTTTCGTCTTCTTACCCACATCTATCGCAGGTAGGACTGTCCTTGACTCCCACAGTGTGTAGGTGTATATTGAATGGACCATGTCCTGAACTCCAGTCAGTTGCCTAAAAGGAGGATTTTTAACTGAGAGGTGAAAAAACCTATAACTAACTAAATTGCAACACATAATGAAGAATTTTAAAATATTTTTTTCTTACCTTCAGTTTTTCATTCTTTTTTATTGAAATTCCGTTGAAAACCCCGCATTGAATTTTTGACCGAATACATAACTTGTCCTATACTTCGTATAACTGGCGAAGTAAAAAAAACAAACAAGGCAAGCAGAGCAAATTGTGTCCGTAATGAACTCGATATGATGAATGTAAAATTTAATTCACTTGAAAAACTGTCAGCAAAATGATCTGGAAAATAAATGTGTGAGTGTGAAGTAAATTTTATGGGGCCTCCAAGTTGATCACATTAGTTACATAATACAAGATGTATACATAGCAGACATTCTGAGTTATTTACTACAGGTCTAGATTAGAGCAAGGTCTGCGAATGTTGTGTATTCAACTGATAAATCCGCGTACGAATCGTTGTGGCATGGGATTTATTTGTCAGGATAATTGCACATTTCTACACTATTGTGCAGGGGTTGGTTAACCTTTTTGCACTCTCCGCATTACTATCTAGGTTGTCCAGAAATGTAATTCCTCAACACGAATTTATCAAATCTGTTGAGTCAGGCTCATGTCAACCAGAGTGACGAAAGAGCGCTCTGGTAGTAGGCGATATGACCTCACAGCTAAACCCGGCCATGATCCTCATATTAAATGTGTCGATACATTATTAGGAAATGTAAATATAGACCTTTCCCACCCAAAATGTTCAAGGTGAGCGAGCGCTTTCGGTTGTTAAAACACCCTCAGGTCGATGTTTAGAGCTACGAGGTCATATCGCCTACTACCAGAGCGCTCTTTAGTCGTTTGGGTGAACATGAGCCAGACTCTACTGTGGGAGTCCTAAATATGCCTAACCTAAATTTTTATCCACTTAGGGTAGGAGGTCTTTAACGAGTAGTTTAACCTGACATCGTACAGGCTCGGGACCCACGCTTAACGTCTCATTCGGGCGGAGGCGTTCACGAGGGTACCCTCCAGATAAAAAAAAATCTAAGAGCTTCGGCAGGGTTTTGAACCCGCGATCTTGAGGTCAGTAGTTTATTAGTTACCTTTTTAATATTATGAACCCGCGTCTCCACAAAATGCTGGCGTTCCACAGGGTAGTATCCTGGGTCCTATCCTCTACACAGAGGATATCCCCAGACATCCATCAGCACAACTCCACACCTTTGCAGATGATACTGCTTTCCTCTCTCCTCATCCCTACCCAGTCCTATCATCCAGACACCTCCAAGAACACCTGAAAACCCTTCAGTCCTGGTACAAAGTGGAGAGTGAAGGTGAACGACACGAAATCAATTAACATCGTCTTCACCTTTCGTCGAAAATATACCTGCCATTCAGAAATCACAAAAATCCCATCCCTTTAAAAACCGAAGTCCGCTATCTAGGCCTCATACTCGACAAACGACGGAATTGCAACATGATCGGTCGGTCACCCCTACCGTTTGTGGACAGATATGAACCAAGATGAGCCCACAAGAAGAGACTCGTATTTCATAACAAAAGACACAGGATACTTCATAGTCCTGCGGTAACAAGTTACATTTCACTACCCCCAGCTTTATGAAGTATAGGGAAAGTTATGTAATCGGTCTGAAATTCGATGTGGAGTTTTCATCGAATTTTCATGTTTTCTGTTTGTTTCTGTCTATGGTTACGATAACTCCCGATAGAATGAATGTTGAAGACATGAAATTTTATGTGTAACATAATAAGGCCGACATGTATTATTGTTGAGCCAAATCGACCATAGGGAAGTAGGATTAGGGGACCGGGCTTAACACAAAAACTTTACTAGTTCAAGATAGCTGGTTCGAAACCCGGCCGAGGCCCTTAGGTCCTTCAGATGGAACGTTAAGCGATGGTCCCGAGCCCGTACAATGTCAGGTATTCCTTAAAGACACCTACCGTAAATAAAAATTTAGGGTAGGCAAAATTTAGGACTCCCACATTAGATTCGGGCTCATGTCCACCAGAGGGACGACCAATAACTGCCGATGTAATGAATGTATCGACACAAATATAAGGATTCAGACAATTTTTAGCCCAAACGTTCGATTGGTTTGGAAGAGAAAGGAAAACCTAAATTGATAGATTCGTCTTGGGAAAGCACATTGTTGGTGATTGACCGAAAACGTTTTAAGACATTTTCAGATTGAAGAGAGGTTTTTAAGGCCATCAAAAATTGATGGTTTGGTAGTCTAAACATGCTCTGCGCTGGGTCACCTCCGGAGGTAGCTAGAAGGGTCCACATCTGGTGTGGATCCGCTTCCAGCAACAAACATCAGCTATATCATCCACAACAAACATGTCAGTGGGGTGGTGGATAGCGTCACTGCTTATCAACCAGAAGCCAAGCGTTTCCAATCCTCTCGTTCCTAAGCTGTGAAACAACAAATAGTACTATTCATAGGTATATAATATTATTGAAATTTTAATTCCAACTAATCAAAGTATAGGGGAAGTTACGTAATCTGTCAAAAACTCGATGTTGATTCATTATATCAACAGTTATTAGGGCTTTTGATTTCTCTGCTCATTCTCCGCTTCCTTCATCGATTCGGTTGAAAACTGATAGATATCGTTTTATGGGTTTTGGATCACCACATAAAATTTCGTGTAGAATCGCGAATGAGCAACGCAGAATGAAAACGACGTTTTGAACTCACGAAAACGTCCACTCTGGCAACATGATCGTCGTCAGTCGATGTTGATCGGCGTCCTGAACGAGGATTGTCTTCTGACGATATCCGGCCTTCTTTGAATCTCTTGTACCACTCATGACACCATGATTAACTCAGACATTTATCCCCAAAAGTCTCTTGCAACATCTGAAAAGTTTTACCCAACTTCACACAAAACTTGACACAAACGCGTTGCTCTACTTTTTGATTCATTTGACAAAAGATCATAAAATAGCCAAACATGAAAAACTTGTTTCACAAAAACGTCTGCTACTTCACAAGAAAGTAAGTTGTAGAGATTCTAAAAAAACAGCTGAGCTCAGGAAGAGTCACAACAACTAATGCTGCCAACTGTACCGCTCTCTGACGCTCCGTTGGCGTGCAATCTAAAAAGTCCTGGAACCTTTTGATCACTACTCATACATTCATTACATTGCCTGATATTGTGAAAAAAAACATGTATAGAGTGTTCAGCTAGTCCCTGATACTCGTATGTGTCAGTTTTTTTTTTTTTTTTTATGACTCATGCCCGGGCTTTAACTACGAGGTCATATCGCGTACTACCAGAGCACTCTTTCGTCACTCTGGTGGACATGAGCCCGACTCTACTGTGGGAGTCCTAAATTTTTGCCTACCTTAAATTTTTATTCACCTAGGGCAGGGGTCTTTAACGAGTACCTGACATCGTACATGCTCGGGACCATCGCTTAACGTCCCAACCGAAAGACGGCGTGCTTAAGTTTATTTTACCTCCCAGATAAAATAAACTAAGGGCCTCGGTCGGGTTACGAACCCACGTTCTTGTGCTCAGAAGTCAAGCATGCATACCACTGAGCTACCGGCGCCCCGTATGCGTCCCTTGACCTCTTCTCTAGCAAGATCCCACCTGAAGATGTCAGTTTACTGACGCAGCTAGTCATGGTTTAATAAATGTTGGACTGATACGTCTTATTACTTATTTAACAAGTCCACTACATCTGCCTACCACCAAAGGAACAAATGTCGTGTGTCGATACATTTTTATTTCGATAAATCCCGATAGAATGAATAAATCAAATCGTAACCACATAAGAACGGGGGCGGGGGGGGGGGGGGGAGGGGGAGGGGGGTTAGAGGAGGGGCTTAACACAAAAATTCCAATAACTACTGATGAAATGAATGTTTCGTCGCGAAATGTTTCTTCAATATATGTCAACACAGCGAAATGCACCGAAGACCAAGAAAAGGGGGGAAGTTCAACTCAAAACTACTGTCGATGTAATGAAAGTATTAGCAGCAAATTTATGATAATTCAGAAGTCATAAGATACATATTTTCGGTAGACTGATTTGAGTGGGAGAGCGAAAACTTAATTGATATTTCTCACTGATGACTTTTTAAATAAAGAAGAAGAAAGTCTTTATTATTTTCTTCAGTATTTCTTCTCTAGTTTAAAGATGTGGAACACCCACAGAAGAGCTCGTCCTTATTAATAGGACACAACTGGAATTTGCGTGGGTTGACATCCAGTCCGTTTCGAAAAAAATAATTAAATAACTATTTCCTAGCTCGCGACATAAAAATGCACCTATTGACCTTATATTGACCTTTTGTTGGCTTGAAAAGTCTTTCGCTGAAGAAATTTGAGTGAAATGTTATTAAATAAAGTCTTTGAAAATAGGCCGTAAATTCATCGTTCCCTACACTTTGGCCGATTCCGCTGAAAATTGATGTGTTGTCCTTTTGGGATTTTGATTCTGTACATGAAATGTTGTTATATTGATGCATTCATTACAACGGCAATTATTAGAATTTTTGTGTGGAAAACAGGAAATTCCGTTGAAAGGTAAATATCGAATACATAACTTCCCCTATACATACAGCTGGGGAAAAGTAAAACAGTCGTCTGTGAATCACCGGCAATGTAGTTCCCCAGAACGAATTAATCAATTAACTTTTCACTCCCCCTCCAAAACCAGTCGACTGTTTGTGCTATTATTCAACAGTTGACTTCTAAATCAAACTAAATTTTATGTCGATAAATTCATTACATCGGCAGTTATTAAGGTTTTTGAATTGAGCCCCCTCCCCTGAACCCCCCTTCCCTTTGGTCAATATATGAAATTTGACAGGTTATGTCCTCATTGAGTTTTAACTTTAAATATAAAATTTAATGTCGATACATTCATTACATCGGCAGATATTGGGATTCTTGAGTTGAGCCCCCTCTGATTCACCCCTTACTTTCTGCCAATTCTGCTGAACGTTAAAGTGTCGTACTTATGCGGTTTTGAATTCACATATACATTAATTACAATAGCAGTTATAAAAGTTTTTGAGTTAAGCCTCTCGCCTAATCCTCCCTTCCCTTCGGTCGATTTGGCTGAAAATCGATAGGTTTTGTTCTTATGTTTCGGTAACACTTGTAAAATTTCGCGTCGACATTCTATCTGCAGTTATTAGTTTTTGTGTTAAGCCTACCCCTAATCCCCCCTTCCTTTCGGTCAATATGGCTGAAATGGATGTCGTCTTTTTTTTTTTTTTTTTTTATTGAAATCTGGAGGTTGGAAAATATGAAATTTTGTTGAAACTCAACATCGTATTTCTGACCGATTTCATTACTACGGACGTATAGATGGAGAGAATTAAAAAAAAAATAGTTCTGTTCCATTGGGAGCCCGCACATGAAAGAGAAAGGAGCTGCGGTTTGCTGATCCCTCCCTTATTTTCTGATCTCTTTTTTTCGTTTTTTTTGAGAAATACTTTTGCAATTTCATGGTAGAAATAAAAAAGCAAGTTTTTGGCGCCACCTTGAGAGAATGGAGGAAGAAGATTTGTTTCTTCTTGGCCCCAACTCATAGACTGAGAACATGTCTCACATATTATTTATAGATGATAGGTCTAGGAAGACTAGAAAAAAGAAAATAAATAAATAGTCTGAGAGGGAAAAGAAATTGGCAGAACGGGGGCAAATGTGATGTAAACTCGTTATTTATCTAAATTATCACAGGATATATAAAATACGAATAGGTAAAACTTGTAATGAATACAGACCCCCTTTTCTTAAGGCGTAGACACTGATTTTCAGAATTTTATTACAATTGATCAATCCTTTCGTTATCACTTGTCCTTTCAGTTCTATCCGGAGAACCATTCATGTCGCTAGCCTTGCGATCTGTGTGTTTACATTTTATTTTTTCTCTTGAACATTTCTGCCTTAATGAGTACATGACGTACAGGCTCGGGACCATCGCTTAACCGATCCCGGTCCCATCCGAAGGACGGCATGTTTAAGTTTATTTTACTCCCCAGATAAATACACAGACAACACACATACCACTAAGCTACCGGCGCCCTTCCGGGAGAATATATAATCTAAGTGAAACGATTAAAACATCTGAAGATTTACAAGATGTAAGAATGCCTTATAACCAAATGATACGCAGAATTTTTTAACTTTTTTTCAATAATTAAACCTGGATTTTAATAAATAAATAATAATATTATTTCTTCAGTAAAAAAATTCATGTTTAATCCAATCAATTCACTGATCGAACTTCGATTAAAAATGTTTTTTTATTAACTATTATTTATAAAACATTTCGCGAAGGAATGAAGATTTAAGTTTTTTAATAGAGCTAGGTTGATAATTGAAGTATGAAGGAGCCATTTCATAAAATTAATATCTTTGTTTATAATTCTCGTTTATCCGTTATGTTCAATAGTACGGAAAAAAAAAGTCGACGAATGTTATCTTCTAGCGCCAAGTTATCAATGAAGTTTTCGCTCTCCCTCTGAAACCAATTAACGATTTGGTTAAAAATCAATAAGTGTCTTATCAGTGACATCTGAATCCTTATACTCCATTTTATGTCGTTATGTCTTCAAAAAAGTTTTTTTTTTTTAGTTTTCTCTACAACTTTTGTTTGAAATTATGTGAGAAATATAAGCGGTATATTGTAAAATATTAGGTTTTATGACTCATGCCCGGGCTTTAACTATGAGGTCATATCGCCTACTACCAGAGCGCTCTTTCGTCACTCTGGTGGACATGAGCCCTACTCTACTGTGGGAATCCTAAATTTTGCCCACCCTAAATTTTAATTCACCTAGGGCAGGGGTCTTGTTCTGGAAAAAGAATAAAATAACATTAGAGGTCTTTAACGAGTATCTGACATTGTACAGGCTCGGGACCATTGCTTAACGTCCCATCCGAAAGACGGCGTGCTTAAGTTTATTTTATCTCCCAGATAAGGGCCTCTGTCGGGTTTCGAACCCACGTTCTTGAGCTCAGAAGACAAGCACGCATACCACTGACCGTTTTTGAGGGCGTCACGTCTAGATATCTAATCCAAAATATCAAACGACAAAATATCTTAGCCAAAATATCTAATTTAAAAATATCATGGTGTATAATATCTAAGACTTAAATATATTCTGTAATATCGATTTAAAAATATTGGTCGTTAAAATAATTATCATGACTCACTCAGTTCGAAATGGAATGTTTATGCCTAGTTTGATACGTATGACTTGTTTTTCTCTTTACAATTACATATATTCAATTCATGTCATGTGTAATGGTAACATTTTGCCCTTCGTATATGTTTTAGCTCCAAACAAATGATCTCGTTTGTACACAAAGGTCCTTAAGAAATTAAAAGATTTGGAGCCTGACCTGAAGGCAAAAAGACTTTGAACGTTGACTTTGAACAAGCATTTATTTCTTCATTCAAAGTGAGTTTTTGAGAACGTGGACTGTTTCACTAAAAGGACCGAAGGGAGGGTCAAACTTTTATTTCTTGGGATACATCAACTTGATTTACTCGGTAAACTGCAATTTTGTGTGCTTTAATTTTTTTTACTGGGCATTCAATTTTTTTGCCGAGTGTTCTGAAATTTCCTACTTCGCCTTATTAACCGTGTTATTGGAATAACTGACTAGGCTATACATTTTTAGTTATTGCGTTAAAATTTTATGTGTTGCATTTTATTATGCAATTGTACCCTATGATCGTGCTAATATTAAATTATAATAATGTATTGTAATATTCCTTTTTTTATTTATTCATTGTAAATTTGCCAGTTATAAAAATGATGCGACGTTTTTTTAGTTTATAGTTTTGTTATTTTGTCGTCGGATATTTTTGTATTAAATTTTTTATCGTTTGTTATTTTGTCGTTTGAAAATGCTCAAAACGGACCATGAAGCGTATAATTTCGTTGAAAACTCTATCTCAAATTTTTGCAACAATGGAATACTTATATACTCTTATACGGAAGGTATATAAAATATATTAGATTCCAGTATTAACTCAATGTCGATTTTTGTCCGATTATGTGACTTCCCCAAAAAAAAATTCTGAAAAAAAAGCTGGGAAGTAAAATATTGGATAAAAATATAGCAACAGGTTAAAATGAAATATCTATTCTGATATATTAAAACCATTGATATATAAAAATATGTCCGATTATGTAAAATGGCTTCTCCTTTTAAAATATATTATTCTTTAAATACTAAGTGGGTTGTCATTTAAAGTACAATTTAGTGAAGTTATATGCACTTTTTTTATTATTTATTTTTTCTTGCTGCATTAAGACATCGAAGAGATTTTGACTATCTTAAGAGTCTAAAATTTACGATCTAAAAACTCCATTTCCTTTATTTTATTATTTTTCGCTGCCAATAACGACATTATCTTTATAAATGGAATAATTTACAGCAGACATTAGAATATTCCTAACACAAGAACAGAATAAAATGGAGAATGGTAATTCTGAAAACAGTAATAATTTTTATTGGAAAAAGTATTGTGGGGATGATAATTTTACAAAATGGACTTTGTAAAAGGACATGGTAAGATGGAAGTTGTATTTACAAATGAGAAACTAAATGTGAGGGATATAAAAACATGGTTCATGGTAGGTTCTTTATACACTAAACGATATTTGATATGAAGTGTTATTTCACGAGTACATCGTCAATGGTGAAATTTTTAGCATCGCTGTTGAATCTCCCAGTTGTGTTATTGTTAGCATTACTGGCTGATTCTATTCTGGTGTGTTATTGTTAGCATCGCTGGCTGATTTTATTGTGGGGTGTTATTGTTAGCATCGCTGGTTGAATATCCCAGTTGTGTTATTGTTAGCATTACTGGCTGAATCTATTCTGGGGTGTTATTGTTAGCATCGCTGGTTGAATATCCCAGTTGTGTTATTGTTAGCATTACTGGCTGAATCTATTCTGGGGTGTTATTGTTAGCATCGCTGGTTGAATCTCCCAGTTGTATTATTGTTAGCATCATTGGCTGAATCTATTCTGGTGTGTTGTTGTTAGCATCGCTGGTTGAATATCCCAGTTGTGTTATTGTTAGCCTTACTGGCTGAATCTATTCTTGGGTGTTATTGTTAGCAACGCGGGTTGAATATCCCAGTTGTGTTATTGTTAGCAATACTGACTGAATCTATTCTGGGGTGTTATTGTTAGCAATACTGACTGAATCTATTCTGGGGTGTTATTGTTAACATTACTGACTGAATCTATTCAATTGTGTTATTTTTTGCATTGCTGGCTGGCTGAATCTCGTCGGTTATGGTATTTTATTACCATAACATGGTGGTAATAGGATAAGTCATAAAAATGTAGCTTACAAATTAGATACGTAAATAGTTATTAAATCCTAAAGTAATAGTAAAAATAAAATATATAACAATTAATAAATTAATAACAGAAAATAAATATATTTTAAATTATTATAAATATATTTTCTGATTTTCCAAAAGTATCTTTTGCACGGCGATATTTCGGTACATTCTAACGTCCTTCCTCAGCGTTACAATATGCAAATTCAGAAAGAAAAAAATATAATAATAAACAAATAGAAATAAAATAAATGAATAAATAAGTTATAAAAAATATTGATATTAGTAATGAAAATAATAAACAAAAAGAAATTCCAATAGACCATATAGGAAGTTATCTGTGGAGGAACTCTCATTTTCAGTCAAATCGGTCAACGGGATGTGGGCTATTACGGGGGAGGCTAAACACAAAATCTCTAATAACTGCCGTTGTAATGAATGTATCGATACAAAATTTCATGTGTAAATTCAAAATGTCATAAGGACGACACCTATTAATTTTCAGTGGAATCAGCCGAAGGGAAGGAGGAGACTCAGCTCAAAAACCGTAATTACTATCGATGTTATAAAAGTATCGGCAGTAATTGATTAATTCGTTCTGGGGAAGTACATTGTCGGTCATGCACCGATGCATTTTTATTTTACAGCTGTTAGAGTGATTCTTTTTTCAAATTTCCAAAGGATGTAATGTCATTTAAGAGGTAGGTTAATGGAAGTCTTATGCAACGACTGCTAGAGTCGCCATCTGTCCCTAGTATCACACCGTCCTTGGCCTCCTACCACATACGGCTCAGCTAAATATTCTCTTTTGCACCTACACCATTTTTCTATATATGTTTGTGCTATTGTTCATTCATAAATGTAAAATAAATAATGTGTGAGTAACGCTATACTCACGAGATTATATGTGTAAACATCTGCTTTAGTTTCAAAAACTTGCTGTCGTGCATTGATTTTGATTAAAATTTTTTTTTTAATGTTAAAATAAGAAAAGTAGTATGAGGAAATTAAACTATCAAATTTATTGTTCTTCAATTTCATGAAATTATAGGTTTATGATAGCTAAAAGAAGATATATACAACTGTGATTGTAGTGTCTCTAAAAATCACAGAGTTGATGGTAGTTTTAGAATTTGTTGTTGAAATGTTTCGATTCGTATTCATTTGTAGATTAGGTTAAAAAAAAGTTGATAATTAAAGTTTTGAAATAAAGTCATTAAATCTCCTGAAATGGGTAAAAAAAAAAGTTATATTATTTTTGTGACAATATGACAACAAATATATTATTTATTGATTGTTATTTTCAGCTGTTATTATTATTATATATTTTGAACTTAAGCACGCCGTCCTTTGGATGGGACGTTAAGCGATGGTCCCGAGCCTGTATTGTCAGGTACACCTTAAAGACCCCTGCCCTAGGTGAATAAATTTTAGGGTAGGCAAAATTTAGGACACCCACAGTAGAGTCGGGCTCATGTCCATCAGAGTGACGAAAGAGCGCTCTGGTAGTAGGCGATATGACCTCGTTATTGAAGCCCGGGCATGAGTCAGAATAACTATTATTTTTAAGTAACTCATCTGAAGGACGAATTTTCATTTAGCCTTTTTTCTGCCATGGTACAGTTGAGTTTCCCTGCTTGGTTATACTTGGGCCATACGAGTACTGTGTTCCCGTTGGGTCCTGTTATCATTAATATACAGCGGTGGTCCGGAGAATGAACAGAGGTGTCTCCTGGTCAGATGTGGAGATAGGACTGAGATATATGCCTAGCTGCCTGAATCCTTGGCTTGGTGATCTTAGACCCAAGATAGGCTAAGAGCACGATATTCTTTAGGTTCCCCAATGAGGTCTGACTTACAGTGACGGCCGAATTTTCCCTAAATTATTTGCCTGTCTCCTGTTTTTAAATTTTACTTTTTTTTGCGTTGCTCGAGGGAAGGCGGAGAGCAGTTTCTACGATATAAAGTGAGACTCACACTTTATATAATAATGGCTTCATATAATAATTATATTTATTTCCGTTAAACTATAACATGGTTAAATCATAAAAATGTGTACATTAAGATACTTTATAAACTAGATATAAACCGTTATAAAGTCGGACAAATATATGATTAACAGTAATAGTAAAAAAAAAGTTGAATTAAAAATTAAAAAAAACCCAATACAATTTTTTTTTTACTGAAACCTTAGTGGGGAGGGCTTTTTTGTGTGTGTGTGGGGGGGGGGGGGGGGGGGGGGGAGGTTTGGGCTTATAAACATTTGAGCTCAAACTCCAAGTCTCTAGGTGTAATAGAGGCCGAGATCCCTACACAGGCTCTGATGAAACCTGAAGATATTGGAAACGGCATACCCGATTTCCACCAAACATGATTGAGAACCATCTCGCAATTACCAGCTTTTGAAACAAAAAACCGCTTTGAAATCGGTTCAGCCGTCTTGGAGCCACAGACGGACACACACACACACAAAGGCTTCAAACTTATAACACCCCTTCTTTTGCGTCGGGGGTTAAAAATAAAGTTAATTATAACTTTTGTGAGTTGTCTCATGCCCGGGCTTTACCTACGAGGTCATATCGCCTACTACCAGAGTGCTCTTTCGTCACTCTGGTGGTACTAGGGTAGGGGTCTTTGACTAAGTACCTGAGCATAGCTTAATGTCCTATCCGAAGGACAGCGTGCTCAAGGTTTTTCTATCTCCAAGATCTTTCTCTTAACACAAAACAACTGCCAAGCCCCCCCCCAAAAAAAAGAAGAAGAAAAAAAAAAAAAAACCCTTCCCATCAAGGTTTTAGTAAAAGTGCTATAGGACACTTATGCTCAAGTATTTGTTTTATTTCAATGTATTATTTTATCTTCTATTTATTTTTTATTTATTTATTATTATGATTTTTAACATTTATTTTGGGAGCCATGGTGGCCGTGCGGGCTAGAGCGTAGGGCTTTGGTCGCATGATCTCACCATGGTTTGCGGGTTCGAATCCCGTCCGGGAGTGAGTTTTATTTCATAGATAGAACTCCCTCCCGGGGCCATGGATGTCGTAAATAACTAATAAATTCCACAGTGACGTGGCCAATATGCATCGTACATAAGGGCAAAAAAAAAAAAAAAAAAAAAAAACATTTATTTTGTTATCATTATTATTTTGTATTACTATAATCTTTTCTTACCGACATCACATTTACATTTGGGTGATTTACCGATTGTAAATATTCAAAATAAAGAATTAAAAAAAAAAAAAAGAATAGCATAATGGAATATACAAGATGAGGTGGTTACCATATAGCCTGCCCATCTCCCAGGAAGAGGTCCCAACTTTCTCTAATACATTAGTCATTCCACTGAGTCTGGTTTTATATTTCGTTTAGATGGAATACAGATAGTTTATATTCACCGAGATGGTGCTGAATGAAATTGTAGCGGACTCGAGTCTCATCTTAATAATTCATATTTAAGTGACGTTAGTTATCTGACGTTAGTTATACTTAATAACTTGCCATAATGGACGTAAAATATTTCGACACACTGGGAGTTGTCGGTATCTCATACCTGTATGACGGATTTGGAATGCGCGCAATGGCTTCCTCTTAAGGTTTTTTTTACCTTCCAGATAAAAGAAGCTATGGACCTCGGCCGGGTTTCGAACCCGCGATGTGCTACCATTTTTGTATAATAATGTCTCTTGTATTATTTACTGTCGTATTATTATTATTTTTTTTTTTTTCTAGGTAAGTCCAGGATATATCTATCATACATCAATCTATATTTGTAAGTACTAGAATTTTATTATTATTATAATTTGTCAAAAAAAAAAAGAAAATAAATGTGTACATATAGTTAGTTGTTATGACATGGCCGGGCTTTAACTACGAGGTCATATCGCCAACTACCAGAGCGCTCTTTCGTCACTCTGGTGGACATGAGCCCGACTCTACTGTGGGAGTCCTAAATTTTGCCTACCTCAAATTTTTATTCACCTAGGGTTGGGGTCTTTAACGTGTACCTGACATCGTATAGGCTCGGGACCATCGCTTAACGTCTCATCCGAAGGACGGCGTGCTTAAGTTTATTTTACTTCCCAGATAAAATAAACTAAGGGCCTCGGCCTGGTTTCGAACCCATGACCTTGAGCTCAGAAGGCAAGCACGCATACCACTGAGCTACCCTGTGTACATGTATATTCCAAGAGTACAACTTGACTAGACCATAAGAGAAAATGAAATTTATTTATTTATTCTGTCATTATGTTATAATTTATTTATTTTTTAGGGGGGAGGGGCATGGCTGTCTATATTATGTAAATACTAATGCAATCGTTATTATATAAGAACTTCTTGAATTTTATTATTTTTGTGATTTGTCAAAAATAAAAAAAATAAAAAAGATTCGGTAATAAGAGAAAATGTTGACTTGGGAATTTATTTATTCATTTTGTTCCCATTGAGAGCGCCTACTGAGCTCAGGATCGCGGGTTCGAAATTCGGCCGAGGCCCATTAATTTTTTATCTGGGAAGTAAAAAAACCTTGAGCACGCCGTCCTTCGGATGGGACATTAAGCGATGGTCCCGAGCCTGTGCGATGTCAAGTACTCGTCCCCTATCCTAGAATGGCAACATTTAGTGTTTCCACTGTTGAGACGGGCTCATGTCCAGAGCGACGAAAGAGCGCTCACAGTTAAAGTCTGAGCTTCAGTCACAAAAACAAGAAAAATTATGTTATAACTTTTTTTTCTGGGGGGGGGGGGGGGATGTATTTATAAATATAAATAAATAATATTTATTAAACAACAATCTATGGAGGAACTCTGCCAAAAAAATAAAATGAAAGCTATGTATCAGATAATGTTTTTGGATATTAACCACAATTTTATTATCATGATCAGTTTATTCTTTGAGAATAAATTCCGTCTCCGATTAGATGGTTTCCTCTTACATAAACCTTTTTTGTTGAAGTTTAATGTTTGTTATTGTTTATTGTTGAGGGCAAATATTTTTTCCCCGAAATAACCATTAATGTTTCAAAAATAAACAGCATAGGCAGAGGCAGGATTTTAAGTTTTTATAAAAATATTTCTCTGCAGCTTGTTCTTTGATTACTATTGTTTATTATTTCTAATGCTTTCTTTTGAAGTCTAAAAATACTACATCCTCAATGTATTAAACATAAAACATAATGTATTTTGATAATTAATAAAAATTGTGTCAATAAAATAATGATTCAAATAAATAAAATTAATGAAAATAATAATAAATAAATAAATTTAAATAAAATTACCACATTTCCTGTAGAAATTGTAGCTAGTCTTCTACTAAATTTTGATTTCTACAGTAATTTCCTAAAAAAATATCGAAAGTTCAAGACGTGCAATTTTGAAGAAAGTGTACGTATTTATAAAATTTCAACTAATAATTATTTCAATTGGATTTCTTCTAAAGATACTAAAGAGATGCCATCTTGTTTCCTTTTAAAAAAGTTTAATCTAATCCAAAGATATAAATTATCTTACTGGGTTCAGATGGAAAATGAATAACATAGAATAAGAACAAATATTGGGTTTATTTAACTAAACCTACATTATAAATAAAATCAAAAAATCAAATTACAAGACAAATACTACAAACTTGCTAAAACTATATTAGTCTTTTTTTTTCTCTTTTATAGTGGCCATTATTTATAATTCTTTTATATTTTGGGCTTATACACATATAAATAAAAAGGACCTTTTCTCTTCTACGTACTTCCAATGTTATAATTTTCACTCCTACATCTCCTCTACATCTTCTCTAACTCAGACTGGTTCACTACACCTTAACCCTTAAAACACTTCTCTCTCGAGACTGTCCACTTCCACAACAAAACTTAGACTGGTTCTCCTGTTTATAATAGATGATTGTCGTCTATTGTTCTCCATTCATTGGTTGTTCACATCTCGTTTTAAAACAAAATGCGACTAGTCCATTTTTGTATATTTATTCACTATTCAAGTTACTTCACTCCTAACAACTGTTTTTACACCAATAATAATAATAATTAATTTTATAATATATTAATAATCTTAATGTGTGTAAATTTTTTTACATCATAGTATTAAACATAATATAGAGTAGTTATTGTTTCCTTTGGCACGATCTTTTTAAGATTATGAAAACCAATAACAGCTGTATGTTCAGCCCAAGTTAGTTTCATATCAATATGGAGACTTAGGAATTTTATATTATCTTTAAATGATACGGAAAGTCTATCAACAACTAACGATTGCTTTTCATTTGATAATTTAACTGTAGTTTGATAATTAAAACGAGAAGCCAATCGTTTAATGTTTCAAGAGCTTTAGATATGGATTCATTCAAAGAGTTTAGGTATTTTGTCATCACAAGAATGTTAATATCTTTCGCACAAAGGAACGAACTAAAGGGTTTCATATGGCTAGGTAAATCATTAATGTATAGAGTCCTGATTCTCGTGCAATTGCATTTTTTTTGCTTGCTTCAAATCATTAAAAAGTTTATTTTTACGAATTAAGACATCCTGATTAATATACATAAATTTTATTTTGCACGAAATTGCGCGTTTTAGGTTTTTAATGCACAAAATTGCATATTTTGTCGTAATTAGAAAGTTTGTTTGTAAGTTAGTTTGAAAATGTATACATTTGTTGTTAATCGACAAATTAACAACAGTTTTGAGAAAAAATCCCGGATATGACCAACTCAAAAAGTACAGAATGAAGATATCTGAATCTACAACCTATAAGCATCTACAAAAAATGTCCCATCACAAGAGTCAGCGTCGAGAGATCGTTTTCACAGTTGTAACACATATGTATTTACTTAGCGACAGGAGGCAGAGTTTTCACAGAAAAGAATTTGAACACATGAAATGCTTAAATAAAAAATATATATCAATATAATTAAAGTCAAATCCTCGGCCTCGAGTAATGTGGTAAACTTTTTGTTATTTTACATATCTCTAGTATTTTTTTAATGAAATATTTATACATATTTACTTTTGTAATTAAAATATGGAGGTAAAAAAAACTAGTGTTTTCAGTAAATATTTTTTATGAATTGTAGGTACCCAATTTTATGCTGAAAAAAAAGTTATTCATTTTACAACTTAGATACAATTTTTTTTGTCAGAAAAACAGTTAATGGCAGGATTTTATTTTAAATTTCACATTTGGCATTTTTATTGCACGTATTTAAATTTTTTTACTGCACGAAATCCGGGCTCTATATATGAGGAACAATATGGAAGCCCAAAGTTTTCAGGGAAGGGATACAAGTACTGGGTGCTTAGGTCCCTAGGTGCACGCACCAGCTCACCCTATATTGAAGATTAGCCTGAAGGTAGGATTGCCAGTCAGTAGTTGGCACTGTACTCAAGGTGGATCCTGTCGCCTCTCGCATTAGTTATTCTCTCACTTCGCGCTCATGTGCTACGAATCTCATTTCCTTTATTCATTCCTCTTGTTTTTTTTTGTATTTTTTCTAATATATTCACTACGTTTTAAAATAATTGATTCTCTATCCTATGGACAAATTTACTTTTTGTAAAAGTTGAAGAATTAACTAAACTACATTGAATGTATAATTGAGTAGTGTATGATTCCACAAATAAAAACAAAAGTTGTCGCTCCCTTCAAAACCAATCGGCCGTTTAGTATAAAAATCTATAGTCGACTTATATAGGGTCTATACTTTATTTAGCTACTCCTACTTCTATGTATATATTGTAATAACGAGTCCCATGCTTTGAATGTGTTGGAAGAATTCTGAGTCGCTCCTCCTTAGCTTCCGTCCTGTCTGTCCAACATAAACAAAACAAGTATTTTTATAAGGTTTTATAAAACGTTATATATATTCAATGTTTACCAAGGGGAGGACATTAGGTGGTTATTAGTCAGAAGTGACGGACCTCGGGTTAAGAGTTACGACAGAGGTGCTAAAACTCCTTTCTCTTTAGGGGCCTATCAAGTCATATACAAGATTAACTGTTACAGAAGGTCCAAACCTTGGTGGGAATTCGGAGGTGAGGAATTTATTATGTACTCCATGTATTGTGATGTACACGTTTGACTTTCCCTGCTATATCGATGTATAGGGCGGGACCGTGCAACGAGTATTGGCCGCCCGTGTGCAAATAACGATAACGCCCCCCCCCCCCCCCCCCTCTTCACAAATAAAATACCCGATTGTTTTTATGTTTTTCCTCTTTACATTTTCAAAATAAAAATTTGAGCAAGGAAATTAATAATAGGTGTAACGACAACAATATTTTTTTTTCAAACATTATATTATGAACTATTAAACATAATTATTAGCTATGTACATAATGATGATAGGTAATAACATTTACATGTAGGTATGTATATATAAAATTTACTTTATATAATAAACTTTGATATAGGAAATATTAAAAAACATAACAATAGATTTTTTTTAAGAACACAAATTTTAGTTTAATTAAGTATTTTTTAAGGAACACAAGTCAACTTAAAAAAAAAATAAAAAAAATCAATTTATCACGAATAGTTATTTGGATGGAAGCAAAATTTTCTACAGCACGTTTTGTGTCAATAGAATTCAGGAGATCACTTTCGATGGATAAAAACTCTCTACAAAAGCAGGGGGCCAACTGCCGTAGATACTTTTGATTACCCATATTTCCCTTTTTTCCCATCCCTTCAAATGACTTTATCTTGCTTTTCCCCTTGATTTCGGTTTCTTTTTGTTCTCTTGTCTATATTTGGTTTTGTCAACGATAGATTTAAAGTAAGGAAAAGGAAAATTAGGGCGGCCGTTCCTATTAGGGCCGCTGCGGCCATCCCTATTATGGCCGTTAGGCCGCCCCAATTTTCCTTTCTTAGTTCGATAAATAATACGTGATGCTTTGTTTTTCATTTCACCGATAGTATTAATAACTTGCTCACTCGTTGCTTGATAGAGAAACATGGATTTAACATTTGGTTTACTAACTTTGTTTAGTATTTCAATTGATTATATAAAATTTCGTGATGATACATTCATTCTATCGGAAGTTATCGTGTTCATACTCACATAGACAGACAGAATTTTTTTTTTTTTCATTTTTTGAAACAGGAGTTCGGATATATTATAGAATAATAGTGTAAGTCTGCTCGGAACGTTACAAATATATTGTGTTAAATCACTGGTTTATAGATGATCTACAATGGTGGTTTTTATCTTTACTGAGAGTAGGAAACTCAGTTGCGTCATATGTTTTTTTTATCAACGAATTCGTTATATATAAAAAATAATATTTCGAGGAAAAATAGAAAAATATGAGTTTCCGCCTAAAGAAGATGACGCACTGTTGACTTTGGGGCTTTCGGACTAGATACAGTATCACTTGGAGTGGAAAGGAATTATTAATATCCTCTGAATAACTACAACATGTGTGTATAACTGAAAGATATGGAAGACAATTATATATTTTGAGCTCAAAGACAGAAATAGTTTTTTTTAGCGAATAAAACAACACATTCTGTTAGTTGTTATGATTGCCTGGACTTTAACTACGAGGTTGTATCCGTTGGCGTAGCTAGGTGGGATGGCAGGGGGCAGGGGGCAGGGGTGGGCACGGCCCCCCAGAATGCCCGGTGCCTCCATAATGTACCTAATTAAAAAAATTTATAATATATAACGACAGCTCCATCTCAGACAACATTAATGTCAAGACAAGGATATAGAAAGCTTCAGTTCCCAGTCACACTTTATTCGGATTCAAATTACGCTTTAAATTTTGATTTCTACAGTTGTTCCAGTAGAAGAAAGTGCACGTAATTTAAAAAAAGTTCAATTAACAAACTTTTCATTTGGATTTCTAAAGAGATGCCATATTGTTTTTCTAAATTTTGCAAAAGTGTTAAATCCAATCCAAAGGTATAAATTATCTTACTGGGCCAACAGGGAAAATGAATAGCACAGAATACGAGAGCAAATATTGGGTTTATTTACTTAAATCTACATTTTAAATTTGTTAACTAAGTATTGAAAAAAAAAAAAAAATCGTATAAACTAATTAATATTGGCCATTCTTCTTATCCAAGTCATTTAGAGCATATAACACATATTAATAAATAAAAGTATCTCCTTTTCGCATCTATTTCAATGTTATTTTATACCTTTTTGGTTCACCACATCTTAAGCCTAAACACTTTTCTCACTTCTAGACTGTCCACCTTCACATCTCATCTCACTTCCACAACATAGACTTGTCTACTCTATTTGAAACAGCTAATGGTCGTCTTTTGTCCTCCACTCATTGGCTCGTTCCAAAACAAATGCGACTTCATATATTTATTTACTAATTTAGTTGCTTCTTTGTTTTTATACAAATGAATAAAATTAATTTTTATAATATTTTAATAATTATAATGTATGTAATTTTATACTATATGTGTATTTCTATGAACACGATAATTTCTGATAAAATGAATGTATCAACACATAATTTTGTATGTTGATCCAGGACTCCATGTTAGAATATTCTGAAGACCCTATGTCAATGTGTATTCTTGTTTAGCCCATTGATTGGTTCTGGAGGGAGAGCGGAAACTAGAAAAATCTAACGGATTATACAACTTCATACAGCTGAAGGGACCAATATGTAAATGTGACGTGAGCATAGTTCGATAGGGTCGTTTACATGGAGTGCTAGCCTTGAACTCAATCTTGGTGGCTGACATTGTCTAGTCTGTATATATCTGTACACTGGAGATAACCTTGGTATCAGTTAAGGAAGTCAGGGCACTGGGGATACATCGGGAAAGGATAGAGAAACTTTTCATCTTACCGCTCAATAAACCAAAATTTCTTTTTGAAAAAAAAAAAAAAATAGATGAATTACCGGTAATGTACTTCCCCATAATTAATTAACAAATTAACGTTTTGTTCTTTTGTTAATAATCAATAATTGATTTATATAGGGGCTTCTAAATCCCCATATTAAATGTTGTGTTGAAGAAATTCATTACTTCGGCAGTTATGAGAATTTTTTAGTTGAGTCCCTTCTGTTCTCCCTTCCTTCGACCAATTCCTCTGAAAATTAATAAGTGTCGTTCTTATCGGGTTCTGGACATATATATATATAGCCGGTAGCTCAGTGGTATGCGTGGTTGCCTTCTGAGCTCAAGAACGTTATCTGAGAGGTAAAATAAACTTAAGCACGCCGTCCTTCGGATGGGTTGTAAGCGATGGTCCCGAGCCTCTACGATGTCAGGTACTCGTTAAAGACCCCTGCCCTAGGTGAATAAAAATTTAGGGTAGGCAAAATTTAGGATTCCCACAGTAGAGTCGGCCACCAGAGTGACGAAAGAGCGCGCTGGTAGTAGGCGATATGACCTCGTAGTTAAAGCCCGGGCATGAGTCATAAAACCTAACCTAATCCGCCCATAAATTATCATCATATATTGTATAAAAAAAACTTATTTAAGATTAAAAAATAAGAAAAAAATCATCTTAGAATTTAAAAGGCTCATTTTTTTCTCTTGTGTTCAATAATTATTGATGTTTAGGCCGAACGATCGATTGAATTTGTAGGGAGAGTGACAATTTAGTTAATTATTATTTAGGTCTGGGTAAGGACATTGTCGATGATATACTCACAACTTCTTTCTCTTTCTTTTGTAGCTAATCCGAATCAAGAATATGGGAGACTATGGACAGAACTCTTTTATAGATTATCCTGAAGAAGATTATGCTAATACCCAAGACATCCTCTCAAGGAAGAGAGCTTCCATATTGGTCAGACAATTATTTTGAACTTGTACAGGAGGGTTGGCTCGGAGACACAGAGAGACATGAACAAGTTCTGGTAATGCTCTTCGTCCCTTTCGCCCCTCTCATTAAACTTTTAACTGCTGCGTCTCCAGTAAGCTATGCCAATCCTCCGTCTGGTTACGATCCATAAACATAAAAAATACAAAATAAAGAATCTGTTGATGTGGTTGCGCATTCAGCAGATTTTTACGACATATTTACCAGGCAAACCCACCGCCCTTTGGAACATTTCGATAGTGTTTAATGGACTGTTTTAACAATCGATTAAGAACTGATACGACTTCGCTCTGACAGTAATATCCACTTGGCTCATTGAATTCAGCTCTTCAATTTTATTACTTACAGGATTTTGGTTTAAAGGTTCTGTAGTTCCCAGACCGTGAATAATAGTCTTTTTAAGGAGTTTACGTCGTCTGTCTGTCCGCCTTTTTGTGAGATCTTGGAAAATATATTTGACACATCTTAGGAAACGCCCCAGAAGTTAAAAGGAATGCGGGCAAGCGGTTGAGTAGAGTTGCAAGTTAATGTCAATACGAACGAATTCCACAGTTAGCAAGGATTTCCATCTGGAGTTAGATGTATTTTCCAAGAGTTGAGAACTTCAGGTACCTCGGTTTTACAGTAACTAGCAGAAGACTTCTGCAGGTCCAAAGAGGACTACTTCTTTGTCATCAAGCTACTATGGTCCAGTGCGTCTTCAAGATCTGGAGAAGCGTTTTCAGACGTTTGGAAATAAAGTGCTGAGGAGAATAGTAGGTGTGGTCAAGAATAGTGAAAACAATGCGTGTAGGATCAGAACAAACAGGGACATCTTCTGGCAATACTCGACCGCAGTAGAAAGAAGTGAATCATAGACTGCTGTTGGACACACTGTGGACAATTCAACAAAAAGAGCCTGAGGAATATCATGAGAGAGTTGGACATTCCAGGAAAATTGATGACTAGCCCAGGCTTGTGTGGACTCCCCAGAATACCGCGTCTTCTTTAGGGGAATGTCTGTCTCTTTTAAGATAGAGAAAAGCGACAAGCAACGAGATTGCATCTCTCCTATTCCACAGCACTGGAAAAGCTGTTCAGGAAGTTTGCCAAGGAAAGGGGTGATGTAGACGTTGGAATGCATCACAAGGCGTTGGCGTACGCAAACAACTGGTGATACTGGAATGCGATGCCATGAGATACAGGCCATGAGATTGAAGGAAAAAGCCCAGTGGACTTGCGCATTAGCGAGAAGAAGACAGCGAACATTTTACAAAAGAGCGGATACTGGCAGGAACCGTTTTCCGCATGCATGCTTTTCAGATCAGTGAAGTTCTGGAGACACCATGCTGGTCCTGTTCTTACGCGAGGCTTTCTCTCAACCTTTGAGCAGAAACTCGCAGCATTTATCGAGTATTGCCTAGGGCGGCAAAAATGCCGACAGCTAATAGTTTCTAACGAATTCCAATACACCTACATATACTATTAAAGTTATTGAGTTTTGTGGGCGTGAGAACAAGTTGGCAATGTGGTCCCGCCAAAAGCAAATTTTTGGCGGGTCATCTGATGATGGTCTCAGACTTGTCTTTTACTTGAAGCTTAGTCCGCCGTCTTGACACTTCTTTCTTCTCTGAATCAAACTGCTGAATCACCTTGCTTACTTTTCAAAATGCATTTATCATTTACAGTAATGCTTCAGAAGAGAAAATATACATTTTTAGTTCCTCAGGGAAGCTACGTAATCGGTAACAAATTTTGAAAGTCCACCGGAATTTTAAGATCTCCCCGAAGAGAAAATCGTCGTTAAATCACTGAAAATTTACTTCCCCAGCGCAAATTAAGCAATTAGTTTTCTGCTCTCTCTTTCGAATGAATAAAAAACAAAAACATTTTTCTGTATTTTTATATAATGTTTTGTTGCACGTGTGGCAGGTGTCACCCCTTCAAGGGTGACACCCGGAGCGATCGATCCGCCCCCATCGCACCCCCATAGCGATGATGACGCCAACACACGAAAAGCTATTCGAAAATGACCAGGAAGGCGTTGCGCATTGTTCCGGGGCTGTACACTACAGTCTAGGTACGCCTACTCCTGGGAAGCGACTATACCAGAACGTCCTGCTTTAATATTATTCTTTTGTGTATTTTCGCATAACATATATTTTGCTGGTCCAAATAAATTTTGTTTGATACCAAAGTATCTATATACTTTGTCGTCGATCATACTTTCCTACCTAAATGCTGAGGTAAGTAGAGTGGTCGACTATACGAGTATATTGGGTATTTGTTTTGTCATCGGGAACGATAAAAGCGCCACAACAATTGAATGACCTCAAAATGACATGAAGATTGTTTTTGTTGCCAAAAAACAGTTTTGAAGAAGTCTCGTTTGCCATATAAGTCGAAATAATATTTGCCAATTGAGTTGTCGATTCTTCAAAAAAAAAAAAAAGAAGGCGCACGCGGGTAAGTCACGATTTTCTTTTCAGTAGTATAAGAAATGAGTGGAGATTCTTTGTTGTCATTGCCAGCCGTCGTTCGGAATGGAGGGCCTCTAATGACGGCCATTTAAGGAATTAGCCGATTCAGCAGGACTAACAGAAGAATTAGGAGCTTGGAAACTAACGAGACGTCATTATACAAATTTGAGCCGCCTCGGGTTGTGTTGTGCTCGAGTTTGATTGGCGTGATTCGATGGAAATGTAATAAAATATACCGCCTTGAGCATGACTCGACGCTAGCTCTATACCTCCTGTCAGCATCTCTTCACATTTCCTCTTCTACTGTTTACTGTAAAGCTCTCATCAAACTAGAAATGGGATGTCTCGATGATTAAATGTATCTTCTGGTCTCAGAGGGCGCCAGTAACTCAGAGGTGAAAAACCTTGAGCACGCCATCCTTCAGATGGGACGTTAAGCAATGGTCCCGAGCCTGTACGTCAGCTACTCGTTAAAGACCTCTACCCTAGGTGAATAAACTTGGGTACGCAAACTTTTGGACTCCCATAGTAGAGTAAGGCTCATGGCCCCAGAACGACGAAAGAGCGCTCTGGTAGTAGGCAAGATGACCTCATAGTTAAAGCCCGGGCATGAGTCATAATAACTAACTCTTCTGGATTTACAGGTTGCAAAAGGAAGATATAGCCCTCATTATGTAGTCTATAAAAAAAAACAAAAAACATAATTTAGTAAAAAAGTAAGTAAAACAGGCATAAAATTCTAGTTGATAACTAAAATACGTACATAAAATATTGTATATATGCCTTAAATAAATATAATAAATAATGTCATTAAACAAGTTGTAGAAATAAATACGTTTTAAAAATAAACATATTTGGTAAAACAATTCAAAAAACATAATTATAATTTATTATTATTTAATCACTTTTAAATTTTGAAATAAAAAAAAGTTTTATAAATTGTTTTACCAGGTATGTTCATTTTTTAGAGCTTTATATCTATTTAATTTTTGTTTTTGTTATTTGTTTATTGATTTTACTAACTGAATTTATTTATATTTATTTTTTTGGTTGGTAGGCGGATGTAGTGAATTTAGTTGTTAAAGGTTAGGTTAGGTTTTATGACTCATGCCCGGGCTTTAACTACGAGGTCATATCGCCTACTACCAGAGCGCTCTTTCGTCACTCTGGTGGACATGAGCCCGACTCTACTGTGGGAGTCCTAAAGTTTGCCTACCCTAAATTTTTATTCATCTAGGGTAGGGGTCTTTAACGTGTACCTGACATCGTACAGGCTCGGGGCCATCGCTTAACGTCCCATCCGAAGGACGGCGTGCTTAAGTTTATTTTACCTCCCAGATAAAATAAACTAAGGGCCTCGGTCGGGCTACGAACCCACAACCTTGAGCTCAGAAGTCAAGCACGCATACCACTGAGCTACCGGCGCCCTCTTTACTTGTTAAATAAGTAATACAATATATTTTATTTACACAACTAGTTTCGGCAATTATCTGCCACCATCAGGTAGTGACTTTGAGCATACATAAACCAACAAATATATGCTATTTTACAATATTTTA
This sequence comes from Aradus depressus, assembly GCA_963662175.1. NCBI lineage: Eukaryota > Metazoa > Arthropoda > Insecta > Hemiptera > Aradidae > Aradus > Aradus depressus. Next base: position 9,239,531 of record OY759222.1, read on the forward strand.
GCAACTAGAAATTTATGCCGGTTTTACTGACTTTTTCACTTAATTTAACTCAAGTAAACAAGAGACAAGTGCATTATGATATGTAGCGTATGCAGCTAATTTAATGTCTATTATTTTCTCAATCTCCTCCAGTCTTTTTAAAATTTACAACTAAATTCCAGAGGCATTATTTATATTTAAAGACATTTTGTTATTTTTTAATTATATTTCATTCTAGGTGAAGGGGTTCCGTCTGACTTGTGTAATAAAAAAAATAATTACGTTTTGAGACCATGAAGTGGCGCCCATTAGCAATAAGTTCCTACCCTTATGCACCTACTAAAATCCATTGATTTATGACTTTTATTAAAAGAATATGAAATGAAAATCTGTTCCTTTTATTTTTTTTTAGGTTGATGGAATTTTAATTCTCACTTTAAAGAGCCCATAATAAGGCCTAAAGTTCTTGGAATCTGGCTGCAATTTATATATGTTTATGTGTTCGTCGCTGCATACTTTACGTAGATGATGGTCATATTATTTTATTTTCCCCATCATCCTTCTCGTATAATATGTATTTTGAATAGTATCAAAATGTTTATAATTATATTTTATTTATTATAAACAAATAATAATATATAAACTTTAATGCTCCAAGATTTTACACAATTCCTAGCAAGGCGTTGGTCCTCGAAAAAAAAAAAAAAGAGTTTTTGATTTCAAAGAAACTGCGAATTTATAAAATATAAATACAAATAATAAATTGAATATATATATATAATAAAACATGAAATAATAATAATAATAACAAAAAATAAAATAATACATGATCATCTAAGAAACATCTAATTAGGTGGCTATGGTACGTAAAAGCGAATTTCGGCAAATATCTTGAGAATCTGCAAAAAAAATGTATTGGATATAAAATATGCTTTTTCATTATCTCTATAAGTTTTGTTTTCAAATTCTGTTTTTAAGTTAACAAAAATTGGAAATTTTTAAAGTGTTTTATTTAGTAGTGTTTAGTCTTTGGTTCAAGTAGTCTATTAGTAGTCCGTAACTATTCAGTTCTCGTCGTTTGTCTTGTATGTGGGTTCCATATTAGTCTACGGTCCAGGCAATAGCAGTGGGGGAGTGTGCTGGAGAGGCTGTCTATAACGGCCGCCATATTGCTCTTTAGCCCTGTTCCCAGTCCCCTTATCTTTCCTACTAATACCCGAGATGGAGGTTGGTTTCCCTCAGCTTTACGATGCCGAAAGGTGCTTGTTCTGTTTGCCCCTGCGCCTTGCCACCTCCTGGATGCCTCCAGCCAACAGTCCCAGTTCTGTTCCCCTCATATCTCTCCACTATCTTGTTGAGCCATGGAACCAGACATGCCGATAGGAATCATCGGCCTCCAACTGGGTCAGTTCTTATCCGCTGGCTCCTCTATAAATCTCCTGTCGCCACTTCCTACATTTAACCCTTTCAGCAGATTGACTACTTTTCCAAATGACTTTCTTGTAGTTTTCCTCATTTTGTGGGGTAGGTCGCTACGAACTCTATCTACGTTTGCCCGTCACTCTCCCCCCGATGTCTTGGAAACTGTACTTATAGTTTTTAATGCTTTTGTAAAAGATAATATGAACGTTATATTTACCGTGATTAATCAGTTAACCTTCAAACTGTTTATAATCTATAGATAACGTTGATTTGTCTTATATGTTCGCGTGGATGGCGTAGGGAGCAGTCATTCTTGATGTGTGAACACTTCAGTTCACGGTGGGGGCTATGTCAGAGCGTAAGTCTCGTTGATGTGTGTGTATGTGGCACATACACAACTACACACTTCTCTATCTGTGATGTCAGCTGTTTTTGAGCATTTCTACGTCCTTGGAATAAGAAAGTGTGTAATATATTTCGACTGCATTTGTGGTATTTTTAATGTTGTGATCATCGAATAAAGCATAATATATTTCGTCACTTATGAATAACAATAAAACAACTCTAAAAACATGATTAGATATAACATTGTATTTTTACAACATTATTCATCGTATTGAATACCGTTGTAGTGAATTTAACTAAAATATCAATATAACGAACTATAAAATGATCTTTCAGTAAAAAAAGTTTAGGTTAAGATGCTTCGATAGCTTAAATTTGTCACAATAAATAAACTTTTTGGTAAAAGAAAATAATATAGCAGTATAAATCTAAAAAAAATATAATTATTTTAGCTTTCACAAACCTATAATTTCATGTATAAAAGAAATTGAAGAACAATAAATTTGAAAGTTTAATTCCTCATACTACTTTTCTTATTGTAACATTATAAAATAAATTTTAACTCTTTCTGCGTCAGTACCAGTCACGTACAAATCGCCGTAGTTACCTAAGTAATTGGGTGTGCAACAGTCCCGGACATTTTTGATAAGAACCAGCTTTTTAATAGAGCGAACTATTTTCGCATAACTCGAGCAAACGTCTAAAAAAATGAGGAATTCAGGACAGTTTTTCGAAGGGCTGTTTGAGCCATTAAAAGGGTCATTTATGTCTTTTCGAGAACGCCATGCTATAGCTCTTGGCGAGTGCTACAACTTTAGTCCTATGCACAATTTTGATATCTCTAACCATTTAGGAGTTATTTCACTTGTGGCCCACTTATCTGGGACACCCTGTATATAACTTTCTCTTAGAGGGCGCCGGTAGCTCAGTGGTATGCGTGCTTGACTTCTGAGCTCAAGATTGTGAGTTTGAAACCCGACCAAGGCCCTTAGTTTATTTTATCTATTAAGCACACCGTCCTTCGGATTGTTTCGAGCCTGTACGCGGTACCCGTTAAACCCTGCCCTAGATGAATAAAAATTTAGGGTAGGCAAAATTTAGAACTTCCACAGTAGAGTCGGGCTCATGTCCACCAGAGTTACGAAAGAGCTCTCTAGTAGTAGGCGATATGACCTCATAGTTGAAGCCCGGGCATTAGTCATAAAATCTAACCTAACCTATAACTTTCTCAATCGTGGATTAACTGTTCTTACTTAAGTAATGAATGCAATAACCTTTTGCCCTATCTATAACCTTTTCCCCCTAGATTAATATTAAACCTTATTTGGAAAATCACTTGGACGTTTCTTTTTTATATTAAAAGGCATACTTTATTGTATAAAATCTGATTCATTAGTAACCTTTAACCTGAGACTTCGTAAGGCTCCATGTTTAAGGGGCTAAGCGTTAATATGGCGTGGATTAGAAGACGTCGTAACACTCCTGGTATGCTACGGCTACTCCATGAATCCGAATAACCCCATTAGACGTAAGATGCATTCTTGCCGTAAGGAGTTCAAAAAGGAATGTAATTTTTGTTTAGTAATATAATATATATTATAATAATGAATATGATGACTTATGCTTTTAATAAACGTATATCAGATTGATTTGGTAAGAGTGTATGGCCGTGAATTTATCTGGCCAACGTTCAAATTGTTACGTTAACAGTAACGATAATTTAAAATTCTCTGTTAGAGAAATTGATTTTTTATCATATATTTACATATATTTGTTATGTACTCGCAGTATTTCGTGGAATTAAGAATGTCGGAAAATTATTTCGTTAAATGTCTTTTAACACATTAGGACCTACGAATCAAGTCGTCAGAAGAAGTGAAAATGATAGTGAGTCAATTTTTTAATTCAAAAGAGAAAGATTTTTTTAAAAAAGGATACAAAATTTAAAATTGAAGACTTGAAAATTAGGTGGAAAAATGTTGTACAAAATGAGCGAAAATACATAGGTTATCGATAAAATTGTTCACATTTTTTTTCACAACCACAACCAACTTATTTAAAAACCGACATTATTTATGGGATGACTGATACTTCTGAATTTCTTGTTAAGAAGGTTGAATCATAATTCTGTTAATTGAAATTCTATAAAAAATAGAATATATATCGAGAATTTCGTGCTAGAGCTACTTGGATAGAAAAAAACAGTATACCGTCATGTCGAGAGGAAACTTAAATAATGATAATATATAGAGAGTTTTAAATGCAATATTGAGTGAGAAAATGCTATTGACGGGAGCATTTTAACTTAAGTAGTTGGTTGAGTTATAATGGGTGGACACGAAGCCCTCATGTTTACCGGAGAAATAAGCAAACATTATTACTGTCTTTTAGGAATTGAAAAAAGAAATTTCTGCATATTTATGCGAGGTTGAAGCGATGTTCTTTGGAGAACAGACATCAGGTTGAGAAGATTCCCAAGAATTACTCATTACTACTTGTCTAATAGTTTGTATTTTATATATTTACTTGTAGTCACGAGTAGTAAGTAGGAGTATCCGTAAATAGTACAAGATCAAACCGGTTAGTTTACCACAACTAGATATATATATAGGTATATATATAATGGTGGCCTGGAGTTTTACATCTAAGGACCTAAGCATCCAGTGCTCTTATCCCTTCCCTGGGAGAATGCTCCCATGGTCCAATCTTCTAAAATCCTCCTCTGTGATTACATCTTTACCAAAAATGTGGAATCTCGTTCGATGCCGCCGTCTCGTCTTCTTCCCCACATCTGTCACAGGTAGGACTGTCCTGACTCCTACAGTGTGTGTCTATTGAACGGATCGTGTCCTGTGAGAACTCCAGTTAGTTGTCGTAGCTCGTTAGTTTTGAGGTTCAGGATCCAATCCTTCAACAACTTGGACTCCCCTCCCAGGAACATCTTCCACTGTCTGCATGTGGTCTTTTCTCTCCATGTACGCTCCAAAAGATCTTTAATCCACTTTTTAATCCGGGTTCGGTATGTCTCCCGAGATATTCCTAGTACTGGCTTTGACTTAGCACAACTACTTCTAAATGAGAAACTGTTATCTAATCTTAATTATTATAACTCATACCTGGGCTTTAACTATAAGGTCATATCGCCTACTACCAAAGCGAGTCCTGAATTTTGCCTACCCTAAATTTATATTCACCTAAAGTAGGATTACATAGGTTAGTTAATTAATTGTGACAAATTTAAGGTATCGAAGCCTCTTAACCTTGAAGTTTCTTACCGAAAGATCATTTTATACTTCGTAATATTGATATTTTAGTTACATTGACTACAACGGTTAACATGACCAAAAACGACGAAAAATGTATTAATGAAATATATAAAGGATAAAAAAATGTATTAAAGTTACCAACTTTTATAAAATTTTGGATTTTTAACTCAATTTTTAACCCTTCGAGAAAAAAAAATACTTGTCAAAGTTAAATGTTTACTTTATTTAAAATTGATTTTTTCTATTTTTTTATTTTTATTTTATTTTTATTTTTTTTTCTTATAGGTCTCTTCTACCAATTTAATGATATTTCATTATTTATTTTTTCATTATAAATTTACATCAAACAGTTTCGGGCCTTGCCCATTATCAATGACTTCCCATTTATTCATCATGAAAGCTCATTCTTATGTAATTTTTGACTTCCATAGATATTTTTTCAAATATAATTACGTACATTAATAATATGAGAATTTATTCGTGTAATTTTTTCTTTTTTATGTGCTTTATGGGTTCCTCCATCTTCGATTAGTGTGAAATAGAAAAATTATTGATTTTTAAAAGAAACTCTCCTTACACAATATATCAAAGAAAATTAAAATTGATGTAATTTACTTAAATAATAAATATAAAATTAAAATATAAAAACGTGTGAGAGTTGAGAGAGGTTTAACGGTTTAATCCTTATGCATAATCACTTTTTTCCCTTAATTTCATTACAGTGGTAATAATGCGATTTTTTTAATTTTAAATCGTAACTCATCGCAACGAAATTTAAAATATGGTTTATGTATTAGTAGTTTTTTATTAAAAATTAAAAAAAAAATAATGTGGGTCCCCTTCTCAAAATTATTTCATTTTGCCTCTTTGTATAGCATTATCTTGAGAGTAGACATTATTATACCCAGTAATAATTTTGAGATAGGGGAAAGAGAGTGATCTCTAAGCGTGGTTGGTATAAAAAAGTCCTGTATTGGCCGCATTACAATTATTTTTTTGAGTCTAGCATGCTGCTATCTGACACCAGAGAACTGAACTCCGCACCTTCTTTTTTCTCCTTTTCACCATCTGGAGAGAGCTGTTCTTAAGATACACTTAGTTTGGCTGTTAATTGTGAGTGTGACACCTGAGTAAGATATATATCGTAGCAGTTCATCTTATCGTTAATTAGTCGTAAGCGAAGTTGCTGCCATTAGTGTCACATGTCTTGGGAAGTGGTCGGCGGCAGCCGAATCCCGTTGGTTTTTTTGGCGTCTTTTTGAAAAATCAAATATTCAAAAAGAAAAAAAAAAAAGTCATCGGTGAATCATCAACAATGTACTTCCCCAGAACGATTGAATCAATTAAGTTTTCGCTCCTCCTCCAAAACCAGTCGACCTTTTCTAATATTCAACAGTTGACTTACATAAGGGCTCCTAAATCCTCATACTAAATTGATAATCTTATTACGTCTACAGGTATTAGGGTTTTTGAATTGAGCCCCCTCCCCTGAACCCCCCTTCCCTTCAGCTGAAATTCGTTATGCCCTCATTGGATTTTGAATTTAAATATGCAATTTCATACCGATACAATCAATTCAATTGGCAATTATTGGACTTTTTAAGTTGAGCCCCCCGAACCCCCCCTTTCTTTCGCCGATTCCTCTGAAAATTAATGTGTCGTCCTTATCGAGTTTTGTATTCACGTATGACGTTTAGTGTCGATACATTCATTCTATCGTGTTCCCTGACACAGACAGACATTTTTTTTCATATTTGGAATTTGCATGTTGGAAAACATGACCGAATACATAACTCCCCTCCCCCCCCCCCCCCCCCCCCCCCCTAAAATCGAATTGGTCAATTATATATTTGCTCTCCCTCCAAATCCAATCGACCGTTTGAAATAACAATCAATCTTACATAAGAGCTTCTGAATCATATTAAATTTCATGTCGATATATTTATTGCAAAGGCAGTAATTGACTGAAAATTAATTGGTGTCGTCTGTATAGAGTTTTGAAGACACATTTATAATTTCATGTTGACATATTCATTCTAAAACATGTAATGTTGTTCATAGAAACACCCCACACACACAGATACATGTTGCCAACTCACTTTTACTGTAACGAACACCATTCCATCTTATATAATTTTTTTAATTTGCTTTATGCTTTTGTAAACATAATTTCAAAATAGACTACAGTCTTTTGTGTACTTTGAGCCCTACTGCTCAGAATTGTAACGTCTTCGAGCACATTATTCAGGGTAAATACTATTGGGGCTGGTGTGTACACTTAGGGACCTAAGCATCTATTGCTCAAAATAACGGAAAATAAATTTTTAAAAGGTGGAAAGTCTCATCTATTCGGAAAAGTTAAGAGAAAATGCCTCTCCTGAAGATGAATGTACCGACACGAAATTTTTTATCTGTATCCAGAACCCTTCAAGGACGACACCTATTGATTTTCAGTCAAATCGGCAAAAGGGAAGGGGTGATTAGGTGGGAGGCTTAACACAAAAACTCTAATAACTGCCGTTTTAATAAATGTATTGATGCAAAATTTTTTGTGTATATTCAACGGCCTGTAAGAACCTATTACTTTTCAGCGGATCATAGGATCCCAATAACTGCTGATGTAATGAATATATCGAAATTAAATGTTAAATTTTAGTTAAAAAACTCATAAGGGTGGCACCAATCAATTTTCCGCAAATCGATTGGCTTTGGAGGGAGAGCGAAAACGACATTTTTTTGTGGTGGGGGCCCTGGCGTAGCCATTGTAAGTTGCAATGGGTATCTAATAATCAAACATGTGGGCTCTTTTGAACAAAACAATAAAAAAAAATAAAGATGAACGGTTGGATAACTCTCTCGTTAACCGGACTATAAAAATGTTACGATTCAAAGATAAGGGAAGAATTTGATAATGATCAGATAAGTATCACTTAATTCAGAAGCGTGATGCTAGGGAGGAGCATAATGTCCTAACTATAGCTAGTTATCTGACAATATGGAGGCTATTACCAGTTTACAAGAGTCAAATTAACTGGCGTAGCCACCCGCCCCCTCTCCCTCATCAAGGAGGGCATAAACACATTTTGAGTATCTAGCTGTTGATTATGTTCCCATAAGAAAATGTTTGGGTAAATTTTAGTAAGTATGAGTACATATTTGTTGTAGCTCAAACCTCTGACAACAGTCAGGACGCCAGGCAAGGCTGAACCTCCCCTGATGCAGTACGAAAATTTGCATTTACTAATTTCCGATATTCCTTTGATAATAAAAACAATTTTAAAATAATAATAAAATTATATGTCATGTGGTCATACAGGACTTTCTTATACCAACCACGCTTACAGATCACTCTCTCTCTGCCCCTTCTCAAAATTCTCATTGTACAGCGTTATCTTGAGAGTAGACATTCTTATACCCAGTAATGCCAGTATGAAATAATTTTGAGAAAGAGAGAGAGAGAGAGAGAGAGGGGGGGGGGAGAGAGAGAGAGAGAGAGAGAGAGTGAGAGAGAGAGTGAGAGAGCGAGAGAGAGTGGGTGAGAGAGGGGAGAGAGAGAGGGTGAGAGAGAGGGGGGGGAGGGGGGGAGAGAGAGAGAGAAAGCGATAGAGAGTGGGTGAGAGAGGGGGAGAGAGAGAGCGCGAGAGGGAGAGATAGAGGGAGAGAGAGAGAGTGAGAGAGAGAGGGAGAGAGCGAGAGAGAGAGAGAGAGAGAGCGAGAGAGAGGGAGAGAGCGAGAGAGAGTGGGTGAGAGGGGGAGAGAGAGAGCGAGAAGGAGAGAGAGTGAGAGAGAGAGGGAGAGAGATAGAGATCTGTAAGCGTGGCTGATATAAGAAAGTCCTGTAATGGCCACATCACATATTTTTCAGTTCGATGTTATGAGTTACGATTTAAAAATTACTTATTGTTAGATATATTCCTTATAGACATTTAGTTTACATTCTTATAGTAGTATTGATCCTATCTCAAATCTGAGGGCTCTAAGCGATTGGAAATTTTATGAGGAACATTTTTGGTAAGAATTTTATTTTCGATAGGATTAATCGTATTCGGGTAAATCAAGGAAACGTCTAAAAATATGTGTTTCAAAACTACATTTCAAGATGGTTTTCGGCATGTATCTCGAAACCGGACGACCTGTGAAAAATGTTAGTTCATATAAATTATGTATTTTAATATTCTCTACAACTATTACTTGAAAAGATTTTTCATTAGGTCATAAAATATAAGCTGTATCTTGTAAAATGTAGTTAGTTCCCAGGGGAAAGTGGTCTCAATTTTCCTCCGATTTCTGCCAAAAATCTAATCAGACCTAAGTTAGAACATGTGACCCCTTCATTCCAATTTTCAAGTTCGTAGCTACAATCGTTATTGCGGTAGAGAGCTCACAACTTTTCAATCACACACGCACAGACAGGCATCATCGTGAAAATGGTCAAAATGTATTCAGGGGACCTTGAAACACGAAAATCAGTTGATACCTCGATCTCGGATTTTCGAACGATTACAATACTTCCTACTATAAGTAAGTATAACATAGTAATTCTATGGTAATAACAAATTTAATAATAACATTACCACATTTCCTGTAGAAATTGGCTGATCTGCTGTTAAATTTTGATTTCTATAGATAGTAGTTTCTGAAAAGGGTCTTAATAAAAAAATATATAAACTTTATGACATGCATTTTTGAAGAAAGTGCACGCATATAAAATATTTCAATTTGTACATACTTAATTTGGATTTCATCTAGAATATAATTCTGAGATGCCAGCACATTTAAATTTGCAAAATTTTTAATTATCTAATCCAAAGATATTTTTATTTGATTGAGAGGAAAAATGAATATAATAATATAATATAATAATTCAAGTGGTTTAAGTTAACAATTATGTCAAAAACAATGAAAATTATAAAAACAAAAAACGTAAAACAATAAAAAATAAATAAATAAAAATAAAAATGTCAGAACATGGTACAGTAAGTGACATTAGTCAGAACAATAGTCTGACTAAACCAACGGGCGATTATAAGCTACGAGACTTGAATCCTAATTCGGTCCATCGTCCATGTTTATTAATGTCAGGTGTGGATTTCATCCGTTTGTGCTTCTTCTTCTACAATGGTCTGAACAGTACACTCTCTTCAGAACACTGCTTATGTAGAAGCATGACGTTATTTTAATATTGGTTTTTGTGTTAGTCAGGCCCGGATCCAGGAACTTGAAAGTCTTCACTATAAGCTATGAGCCTTTGTAAATTGTATACTTTTTTTAACCTTTCCGATCTATACGAAGTATTTCGTATTCGATCAGAAATCCCATATTGAGTTTCATCAGAATTTCATGTTTTTCTACTCTGATTTCAAAAATATATCCTGTCTGTCTGTATAGGAATGTGTGGGTCATTGAACACAATTAATAATAATAATAATACATTTATTTCCGTTAAACCAATACATGGTAATAGGATACGTCAAAATAATTTATACATTAAATTAGATTTATAACTACTTGAGTCTAACACATGTATGATTAGTAGTAATAACAAAACTATTAAAAAAAGTAAAATGAAATGTATAAAAACTGAATAAATAAATACTTAAAAATATATGAGTATAGAAAAAAATTAATACCTATATACATTTATAATAAGTAGACACTTTAAAAAAAATTAAGATAACTATTTCTCAAAAAACTTTTCGGCAGTGTCTTTATCCCAACGTTTTGAGACGTTCTTTCGTCCCTTCATCATGTCCCAATGTGCGAGATATAGAAAGAAAAAGAAAACAATGTAACCATAACAGTATATACAAAAATAAAATAAAATAAATATATATATTAATAAATTATAAATTAATAAATAAAAAACATTTGACTGACCTTTAAGGTGTGGAGGAACTCTGCACAAAAAAATAAAATGAAAGCTGTTTATCAAATAATGTTTTTGGATATAAAACACGATTCTTTATTGTGATTATATTATTCGTTTTGAATAGTGAGAATAATTCCGTTTCCATGTAAAGGGTTTCCTCTGACATAAACATTTTTAGTTGAAGTATAATTTTTTTATTGTATCTATTGACTTCAAGAATTGGAGAAGGGCACTAAAAAAATTTATTCCAAGAAATTTTATATAATATATAACATTTCTCGGAATTAATTTTTTTATGGATACATATAAATGTATCGACATAAATATTTTATATGTAAATTTAGAAATTTCTTTGTAAGTGAACTATTGGTTTTTAGCCCAAAATAGTTGATCGATATTTATTTAATTGGTTTCCTTCTGAGTTGGGTCGTGATGTTATGGGGTACTGCCAATGGGTCGGCGCCATTTCATGATATTTATTGTATCACACATCAAGAGATTAATTAGATTTATTGTACTACAAATCGAGATTTTCCCTACATTTATTGTATCACACATTGAGAATTTAATGTATTATACGTCAATATTTTTATCAGCTTTATTGTAAAACTCATCATGGAATTTACTGTAGTTCAAATTTCTCCAAGCGTATTTAACTCATTTTTTTTAGATATCGTAATGCGAATCTGAAGATTTTTTTATGATGACAACACAGATTTGCCACTTTTAAATCGGTGAAGGTGTGACCTTACCAGACCTGAAAAGATCTACAAGACTGCCCTAAAGACAACATAAGGTATTGACCCACTACTGACCCAGATATTAACTGCAGGCAAATGTCAGGAGCGGTTGGTGAAGGTCATCTGAATACCAGCCTATGGTCCTCTAAGGTAGAATTGCTTCATATCCAGGTCTGCAATACTTTTGAATTTCCCGCAGCTTCCATTTTAGGAGAGACGTATCATTGTGAAATTTTCTTGTGTCATTTTTTACTACATATAATATTAATGAATCCAAAATGTTATCATCTGACTCAGTTTCCGGTATCTTTGCCATCACTACTTTCGTCCACCATGTTATGAAATAATTTTGAGAAGGAGAGGGGGAAACAGAGTGATTTGTAAGCGTTGTTGGTATAAGAAAGTCCTGTAAGATTTCTCCCGTGGTCCATACCTCAAAATATCCTTCTATGATCATATCTCTACCGATAATGATGAATCTCGCCTTAGCTCCTGGAAGTGAGCTGCCGTCTTGTCTTCTCTACTTCAGTCATAGGTGGGACTGTCCTTGACTCCTATAATAAAAATAATTTTTGTATCCGTTAAACCATAACATCGTAACAGGATACGTCATAAGAATATTTACATTAAGATATCTTATTTAGATACTTAAAAAGGTATTAACTCTTGAAGTCTGATACACATGGATTAGAATTAATAATACTACTAAAAAGTGAAAATAAATAAATTCTTGAAAATATGAATATGAAAATAATTATTTTATACAATAGATAAAGCAATTTTAAAAATTGGTTCCCCTTATACGATGCAGTTACTGCAATTCTTGAAGAACATAGATTTATATAATAAAATATAATAGGAGGTGGGTACTCTCCCATTCTGCTGCTCTTGAAGTGACAGGGAGAGAACCCAGATATAACGAAGTACGGAGCGGCACCATGGGCTGCTGCTCTCTGTGCTCTGACAGTCAGAGCAGTCAGGAGAGATCGCCGCGCTGAAGGTGCTCCCTCCGAGCGAATATCAAGTTTGTGCAGGCGCTAATGACCTTAGTTGACGATGCGCCAAAAAAAAAAAAAAAAATAGATAAAGTATATAATAAATACAGTAGGTAGATATATATTTTTTTTTATTTAATTAAAATTAAGATAATATTTTTTGATAACTTTTCCGGAAGTGTCTTTTTCACGACGACATTTCAAATAACAATAACAATTATACATTGAATATAAATATATATATATATAAATGAAATAAATAAATAAAAATGCTAATAAAAATAGAAAAACAAGAAAAATAAATTAGTACCTATATAAATATTAAAAAAAAAAAAAAATGATTAAAACATAGATTCAACAGACCTTAAAGGAGGATATCTATGGTGGAACTCTGCCCAAAAAATAAATAACAATGAAAGCTACGTATCAATTAATGTTTTTGAATATACAATACCATTTTTTTATTATGTTTTTATTTCACTATTTTTGAACAATGAGAAAACGTTTTTTTTCGAATAGAAGTTTTCCTCTAATAGAAGTTTAAATTTTCTTATTTTTTCTACTGTCTGAAGAAGTGGGGAAAGGCAGTAAAGAAATTAATTCCTTTATGAGTTATACTTTTTTGAACTGTGAAAATTCCATCCCCTTACACACGAACAACCACTGAAGTTCCAATTTTCGTCTATAATAGGAAAACCCTGTCGAATTGTTAAGTACGACAAGAGAAAAGAATTAAAGGTCTTAATACAGGTTTACCAACTGGGCAGTAATACAGACAGTTATAAATCACATTTGATTATGGAGAAACTGTTAGAAGAGTGGAACAGTAGCAGGTTGGAGGCGTTTCGACACTTCAACACGAGCACCATCTGTAACCTGTGATTAGATCACTGTGAGCTGGCAAATGGACATTTAAAATTTTAATAGCCATCTTGAGACAATAAACTGGTTAGACATTTCGATTTGGTACGCTAACTTTCAACTAACACAATACATTTTTAGTTTAGTTTCTTGGTACGGAGCTATAAAAACGTTCAGATAAAAATAAAAAGGACTTATATTGTGGAAATCTCTTGAAAATGTTTACACTGTGTTTTTTCATGTTTTTTTGACAGAGAAGAAATTGTTAATATCAAAATTATTTTCATTTTACTTTTTAAGACAATATTCAAATTTTAGCGTATTTTTGACTTTCGCAACTTTTTAGATTCTCATTTAAACAAAGTACAAGCGAGGGCGCTGGTGCTCAGTGGTATGCGTGCTGGCTTACTGGTTAAAGATAGCGGGTTCGAAACCCGACCGAGGCCCTTAGTTTATTTTATCTGGGAGGTAAAATAAACTTAAGCACACCGTCCTTCGGATGGGACGTTAATCGATGGTTTCGAGCCTGTACGCGGTACTCGTTAAAGACCCCTACCCTAGGTGTATAAAAATTTAGGGTGTGAAAAATTTAGGACTCTCATAGTAGAGTCGGGCTCATGTCCACCAGAGTGACGATAGAGCGCTCTGGTAGTAGGCGATATGACCTCGTAGTTAAAGCCCGGGCTTGAGTCATAAAACCTAACCTAACCCCTTCTACTGACAGAAAATTTCCCAAATTCTTTTTTCTCCTCTGACAATGTAGCTGGATGTTGTGCTAGTAGTGCGGAAGTGTGTGCGCTCTTCTGGCCCAGATGGGCTCCTGAGAGACCCACAACCTGCCTGCCATATGGCCCGTGGGCTGCCGTCCTGCCTACACACTTTCTGCCCAAATATTTCACTTTCCTCTCCCCCATTTCATTCATCTCAATTTCAACTATTCTAGCAATCATCATTACTAGAAAACCTATTTTTCGTTCCTGAAATCAGGCTCCTGATGATCCATGAATAGTAATAACCTGTTATACTCAGAGAGGCAGAACTTTCAATTTCTTTTATACATGAAATTATAGGTTTGTGATAGCTAGAAAAAAGATATGTACAACATTGTAGTGTCTCTAAATACCGCGAGAATACAGCGTCGATGGTAATTTTCGAATTTGTTGTTGAAATGCTTCGATTCGTACTCATTTGTAGATTAAGTTTGTCATTTAAAAATGAAATAAGCTGTTCGGTGTCTCCTGAAATGAGTAAAAACATTATATTATTTAATGTGACAATATGACAACAAATATATTATTTATTGATCGATATTTTCAGCAATTATTATTATATATTAATAACGATACTATATAATAATATATTGAAATATTATATATTATATTTTTTTAGATTTACACTAATATATTATTTTCTTTTACCACAAATGTTATTTATTTGACAAATTTAAGCTTTCGAAGCATCATAGCCTTAAGAAGTGTGTAGTTGTGTGTGTGCGCTGCGCATCAATGAGACTTACGCTCTGACAGTCTGACATAGCCCCTACCGAGAGCTAAGATGTTTACATAAAAAAAAAAACAATGTATTCCACAGCACGAATTAATAAATTATCCTATTTCTCCAAAGTCAATTGACCGTTTGACTCTTAATTTTTGAGGGCGCCGGTAGCTCAGTTGTATTCGTGCTTGCTTACTGAGCTCAAGATTTCTGGTTCGAAACCCGGCCGAGGCCTTTAGTTTATTTTATGTGGGAGATAAAATAAAACTTAAGCACGCCGTCCTTCGGAAGGGAGGTTAAGAGATGGTCCCGAGCCTGTACGATGTCAGGCATTTTTTTTAAGGATTAAAGACTCGTACATGTGAATACAAATTTAAGTTAGAAAATTTAGTACTCTCATAGTAGAATAGGGCTCATGTCCATCAGAGTGACGAAAGAGCGCTCTGGTAGTAGGCGATATGACCTTGTAGTTAAAGCCAAGAGTCACAATAACTAATTTCCCGTTTTTGTACCTAGCCAATATGGCTTTTTATGTGTTAAAAAAAAAAGAAGTGACTACCTACGGAAATCCGCTAACTTTATGTATCTTCTACGCACATGTTTTCGTTCTATTATCAACATAGTTTTTCAAAATAACTCCAATTTATTATCTTGAAATGTACTCTATTAAAGATAATTACAGGTCATTAAATATCCCACGTTGCAGTTGACTCATCTCTTCCCTATAAAATTTGCTGACACAGCGTGTAAGGTACAATTTGCACTCCATCCAGTGAACTCATTAAATGTACTCACGTTTACATCTCGCTGACTGACGTAAAACCTATTCCAACGCATTGGTTACAAAAACCTCGAAAACTGGCACATCCCCTTCTATAGAAACAATTTGATTTTAGATGTCTATTTTTATGAAGAATATTGCTTAAAAACTACTTTTTTTATTTATTATTTGGCCTTATGTTCGATGCATATTAGCCATGTCACTTTGTTATCTAATTATTTACGATATCCATGGCCCCGGGAGGGAGTTCTATCTACGAAATAAAACTCACTCCCGGACGGGATTCGAACCCGCAAACCATGGTGAGACCATGCGACCAAAAGCCCTACTCTCTATTCCGCACGGCCACCATGGCTCCCAAAAATAAATATATTTGAAGGAGTAAGGCCAATTAATTCTTTTTTATCAACCACCTTTAGAATATTCAGAATTGTAGGAATATTGAAGGTCAGTCAAAGATGGAAGAACACACTATTCAAACGCCAACGTTTCGATATATTTTATATCATCATCAGGGCCTACAAACATGGGGGGGGGGATCAAGATTAGAATCACAAATAAACAAAATTAGTGTGTTGATAAACATTACTGAACGTAAGACAAAGAAAGACCGAAGATAGCCATTTTATAATTATAATCACGAATTACTTACGTATATTCAAAAGCTGTTTTTATTTAAAAATTCTTTCAGGTTTTTTCATAAAATTCGCCATTTTAACGAGTCTCTTCTTTTGAAATAATAATTTATTTCAGAGTATTTTAATATTTATATTGTGTATACTTTGTACATCTCAGTACCAGCAACGCCTTCCATGAACTACAATTTGCGCTTTGAGTTTCATCCCCTTGTAACCTGGTGAAGGATGCCGTATAGTCAACTGGTGGACCAGTGGCCCATGAAAGCTCGCGGTGGTGCTGGGGTTGGTGTGGGTGGCTAAGGATCTTCAGGGTCCATCACCATAGGAGCAATTGAGTAAATCAGTCGTTCGGCCCGGAGTGTTATTATCGTGTGAGATCTATACCAAGGGAAGACGAAGGGTGACGACGGAGTGTGAAGCAATTATCTCACTGCAATCAGGTAACCTTTCACTTATTGTTCTGTCTGTCTGGTGTTATATTAGTGCAAGGAAATGAAACGGATACGGTTTATTAACTGCAGCTGGGGTACCCACACCACTCACAGTTCCAATTCCACCAGGTCATTACAGAGGAGGGACCGAAACGAATTTGCTCTCTCCACAGCTAACTAAAACTTCATTAGTTAATAAACAGGATACAAACGTTCAATCAGTAAGACGTTTTGGAGCATTCCATTTCTATAGATCGGACATTCTGATATGATGGAGATATTATGATTTTGTTTCAAGAAGTGGGTGGTTGCAATTTGGGATTATAGTAAGGTATCCGTTCCACCTCCTCTTCAATCTCCTGGGAGGATTGTGGTGGCAAGTATGGTGAAGAAAGTGAGTGGATGTATGGATTTGGGTGTGAATGCAATTTGCTATGGAAACGTCTGTAAAGGTCCTGAATTGTGTCGTGAATTGTGTTTATCATGAGGTCATTGTGAAGTGTTCTGTTAGTTACGTACGGTGGGCATTGTGTAATGAGTCTGAGTGTCTTTGACTGGAAAACCTGGATACGTTTCAGGTTAGATATTTTAGCCGAACCATAGATTTGTGAGCCATACATCCAGAGTGGTTTTAGTTTGAAATGTGTAGCATTTACGCTTTTGTGTTAAGAGTAATTTTGAATATCTGTGTAGAAGAGAATAAAGCATTTTAAATAGTTTGTTTAGTGTATTATGTATGAGGGTTCCATGTCAGTCGTACGTCCAGTCTAAGTCCCAAATATCTTACGGTGTTAGTCTGAGGGAGGGGCTTGTTGTAGATAAAAGCGGCGAGATATGTATCTCGTCTTAGTGAAAATATTTAACAAATAAGTTGATTCCAATAGTAGAAACCATTAAAGATTTAAAATATGAATGAAATATTGTATGTAATATGCCAATATAAAGAATGATACTTGAATAATTCATAAGAACATTCTTGAAGTCAATGAATGGAATAAATTCATACCCTTATTGTTATTCTTTATTTTTAATATACGATTTGGACAACTATACAGACTTCTTAACAGAAAATCCTAACTGTCTACAGAGAACAAACTTACAATATACAAGACAGTTATACGACCGATATGAACGTATGGACTTGAGCTATGGGGCTCAGCCAAGCCATCAAACATCAAGCGGATCCAATCCTTCCAATCCAAAGTCCTTAGAACCATTGTAGATGCTCCCTTTTTCGTTTACAACCTTACACTCCATAACGACCTCTAAGTTCCTTTTTTTCCAAGACCTCATCAGAGAATAATGCTAGTTACGCAATATTACACATATTCTACTAGAGAGGCCCTTAGGTTTTTTATCTGAGAGGTGAAAAAAAAGCCTTCAGCATGTCGACCTTCGGATGGGACTTGAGTTTGTGCGATGTGAGGTACTCTTTAAAGACTCCTACTCTAGATGAAAACAAAAGAACTCCTATAAGTCGGGCTCAAGTCCACCAGAGCGACGAAAGCTACCTCGCAGTTTGAGCCCGGGCATCTGTTACAATAATCATTCATTTTTATAGGGAGAGCGAATTGGAGAAGTTGGAGAAGTACAATGTCGGTGATTCACCAAAAATGCACATTTTGTACTTCCTGTTAATAATACATTATAATTTTGTACAGTACATGTGTGGAGGCCTGTGCTGGCCGCATCACATTAAACACGTTTTTGTTTTTTACAGAGTTCCGATATAACGGTAAACCATTTCTTCTCCTTAACATTTTCTTATCCAATTAACATTGCTTATAAAATAATGCAAGGTATTTACTTTTCAATATTTTATAAATGTATTTAATTAGTAAAAATGCAATTGCTTGAATGCATTTTCCACTTTTACGGCAAATTATGTAATCACTCAGAAATTTAGATGTTTAGTTTTCATCTGAATTTCAGGTTTTCCGACCATGAGAACAGCAATAACTCACAATATAATGACAATATCAAACCAAAATTTACATATGTTTCCAGTGTCACATATAGAATATATCTATGGTCACAGGGAATAAGTTGTAAAATGGCCCAAATGAGTTAAGAGTACTGACATCATCTCTCAAGCCATCTGCGCACTGTGAAGAAGTTGGGAGCTCAGAACTCTAATACTTTCGGAATTTCAAAGATGTGGGTTTCTTGGTATTTCGTAGAATTGTGTATGTTTTCGGTTAAATCAACTTAATCTACTTATTTGAGGAATCATTCACAAGATAACTGCATTTAACCATTTATTCACTACGGCAGACTATTCCAAGTGAAGAGGGTGTTTTCGGTTAAATCAACTTGCTCAACCTTAGACAGACATCATTCACGAGTATTTCAAAAAGTATGGTTAATAATTAGGTAAGTAAATATATAAAGATATGGAAGTAGTAATACTTAGTAATTAGTTATAATTAATCATGCCCGGGCTTTAACTACGAGGTCATATCGCCTACTACCATAGCGCTCTTTCGTCACTCTGGTGGACATGAGCCCGACTGTACAATGGGAGGCATAAATTTTGCCTACCCTATATTTTTATTCACCTAGGGCAGTGGTCGGCAAACTTATTAGCCAAAGAGCCAAATATGAACATTACAACAATTTTAAAAAAAAATTGGGAGCCAAATCTGCTTGTTTAGTAAACTTTTATTACACTAAATAAAACTAAATTTCATACTTAATAAAGATTTATTAATGCGAACAATGTGCTTGCATCTCCTTGGAAAGTTTGAGTAAGTCAGGTTTGTATGTTGTTGTTATTAATTTTAGGCATGATTCCAAGTTCTCATCAATAAGACGACTTCTCAGTTTACTCTTGATAATGTTCATGCTTGAAAAAGATTGTTCGCATATATATGTAGAACCGAAAATATTATTGCGCCTTCCGTGGATATTTGTGCCAGAGCCTCACTTAAGGAGCCAAAGAGCCACATGCGGCTCTGGAGCCGCACTTTGCCGACCACTGACCTAGGGCAAGGGTCTTTAACGAGTACTTGACATCGTACCGGCTCGAACCATCGCTTAACGTCCCATCCGATGGAGGGCGTGCTTAAGTTTATTTTACCTTCCAGATAAAATAAACTAAGGGCCTCGGCCGGGTTTCGAACCTACTATCTTGAGCTCAGTGAGCAAGTACGCATACTACTGAGCTACCGGCGCCCTCTAATAAATATATGAATGAAAGGGTATCGTTTAGATTGTAAACTGGTTGAACTTCCATTTAGTATTTGTTAAGTCGTAGCTGAAGATCGCAGCGAAAGTACTCCCATATATTTTGTGAAACAGACAATACATACTTTTTTTAAAAAGATACGTTTTTGTTTATATTTATTAGGTGCTTCACAATATCTCCGCAAACAATTTTATCATTTAGTCAACCATTGGTTGAAACGGTTGATTGGCGTTAGATGATGAGTGAAAAATCTTTGAACACGATATATCCCGAAAGAATTAATGTGTATTCAAAACTCCATAAGGACGACACTTAATGATTTACAGTCAAAGCGACTAATGGGGAGTAAGGGATTTGTCACCAAAACTTTAGTAACAGTTATGAATATATATTGATATGAAATTTTATTTTTAAATTCAAAATCTCATCATGGCGACACAAATAATTTTAAATTTGATGATATGTCCTAATAAATCTTGAAAATGAGAAGTTAGAAGTTCCAGAAGTTTAAGTCAACCATCGATTAAAATGGTCGATTGTTGTTACATGAAGAACATATATATTTTCAACCAAATCTGCAAATGGGAAGTAGTGGAGTACGGGGAAAGACTTAATTTCCGATGACATTTCTGCAATCTGTTTCAACACCGGTGGACATGAGCCCGACTGTACAATGGGAGGCATAAATTTTGCCTACCCTATATTTTTATTCACCTAGGGCAGTGGTCGGCAAACTTATTAGCCAAAGAGCCAAATATGAACATTACAACAATTTTAAAAAAAAATTGGGAGCCAAATCTGCTTGTTTAGTAAACTTTTATTACACTAAATAAAACTAAATTTCATACTTAATAAAGATTTATTAATGCGAACAATGTGCTTGCATCTCCTTGGAAAGTTTGAGTAAGTCAGGTTTGTATGTTGTTGTTATTAATTTTAGGCATGATTCCAAGTTCTCATCAATAAGACGACTTCTCAGTTTACTCTTGATAATGTTCATGCTTGAAAAAGATTGTTCGCATATATATGTAGAACCGAAAATATTATTGCGCCTTCCGTGGATATTTGTGCCAGAGCCGCACTTAAGGAGCCAAAGAGCCACATGCGGCTCTGGAGCCGCACTTTGCCGACCACTGACCTAGGGCAAGGGTCTTTAACGAGTACTTGACATCGTACCGGCTCGAACCATCGCTTAACGTCCCATCCGATGGAGGGCGTGCTTAAGTTTATTTTACCTTCCAGATAAAATAAACTAAGGGCCTCGGCCGGGTTTCGAACCTACTATCTTGAGCTCAGTGAGCAAGTACGCATACTACTGAGCTACCGGCGCCCTCTAATAAATATATGAATGAAAGGGTATCGTTTAGATTGTAAACTGGTTGAACTTCCATTTAGTATTTGTTAAGTCGTAGCTGAAGATCGCAGCGAAAGTACTCCCATATATTTTGTGAAACAGACAATACATACTTTTTTTAAAAAGATACGTTTTTGTTTATATTTATTAGGTGCTTCACAATATCTCCGCAAACAATTTTATCATTTAGTCAACCATTGGTTGAAACGGTTGATTGGCGTTAGATGATGAGTGAAAAATCTTTGAACACGATATATCCCGAAAGAATTAATGTGTATTCAAAACTCCATAAGGACGACACTTAATGATTTACAGTCAAAGCGGCTAATGGGGAGTAAGGGATTTGTCACCAAAACTTTAGTAACAGTTATGAATATATATTGATATGAAATTTTATTTTTAAATTCAAAATCTCATCATGGCGACACAAATAATTTTAAATTTGATGATATGTCCTAATAAATCTTGAAAATGAGAAGTTAGAAGTTCCAGAAGTTTAAGTCAACCATCGATTAAAATGGTCGATTGTTGTTACATGAAGAACATATATATTTTCAACCAAATCTGCAAATGGGAAGTAGTGGAGTACGGGGAAAGACTTAATTTCCGATGACATTTCTGCAATCTGTTTCAACACCTATTAATTTTAGCTGAATCGGCTGGAACGTGGAGGAGAATGGGAGGGCAGCTCAACTAAAAATTCCGATAAATTCGTTGTGGGGAAGTACATTGTTGGTGATTCACGACGTTTCATTATCAACCCTTCAATTATTTATTATATTTAACACTTGCTATAATATCCTCCCGTCGTTATTATCCACACTCTCTGTTATTAATTAACTTATCATTTAGATCTGTTCCATTATGCTCTCATCATCCGTATAAGATGAATCTAATATAAGTGTGGATTCCCAGATTTTATGTTAATATTTCCTCCCTCGATATTACATTAGCGCAGATCCGTATCTGCCGGCATACTGGTTTTTTTTTTTAAATAAAAAAATCCAGGTATGCCAAACCGGCTGTGAATTAAAAACCGTTGTAAATTAGCCAGTTTTGTTATCGATACTTTTTTGAAAAAAAAACATTATACATGAATCTTCAAAAATTGTCGAAACGCAAAATGATACCAGGATTAAAAAGATAGATTAGGATTGGCTTTCTCATTATATATGTGGGATAATCCATGCAAAAAAAGAGTAAATCTGCAACTTGGTTCACGAATTCATTTCAGTTTCTACCAGAATCTTATGTTTTCCCGGTTCCAAAAATGAAAAAAAAAAGTAATTGTATATATGGTTGGGTTAGGTTAGGTTTTATGACTCATGCCTGGGTTTTAACTACGAGGTCATATCGCCTACTACCAGAGCGCTCTTTCGTCACTCTGGTGAACATGAGCCCGACTCTACTGTGAGAGTCATAAATTTTGCCTACCCTAAATTTTTATTCACCTAGGGGTCTTTAACGAGTACCTGACATCGTACAGGCCCTGGACCATCGCTTAACGTCCCATCCGAAGGACGGCGTGCTTAAGTTTATTTTATCTGGGGGGTAAAAGTTTATTTTACCCCCCAGATAAAATAAACTAAGGTTTCGAATCCAGGATCTTGAGCTCAGAAGGCAAGCACGCATACCACTGAGCTACCGGTGCCCTCGAAAATTGTATATATGTATCCAGAACCCCACAAGGATTACACCTTTTAATTTTCAGCGGAATCGGTGAAAGGGAAGGGGGGATGAGAGGGGGGCTGGATTCATGAACCCAAATAACTGCCGATATAATGAAAATATCGACATGAAGTTTTTTATATTAACGTAAAAACGTCTATTCACTCGTTAAGAGTGATAGCCGGTCAAACTTTCTTGTGTTACAAAATACCGTCAGATTTCAATCGATAATAACTACGAGACTAATAATGCGATAACAACGGTTGAGGTCACAATGGATAGAGCATGTCTGTACGTGTTTGTTTTACCTGTGACGTTATCGGGCTAGTGCGGGCGCCGGCGGATGATTGTTGCGAATTAGCATTGTGTAAAATTAGAAATTAGTGTAGCGTGATAACGCGTTTAGATAGGACGTTGATTCGGGTGACATTGTAAAGAACTTGAGGAGCACTACAATAAAAAATATTCACCGAAATATATGTAAAAATCTGTATTGAATTGAAAATTGCAAAAAAATTAAAGATGTCGTCTCATACGAATCGTAAATATGCGCGGAATTATAGAAAACGCAAATCAGAGTAAAGCTCGCATCAAAAGGAATTTAAAAAACCTAAAATGTCTAGTGCCGAGCAAATGCAAGAGCTACGGCACTATCGAAAAGAATATGAAAAACACTTTTTATGATTTTATGCCGACGTTTTCACGGAAAATCTACGGCGTGGACCTTGACTACGCCTTAATGTTTTTTTTATTCAATACCACTAAAGGACTGCATCTATTTATTTTTTAGGAAATCGGCGGAAGGTAAAATGGATAAAGACTCGAGCTCGCAAACCTGAGAAACTCCGAAAACAATTGTTACATATACAATGTGTCAAACGTTTATACGAAAAGATTGGTGTTCAGATCATAACTATGAGCGGTAACTCAAGTTCCACACATAAACAGACATCGTGAAAATGGTCAAAACGGGTTAAGGGGAATTCGTTGAAAACTCGATCTCAGATTTTTGTACGATTGCTGTACTTCCTTATACTAGAGGTATAAGAAAGGAATAACATGAGGATACACACGAATGCCTATTGACCTCAAAATTGTGGGTTCGAAACTCGGGCAGGCGGATGGGACGTTAAGTGATGGTCCCGATTATGTACGATGGTATTCGTTAAAGCCCCCTGTCCTGTAGGTATATATAGCCTGAGTGGGCAACATGTCGGACTTCAACACGCACATGTCCACCAGATCGACGAAAGAGCGCTCTGGTAGTTGACCTTGTAGTTAAAGCCCAGGCATGTAACTAGGGATGGGTGATAGTCGACAGAACAATCGTTATATCGTTCATATACAACAGTTCCATCGATATTCCAAGTAACTATCGATATGAATTTTCCTTCTGTAAAGAGGAGGGGATACGTTTCGAATAAAAAATAAAATTTTTGATATTGTTTTATAAAATTTGTTGATTCAAATAAAAATTGTTGACTCTAATGCCGTTGTACCTTCTTGATTATTTTTTGATTATCTACAATAAGTGCTTTTAAACTTTAATTAATGTGTTAATATTTGATTTGATAGAACAATTACTTATTCGATTGATATTTTTATGCTCCATAGAATAATTTAAGTTAGGTAAAGTTCAAGAAAAAAAAAAAAATCTTATAATTTTATATTGGAATTGTAAAGTATTTTGCATGAAAAGCGGCAACTTACTGCTATTATCGATACGATCGATAATTTTCCACCGATATTGGCCAACTATCGACTATCGCCCATTTCTACTGCTAATATGGTTTTCGTGTTTTGAATTGAACATTGATTAGTTAGTTATTATGACTCATGCTGAGGCTTCAACTACAAGGTCATATCGCCTACTACCATAGTGCTGTTTCGTCACTCTGGTAGACATGAGTCCGACTCAACTATGAGATTTAGTTTGATATTTTTATTCCTCTTTCATCTTCCATAACATATAATAATTTAAATTAGGTAAATGTACATTAAAAACAACAACTTACTAAATTGTCGATACTATCGATAGTTTTCCACCGATATTATCGAACTATCGATAGTTGCCAACTATCGCCCATCCGTGAGGATGGTGCAGTGCTAAATGACTCTCCATGGCTCGACGTGGGAGTTACGTGATCCTACTGATGTTGTGGTGGGTGAAAGTGAGACGACTGGTGTTGTTGAGGATGTCCGTATATGGACACGGTATAGATGGAGGCCGCGACGCCTGACGTCACGACCCACATAGCGTCTGAACGGCCTACACAACGTTACATAGCGTCCGTCAATGTCTAGGGCAGAGCTCATCAGTATGCAGAAATATAAGGGGAGGGGCGTTCATCCCAATGAATGTGACGTAACTATCTTTAGTTTAGGAATCAATACATTGAAGATCAAGATGAAATCTTACTTCCAAGACCATAAATGCAATCACCGCCAAACTACTTCCCCACCATGAATTCATACATTTTTTCACTCTTACTCCATAACCAATGGACTATTTGGGCTACAAATCAATAATTGAATTACATTTGGAATTTTATGTTCTCCGATCTCTTGATTAACAAAAATGGGTAAGTCACCGTCAATGTACTTCCGCTGTGAAAAAAAAAAAAAAATGTAAGGTTAAATAAAATAAAAATAAAATTAAAATACTACTAAATTAAACAAATAAATAATTAATTCTACAATGGTTTCCGAAAAGGGCCCTAAAAAAATATCGAAAGTTCATGACGTGCAGTCTTGAAGAAAGTGCACATATTTTTAAAAAAATCTATTAACAAATTTTTCATTTGGATTTCTTCTAATATACTAAAGAGATGCCATCTTGTTTCTTTTTTTAAAGAAACGAAAAATCTAATCCAATGGTATAAATTATCTTACTGGGTTCACAGGGAAAATGAATAACATAGAATAAGAGAGCAAATATTGGGTTTATTTACTTAAATCTACTTTATAAATAAAATCAAAATATCAATATGAAATAAAAATTCAAATTATTTGCTATAAAAATCTTACAAACTAATTTCTACATCTACTTCAGTCTCTTTTCTTTTTAAATATTGTTTCCATTCTTTAATTCAATGTTGTTTTGGGCATATAAACATATAAATAAATAAATGTACCTTTATGCATCTATTTCACTGTTATTTTCACTCATCTAGATATTCTCTCACTCAGACTGGTTCACTACACCTTAAAAACACTTCTCTCTCTAGACTGCCCACTTCCACATCTCAACTTAGACTGTTTCACACTATTTTGTCGTCTTTTGTTTTCCATTCATTTTCCACTCAAAGAAACACAGGTTGTATCGGGACGCAGCCGCAGTGGGTTATGTGAAACGTCTTGAGCGTGCTGCAGAGGGTTTACGGACACTAGGGTACAAAAATGACGTAACCAAATACACAACGTGACGAACGCGGAGGCGCCATAGCCAAGCAACCATCAAATTTCTGCAACAAATTACACACTTGTAAGTTTTATAACTCCTGAAGAGCACCGGTTTGAGTTCGATGGATTATTCCTACTACGTCTCTGTGAACGCCGCGCACGAGGCTTTTACCTCCGATTGCATCATGCGTGACGCGACAACGGCAACATCTGCGCGCGCGAAACATGCGTGATCAAGTAATGGCTTCTTTCCTCTACACAACGATACCAATGTAAAGCGCGCGGGTAGTACGGTTGCAAAGATATAAGCGATATTAGTGTTACATATTTTTGTTAAATGCGGTTTTAGCAAGCGATCCTCTACTGACCGAAATGAAAGACCTTCTGTATACATATACGAGTATATATGTATTGAAGAATAAAATAAGTAAATAAGTAAATTGGTTTTGTCCTTTTTCTGCATCGTAATGTTGTTCTGTGTCGTAACGTAATTTGAAACGGATGTTTAAAGGCGGCTCTTTTTATAGCAAAAGTCACATCTGGGAGAAAACTGACCTCATTTCAATTCTTTATTTGTCCACGTCCAGTTCAAAAACTCGCTTCCATTTTTTATATATTCTGTATAATATTTTTACAAATTAAATAGTTAGTTGTGACTCAAGCCCGGGCTTTAACTACAAGATCATTTCGCCTACTACCAGAGCATTTTTCTCTTGGACATGAGCAAGACTCTATATTGGTAGTCCTAAATTTTGTTTACTTGGGTTTTGTTACCTTTTAAATTTCTTTTATCGAGTACCTGATTTACATTACATACCTATTTATATTTACATCATAATATGAACAGATTTTAAGCCCACTCATAGGTGGTTACTGCATTGAGAGAGTAATTAGTATTTAAGAATATAAAAATATATATAAATATCATAAAAAAGAACTAAGGCAATTAATATCGAAAGTTGTCGGTGTATCTATCAGCCAGCACGAATTCGTCAACAAATTTTTTGCTGTCCCTCAAACCAATCGACCGTTTGAGCTAAAAGTTAGTTGACTTACATGAAGACTTCTGAATCGTCATTACATTGGCAGTTATTAAAGTTTTTAGTCGTCCCCCTTCGCATCTGATTTCGCTGAAAATCAATTGGTGTCGTCCTTACTGAGTTTTGGATACGCATATAAAATTTCGAGTCGATACATTATTTCTATCGAGAGTTATCATGTTCTCAGTCATATAAATAGAAAATTTTATTTTTTTTATTTTTGTAATCAAGGAGTAGGAAAACTGAACAAATTGTTGTGAAAACACAACTCCCGGTGAAATTTCGGTAAAAACTTACGTTTTAATTTCTGACCGATTACAAAACTTCCCTCATGCTTGGTAAAACAGGGAAAATAATACGTAGGTGCTGGGGCTAGGATGCATTACGTACTATATACTGATGCAACTGGCATATTAATGCATCTAAAACAAAACAAAGATAAAATATGTGATGAAGCAATAACAGGACTTTCTTATATAAACGTTGGGGCGCCGATAGCTCAGAGGTAGCGTGCTTGCCTTCTGAGCTCAAGATCGCGGGTTCGAAATTCGGCCGAGATTCTTAGACTTTTTATGTAAGAGGTGAGAAAACTTGAGCACGCCGTCCCGGATGGGACGTTAAGTGATGGTCCTGAGCCTGTACGATGTCAGGTACTTGTTAAAGACCCCTACCCTAGATGAATAAGCATTTAGGGTAAGCAAAATTTAGGACTCCCATAGTAGAGTGGCCTCATGTCCACCAGAGTGAAAGAGCGCTCTGGTAGTAGGCGATATGACCTAGTAGTTAAAGCCCGGGCATGAATCACAATAACTAACAATACTAACTAACCTCCTTTGTTTCATTGTACAGCGTAGATGTGAGAGTGACTTTCTTATACCCAGCAGTGCCAGTTTGAAATGAATTTGAGAGTGAGGAGGGGGAAAAAGATATTTTAAAATTCGTTGCAATTTAAACATTACTACGGAAATCTATTTGAAACTCTTTATTGCACATTGGTAACTGGAAATTTATTAAGAAACTTTTTTGGTAGTCATCAATTTTTCGGTAGTACTACTCGTAACTAGACTGCATTCGATGCTTATTACATTCTTGCTGAATCATGGTTATGCAAAATGATCTCATGTATAATGAAATTCCATATAAAAACAATAGAAAGGGACCAAACATATTGAGATGCGGTACTCCTGACATCTTCGATACACGTGAACAACCTTGACACACACAAGTGCTGCTATCTGTGTGAAAAAGGACATTTTATACTTCTTCACTATTGTACTTGAGGTCTGAAGCTATTATTATGTTGATTGAAAAGTTGTTTAGATCAGTTTCGAGGCCATTTTATGTCTTTCAATTTCTGACCAATAGTTGATAATTTATGTGGGTTTTCTGTCTATAGATATGTTAATGATTGTGTTGCAACTAATGCAATACTGTAACATGTTTCACGAGCACGCCGTCCTTTGGATGGGACATTAAACAGCCCTTACCCTAGAAAACTAAATAGTACAGTCAGACTAATGTCCATTAGCGCCCTCTGGTACCTAGTAGGCGTGATGCCAAGCCATGATAGAAATGCTTTTCACTAAAATAAAAAATTTCATGTTTCTCCCTGGTTTTATTTTAGAAAAATTACTAATCTATAACTCAAAAAAAATAACACAATGTTACGTACCTTTAAGTACAGTTTAATGGGAAAAAAACCAATAAAAAGTAAGTCGTCGGGAAAACTCAGCCAATGTATTTCCCTAACACGAATTAATCAAATAAGTTTTCACTCTCCCTCCAAAACCAATAGACCTTTTGTCGGGACGTCTGAATCCTCTTATTAAATTTTGTGCCGATACATTCATTACATCGGCAGTTATAAGGGTTTTTGAATTGAGCCCCTCCTTCATCCCATCCGTTTCGCTGAAAATTAATAGGTGTCGTCCTTCTGTGAATTTGTATTAAAATAGAATATTTCATGTTAATACATTTATTATATCGGCAGTTTAGGGTTGTTGAGTTTTTTTTTTTTTTTTTTTTTTTTCAGTTTAGAAATTTGGAAAAAAATGAAATTTTGATAAAAAATTAATATCGAATTTCTGACGGATTGCATAACTTCCCCTATACTTCTTTTAGCTGGAAAAATAAAACAGTCAATAGTTCAAATCAATAGTTTTTTTGTTATTTATTGGCTTCACTTACGATGCATAGTAATCTTTCTCCCGAACAGGATTCGAACCCACAACCCTGGTAACCATACGACCAAAGCCTTACACTCAAGCCCACACGACCCCAAATCAATAGTGTGAGATGGCAAAATCTCCACTGTTCGAGGACTCTATGTTTTTGAGACAGATAATAAAATGGTAACCACTTCGGCAACGCGCTCTCTTGTTTTTAGGAAAAGTGAACATTTTGACTCCTACGACTGAAAAAATGTCTCTACTTATTATAAACGTATCTTGTATTAATTTGTTTATACACTCATATATTTTTAAGTATTTATTTGTTCAGTTTTTGTTCACTTCATTTTACTTTTTTTAATAGTTTAGTTATTACTACTAATCATAGGTGTGTTAGACTCAAGTGGTTATAAATCTATATCTTAATGTATAAATATTATATTCTTTTGACGTATCCTATTACCATGTATTGTTCTAACGAAAATAAATGTATTATTATTATACTTTTTTTTTTGTTTATTTGGTATATTTACAATCAGTTAAAATATAACTATAAGTAAATTTGATGACAGTGAGTATAAAAAAAAAATAATAATAAAAAAATATACAAAATAATAAATGGTAATATACACAAAATAAGATAAAATAATAATAAGAAAAACAAAAATTATAATATTAAGTATATACAAATTGATACATATAAACAAAAATTATTTAATAATAATTACAAAATAACTAAATTAAATAAATGTGAAAAAAGGAGAATAATAAATATTATAATAATAAAAAATAATAAAGAAATCATAAAACAAAATAAATAAAAGTATGTACAAAATAATATGATAATAGAATACATTAGTCAAATCTAAATTTTACATTTTTAATACCATTATTTTACAAAATGAATTGAAAGTGTCAACGTTACATTAAAAATTTATTGACTCAAGTGCACCATTAAAGATGTCTTCTTGGTCACTTAATGGTCGCAGTGAAGCGTTGATCGTTAGAAAGAAGAAAAAATATAGACAAGAACTTGTAAAAAAATCTTGCTTTTTTAAACTTATTTTCTTAAATGAAGCCTCTATCTTATGAAGAATTTTCTTGGAAGCTAAAACTAGTCATACAAGTTTTATCGTTTAATGACTGTACAGAGATAAAATAAATTTCATTTTTATAATTATGTTTGATCTGGCGCCGATCGATGTTTATTGACTCGATTTTGAAATTACTTAGCTTGTAATTAGAGCATTGTTGATGAGCAATTTCTCATTTATTTATTACTTTCCCAGCTTTACGAAGTATAGGGGAAGTTATGTAATCGGTCAGAAATTCGATGTTTTGTTTTCATCCGGTACCCTTGATTCCGTATAGTGTGTAACCAGAAAGCCATAAATAACGATGTCACTTATTCAAATCGACCAAAGGAATTTTTCGGTAATAGTAATTGTTTTTGCGTTATGTGGCGAAAACGTCTGAAAAAATGTTTTCCCAGATTTTTAGACGATTTTTGGCATGCTTCTCACGTATCAAATGTGACTTTCAGTTTTCACTACAACTTCTAGTTGAAAAGATGTTCGACTTGTTCATAAATATAAAATTTATCTTGTAAAATGTACTTGAGTACGGCCCCGAAATTAAGTGAACTTAATTTTCTTCTGATTTCGGTCAAAATATAATGAGATCTAAGTTAGTACACAAGACGTCTTCACTCCAACGTTCAAGTTCTTTGCTACAATTGTTTCTGAGTTAGGGCGCACACAATGTTCCTATGTACAAAGACACTATCACGAAAAGTTGTAAAAATGTGGTAAGGAAACTTTAAAATGTGAAATCCTCTTGAAAACTTGTTCTTGTGTTTTCTCACAATTACAATACTTCTTTATACTGAAGTAAATAAATAATAATAAATACAAAAGAAATAATAATATATATTGCACTGGTATGGTTTAACCACCACATAACTTTCTTGTGAATTAACTTTATTATTTTTTTTTTTTTTGGGGGTGGGGGGGAGAAACTTGCAAGAAAAAATGTATCAAAAAAAAATCATAAAGGGTAGATAAAGTATAATAAAAATTTTGGTAATTTTGTATATTTTAAAGTTAAAATATAACAGTTGTGTGTTCTGGCTTTTTATTATCATTATTAGAAGAAAAAAATATATTTATGTAGCAAAATAAATATGAATTGTTAAGGGAGGGCGCCGGTAGCTCAGTGGTATGCGTGCTTGTCTTCTGAGCGCAAGATCGTGTGTTCGAAACCCGACCGAGGCCCCTAGTTTATTTTATCTGGGAGGTGAAAAAACTTGAGCACTCCGTCCTTCGGATGGGACGTTAAGCGATGGTCCCGAGCTTGTAAGATGTCAGGTACTCGTTAAAGACCCCTCCCTAAGTGAATAAAAATTTAGGGTAGGCAAAATTTAGGACTCCCGTAGTAGAGTCAAGCTCGTGTGCACCAGAGTGACGAAAGAGCCCTCTGGTAGTAGGCGATATGATCTCGTAGTTAAAGCCCGGGCATGAGTAATAAAAAACTAACCTATATATAATAAATCATATCGCCTACTACCAGAGCGCTCTTTCGTCATTCTGGTGGACATGAGGCCGACACTGCTATGGGAGTCCTCAATTCAGCCTACCCTAAATAATATTCACAGACAGATACACAAACACACAGATAGAAACTTTTTAAAATTTTTGGAATCAGGGGTCGGAAAACATGAAATTCCGGTGGAAACCCAACATTGAATTTCTGTCCGATTACGTAACTTCCCCCTATACAATTGAGTTTTCTTCTGATCTCGAGGATATTTGTCCTTTTTTTCAATCTTTTTTAGTGGTCTTTAACGAGTACCTGACATGGTACAGGCTCGGGACCATCGCTTAACGTCCGAGCCAAAGAACGGCGTGCTTAATTTTTTTTTACCTCCCAGATAAAATAAACTAAGGGCTTGAACCCGCTATCTAGTAAGCAAGCATGCATACAACTAACCTACCGGCGCCCTCAAGTATTTTTTTGAAACAATATTGATTGGAGTTCGGAAGATGAGAGCATAAAGGGATGTAATATCCATGAATGGTTTATTGCATGGTCTGGGCAAACAGTAAAATGTTTTAGTTTCTGAGACTATAAGTAATTAGGAAAATGAAAGCACAAATCGATTCAACTAGATGATGATCTCTCGTGAGGAGTGAAAGAAAGTCGTCGATAAATCGTCGTCAATCCAAATCGATCTATTTATTAATAAATAAGTTTCCGCTCTCCTTCTAAACCTTGCACCTCTTCGGCCGGTTTAGAATCAATATGTTTTCACAGAGTTCTAAGTCTACCTGTGGTATAATAAATAACCGACACTACAGTGAATAAATATTTAGGTACTATTTTCAAGTTGTACACATTTGATGACAAGGCCAGTTAAAAAAAAAAAAATTGGCAAACTCAAAATGTGACACAACTGTCTTTGTTACTATTAAAATTATCTTAGTCCAAAAGATATATTACTTACGTTCAATACGACCGATATGGACGTATGGACTAGAGCTATGGAGCTCAGCCAAGCCATCAAACATCAAGCGGATTCAATCCTTCCAATCCAAAGTCCTTAGAACCATTGTAGGTGCTCCCTTTTTCGTTTCCAACCTTACACTCCATTACGACCTCAAAGTTCCTTTTGTCCAAGACCTCATCAAATCCCGTTTTTCCAAGCTCCACACCAACCTCTGCTTCCACAATAATCCTCTTGCCAAATCCTTATCATCACAATCCCATCCCCACAATCCTCCAAGACGGCTGAGGCGGCGTTGGCCTCGCGATCTACTTTAATTTGTATTCTTTCAAATTTTAATATTTTTTATTTATTTTATTTAATTTTAATTTTATTATTTTTTTTTTTTTTCATTTTTTTCTACACGTCATTTTTAAGGGAGTGCTGGCGATGACCGGATTCTCCCCTCACGCCTCTCTATCCTTTCGACGCCCCGCCCCTGGTCTTCCTCCACTGCTGGACAGTGGATGGTTGGGCCGTGTGGTGGGAGGGTCACCGCTGGTCTCCCGCCGCCTCCTCCCCTCTCCACCAGTTGGAGAGTGCTATATGGCAGTGTGCGGGAGTCCTACTGGTGCATTCCTCGTCCAGTTTCTTATTTATTTTTATTTTTATTATTTTAATTTATTTAGTTTTTTATTTTATTTATTATTTGTTTATCTCTTATTTTATGCTTTCTGTTTATTCATGAATTGATTTAGTACATATTCCATTTATTTATTTATGTATATGTTTGCTATTATTCTGTGATTATTCATTTATTTTTTCCTTCTTATTATATTTCAAATATTTTGTATTACTTATTATTGTATAATGTCTTCTTATAGTCATCACTTCTGCTTATTGTTATTTTTTTTGTACAGATTGTAGAATATAAAAAAAATTAAAAATAAATATTTGAGAGAATTCACATATATTACTTTTGTCTGCTATATATTTGATGTTTATATATTATGTTCTTAAAACATTTCTTACATGCCTACAATGTATGTTGGTAACTTCTCTGAGAACTTAGTCAATAAGCCTGTTCGAAGTCAATAATTAAGAGAACAAGTTATTTTTGACGTTTATGACTTAGCTTAAAAAGGGGAGAGGTTTGAGGGAATAAAAAAAAAAAAAAAAAATGAAGGAGAGAAGATCCGGAGACCGTCAAAGTGTGGAATTGGACGTAAAGACACGCAAAGGGTTCGGCATCGTTTGATTCCATGTCTAATGACTCCAAATACGACAGTTTTAGAGATGTAAGTCGATGGGCAGAGTGTTGTTGGCCACCACAAGGAAACACCATAAATATCAGAAGGAACTCAGAAGGCAAACAGTAAATAAAAACGGAAAAAAAGAAGAAAAAAAACGGGAAGTGTCCCATATAACATGGAAAAAAGAAGTCGGAGCAGCTCTTTGAGCAAATACAAGTACTGCGAAGCTCCCACCGTTAGCAGTATACTCGTATTTTTTTTTTTTACTTTACTACGTCCAATTAGGTAGGCAAAAAGTACCGACGTAATCAACTTTCAGTTTTGCCAAGAGAGGCGAAAATCATGCTCAATAAAAATTTAAATCGTTAGGACATTGATGTTTATTAATATATACCCTAACACTATACATACATAATATACTGTTTCATCTAAGCTATACACCTATCAATCAATATAGGTACCTCCGAAGATATGGACTTTGTATGCCCAATGTGTTTACAGCCCCCGTAAAGAAGATCTATATCACTTCCTCATTACCTGCCCCAAATATGATGATTTAAAAAATAAAATATTTAAAAACAACATAGATACTTCATTTATGTTGGAATTATTATATGGTAAAGATTGGCAACTACTGGTAAATTATTGCAAAAAGGCTTACGATTTCAGAAACTGTGAATTAAATAAATAGGAACAAAGATATATTTATTATTTTATTTTCATTTGTATTTAAGAAAGAAAAATTTGTTGTTAATAAATTTATAAGAAATAAGATTATAAGTTTATAAGATAATATTATTTATGTAAATCTAGACTCCTCAAGATGGCTTAGGCCATTGAGTTTATCTTCATAAAAGGTCTCATTATTGTATATATGTTTTGTATGTAATTTTCTATTATGTTAATTTACTACTACTACATATGAGTGTGTGAGATGCAAAACTCGCTCGTTAGACATTAGCCGAATATTGAGAAAATGCGAAAAACATGCATGGAACGAACCAGTTTTGATACTAACTGCAATTTTCAGTCACCTAAAACCATTGGAAAGAACAAATTTTGATACAATCTGATGTTTCAGTCTTATAAAGCGCCAAAACAACTTTTAGAATCTGCTGTCAACTCAATTTTTTCAATTTTTGTAACGAGCGAGTTTTGCATCTCACACACTCATATATAATATACCTAACATAATAATAACAGATGTTTTAATAAACATCAATGTCCTAACAACTCTTCCCTGGCAGCGCTGATGACAGCCGGCCTATTTGTACCCCAGGCTTGACGTATGTCAGTCTGCTAGGCGGATGCCGGACTCTGGTGCTGCACCTGGTAGCTTGTGACGCCTCAGCCTGCTCCTCTCTCCTGGCTGCCACAGAGATCCAGTCCGTGAAGTACTCGACTCCATCAATCCCTTCCTCGATCCCACTGGAGTTGGTCAGTGTGCCTCTTCCAAATGGCACCATCCTCCTCCACTTCATAATGTCTTTGCCCCAACTTCCTTCTTACAACGCCTCGT
This sequence comes from Aradus depressus, assembly GCA_963662175.1. Lineage (NCBI taxonomy): Eukaryota > Metazoa > Arthropoda > Insecta > Hemiptera > Aradidae > Aradus > Aradus depressus. Next base: position 9,275,424 of record OY759222.1, read on the forward strand.
TTCCACCTTGCAGAGTCGTTGTATGACAGGACCAATACCGCTTCCTCTAATTTGTTCTGGTTGCAATCGATACACATGTAACATCTTTTTGAGCCAGATTGAAAAATAGGCTATATGGCGTCTGAAAATTTTGAACGGGCGGGGAGGTTGTGAGGGGAGCAAAGCATAACAATTGTTCTACCATTAACGGATATTCGGATTGTGATGAAATTTCACATGTAGTATTCTTAAAAGCCAGTTGACAAATGGGTGTGTGACGTCTCATAACGGGAGGGCGGGTTGTGGTGGAGCACTATGAATAAATATAGTGCTAGCTCATTAACGGATGGTCGGATCCTGATGAAATTTCACATGTAGTATAGTACTGTTATATATTCTTGATAGCCAATTGGGGTATAGACTATCTGGCATCACGAAATTCTTAAGGGGAAGGGGGACTAAGCATAAAAATAAGTCCAGCTCATCAACAGATAATCGGATTGTTATGAAATTTTACATGTAGTAGTTTTAAAAGCAAAATTAAAAAACATAGGCTATGTGACATTTGTTCATTCGCATACTTATGAATTAAAAAGCTATGAAAAGATTAAATTCAATTAAATGAATAAATAATTCTGTAGTGAATAAAATGCCTAGTTTTTGGTTATTATTATTATTGATATTCATATCATGCTGGGAAGTTTGCCGGCCCAGTTATTTCCTCTGATTTAGGCAGCAAAGAGGCGAACACACTGTGTTGTTCATATATTGTAAGACAGTTATTTATTTAGTTTTTTAGCCCTTTTCGAATGAAAAGAAAATCTGAAGTTATTAGAACAAACGGTTTTTGTGTAGCGATAGTCTTGGTTAAGACTTTATTATTATGGGCTACATAGTTTGTTATATCGGTTGGTAGAACTGAAGTGGATCCAGTTTCTGGAAATGGGGGCTGCCCTGGCTTGTGCGAGTGCCACGATCATTGCTTTAAACCGTGTCTCTCTGAAGTTCTTCTTACACGATTCGTGACTATCGGGTAGCTGTGGAATCCTCTAAGGTTCACGACTTTTTTGTCATTTCGTGATACGGTTAGCTCAACTCGATCTTGCTATCTCTACTAAGATAAATCCTTCTTTTTCTCTCCAACAACATTTAACGCTCAACAACCAACACTATTTCCATTGTATCAGTCAACTGTTTTCCCCAGTTGAAATTTAAATTTACTAATCGCGAATAATTGGATGTTTTACTTCCCCGGTTATACGAAGTATAGAGAAGTTGTGTAATCGGTTCAAAATTCGATGCAGAGTTTTCAAATGAATTTTATGTTTTCCTTATCTAGATTCCAAATATGAAAAAAAAAATTCCGTATATGTATCTGTGAATACCGATAGAATGAATGTATCGACACGAAATTCTATATGTGAACCCAGAATCCCCTAACAATGTCACTTATTGATTTTCAGCCAAAACGACTGAAGGGATTAGGAGGAGGCTTAAATAAAAACTCTAATAACTACCGATAAAATGAATGTATCGACACGAAATTCTATATGTGTGACCAAAATATCAACACCTATCAATTTTCAGCCAAATCACTCAAAGGAGAGGGGGATTATGGGTGAGGCTTTACCTCAAATACTCTATTAACTGACGTTGTAGGTAATGAATATATCGACACAAAATTTCATATATGAATTCGAAATTTCATGAGTAAAACACATTAATTTTCAGCAGAAACCGCAGAAGAAAAGAAGGGATGAGAGGGGGGGGGGGGGGGGGGGTCAACTCAAAAACCTCAATAAATGTTGATGTAATGAATGTATATATTTTTTTAATTATTTTTATTATTATTTATTTATTTATTTATTCATGTTTATATCATATCTTGTTCTATATAATTTTTGAATTGTTCCTTTCATCCTGGTTGCTTGCACTATTCATATTTAAAGAGCATGCCCATTTTTACTATTTCACTATTATTGATATATTTTTGTTTAGTTGTTATATTGCTTATTATTTACAATTCTTTGTATAGATATTTTTTCATTACATACTTAACTATAAGAATATTTATTTTGTAAAAAAAAAAAAAAAAAAAACACTCATTGCCAACGGGGTTGTAATCTTTTGTCCAATAAAATTTTTCTACTCGAATGTATCGACATGAAATTTCATGTTTAAAGCCAAAACCCAGTGAGGACTGTCTTTCAGCGATATCGGTTGAAGGGAGGGGGGTTTTCAGGAGAGGGTGCTCAATTAAAAAAATACCCTAATAACTGTCGACGTAATGAATTTATCGACATGAAATTTAGTTTGAGGATTTAGGAGCCCCTGTGTAAGTTAACTGTTGAATATTAGTGCGAACTGGACTTGTTTTGGAGGGAGAGCGAAAAGTTAATTGATTAATTTATTCTAATATCAACACCTATTAATTTTCAGCCAAATGGGTCATTAATTCGGTTATTAAATTTTTGAACCTCCCTCTAATTCCCACCTTCTTTTTGGCAGATTTGGCTCGTCGTTAGAGAACAGACATTTTTTTTTTTCATATTTGGAATCTGGAGGAAAACATGAAATTTCGTTAAAAACTTCTCATCGATTTTTGACAGATTACATAACTTACTCTATATTTCTTATAGATGGGGAAAAAGAAAAAAAACTGCGCAGGTGTTTTTTTTTTACAAAGACATGAGATAGAGGCCCACCCGTACGACGTCTGGATTAACTAACTGATGTATGCCCCGTGTCAGCTCATAGTCCGGTCACTATATTTATATCTGATGTCCGTTGTGATAGTACCGCTAGGACTAGACCTTTCCATAAACCTGTCCTCATGGATAACAATCAGATTGCAGTACCTGTTCTCAACCTTTCTTTAGTACGTATTACTTTCTTCTGTTATCCGATATCTTGTTTGAATGCACCTCGAAATATTGTCAACTGCAGTATATTCTGCAGGATGAATAATTAGTTTTTTTCCGGCATTTTTTCCAGAGGTGTCTTCTTTTTCTTTTTTTTTCTGACAATATTTCGGAACACTTACACGCAGGAGCGTAGCGAGGATTTTGAGCAGGGGGTGGGGGGGGGGGGGCAAAGTTAGATTACGAGGGTGGGGGGTATATACTCCCGGGGGCACAGCCCGCAGTTTCATGATTTCAGCACGCTATTGGATGTGAGTCATTTACTTCTAAAACCACAGAAACCATCGTGTGCATTTGCTGCTGCTGCGCTTTCCATTTTTAGTGCGCATGTAAAATCAGCTTTAAGAGTATAAAGTATAACATAAACGACGATTTTGAGCGAGGAAATGAAATGAAATCTCCTGCTGTTTAGTGCCTTACACTGGCTAAGAATATGAAACGGAGTCTCATTTTCCTCGCCATATTTGCTGCACAGAGGGCTTCTAGCAATGCCCATATTGTGCAGGTGTTTTTTCAAGACAGTGTCCTATGATCAGCCCTGCAATGTTATGGTTTAACGAAAATAAATTTTATTATACTAATTTTAGTGTATCTTTTATCCTGCAAGACATAATTCGATTGGACTCTTCCATTGATCAGAACTGAGTGGGAAACGATTACATTTCATGAAGAGAACCGGAAAACATGAGGGATCGCTTCACATAGTTGATAGTTGAGCGCCCCCAGGGGAGGGAGGATTTACAGGGAAGTGCACTTGAAATGTTGCAATACAGTGCAGCGATTGGTGGACAGATGCAGGCGAGAGAACAAAGAAGTGAAGTGCGCTTTGTAAGCCATGGGGGCCACTTAGGATTCAAGTGTCCTCTGTACATCTTCAAGTGCTCCTTAAACAGTGTCTTGTTATCGTTGAACAGTAGGAGGCATTAAAGATTACAGTAGTGCCGAACATGGAATCGAAAAACTAGCATAGGAAAAGATATGAACTCTAATGTCAATATTTTTTAATAATATTTTAATAATGTCTCCTTCTCCCGGAAAACAATGTTCTGGTTTTTAGACTGCACGTTTCGTTAATTTGCGAAAATACTTTGTTTTATAGTTTAATGTGAATTTATTATAATTAATATTCGAGATATATATGAAGAAACGAATAGGTTGTTGGAAGGATATCTTAACCAATCTGGCCTTGTGAAGGATTGGCGCCGTCTGTCGTTCGACTTGGAATAAAACACCATGAATGTACACATATTAATGTGTGTATAAGTTATGTATTGTAGCGATCCATATTGACCTCTACATATAAAATAGAAGAAAAAATATAAACGAAATAATATTGTTACGCTGAGGCTGGATATCTCGGAGGTTATATACGGCTATCAAATCGATTTTTGCAATGATCGAGTTGTATTTTTAAGTTTAATAATGTCATTCGATTCTATTGATATTTTTATATAGAAATGAAATTCTAAAGTATAAAACATGTTAGAAATTAAGAATGTGAGTAAAATAAATAGTTAATGTAAAAAAGAATAGATTGTATGGCTGTGATAATTTTAGCCAATGGGCAATAAGAGTTAAGCCAAAATGGATACCTAGAGTCGTCCCCTCGGTGTGTACTGTGTCTGTCTGTCTGTGTCGGTGGTTCAGAGTGGTGTATGTGCGAGGGTGTCTGTAGATAGAGAGGTAGAAATTATGCAGTGAAGTGATTAGCCTTGTCTTGGGGCTTATAGCCGGAACAAGTAGGTGTTTCAGCATCATGAAGATCCGAAGGTAGACACCAAGAAGCAACGAGTGCAGAAGTCACCTATGGCCATTGTTGAAGTTACTGCTCATAAAGAAAAATCAGCGAAAAGAAAACATCTGAAGTGGAATATGAGTCATCCCATCCCCTAAATGATACAACATGAATACATCGTTCATCATTCATCAATACAGCTTGTAGGCCTATATAATACTGGGGTAATTAGATGTGTGTAAATGTGACTAACCCGTTTTAAATTAAATAAAAAAAGATGTTTACTTAAACATAGAAATATATCAGTCAAAAATGTCTATTTTATTTTTATACCTGTAGTAAAAGCACCGTTACAGTATAGAGGGCAAGTTTCTAGTTGGAAATTTTATAAGGAACATTTTTCGTAAGGACTAATTTTTCGATAGGACTGACCGTTTTCACGCCTTTCAAACAAACGTATAAAAAAATGGGTTTCGATGCATCATATTAAGACGGTTTTCGGCATGTATCGGCCTTCATTTCATATAAAATATGCCTTTTAGTTTTCTCTACAAGTTTATTTGTAAACATTTTTGATTAAGTCATAAATATAAGGAGCATCTTGTAAAATGTTCTTAGGCTCCGAAGCAAATGGATCTTATTTTTTCGTCTGATTTCGTCAAAAATCTAATCAGAACTAAGTTACACAAAAAAAAAAATTGTTTCACTTTTATATTGTGTAATTCACAAAAATCTATCCATAAAAAGACATGAACTTTGTGCTGACGGCGTATTAACAATACTACTAAAAAGTAAATATAAATAAATAAAATGGTATTAAAAATCCATAAAAGAGAAAAACAAGAAAAATAAATGAATATATAGATGTGTAAAAACATGGTAGATATAAAAAATAAAAAGCTCAGTTATGGCCCCATTACACAAATATATATATTGTTTCTATATATCTCAAATTCCATTTCGAGTTAGAGGACGATGTTCAGATACATTAAAATAATACGAATTACCCAATTAAACATTTTAAAGAGGCATAAAAGCCGGTAAAGCAACATGGTGCAGACCTGTACATCGTCCTTCAGTATATCTTCAACGGATATGTCCTCACTGATGAGACACTGCTCCCATTAATGTCAGACCCACCATGTAACTATGGTTCAAATCTTGACCTATAGCTTCATAACCAAAAATATGACTTTGGTTTCATCAGAAGAACAAGTTCGTTTATTATTGTAACGAGAAACTATCCACAATATTTAGTTTATATGTGATAGTAAGAGGACGAGATTTCTCATAGAAATAAAATATGTTGTCTTTCCACTGTTTTATTTCCGACCAGAACTGTTTTTCAATGTTACTGCGTCATCAGTGGCACATCTATAAATACATATAAATATGGAGAAGTAACTAGTAAAAACCTTAAAGCATCAGGATACAGAATAACAATGTAAAATAAATCTTGCTCACCCCTCCCGTATCGTAAGGTATCTAAAGAAACATTGGCTAAGATTAGGGGATACTAGGTATACGTAGTAGGTTATTATGACTCATGCCCGGGCTTTAACTACAAGGTCATATCGCCTACTACCAGAGAGCTTTTTTGTAACTTTGGTGGACCTGAGCCCGAGTCTACTATGGGAGTCTTAAGATATTTATGGTCTTTAATGAGTACATGACATCGTACAGGCTCGGGACTATCGCTTAACGTCCCATCCGAAGGACGACGTGCTTAAGTTTATTTTATCTTCCAAATAAACTAAACTAAGGGCCGGGTTTCGAACCCGCGATCTTGAGCTCATTTATTTTACTAATATATTTTATTTATTATTTTTCCTCTATTTCCTTACCTTGTATAATATACAATATATTATATGCTATATATTATCTTACATTATTATAGTAAGAAACATAATAATTTAAACAAAATTTTAACTTTAGTATGTACTAATGAAGTTAAGAATGGAGCTGTTTAAAATGCAGGACTAGGACTACAGTGGACAGCCGGATGACGGAAGCAATTACTGAGGTACGTCTTGAGACTTGAGTCTGTCCTAAGATGAACCAACTGTCATCACAGCTGTCTGTCTGTCTCTCATCCACTATGAATACCAAATTTGACACATTGTTTTGTTATTTATATAGTTATTATATCTTCTTCAAATCCTTTCTATAATTGATTGTCACTGTTCAGGAAACTATAATTCATTCCCTCTTGAGTAAGAAATTCTATAATTTGAATTTTAATGTTAGATTAGATGATTTTTCCTCATGAATATGAAATATGAGAAGCTTCATGAATATGAAATATAATAAGCTTAATGAATATAAAATATAACAAGCTTAATGATTATGAAATATGAAAAGCATCATGAATATGAAATATGATAAGCTTAATTAATATGAAATATGAGAAGCTTAATGAATATGAAATATGAGAAGATTAAAGAATATGAAATTTGATAAGCTTAATTAATATGAAATATAATAAGCTTAATGAATATGAAATATGAGAAGCTTAATGAATATGAAATTATTGCACTAAATATCATAGCATTACACTATTTGTATATATTTTTGTGAAATTGTATGTTTTTATCTATTTTATTAGCTTTCCACTAAATCGACACATATCGCCGAAATATGCATATAGACCATTATTATTTTATTATATAGAATTTTTTTTTTTTAATCTAATATTTTGTACATATTTATATATTTTTAAATGAGGGCGCCGGTAGCTCAGTGGTATGCGTGCTTGACTTCTGAGCTCAAGGTCGTAGCCCGACCAAGGCCCTTAGTTTATTTTATCTGGGAGGTAAAATAAACAAGCACGCCGTCCTTCGGATGGGACGTTAAGCGATGGTCCCGAGCCTGTACGATGTCAGGTACTCGTTAAAGACCCCTACCCTAGATGAATAAAAATTTAGGGTAGGGAAAATTTAGGACTCCCACTGTAGAGTCGGGCTCATGTCCACCAGAGTGACGAAAGAGCGCTCTGGTAGTAGGCGATATGACCTCGTAGTTAAAGCCCGGGCATGAGTCATAAAACCTAACCTATACTTTTAATTTTTTATTTTTTTTTGTTTTATTATCATTATCTTTTATATATTTTAATTTGATTTTTTTAAAAGTATCATTCATCAAATTTACTTATGGTTTATACCGATTGTAAATATTCAAAATGAAGGATTATTAAAAAAAAAAAAAAAATATATATATATATATTTATTTATTTATTTATTTATTGAATACATATCGCAGAAATGTATGTCCCCCTCTCTAGGCTGACTTAAGCTCTTATCGTGTTAAGACTTTCATTATGTAGTTACGTCATTATTGTTTCCGTCTGCTTTTTTCTATAAATTCTTACAAAAGAAATGTTTATTATCTGTGAAAGAGGATGATCGGAGGGTTGTTTTGTACATAAAGCACAGACTAACAAGCAAAGGCACAGTGACTAGCCGACCTAATGAAGCCATTATCCACAAGAGACATGTCATAACCCCCCCCCACCATCAGGACATTAGGGACCTAAGTCAGTCCGGTCTGTCTGTCTGTCTCCCCAGCTTAGCTAGCGGTCAGGGGACTTTCTAAATACCTCAACACAACATACATTGCCTTTTTTAGGACTTTGTAGATAAACAAAGAAAACCTATTATTTTCACTCGTGTATCCGAATTATGTCTCTGAAAATCCAGCTCAAAATTGCGATGCACTAAAAAAACTTTTTTGGAGATCTCATTTACTCAAGTTTATATTGATACTAAATATTTTTTTTAAATATATCTGATGTGGTTATAACAGGATTTTCTTATACCAATCACTTTCGCACAGACCACGTTCCCTCCCTCTCAAATTTTTTTACTGGGTTAGGTTTTATGACTCATGCCCGGGCTTTAACTACGAGGTCATATCGCCTACTACCAGAGCGCTCTTTCGTCACTCTGGTGGACAGGAGCCCGACTCTACTGTGGGAGTCCTAAATTTTGCCTACCCTAAATTTTCATTCACCTAGGATAGGGGTCTTTAACGAGTACCTGACATCGTAGAGGCTCGGGATCATCGCTTAACGTCCCATCCGAAGGACGGCGTGCTTAAATTTATTTTACCTCCCAGATAAAATAATCTAAGGGCCTCGGTCGGGTTTCGAACCCAAGATCTTGAGCTCAGAAGACAAGCACGCATACCACTGAGCTACCAGCGCTCTCTTTTTTTTGGGTATATGAAATTTAGGAAGAATAATGCGAGTATAGAATGATCTGTTGTTGGTACAAGAAAGTTTTGTTATGGCCATATATTTATTTTTTCTTTATTTTTTTATGTTTTAATAAAAAAACGGCAATTATTCTGAATCAGGCCTCCACCCGAAATCGCGTTCAATTTTTTTTTAGTAGTTCGCGTAACCAACAGCAACATTAAAAGATTTATATTAAATCGGGGGATGAAAAAAAAATAAACAAAAAATGAATATATCTACTACCCTTATCGAGGCCTTTGAGGGCATTTAATTTTGTTTCCACGGAAACCAATGTCCTTTTCTTTTTTTTTCATTTGAGGACATTTTCTTTCGAAAGCCCCGAATTGACTATGAGAGACTTCCCAGAGTTTCATGGAATTGGTTTGGTTGTTTACTTCTTGTTGACACAAAAGTTCCCAGCAGCTATGATAATATCATATGGATTTGAACATCGAATATTATTGATAGTTATATATTTAACATCGATTGTACTATCGAATTTGCGGTAAGTGTACTGAATTTTTACGCTTCTTTGACTATTTTTTTCTGGGACGACAAAAACACTTAATTTATTCATTTTCCACCTTACCACTAGCAGATGATCCTAGGGCCACAAAATAAATCAGTACATATGATGCTAAATTTTATTAAAATATAGATATTTTTATCATGAACTTTTTTTCAGTCTTGATTTTTGGTTTACGTACTTGTTCATTTTACATGAACTGTTAACTGAAGTTTACATTTAAAAAAAAACTTCTTTTTCTCAATAAAAATATTTCTTTTAAATAAAAACATATTAACTATTTAATAAAAATATATTAACTAGTAGGTTAAAGGAACTGACAATACTGATTAGGACGAAACCTCTTTTCTTGGTTACTGACAGAATAGCCAACTGTACGGAAACCGAACTCTTTTTCCGACAGCGGCGATTGCTTTTCTTGTTCAAAATTCGTGTTACAGAATCGATATACTTTCGGTTTGGCCGTTCTATCGATAGTTTGATACAACTATGATATGATTTGTCTCGATGTGCCAAGCTCATCGATGACCCTTCACATCACTTTAGTCAGACTCTAATGGCAGGAACTCTCCGCTTGTCTGTTAGATTACTTTATCATCTTCTATTAACGTTCGTTTTGTTTGTCAATTTATTAAAGTTTAGGGGGATCTTTTTAGTTCCTCTCGATAAACATTTAATTAAAAAGACAGTTTTTAGAAACATTCCAAAAAATTAAACAAATTTCGCTACCTTCGTCAGTTTTAATCATCAAAAAAAAATATACTTCGATGAAATTTAATCACCGGCAGTGAACTTCCCCAGCCGATATCCTTTCAGAATCTATCGACTATTTGGGCTAAATAACAATAGTTGACTTACGAAGAGGCTTCTGAACCCTTGTAATAGATTTTGTGTCGATACATTTATTACATCGGCGGTTATTAGGCTTTTTGTGTTGGGGCTCCCTCTTCATTTCGGTTGATCCCGCTGAAAGTTAATAGGTGCTTTCCTTATGGGGTTTTGGGTGCACATATAACGGGCTTTAACTACAACGTCATATCGGCTACTAGCAGAGCGCTCTTTCGTCACTCTGTTGGACATGAGCCCGACTCTACTAAGAGAGTCTTAAAGTTTGCCTACCGTTAATTTTTATTCATCTTGGATAGGGGTCTTTAACGAGTACCTGACATAGACTCGGGATCATCGCTTAACGTCCCATCCGAAGGAAGGCGTGCTCAAATTTATTTTATTTCCCAGATAAAATAAACTAAGGGCCTCGACCGGGTTGTGAACCCACGTTCTTTTGAGCTCAGAAAGTAAGCACGTGCACTGAGCTACCGTCGCTCTCTATTTCGTATTGATTTGATACATTCATTCTGTCGAGAGTACATAGAAATATAGATATAATCGCAAGTTCGAGAGACGGCCGAGCCCTTAGTTTATTTTATCTGGGAGGTGAAATAAACTTAAGCACGCCGTCCTTTGGATGGGGCATTAAGCGATGGTCCCGAGCTTGAACGAGTCAGGTACTCGTTAAAGACCCCCCTACCCTAGGTGAATAAATATTTGGACTCCCAGTGACGAATGAGCGCTCTGGTAATAGGCGATGTGACCTGGTAGTTAAAGCCCTGGAGAGGGAGAGCAAAAACTTGGTGAAAGTTGCGCTGGGGAAGTGCATGCCGGTGATTCACCAACTTTTTTTAAATCTACTTATGAGTAAAAAAAAATAAATGTCAATTGGTTGTTCCCTTGCGAGGTTTATGGGTTTACAATTGAAATAAAAACTAGTTTTAAAACATGTACATCTTGGGAGTAAATTAGTTTTGAAACTAATTCAAAAGCAATTAATGGCCTATGAAAACGTGATTAAAATGGCAGGATAGTGTAATTAAATTTATTACTCGAGGAATGTTTTATTGCAATAGTACGCCTGCTAACCACTTACTTTAAATATTGCAGTTTTATGAAATTACAATTAAGTTGTGTAAATTGCTTTTTATGACCTGGCAAAAAAAAAAATTGTTTGATTAGTTTGTTATAAAAAATAAATCGAACAAAAAACTGAATTCACTCACTTTATGGTAACTCAATGAATTTTAGAAACTATTTACTATTGTTTCTTTCATACATTTTTTTTTCTTTTATTTATATAGATTGCAACTGTTGCTGAGTGCAACAACCAGCATCTATGATGTACTTATTAGATATGGAGGCGTGAATGGCTTGTGAGAAGAATGCCTCTCATTAGTAGGTCCTTGGGACGAAAATTTACCTGAATTGTTAGCACACTGCAAGTGTAAGCATGTCACAATAAGAAAAAAAATAAATAAAATAATAATAATAAAATAATAAAAAAAAAAAGGAATTGAAAGACAATTTTGATGGATGGGTAAGAGAGGTAATAAAAATGAAGGATGTTAGTGTTGAGAAATATTAAGAACGAAGATTATTTAAGGTGGCGGCAATAAGTTGCGGTTCCATTTCCTCTTCAACTTTCGTGGGGGGTTTTGTGGTAAGTGTTGTGAAGATAATATACCTATTTCTGGGTTTGTATTTGTGTAAAGTTTGTCAAAAAAGCGTTTGTATTGTTCGGGGTGCTGTTTGTATCATGAGATCGTTATGAAGTGTTCTGTTGTTTATGTACGAGTATGGTGCGTATCAGACTGAGGATTCTTCATTGAAACGGCTCAATTCGTTTTGTTGGATGTTTTTGTTGAACCGTATATCTGTGATCAGTGTCCATAACGGTCTCAGTAAGTGTAACAATTCCTCTTTTGTTTCATGTCTAATTTTGATCGTCGATTTAGAAGTCCGTAGACATTTCTTTCATATATTGAAATTCTAATTTGAGAAAGCTCGGACATATTGTAAAAAATTGTAATAAATAAATAATATAAACTTCTTTCATGAAGTATTGTCTATTTCACAAAAAGAAAATGTAAAACTGACGATTGTTTAATGACTAAACTAAATTTTTGAAGTAAATCTTTATCTAAATAGTTGTGCCATATATAATGACTGTATGGACACTTAATTTAGTATGAAGATTTAGATGCCCCTATGTAAGTCACAGATGTTTTTATTATTTCCCGAAGATGGGATGTGGGAGTGTCCCGAAATATCAAATAAAGACCTCTGGAAGAAATGCCGGAAAAAAGTAACCAACAACGAACCCAGAGAAACTATGAAATATATTTATATTCCTCTTCAAAAATGGCTTTTTTACTTCCCCAGCTCAACGATGTATAGTGTAAGTTACGTAATCTGTCAACAATCCGAAGAGTTTTCAACGGAATTTTTCGACTTTCTAATTCCAAAAATGGAAAACAAATGTATCGACACGAAATTTTATATACGTCGTCCTCTATAGACATCACCTATTGATTATCAGTCAAATCGGCCAAAGGGGAGGGGGTGATTAAGGGAGAGGCTTAACTCATAACTCCAATAACTAGTAATAGACGTAGAACAAAATTTTATATGTGAATTTAAAACCCCATAAGGATGACACCTATTAATTTTCCGCGGAATTGGCTAAAGGGAAGAGGAGATCAGAAGAGGTTCCCAACCCTAATAACTGCCAATATAACGAATATATAGTAAGGGATTTCAGAAGCCCCTATGTAAGTGAACTTAGGGCTTTTTAGCCCAAAAAGTCGATTGGTTTATGAGGGAGATTGAAAATTTGGTTCGTACTGGGGAAATACATTTTCAGCCAAGTCGACCAAAAGGAAGGGGGAGTTTAGGGGAGAGGCTTAACTTAATATTCCTGATAATTGTCGTTGAAATTGAATTTAATTGACACGAAATTTCATGTGTAAAATCAAATCCCTTTAAGGACGACACCTATAATTTTCAGCGGGATTGAAAATTTCAATTATATTAATATATTCAATTGTGGTAATTTCTTGTGTGGTCTTTTGTTTTTCTATTATTTAAATATTGTAAGGGGTACTTAAATCGTAATGTAGTTACGGAGAATAATTAATGAATTCAGTGAAACCCCTGCAATTTTCATTAGCTGCAATTCCACAATGAAGAAATGCCAAATAGCATCATACCGTTACTGCAGGGCTTTTCATCCAACATTTTCTTGGACCGTACATTTTTGATTCTGGGTATCAGTTTTTTCAAGAATCATACCCAGTTCCGGGTCTAAACCCGATGGTCGGGGTGCAGCCTCAAATTTGGAGATGTACGTTAAATAAAGGAAGGGTTCACATATGAGGAAGTTTTCTGCATGTAATTACATGGCTGATTTTTTTTTATTTTTTTTTTTGCGAAATATATTTGATATACCCCATATTATATTTGTGTTGATTTGAGTTATATTTGTGTTGCAGGGTTCTGGTGGGAGCTCCGACGGCTCAGACCAGACAGCCAGGTGTGACCCGGGGTGGAGCTGTGTACTCCTGTGAGATCAGCAGGGACGACGTTTGTGAACAGATCACCTTCGACAGGACTGGTGAGTAACCTATTGGCCCGATCCTCACCTAATACACACACAGAGTGTCACTCACTACCAGAGCGCCCTTTGTGAGTGTGACTCTACTGTGGCAATACTAAATTTTACCTACCCAGGCTTAATTACCTAATATATAAGGGATCTTTAACGAGTATCACATAGTCTCAGGAATATTGCTTAAAGTTCCAACTGAAGGACGGCGTGCTCTCGATTTACCGATGCCTATTATTATTTCACTTCTCCAACTGGTGGTTATGTAATCGATCAGAAATTCGATGTTCAGTTTTCACCGAAATATTTATATAGTTATCCCACACTCTGATTCATGAATATACCAACACTAAATTTTATAGTTATTGTGACTCATGCCCGGACTTTAACTACGAGGTCATATCGCCTACTACCAGAGCAGGGACGACGTTTGTGAACAGATCACTTTCGACAGGGCTGGTGAGTAATCTATTAGCCTGATCCTCCACTTATTTGTTATTACACAAACACAGAATGTGCTAATTGCTTCCTGGTATATCGCCTACTACCAGAGAGTTCTTTCGTCACTCTGGTGAAGATGAGCCCAACTCTACTGTGGGAGTCCTAAATTTTGCCTACTCTAAATTTTTATTCACTTAAGTCTTTAACGAGTATTTGGCATTGTACAAGCTCGGGACCATCTCTTAACGTCCCATCCGAAGAACGGCGTTTTAAACAAAATTTAAAATTGTATTCAGAGGGATAGTGAAAACTTGGATAATTTATTCGAGCTGGGGAAGTTCATTGCCGATCTTCCTGACTGACTTTCGTTAACTTTCAAAAGGAGTTTTTAAGCACTAAAAAGCCCATTGGTTCTTATATTAGCTATTAATATTTCAAATATAATGGAGTTAGCCTATACTCGTATGAGAACAAAATGTGAAAGTAAAGCCATGGCTAAATTTCTTTTATATTTTCTTAAGCTTGATCTCAATTTGAAATTGCCTTTCTCTTATCCGTGATTTTTTCTGTAATCCGTAAATTAGAATTACATGCTTTTCAGTTTATGTGCCATTACTATTAATTGACTGAAAGTAGGCAAATAATAGTTCAAACAGTATTTATTATGTCTTGAGATAGAAAATTGTACTTACCCTCTTTTTTGCTCTCTCTCCAAAATCAAACGACCGTTGGGATAAAAATCTATTATTTATGTGTTAAGCCCCCCCCCCCTCCCCCCTCCCCATCACCCGTAGTCGATTTGTCTGAAAATCAATAGGTGTTGCTATTAAAGATTCACATGTATAATTTCGTGTCGATACTTTCATCCTATCGGGAGATAGCGTATTCATAGACATTTACACAAACAGATTTTTTTTTTTTTAATTCTGGCATCAGGCGTTAAAAAACATGAAATTCCGTTGAAATTTCTAAACGATTACACGACTTCCCTTGTATTTCGTGTAACTGGAGAAGTAAAAAGTATGTATTCTGAGGTAGCGATATGTCAAATATTGGTTTTTAGCTAAATCGGTCAATTGGTTTTTGGAAGAAGAACTTAATTAATTGAAGAAAAACTTAATTAATTGATTAATTCATGCTGGGGAAGTACATTGACGGTGATTCTCCAATTATTTTTTTTAGTAATATAAATATTCCTATAGTTTTGATTCAATATACAAAAATGTCTGCTGTGAAAGGTAGACAAAATTTTGAGTTATTCATTCCTAGGGGTAATAAAGTATACAAATAAAACAGTAATAATTGAAGCAATTTTAGCATTTTTCTCAAATTGCTGCAGACAATTTAAGAAATAAATTTAAGAACTCATTAGGGCAATTCAAAATAATTTCAAAGACTATTAAATAAGTCCGAATAATTAAAAACCGTTAACAATTAAAAGTGAAAATTATACATGTTTTTATTAATTTTTTATTTTTATTATTTATTTTTATTTTTTTAAAGTTGATCTCAATTGTTAACTCGTTTAACATCAGGACATGGTGGATAAGTGTCTTTACTGGACTGAGAGATGTGAAGCGAAATTTAAAATTGGTCTAAACGTATATAGGGTAGTTAAACTTTGAATATACATGTTACCAAGAATGTGGTTATACGTTCAATATATATGTTACCAACAATGTGGTTATACTTTGATATATATGTTACCGAAAATGTGGTTATACGTGGAATATATTATGTTACCAAGAATGTGGTTATACGTTAAATATATATGTTACCAAGAATTTTAAATGCGTACCCATAACCTCTTAAGGAGATTTTCAAGCTAAATCCAATAAAATGGAAGGGCACCAGGGGGCTAAATTTAAAAACAGGAGTCATTCATTATATCAATCCAAAACTTCACCTAGACCACTTGGCAGAAAAAAAAGGGGTGGATTAAGAGGACGGGAGGGGGGGGGAGGGGGCACAAGTCAAATAATACCAATGTTGCGGTCGTTTAGTTCAATATTATTGAGAGATATCTATTGATTTTTGGCTAAACTAATTAAATTAGTGTACTCTCTCCCTTCTAGAGGGTGTCACTATACCTGTCTAGTTTAGTTCCATATCACTTCTTCAACTAGTTTCCAGGGAAGTAGGTTCTCGCTCCCAGTTACTTGTTTTGTGATTCTAGCTTCCACATACTTTTTTTTTACTTCCTACTGCCCCAGACGTCTCCTCAAAAGTCCAGTCATTGCAGGCCAGGTAAGTGCATTTATTCGGCTATTAGGGACCATTGGCCAATGTTTCATTTTAGCCGGAGAACCCTCCTGATCTGTGAAGAACCATAGAAATTTCGCTTCCATGCTTATTTTCTCAATCTGTCCACTAATGCTACTAGAGGTTTTATATGTTGAACATAACCTCGCTACCCATCCCTGTGTTGTGTGTGTATACGGTCAGGTGTATACAGTCAACATGGCATGAAGTACGATGATTCAGAAGTCCTGTGTAAATCAACTATTGATATTTTTCCAAAATGGTCAGGAAGTTATAGAATTATACTTGGTGTACAATAAGTTGGGGAGAGGTCGCTGATAGCTCAGAAGTAGCGTGGTTGGCTACTGTGCTCAAGATCGAGGATTCATGAGTCCTTAGGTTTTTTTTAATTGGACGCTGAGCCATGGTCCAAAACCATATGAGGTACACCATATGACAGGAAACTAATCCCTGGGCAGGCAAAATGTAGAATAATGTTCACCAGAACGACGAAAGAGCGCTCGATAGGAACACGTAGTTAAAGCCCGGGTTCTACGGATAACAAGAACTTGAGAGGTCTCGTTGGAAAGATAACGACCAGACACCAACACTTAAATCTTCAATGAAATTGGTGAAAGTTGTGCCTCATTTTGAAAGGTCTTTCAACGATTTAGTGAACATGAAGCGACCCTAGTGTAGGCTAGAGTCAATATTATGATGCCATTAAAAAGAGTAAGTCACCAGCTTTCCAACGAGCTTTCTCTCATATTTAAACTATAAGTGGAACGGAAGATATTCAGGTGTTTCTGAACTTTTTGAACATTCGGTGTCATAAGCAAGACTGGTGCTAACAAGCAGACAGACAGACAAACCCCACTCCCCGGAAATATGCATTTGAATGTAAGTCACGGTTGAGGGGTGGTGATAAAACCCAGGCTGGGAACACCCAATGTGTCAGGAAGGACGCGCTCCTTGTTAGTCTTCCGTGTCAATACTCGACAATAGTTCAGGACACTTCGTTCAATACTCTGCATGATCACATATTCTCAAGATACTATTCGAAGAGCAAGGATACTCTTTCAATACTGAGGATACACTTCCAATAATCGAAAGAAATACTTATTATTTTGTCTAATCAGGTTACCTAAGATGCATTTTCTCTGCACTGGTTTATTTATCTAGGATGAGAGAACTAACGAGTACCTGACATCGAACAGGCTAGGGACAATCGCTTTACGTCCCATCCGAAGGAGGACGTGCTCAAGGTTTCTTATTTTACCTCCCAAAAAAAATAAAAATAAATAAATTATAGAAAATGAATGAACTTTGGATTTCGACGGAAGGGCCATTTTTGTTTAAAAAGATTTCCTGTTTTTACTTGATAGACACACAGCTCAAAAGATGATTTGGACAATTGAAATCAATCATCGGACGACGATCAGCATTATCTTTTGAGAACAAACTTCACATATACATCACAATATTAAATCCCATCTGGACTTACGGTATCTAGACAAAAAAACAAATATACAACGCCTTCAGTCACATTGCCGATGCGCAGTTTTACGTTTCCAATCTTACATTGAATAATGACTTTAACGTCCCATTTGTACCCTCTCTCATCAAGATGCAATATCAGAATTTTCATGACAAACTCCATCATCACGCCAATACACTTATACAACAATTATCCACAAACACCCTCCCCACAAATCCACCACGACACCTCAAGCGGATATGGCAGAGGGACCTTGCTCCAGGACTAACCTGGACTCATCTTCGGTCACGTACCTCAGCAATTAACGTTCCATCCGAAGGACAACGTGCTCAAGAATGATGAGACCTTATGAAGCAGATATTCCATGAGCCGACCTTCTATAATCCAATGTTTACACAGATGACGTAGCCTTCTTCCAACAACCCCCGCTCTAAGGCGAACTATGCTTCCTGTTATGTGCAATCCTTTATATTTGTATTCACCTAGGATAGAGGGGTATTTAACTTGTATCTGACATCATAAAGGCTCAATTAACGTTACATCCGAAGGACAACGTGCTCAAGATTGATGAGACCTTATGAACACAGTACAGCCACGCACTTGACACTGCACTAGTTAACGCATTACTAATAGCAATAATTGCTAGCAATAAATTAATAGAACATTTAACAAAAATAGTATCTAATTACCTCTGAGCTACCAGCACCCTCAATTAATATACGATCGTATACATTTCTATTTAAGAATTTGTTTAGAAAGAAGAGAGAATCGTATTTCTGTGCTGTATTCAAACACAAGTTCGTATTGAAGATGAGCTCTACCTGATAGTAGCTTGCCAGCACACAGCAACTTACGATAGGAACAGGCCCATATGGAGTTGTAAATATAGACAAGCCGTTATGGAGATCTGCGTCTCTGATAGATCCCTCGATACAATCTCCTTTGCCTATTTACCATACCTGGACCAAGTAAGACGTCCTTTACTCTTCCCTTCTTCTGATCCGCCATTTAATAGACATCGACTTTTTTTTTATATACCCTTCAACTTTTTTTTTTTTTTTTTCAAAAAATATTACTTTTGTTGAAGAGACATGTTTTATGTGGGAGAGACGCGTCATTACACGCAGCTTTGTAACTTTACATATGTACGTTATATGTGATAATCTACATGGCTATAAACACTTTTGTACATAAATCTGAAAGGGGTTAAAGATCTTTTACAGGACATTTATAGGCAGACTAGAGAGTATTGGTCACGTCAACATGTCGTGTACTTTGCAAGGGGCAACAAAACTGACTGAAGGAGTACTGAAAATTCCTCTTTACGTCACATGTGGAAAAATATTGTCGAGTAGATCAGATCACACATTGAAGTGTTTCATATATGGATAATAAATACATAGGGTGTTAATGTGAAGATGAAACACCGTAAATTAGTGATTATGTTGTCGCTCTTTCGCCAAAGCCAAGAGGTCGTTTCACCTACTACCAGAGCACTCATTCTTCGCTCTGATGCACATGAGCCCGACCCTATTGTGGGAGTCTAAATTTTGCCTACCTAGGTTTATTCACCTAGGGGTCTTTCACTTAACGTCCCATCCGAATGATGGCGTGCTCAAGATTTATAGTAATTTATACTCGCTAAACACGGTTCTGATCAGTGTTAAAAAATGTTGGAATGTGAATCCAATGTTTACGTAGATGACGTAGCCTTCTTCCTACAACCCCCTCTATAAGGCGAAGTATGCTTCGTGTTACGTACAACCCTTTATATTTTTATTCACCTGGGATAGAGGGATGTCTAACTAGTATCTGACATCGTACAGGCTCAATTAACGTTCCATCCGAAGGACAATGTGCTCAAGATTGGTGAGACCTTATGAAGCAGATATTCTTATCGATACATCAACAGTTATAAGGATTATAAGATTTTGGATTAAGGCCCCCTTAATTTTCCTCTTCCCTTTTGTCGATTTTACGGACAACTAATGTCCGTATGGGGTTTTGAATTTAAAAATAAAGTTTTATGTCGATATATTCGTTACATTTGGCTGAAAGTCAGTGACACACAAAGAGACACATAGATAATCTTTTCTTTCATTTTTGGAATCGGTCCTCTATAGTTCGTATATCTGGGGAAGCAAAACAACTTATTATTAAGACCATAATTTCAATAATAACTTATCCTCTTACAGTTAGTTATTGTGACTCATGCCCGGGCATTAACTTCGAGGTCATATCACCTACTACCAAAACGCTCTGTTAGACGTAAGTCCTACTCTACTGTGGCACTCCTAAATTTTGCCTACCCTAAATTTTTATTCACCTGGGATAGAGGGATGTTTAACTAGTATCTGACATCGTACAGGCTCAATTAACGTTCCATCCGAAGGACAATGTGCTCAAGATTGATGAGACTTTATGAAGCAGATATTCCATGAGCCGACCTTCTATAATCCAATGTTTACGTAGATGACGTAGCCTTCTTCCAACAACCCCCTCTATAAGGCCAACTATGCTTCGTGTTACGTACAACCCTATATACGTATATCTTCTCCAAATGGACTTCCATATCTGCTCGCATCTGACATTCCTTTTTAATTTTTATAACCGTAATTTCTCTTTTTATTATTAGACAAGAAGAGATTTCATTGTGACATTTAATATGAATCATAAACTCTTTTTCAAATTCCTGTATAGTTCATGTTTTGATATGTTCAAACATTTAGTGCAAGAAGCGCAGTTAATATAAAACTGCAGTAAAATGTGTAGTTCCATATAGAAAGTTGGTATGCATAGATAAGATATAAATAGAAAAATGCTTGCATCTAAAATATTTGTATTCATATTCTCTAATCCCCTGCATGTTATTAACAATATAATATTATCAACAATTAACGATAAATATATAGATACATTCTAACTGGAATTACGTATAAAAAGTCGTGAATCACCGGTAATGTTCCCCAGCACAAATAAACAATTATGTGTTCGCTCTCCCTCCAAAACCAGTCGACCGTTTGCGCTAATAATCAAAAGTTTACTTATATAGGAGGCTGAAACGTGGTAGGTGTTGTCCTTATCGGGTTCTGAACACACATATAAAATTTCATATGTGACAGTTATTATAACTCATGCCCGGACTTTTAACTACGAGGTCGCCTACTATCAGAGCGCTCTTTCGACACTCTGCTGGACATGAGCCTGACTCTACTATGGGAGTCCTAAAGTTTGCCTACGCTAACGTTTTATTCACATAAGGGGTCTTTAACGAGTATAGTGACATCAAACAGTCCAATCCGAAGAACGGCATGCTTTAATTTATTTTTCCTCTCAGATAAAATAAACTAAGGCCCTCGGTCGGGTCTCGAACCCAACGATCTTGAGCTTAGTAAGCAAGCACGCATACCACTGAGCTATGTGAGCGATATTTCACTTATAAATGAAATACGTTATCTTCCCATTGTTTTGTTTTTGACCAGAACCCGGTTTTCAACGCAACAGCGTCATCATCAGTAACACGTCCCACTCGTACAGCTTAGAGGCTAAAGTACTGAAGTTCGGATGGGATGGGCCACTAATGATGACACTTTTGTTTAGGAAATTACTTCTGGTCAAAACAGTGTCAAGACACATTTTATTTCTATGAGACATATAACGTTTTCTGCCGATACATCCATTCTAACAGCAGTTATTAGAGTGTTTGAGTTAAGCCTCCCCCCTAATTCCCCCTTCCTCTGGCCGATTTGACTGAAAATTGATAGGCGTTGGTCCTTATGGAGTTCAGGACACACTTATAAAATTTCGTGTTGATACGTTCATTCTATCGAGAGTTATCGTATAGGCTGACTGACATACAGAAATTTTTGTTTTCATTTTTGGAATCTGAAGAACGGAAAACTTCTCCGCATCTAATTTCTGACAGATTACATAACTGCTTCTATACTTCGTATATCTTGGGGAAGTAAACTTAGAGAGAAACGTATGAAAAGATTGTTTCACCCAATGAGTGGGACTGTAGCACCCATAGATCGTGTAAGATGTGACAGACTGTCGACGTACAATACGGTCACGAAGGCAATACCTCTCTAAGGAGAACGTGAAAAATAGGTAGTTAGTTGAGGAGAAAGGTGAAGAGCGATACGGTCCAACGGATAGGGGATCTACGGGGCACTAATTGCAGCTCTGAGTGCACACTGCACAAGTGCATGTTCAGAGATGCACTTTCATGACATCCAGCCCTATTTACTTGGCTCACGTCATCGCTATAACTAACTTGTAAGAGCTTGATTGTTGGAAAACCTGAATTTTAAAAAGCCTTCTAGATCAAAGTTCTAGTGTAACAAACTATTTACAAAAAATGACGTCAATGAGTTACCGGCTATATATTTCCCCAGCGTAAATTAATAAACTCAATTTATCGATTGGGTTCATAACTATTGATGTATTCCTGAGGGTGCCGGCGGCTCAGTGGTATTCGTGCTTGACTTCTGAGCTCAAGATTGTGGGTTCGAAACCCGACCGAGGCCCTTAAGTTTATTTTATCTGGGAGGTAAAATAAACTTAAGCACGACGTCCTTCGGATGGCACGTTAAGCGATGGTCCCGAGCCTGTACGATGTCAGGTACTCGTTAAGGACCCCTACCCTAGGTGTATAAAAATTTAGGGAAGGCAAAATGTAGGACTCTCTCAGTAGAGTCGGGCTCAAGTCCACCAGAGTGACGAAAGAGCACTTTGGTAGTAGGCGATATGACCTCATAGTTAAAGCTCGGGCATGAGTCAAAAACCTAACCTAACCTGTAAAAAAAAAATATTACGAACGAATATGAGTCAAAGTGGCAGTAAGTCGCGGTTCCATCTTCCCTTCAATCTTCGTGGGGGGTTTTGTGGTAAGTGTTGTGAAGATAAAGTACGTATTTCTGGGTTTGTATGTGTGTAAAGTTTTCTAAAAAACCGTATGTAAGTAGTTTGTATTGTGTTGGGTACTGTGTGTATCATAAGATCGTTATGATGTGTTCTATTGTTTATGTATGTTATTAGTCTGTGTTATGTCTAATTTTGATCGTCTATTTAGAATTCCTTAGAGTATTTTGAGTCGACGGTTCAGCGTTTTTCGTGTGAGACATATGTGAGGGTTCCATGTCAGTCTTCGATCTAATGTCAGTCCTAGGTATCGTACAGTATTAGTTTGAGGGAGGGGCTTGTCCTAGATGAAAACGGGGGGGGCATGTTTCTCGTCGAAGTGTAAATGATTTTTCTGTATTAAGTTTCATTTTCCATGTGTTGCACCAGTTTTCAATTTGTGTGAGATGGTGTTGTAGTGTAATTGAGGCGACTATGTGAAGTTCAGCAGCAGCTAAGATGGCGGTACTGTACAATTTAAAAAAAAATAACCCTACATAACTTTCTTAACACAATCTTATATTCAGTGAAGCCAGTATACTTTAATTCAACTAATTATTTTCTTTATTTTTTTTTATTTACGTATTTAATTTTAAAAAAATAATAAAAATTAAGATGGAAATAAGAGATTATTACCTTCGTAAGTAAAACAGTCTTCTTAGTGTCTACTTTTTATTTTTGACAAAGTTAGTATAATATAGCCTGGAATTATACTGTACTGTCTAGATAAATGGAATGTGAACACTAAGATAGAATCAGACATTAAAGTTATTATCATCAGAAGGTACAACACTATAAGATTATTATCCAAGATTTAAAAAAATAAATTTGATAATAAGAGAATATAATGAAATGTATATTCTTTAATCTTAGCCATATTTCTGAGTAGTTGTGGGCTTAACTGTCATCGTTGGAAAAATATATATGTATTACTATAAAAAGGAATGAAAAGATCGTCGGTGATTCACCGGCTATGTACTTCCCCAGAACGAATTAATTAAGTGTTTGCTCTCTCTCTAAAATCATTCCACCTTTTGGGATTCATATACATTGTGATGTGTGATAATAAAAAAAATGTAATGATAAATCAAATAAATATATAAATTATAATTGAGTTAATAATAAATAAATAATTAAATAAGATTACCACATTTCCTGTAGAAATTGTAGCTGGTCTTCTACTAAATTTTGATTTCTACAGTAATTTCCGAAAAGGGCCCTAAAAAATATCGGAAGTTCAAGACGTACAATTTTGAAGAAAGTGCACGTATTTAAAAAAAAAAATCAATTATCAAATTTTTAATTTGGATTTCTTCTAAATATAATAATGAGATGCCGCATTGTTTTCCAAAATTTGTAAAAATGTTCAATCTAATCCAAAGGTATAAATTATCTTAGTGGGTTCACAGGGAAAATGAATAGCATCTATGCTTAATTTTATTTTTTTCTTTAGAATTATGGGGTTGGTAAACATAAAATTCCGGTCAAAACTGAACACTGAATTTCTGACTGATTACGTAACTTCTACACATAAGTACGACACCTACCATTTTTCATTCAGTCAACTATTCATTTTTTGCCCAAACGGTTGATTGGTTTGGAGAGAGAGCGGAAACTTCATTGATAACTTCGTGCTGGGGAAGTACATAGCCTGTGATTCACATTGCCTTTGTAACTTGTATCTGATTAGCATGATATATCCTTTATATATCCGATAGATAGATTTGGCATGTATCCAATATACAAATGTTTTGGCATTGGTTGAATGAAAGGCTGCCAAAGAGATGCTCCAATCTTCAGATAAAATCTTAATTAATTTTGTTGCAAATTTAAATAGATTGGGATGATTGGCCCGAGGTACCACGTGACCTCTCTCATCTCACCCATTCCGCGATCCTTGTGACATTTTTTTTTTTGCCTGTTATTTATAAAGATACAACGTTGCTAGGGTGCAACAACCAGCATCTATGATGGTGTATGTTGGCGTGAATGGCATGTGAGAGGAAGGCCACCCAGTGGTAGGTCCTCGGGACGAAAATTTATCTTGATTATTAGAGGGCGCCGGTAGCTCAGTGGTGTGCGTACTTGTCTTCTGAGCTCAAGATAGTGAGTTCGAAACCCGACCGAGGCCCTTAATTTATTTTATCTGGGAGGTAAAATAAACTTAAGCACGCCGTCCTTCGCATGGGACGTTAAGCGATGGTCCCGAGTCTGTACGATGTCAGGTACTCGTTAAAGACCCCTACTCCAGATGAATAAAAATTTAGGGTAGGCAAAATTTAGGCCACAGTAGAGTCGGGCTCATGTCCACCAGAGTGTCAAAAGAGCGCGGTAGTAGGCGATATGACTACGTAGTTAAAGCCCGGGCATCAGTCATAAAACCTAACCTCTTAATTATTAGGACAAGAACAGAAAAAAAATAAAGAAATAAAATAAAATAAATAAATAAAAAGGAATTGAAAGACAATTTTGATGGATGGGTCAGAGAGATGATAAGAGTGAAGGAAAATAATGTAAAAAAAATATATTAAGAACGAATATGAGTCATGGGGCAGTAAGTCGCGGTTCTCCATCTACACACATACAAACCCAGAAATACGTACTTTATCTTCACAACACTTACCACAATAACCCCCACGAAGGTTGAAGAGAAGTTTTCTAAAAAACTGTATGTAAGTAGTTTGTATTGTGTCGGGTACTGTGTGTATCATAAGATCGTTTCATCGTATATAAACAACATAACACTTCATAACGAGACATTTAAAAAAAATAATAATAATTTAAATGTGTAGAATGAATAAATAAAATAAATCGCCAAAAATAAATAACTATACAAAAATTGACAAAACAGTATCCACAATTCAGTATCCATACGAGAGGGAGACCAAAAACTATTGATTAATTCGTGGAGGAATCACCGACAAATTTTATTTCCCCAGCTTCACGGAGTATAGGAGAAGTTATGTAATCAGTCAAAATTCGATGTCGAGTTTTCAACAGAATTTCATGTTTTCCGACCTCTAGATTCCAAATATGAAAAATACGATAACTCCCAATAGAATGAATGTATCGACACGCGATTTTACATGTGTATCCAGATCTGTCAAGGACGACACCTACCGATTTCCTTCCAAATCGGGGAGGCTTAACACAATAAACTTAATAACTGCCGATGTAATGAATGTATCAACATGACATTTTATAACTTAATTCTAAACCCCATAAGGATGGAACGTCTTAATTGTCCTCGAAATCGGTCAAAAGGAAGGTTCATTAGCTTTGGAGGGGGAGCGAAAACGTAATTGATTAATTCTTGCTGGGGAAGTACATAGACGCTGATTCACCGACATTCGCATCGAAGCTCATTACAGCTAAGATAATTACCTCAAGATTATAATCTCAAACTGCTATCCGTTTCAAAGACAACTTAAATTTCTCAAGCTGGTACTTCATTTGCATAGTCAACGTGTGAACTTAATGCAAATTACACTCTGAGACGAATTGGGTCATATTAATTAAGGTTGTTGTCTGATTTTATCAGAAAACTTCTTAGATAGAGAGGGTTTAATACTTCGCAATGAATTTAGCGCTATATTAATTTAAAAGAAAAACGCAAAATTATGATTCATGTTTAAATATCGTTTTTAAAGTCCATTTGTAAAATACCTATCCAGCCATTGACGCAGAATGGAGGGCTCGGACTAGAGGATTATTGTGGGAACTAAGAAGGGAAAATAATTTTTTATACTTGGATTTAGCGACTTCGGTGACAAAAGGTACGTTAAGGTCAGAGTGAAGAGTTTTGTTGGAGACGTAATAAGGAGCATTGGCTATTTTACGAAGGATTTTGGATTGAAAGGATTGAATGCGCTGGAGATTGGAAGTCTTGGCAGAACCCCGTAAGTCCACATAGGTTTGAGTACTGCGTTATATATTACATTAGTCGTTTCGTTCCCAGAGTTAATTTGAGTTGGTGACGATGTATTGAATGTTTGTGAATGGTCAGATATGTCGACTAAATAAAATAAACAGTGTAAAAAGACTGAGCTGGGCTGGGGTGAAATATGGTGGGAGAGCCTCCATCTGACGTATGGTAATGTGTTGAGTCAGAGCCGACTTTCATCGGCCGCCGTCAACCTCCCCTCTTGGTCATTGTATCCCCTCCAAGCATGTTTATGCTAATTTCTTGGTCTGCATCTGCCGCTACTGGTTCATCCTTTGGGGCGACTTGAAAATCTGCCATTCACGGAGCGCTATTCTAAGTATCGATCATATTTTACGAGAATTCGAGGCTATATCTCGACTCATACGTTCGTTTTTGTTCTTCCTTTTGAGAGTCATTTGATTTATGAATTTGAGGCTACAACAAAGCTCTCACATAAGATTCCGCTTTCCCTCTGAAATTCTGAGCTCTTTATTTGATGGACCCATACCATCTGTTTCTCCTGTTTTTATAAGGGGGTCTCTGAATCAAAGCTACACGCGTTACATAGACCCAGGTCCATGCATCGTTCTTGACTTGGACACGGGTCTGAAACCGTGGATCCAAGTCCGGGTCTGGAACCAGGTTTAGAGAGAGAGCGGAGAATTACGTATGAGTCGGGGTGACTCTTATAAGAACAAAAACTCAGAGATCGAATAAATCTCTAAAGTGCAATAACAGATGAGTCCTCCAAATAGAGATCAAAGGCTTACAGTGAGAACGATATAGATAAGTATAGAGATCGAATGTCGGGATGTAGCCTTAAATTCAGCGATCGATGGTCCTTCAAAAGAGCAAAAACAGAAAATAAGGGTCCAACAAATAAAGAGATCAAAGGTTTAGGGGGAGAGCGGAAACTTATGCCTGAGACGGGATGTAATATTAAATTCAGAGATTGAAGGATCTTCAAAAGATCAAATACAGAAGGTTAGGATGCATCAAATAAAGATATAAAAGGTTATGAGAGAGAGAGAGAGAGAGAGAGAGGAAATTTATGCCTGAGACGGCATGTAGTCTTAAATTCAGAGATTGAAGGATCTTTAAATGTTCAAATACAGAAGGTTAGGATGCATCAAATAAAGAGATAAAAGGTTACGAGAGAGAGAGAGAGAGGAAATTTATGCCTGAGACGGCATGTAGTCTTAAATTCAGAGATTGAAGGATCTTTAAAAGATCAAATATAGAAGGTTAGGATGCATCAAATAAAGAGATAAAAGATTACGAGAGAGAGAGAGAGAGGAAATTTATGTCTGAGACGGGATGTTGTCTTAAATTCAGAGATTGAAGGATCCTCAAAACACCAAAAACAGAAGGTAAGGATCGAAAAATAAAGAGTTTAAAAATGTAGTAGGGCGGAAACTCAAAAATCGTAGTAACTGCCGATGTAATGAATTTATCAAAAAAAAATTTAATATGAGGTCGACTGGTTTTGTAGTGGGAGCGTAAAGTTAATCGATTATATCATACTGGGGAAGTACATTGATGATTCACGGCCGACTTTTTAGAATATCGCACGTAATCAGCTTCAGGTGAAGTAATACAGCGCAAAGTTACTCCCGTACAACGCCAGATAACCTGCTAGCTCATGAATATAATTCATATAAATAAAAGTTGTTGCTTACCCTAAGGATCTTAATCGTGGATTATAGGACTAGGTATGAATCTATAATAAGGAGTAGAATACGTTAGGTGCTTATCTCCATCAGCAATGGAGCAAACGGAAGATATACAACCTGGAATATTAAATTCCATGAACCGACAAAAGTATCAAATTATATTTTTGCTAACTGCGAAATATCATGAAGGTTATTTTAAGTAAGTTATTATTATTACTGCGCTTCCTCTCTTAGGAAATGACGAAGTATGATAAACGTGAAGTATTTGCTAATTTTAAAGTTTAGGAAGTTAGGTCATCAGATAGTCGTTATAAAGCCGATAAAATATGAATAGTTGTAGAGGGCGCCGGTATCTTTGAGGTAGCGTGCTTGTCACCAGCACTTAAAAAAATTGAGCATGCCGTCCTTCGGATGGTCCCGAGCCTGTACGATGTCAGGTATTCGTTAAAGACCCCTACTCTAGGTAAATTAACCTGGCCAAAATTTAAAACTCCCACAGTAGAGTTGGACTCATGTACAGCAGCGATATGACTTTGTAATTAATGCCCGGGCATAAGTCACAATAACTAATGAGTAACTAACAGTAATAACTACCAAGTAGTGTACTTGTATATTGAGCTCGAGATCGCGGGTTCGAAACCCGGCGGGGGTCCTCCATCTTGGACCCCCATGACCTCGTAGTTAAAGCTCGTCACACTAACTAACCTGCTTAAAGTTACTCTGGGCGTACCTGCAAGTATATTATAAACTTATTAAAATAATTTTTATTAATATAAAAATACCTATTTCGGTTGTGATGTATAAAAATAATATACACATTAAAAAGATTAAATTATAAACATTAAAAAATTAATTATATTTATTTTTATATAAAAAGCAAATTTATTTTTAAACAAATGAGTAAAAAAACAAAACACGGCCATCAGCTGTTTTTTTAGTGTGTGTGTAGTGTAGAGTCGGGTCGAGGCCTGGGAGGATGGCGACGGGCTGAGTGAACATGGACAGTGGTGTTTAGGCTTCAGATATATCTGAGTCGAGCCCCACTCTCTGGTCATTCCTTCCCTTCGGCCGATTCTGCTGAAAATTCGTGTCGTCGTTATGGGGTTTGAATGTCCATATGAAATTTTGTGTCGATACACTCAATCGGCAGTTATATTAGTTTTTGTGTTAAGCATCCCGTAAACCCCCCTTCCCTTTAGCCAATTTATCTGAGACTCAATAGGTATCGTTCTTAGATGATTCTGGATACAAATTCAAAATTTTGTGTCGATACATTAATTCTATTGGGAGTTATCGTTATCATAAACACACAAACAGACATAATTTTTCTTTTACAGTAACATTTTACCAATACAGTAACAAATTTATCAATAAACATATTTCACACTATAACGCAATCAATCTCCGATAAAATAATTAATTTGTTAAGTATTGATGACGATGATGAAAAAATCAATAACATATTTATTTTCGTAACTGATAGTTTAAAATTTAGAAAAACAGTTTTATTATGATTTGCCCTCTCGCTTACCTTATACATTTCAATATAACACATTTCACAACAGTTGGTATTTTTCTTTTCTTTACTTCGGCCCATATTTATAATTTTGTATTTTCCAAAATTAATTTTTGGAAATCAAATATATGAGCCTTGTTGAAGAATAATTTTGAAGTGGTAGAGACACATAAATGAAGATATTAGGACAGTTATAAGTTGAGGTATTAATCTAAAGAGGTTTCAACCGATAAGTTATACTGTCCTACCTTATAAGCCCTCAAAGATCTTTTTCATTCTTTGTATTCAAATGATATATGACAAAACTAGTTTGAGTGTTGGAGGAACCTGATAATGGACCAACTGTTCAACTCTAATGACCTAAGTCCTAAAGGCTAATGAAGACATCTTGGATCAGGCTATTTGTCCCTGCTCTTTTGAACAATAGCTCACCGAACCAATTAACAGGGGGGGGGGGGGTCAAAAAAAAAAAGGAGCAATCAATTTATATCCGTGCGTTGAGACCACCCGATCTCACCTGTCTTAATTTGTACCTAATTGGCTCTGAATCACTCCAGAGCAGTACTCAACGTCTTCAAGTTCTTCCGCTTTACGAGAAGACATATATATATTTTTTTTTATTCTATTATTTATTCTACAATCTGTACAAACAATAACAATAAGCAGAAGTGATGACTTTAAGAAGACATGATGAAATAATAAGCAATACAAAATATTTAAAACATAATAAGAAGGAAAAAAAAAGAAATGAATAATCACAAAATAATAACAAACATAGTAGGCAAAAAAAGTATTTGCACACCATAAAAATTTGGGTTTAATTTTAACTACTAACGGAGAATAACATGAAATTAATTTGTTTTATTCTATAATTGCTTAGATTCAAAAATATAATAGCAGTTGTCTAAAAAAAAATAATTTAATAATTATATCAACACAATTAACAGAATTTCACGCAAAAAAAGTATTTGCACGCTCATATTATTATACATATTACAATTATTAGTTTGTTTCGGTAGAGCTAATTCGTTCGGTAGTTTGTTTCGTTGTTTACAAACAAATAAGGATTAATATGCACTATGATTCAGTTGAACTTTGTGTTTGAATTGATTAACATGCCGAAGAAAAACGAAATATCGCGTTCTGATCGGGAAAAAATCATTTTTTTGCGTGAGTTAGGCAAAAGTTACCGTGAAATCGGAAAAATCGGGTTTTCAACAGTTAATATTGTTAAAAAAAAAAGAATTGACTGGTAGTGTTGAAAACAAACCCCGGAAAGGACGACCATCCAAACTCACGCATCGACAAAAACGTGAAATAGTGCGAAATGCTCTTAAAAATCCAAAATCTAGCGCGCAAAAAATTGCTGATGACTTGGCGACAACATCGCGGAATGCTGTTACGTCACAAACAATAAGGAACGTTCTCCATAATGAGGGAATAAAAGGAAGGCGCCCTCAAAAGAAAGAGAGGAAAACATTGTTATTTTCAGGCTGTGCAAATATGTATTTTGGGTAAAATTTTGTTAATCCTGTTACTGTTAAAGTTAAGTTAGTTATTATTAAATTTTTAAGGACAACTTCTTGAATCTTCTTACATTTAGACAAGAAAAAAATTTTTATTGTGTTATTTACAATTACTTATTGTCGTTAAATAAAAAATTTCATGCTGTGCAAATACTTTTCTTGCCTACTATACAAAAATAATAGACAGAATACGTAATAAATCAATAGTAAATGAATAAACAGAAAGCATAAAATGAGAGAAATAAAACAAAAAAATAAAATAAATAAATAAAAAATAAATAAAATATATAAGAAACTGGACGAGGACAGCACCAGTAGGACTCCCGCACACTGGCATATAGCACTCTCCAACTAGTGGAGAGGGGAGGAGGCTGACCCTCCCACCACACTGCCCAACTATCCACTGTCCAGCAGTGGAGGAAGACCAGGAGGCGGGGCGTCGAAAGGATAGAGGCGTGAGGGGAGAATCCGGTCATCACCAGCACTCCCTTAAAAATGTGAAGAAATAATAATAATAATAATAATAATAAATAATAAAATAAATAAAAAAAAACATAGAACGCACAAAAAAATAAAAAAAATAAGAAGAGAGATAGATCGAGAAGATATTAATCAGAAAATCGATGTTGAGCTTACACTGGTATTTAATGTTTTCCGATTTCCTGATTTCAAAAATATTTTTTTTTGTATTTATTTATCTTACGTCACAACTATGTAAAAATTGCACAACCAGCGGCTGGGCTGACATATACTATACAAAAGATAAAAAAAATAAAATAATAAAAATAAATATGACATGAAAGGCTTGAGAGAGGTAAAACAGCCAGCGGTGAACCCTCATGACATCACTTCATAACATATATCTATGCCAAACTCTCTCTAATCTTCTTGGGGGATTGTGGGGTAAATTTGTATTTAACATTTTGTGAACTTCCGGATTGGTGTGTATGTACATCTTGGTGTAGAAACGTTGGTATAAATGTTGTCATTCCTTTCGGTGGACAGTGTCGTCACTGGCTGCTGGTCGAGTACTGTGGGCGAGCGCTTTCGATGTGAAGACATTGTGAAATTTGACAAATGTGATTTAGTAAAAAATTTGAGAATAATCAATGTTATAATATATGATTGGAAAAGTTATTTATACACAATTCTGTATTTAGGTGAGTCCTGATCTGTCTTTTTAATAATATGTGAAAAAATAGTTATGAGAATTGTAATTATAATGTTGTTGTTATTTAAAAGAATTTGTATTTTTAGAATTGAAAATGACAACAAGTCGAAACGTCTAATGAAATAAAGAAATATTGTTTTAATATAAAAATAACTCAATTGCCTCAAATGACCATATTGAAACAGTTTATTGGTTTTGGAGAGAGAGCGAAAATTTAATAGAATAATTCGTTGTGGGGAAGTACACTGCCCTGATTCACCAAATACTTATTTTATTTTATTTTAGTCTGCCACTCGACGTGAACTCCTTAAAGACGATATAAATGAGCGTTATTATTTCTTTAAAATAAAAACAAATAAAAAATATACAATTATCTGTATAAAGAAATGACTCATAATCTATGGTATAGTTCAAAACATTAAAAATAATGGCGCCTCTTATAGTGAAGTTCTCATTAAATTAGAATTGTACGTTTCATTTCTCATTTTATTTTGTGTTCTGTAGAATGTTTTCAACTATTTCCATTCTCTGTTTAACATTCTTTGTGTTAATGGACCTCTGTCAGTGTTATTAGTTGAACCCGCCCACCTCTTTAATAACATTCGTTATTACATTAGTATTACAGAAAGCAACTGAATTTCTATGTTGTACAATAGGAAGGGACCCTTCAGACTTGAATTTTCCTACAAGATGAAGCTTAACCATGAAATAAAACAATAATAATATTAATATTTATTTTCATTAAATACAACATTTAAAGGGGCCCTCACACTGGCAAAAATTTCGCTCAAAAATTTGAAGATGTCAGTTTTGTGCAAAAATATTGAGAGTGTGAGGACTAATATTGTGGAAAAAAAGGGGTATTCAATATTTTGTGGGGCGTTCAAAAGTTTTCTGAAAGTTTAGACAATTTTTGCGGATCTGTCAATATTTTTTTTAGCATGAGAGTGCAGTGTGAGGAAATTTTGATAAAGTGTAGGTTCCAAGCTCAGTTCGCGAAGTAGGTTACGATGACCATGGGTCGGTCGCTTCTTCAAATAATTCCTGACCCACACTCTTTTCTTATTATTATTTAAAGGCTCCTTCAACACTGCACACAATACAACTACGCTACTTTCAACCTCCGGGTTTGCCCTGGGCAAAGAAACGTATGCGGCTATGGCTGAGTACAACGCGATGCGCCGTGCTTCCATCCCGAATGTTTAGTCGACACTCAAATTTTGTGCAATATTTTTGTGTAGTGTGAGGGGTCTACGACCATTCAATATTTTGTACAAAAATAAGCTCAATATTTTGAGCGAAATTTTTGCCAGTGTGAGGGCCCCTTAGTTATAGCAGGACGTTTTGAGGTAGATGCAGCGTTTTCCCCCTCCAAAACGCAAACGAAAAATCGTAACTTTCTTGACGCTCACTGACCTGATTGCGCATACTTGTGCTCACCTTTCACTTGTGCTGCTTTAATACAACATGTGTATTTCTTATCCGTTTGTGTTTGAATTATGCTTTTTTTTTTTGAGTGTGCAACGCTTTAAATTTACTTATAAGTGTACTTATTGTGTTATAGTTATTGTGTATCGCATACAATTTTCACAATACAAGAAAAAAAAAAAAGTGAAAATGGAGATAAAAATGGTATCTAAGTAGTTGATTTTTGTTTTATAATTTATTATTATTATAATTTATATAAAAATTTATTTTAAGGATTTAGGAGGTTTCGGAACGGGAGTGAAAAGTTAATTGATTCTGGGGAAGAACATTGCTGGCGATTCGCCGACAGCTTTGTTTAGCATTGGTTCTGACCTTATGGAACCATAAATACCCATTAATACTTAATGAGTTACAAGGAGATGCTGGTATAATACCTTTTCATAGTGTAGATCACCAATTTGGCTGAGGGTATGATATCTGAAGGTGTGACATGATGAGAAACTAATGTCTGTCCGACCATTTGTTTCACATAATGAAGGGAGCATGGGATGGAATGGCGGTGATGGATCCCAAACGGTGCATCCTGGGAACTACATGGCATTATCTGTCATTTTAATTAGTCAAATGATCATTCATCGTACTACTGTGATGCCGCGTCAGACCACGACCGCAGATAGATTGCCCATTCATATCCTATGAAATGACTCTGCGACTTTGTGACTTACTTCGCTAATAACTTGACTTTCAACAAATAATAATGATATGTTATTTTCGTTAAACCAAAGCATGGTAATAGGATAAGTCATATACATAAATATATGCAATAAGATAGCTTATAAATTAGGGACATAAGCAGCTACTAACTCTTAGGGTAGGACGCTCATGTGATTATTAGTAATAACAATACTAGTGATATACGTTCTAATACATTCAGGTACTCGTTAAAGACCCCTACCCTAGGTGAATAAATTTAGGGTAGGCAAAATTTAGGACTCCCACAGTAGAGTCGGGCTAATGTCAACCAGAGTAACGAAAGAGCGCTCTGGTAGTAGGCAATATGACCTCGTAGTTAAAGCCCGGGCATGAGTCATAAAACCTAACCTAACCTAACCTATTATATGTTAAATATTTTTCAGTTAGTTATGACTTTTAAGTACGAGGTCACCTACTATCAGAACGATATTACGACTCTGCTGGAAATGAGCCCGACTCTACCGTGGAAGTCCTATATTTTGCCAACCCTAAATTTATATTTACCTATGACAGAAGGGTCTTTAACGAGTAGCTGACATCGTACAGGCTCGGGACCATCGCTTAACGTCCTGTCCGAAGGTCGGTGTCAACCTACGATCTTGAGCTCAGAAAGCAAGCACGCATCTAACCACTGAGCTACCGGCGCCCTCATTTTTATTTCAATTGGCCTAATTATTGTGTTAGCATACATCTCTCTACCGTTTCGTGTTAGTCTTCTTCTGGAAGCGCCTTTTTCACGACGATATTTCGGGACGTTCTTACGTCTCTTCATTAGGTCACAATGTGCGAAATATAGAAAAGAGGAAAAAAATAAAATAAATGAAAAATAGTAATAATACCAACAAAAAAATGTAATAATAAAAAATAAAATTAAAAAATATATTAATACATGTGTATAATGAATAAACAAAGAGAAATAAAATATACTATTTAAAAAAAATTAGTATATATCTAATGAAAAATTGTTATTAAGATAAACCTGGTTTTGGGTCCCGACGAAAGGGTCATTTTTATTTAAATGGATTTTCTGATTCTAATTAATTGAAAATTTATCAAAAATTGTATCTAGTGTATTTATTAATAGATATATGAAGATGTTTCCTTTAAATACAAATATACAATGGAGAAAAAAAAAAAAAAAAAAAAAAAAAGGCAACATCATGAGACAATGTTCATTTGTTCGTCGTCTGTCTGGTTGTATCATAATCTCTCCTAGCTACTGTTAGTCTAGTTAATAGTTGTGAAACAATTAGTTTATTAAGCTTATGAGGTTTTTTTTTTCTTAAAGAAAAAAGATATAATAATAAATAAACAATCAAATACCTCAGAAGAAAATAAAAATAAAAATAGTAAATAAAAAATAAATAAACAAATAACAACAAAATAATAACGTAAATAATGATAAAATAAAATAAATAAACAAACTAAGGCAAGTACTTATTAATATTAGAAATTTTATATTCACTTTTATTATAAAATTTATTTATTTTATTTTCAAATGAATATAATATTCTTTATAATATGAAATACACTAGATACTATACCTACTATAGATGCGGGGTGGCGCAAGATCTCCTTGCGCAGGAAATTCGTGAAGCAGGTAAGGACGTAGCCCTTATCTGTGAACAAAACCGCGACCTGAGGGATGACAGCCGGTGGAGATCGGATCCCACCGGCAAGGCAGCGCTATGGGCTTGCGGGACTATGTCATTCGGGGCGACACCCTGCAGGCGTGGCAAGGGCTACGTCCACGGAGAGATAGCCGGAGTACACTTCTTCAGCTGCTACTTCTCACCAAATGAGCCCCTAGACCTCTTTGAGGCGGGACTCTTGGAACTGGTGAGGGAGGCGCGCACGCTCAAGCCCCTAGTTATAGCAGGCGATTTCAATGCCTGGGCGGTCGAGTGGGGCAGCAGGGGCACCAACCCAAGAGGGAAGGCTCTCTTGGAGGCTTTCGCCTTATTGGACTTGGTGCTGCTGAATGTGGGAAATGTCCCGACGTTCACGGGGATAGGTACGGGGTCCATCGTGGACCTTACCTTCGTCTCCCCTACCCTGTACAAGGGAGGTGGGGGCTGTAGAGTGGGTCAGGGTTACACCGCCAGCGACCATCAGGCGATCCTGTTCGAGGTGTACCCTGTCAAGAGACTCACTCGAAGAGGAGACAGAGGGTTAGGCTCACCCCACTGGAACGTTAGGG
Organism: Aradus depressus; assembly: GCA_963662175.1. Taxonomy (NCBI): domain Eukaryota; kingdom Metazoa; phylum Arthropoda; class Insecta; order Hemiptera; family Aradidae; genus Aradus; species Aradus depressus. The sequence continues at coordinate 9,312,528 of OY759222.1, forward strand.
ACTTCCAGATGGACACCTTCAATCAGGCACTGGAGCTATGGCCGCCTGAGACTAACAGCGCCGGCGCAGGGAGTGCCGCCGAGCAGGTAGAGGCCGTCATGCTCTGGCTCTCCCGTGCGTGCGACGTCACCATGCGAGTCAGCAAGGGTTGCATCAGGGGCCCACCGGCATATTGGTGGAGTGACACCATCGCAGCTCTACGCAATGAATGCCACTCCGTCAGGCGCCAGTACCAAAGGGCAAGGAAAAGGAATGGGGGTAGCGCGGAAGTGCTCCGGCAAAAGTTCGCCGAGGCCAGGCGAAACCTGCGCAAGGAGATTCAGAAGAGCAAGAGAACCTGCTGGACGGAGCTGTGTGCCGAGTTGAACGCAGACCCATGGGGTAGGGCTTACAAGATCGTGACCAAGAAGCTCCACAAGAGCCAGCCAAAGATGGAGCCAGGGGAGGTCCAGAACATCGTGGAATGCCTCTTCCCCTGCAGCGGCGTGGCAACATTAGAGATGGATGAAGGCGGGCCAAACGACATCCCCCCTGTCACAAGAGAGGAAATTGAAAGAGCCTGTCGACACGTCGGTGCCAACAAGGCACCCGGGCTGGATAAAATCCCAAACCGAGCCCTGAAAGCAGCAATGAAGGCCAGGCCAATGGTCTTCGCTGACGTGTACGATAAGTGTTTGAGAGCGGGGGTTTTCCCTGGTCGATGGAAAAGGCAACGTCTTGTCCTGATCCCGAAGCCGGGAAAGCCCCCAGGTGATCCTTCGGCATACAGACCCCTCTGCCTCCTTGATACAGCGGGGAAGGTGCTGGAAGGCATCATCCACGAGAGGTTGCGCGAGCATGTGGAGGCTGGCCTAACCGACAATCAGTATGGGTTTCGACCAGGGAGGTCAACAACAGATGCAGTGGAAGAGGTGAAGAATCTGGTGTGTGCAGCAATAACCGGGACGCTAAGGAACCGGAAGCGTTGCCTTATGGTCACGTTGGACATCAGCAATGCGTTCAACTCGGCTCGGTGGGACAAGATCTGGGAGAGCCTCTTACGGGACTTCAAGATCCCCAGGTATCTGATGAAGATCATCAGGAACTACCTAAGCGAGAGGATGCTGTTCGCGGACACCACTGACGGAACCAGGGAATTCAAGGTCACTACAGGAGTTCCACAAGGGTCAGTCCTTGGCCCCACACTGTGGAACATCCTGTACAATGGCTTGCTGAGCCTGCAAATGCCAGAAGACCTTACCTTGGTGGCGTATGCTGACGATGTAGGGATCGTCATAGTGGCTGATGATCTGGAAAACCTGGAACGCAAATTCCAGGCTGCCATGGAGCGGATACACCATTGGATGAGCTCTGTGGGCCTTTCCCTGGCCATCCACAAGACGGATGCAGTACTCTTCACCGGGAGGAAGGCCAGAACCAACATGTCACTGACCTTCCAGGGTTATACTATCGAGACCCAACCGGCAATCAGGTACCTGGGAGTAATGCTGGATCAGAGGCTCACTTTTAGGGAGCACCTCAAATACGTGGGAGCGAAGGCCGCCAGGACATCGGCGGCGATTTCGAGAATTCTGCCCAACGTCGGTGGCCCTAGGCAGAGCAGGAGAAGACTGCTGGCAGGAGTCAGCACTTCCATCCTTCTGCACGGGGCCCCGACATGGGCAGATGCAACGAGGATTCCCTCATACCTGAGGCTGATCGCCCCCGCTCACAGGCGAAGCGCACTGAGAGTCGCATGCGCCTACCGAACAGTTTCTGGCGACGCTGCCTATGTAATTGCTGGGCTGCCCCCCATTGACCTCTTGGCACGGGAACGTACGCGACACTTCAAAAGGAAACAAGACCCGGTTCAGGTGGAAGAGGTGGTGCAGCGCTTCGACCACAGGGGAAACCGGGTCTTCTATCAGGACGCGGGGGCCAGCCCTGGTCCAGCAGAGCCAGAGAGGGCCAGGACAATTAGGGAGTGGCAGGAAGAATGGGACAAGTCCACAAAGGGACGGTGGACCCATCGGCTCATCCCTCGAGTCGAGCCTTGGCTCACCAGAAAGCATGGGGAGGTGAATTACCACCTCACCCAGGTACTCACGGGACACGGTGGGTTCCGGGGGTACCTCCACAAAATCGGGGCAGCAACAACACCAGACTGCCCCGCGTGCCTTGGTGAGACGGAGTCGGCGGAGCATGTCCTCCTCAAATGCCCCAGATTTGAGGAGGGAAGGAAAAATCTGGAGTGCAGCATGGGCGCCCCACTGACTGCTACCAGTTACGTGGACGCTATGCTGCGCTCCCAGGAGTCGTGGGATGAAGGCTGCGATTTTGCAGCGCTCATCATGGGCGGGTTGGCCCTTCAGGAGAGGGCTGACAAGGAACAGTAGCGGTAATAAAACAGAAGAAGGGGCGTTACCAGCCACCCTTCCTCCCTTCCGCGAAGTAATGACAGACCGTCAGTTCCGCGGAAGGGAATCAGGATCGGCAAGGAGGGGGTTTTAGTGGGTATGGTGATGGTGAACCGTCTCGAGTCCCACACTATCCAGGGCTACCTTCCCTGGATGTGCGTCACAGCATTTCCCCCTCCAATGGAAAAAAAAAAAAAAAAAAAAAAAAAAAAGATACTATACCTACTATTTTTGTTAAATGTTCTGTTTATCAGAATGAGGAAATCCTTTTAAGCAAAAAGGGATCCAAAAATTATTTTTTTATTTTTTTTTTTAGGTTAAATAAAAAACCTTGAGCACGTCCTCCTTCGGATAGGCCGTTAAGCAATTGTCCCTAGCCATGTACGATGTCAGGTACTCGTTAGTTCTCTCATCTTAGGTAAATAAACTAGTGCAGAGAAAATGTACCTTATGGGTAACCTGAGTGGACAAAATTTAGTACAACCAATGTCCACCAGATCGATGAAAGAGCGTTCTGATAGTAGGTGAGAATATCCACTTCCAAAGGCCACTTAGTCCATTTTTGAAAAAATTGAGTTAGATATCGATTTTAACAAAATCGGGGGTGAGTAATCCGATGGTGAACTCAGTTTCTTCCAAAACCCATTTGAACCTGGTCAAAATAGAGTTTGAAAGATAGCTCCAGTTCCAAAAGCCACTATGTCCAACGTTGTTTCTGTTCCAAAACCCACCTAGTCCACCTCATTCTTCCTTTAGCAAAAACCCACTTTGTCCTCCATATTGACTCAATTCCATCCGATCAAGGTTTTCAAAACACACTATGTCCCATATTCGTTCTCACTTTATTATTAAATAATTTTATAGAGAAATATTCTCTTTTTTTAAAATAATATGGGTCCTGATCCTCCATATCCTTGTCAACACTGATAGAAAGTAATATGTATTTAGTAAATAAACGTTTGCTTACATTTGGTTAGAGAATGAATAAGATAAAGCATCAAACCAAATAGCATCTGCCGTTTTTGACCGATTGATGAATACAAAAAATGTAGACTGCATAAATACCATTCGTTTCTTTGCAGATGGGTGTGGCGGGCAAAATAAAAACTCGTCACTCATTTTTATGCTGTGCTATTGGGTGAAAAATTTTGCTCCTCCTCATCTCAAAATGTTGGAAATAGTGTACCCTGTCGTAGGCCACTCATCGTGCCACCTGACCGTGTGTTTGGTGTTCTTGAAAAAGAGTTCAGAAAAAGAAATGAGATTCTTAATGCTGAAGAATACATAAAAATAATTGCTAAACAGGCCACTGTTGTGGAAATGGGGAAAGCATGTCAAGTGTACCATTTTAAGGAAAAATCTGCTAATTTTTTCCAAAAAAAAAACACTGACTGGCATTTCAAGTTTAATGCAAGCAAACGAATGTTTTTAACTTTATCTCATAAGAGCAAATTTCTTGGTCTAGTCAGACTTCGGGACTGGAAAATCGGTTTTGAAGAGAGGGCAGGGTTTTAAACTAAACATGAGCTTGGAGACAATTCCTATAGGAAAATCAATTAATCCAAAAAAACTCAATGATGTGAAGAACCTGTTGAATGAACACTTTTGTGAAGGATGGGTGAATGACGAGAGATTTAAGTACCTACTACAAAAACTTGCTGCTACCTGCACTGCTAACAACTACTACTGATGCTGTTTTGGATACTGAAAATAATAATAATGGGCCTTCTGCTGATGCTGTCACTGATGAAGATGAAGATAAAGAAGCAGGCGATGAAATTTTGCTCGTACACGACGATGAAGTAGTTGTTGATTCCATTGAGGATGCTCATGCTATTATAGAAGAAGCTGAAGAGTTCAACAACTGTTAAAAAGTTTATCACTTTTTCCTTTTTAGTTTTAGGGATTTTGGACATTTGAATTGTTTTTTACCTCTTACTACCTTTATGTCGCCTCAACAAATATGTAAGTAAATGAAACGCATTTTGTGATTTTTACTCAGCTGGCAAGATTTTCTTGAATAAATTATTTTCTTTTTAAAAATAGAGTAAGTTGCTGAAATTATTTGTTCAAAACTCACTTAGTCCAGAGTACTGTTCCAAAACCCACTTAGTCCAACCTATTTACTGAGTTTCTAAAAAAACTAGAAACTCTAGATTTCCCAGTATGCTCCTAATCAACTGGAGGACTTTGTTAGAATAACTCGAAAAAAAATGGATTTCAAAACTACATATCAAGGGCCTTAACAGATTTTTGCAAATATCTCAAAACTAGGGGTTGCGGACATAGTGGTCTTTGGAAGTGGACCTCGCGATTATGACCTCGCATTTAAAGCCCGGCCATGAGACACAACAACTAACTAAATAAGCTATTTTGATGTACAAACATGTATGACGTATTCATTTGCTATGTTATGGTTTAACGGAAATAGCTATTATTATGACAACCTTGCGATGCGTATTTGATCATAAGTTAATTTTGAATTTTATTTATATTTTTTCTTTTTTTTAAGTAGAACTATTTTGAATAATTCTACAAGGAAAAAAAATAGATATATATACATATGTACCTACTATGCTTAGTAAATTCCTACATATGTTAAAAATTATTAAATTCTTTTACCTAAGAAATATATAGGTATATTTTTTTCATATAAAAAAAATTATTTATATCTAATAACGTATAATAGTTGATAACTTACTTTTATTTTTTTCAAGTCTGAATAAAGTGAAAGGAAAGGATTGGAATCAAAGCTGGAATTCTCGATTTTATGTGTCTGTTAGCTAAGCGGCAAGAATTCGGATTCCGATATTTGATGACAGATAACTGAAAAAAATCATCTTGAATATTAATCTCAGAGGAATATTTTGAAAAGCACCGCTCCAGCTCAGAATGTTCTCAATATAATGATAATAATAATATATTATTGTAAAATACTAGATTCGAAAATTTAAAAAAAAAAAAGATAGGTGAATCAGGAAGTAATCAAGTAAATTTTCGCTCTCCCTCCAAAACCAATCAACCATTTGGGCTAAAAGTTAATTGTTAATTTATATATAAGGTCTTCTCAATTCACATATTAAATTTTTTGTCGCTACATTCATTATATCGGGAGTTACTAGAATTTTCGAATTAAGCCTTCCCCCCAATCCTCCCTCCCCCAATACTCCCCCCAATCCTCCTTCCCCCCAATCCTCCTTCCCCCAATCCTCCTTCCCTCAATCCTCCTTCCCTCAATCCTCCTTCCCCCAATCCTCCTTCCCCCAATCCTCCTTCCCCCAATCCTCCTTCCCTCAATCCTCCTCCCCCCAATCCTCCTTCCCCCAATCCTCCCCCCAATCCTTCCCCCAATCCTCCCCCCAATCCTCCTTCCCCCAATCCTCCTTCCCTTTGGCCTACTTGGCTGAAAATCAAAAAGCCTTATAGAGTTTTGGAGACACATACAAAATATTGTGTTGATATATTCATTATATAGGGTTCTTGAAATTCTTAAGAAATATTTATTTAAAAAAATATAAATATTATATATTTCAAAATATAAATATATATATTTATAAAAAAAAAAGTAAAAAATGGACTGAACTAAATAAATAAACAAACTAAATAAATACAAAAACAAAGGGGCACAGCTACTGTGCCGCAACCGATGACGTAGAACTACGTCTAGTATATTCAATTTTTCAAATTAAAAGAGAAGAAATCATTCTTATTTTATTTATTTCGTATCAATTTATGCTATATACAAATCATGGTAACTATCATAATCGATTATTAATTAAAATCACTAGAAGTAGAATGAGCTGTATTATTGTTATCAATTGTGTAGTACGATTTATTATAAAACATGTTTCAACCCTTCATCTTTCATAAATAATACATAGTACAAATAAAATTAATACATAACTCAACCTTCTTTTTCAAGAGAAGGATGCCTCTCGGTAAAAAGTTTGGTGTATTTTGGTTATAGGCCGGTTCGAGACTCTTCTACTAACTTTCAGACACAATCATTCAGGGTTTCGTCTAATTTTCTGTTTTTATGGTGCCGGTATTTAACGGATGAAAAATGAAGGGTTGAAACTTGTTTAATAATAAATCGTACTACTCAAGCTTTCTATCGGTGTTTGGTTTATTATTCTACGATTATTATTTTAGAAGATATAAGCTCTCAATGTGTGACACATTTTCGTGACGCACTTTAACCCCCCATACCGCCTGGAAAATCGTAGTAAAACAAATGTTCAGCTCCGAGATCCCCCGGAATACCGCTCTATAGGAGGTCACGGGGGAGCGGGTGGTCCACCCCGATCTGTCTAGCGTTGACTAGCAGTGGAGGCAGACAGAGAGGGACAGGAGCGCTGAATAGAGGCGACAATGAAGGAAGAGACTGGTCACTACCAGCACTCTCCAGGCACTTGCTATCCTATCACAGCAGGTCTCTCGGTTGTCTTCGAGGAGGATCGTCTGGGGGAAATGTTATGACAAGAATCAAGCAAAGGGATTGTCATGGAAGGAAATATTGGTGTGAAACTTTGAGAAGCGGGACTTGATAAAGCCGGTGACAAAAGGAACTCTGAAGTCATTATGAAGGGCGGATTGGAAACATAAGGGACCATCAACTATGGTACTTAGGACTTTGGATTGAAAGGACTTGATGCGCTTGATGTTGGATGGCTTATTATAGCCCTTTGGAGAAGTAAAAAGATAGAATTATGAATAAATTACGAAGAGAAATAACGATATATTAAAGTTAAATTTACAGGAGTTCGATCTCCTTATTTTATATTTTTTTCTTAATCGATCTATTGGTCGATAAAAAAAAGAGTGGAATTCAATCTATACTTGGAAGGTTCCAAAAAAGGGTGAACATTAAGACAATTCGATTGGAAAACGATTGGGTGTGGCTTCGTTATACCTTTTGGGATAAAGTCATAAAATCGGCATTTGATCGGATCTCTAAAAGCAGTTTCTTCAAGGAAATAAATTAAAAAAAAAAAAAAAAATTGTTTATAAGAAAAATATATAAATTCTTGAGGACGGAAAGGCCCCACACTGTTACGGTGCGATTTCAACACGATCCGGAGTCGATCTAGATTGAACAGTTCCTGCTACCGTTTTATATATTTTTTGAACCCATGAAAATTGGAGACTGTTTTACTTCCTCAGCTGTACAAAGTATAGGGGAAGTTATGTAATCGACCGAAATTCGATGCGCAGTTTTCAACGGAATTTCATATTTTCTGACCTCCGTATTCCAATATGAAAAAAGTATTTGATGTTTTCGCACGAGCAAAAGCAAAGCAAAAATTAAAAAAGTTATGTTTAAACAAATATAATTTATTTTTTTATTTGATTATTTTATTAAAAAATCAAAGAATAAAATATTTTTTTCATAATTTTATTATCATATTTTTGACGTGACAACGTCTTATAATTTGGTAGGCCGGCACCCCATGTTCGAAAACTGCGATATGTTACTTTCGGTAACACGTAACACACGTATCGCGCATGCGCCGAGAGAGAGAGCGCTTCACACGGTCTTCGTTCCTCTAGTTGCACTCCTGTCTCGATTCACGTGGTACCGCTTACAAACGTATCGCTGCTGACCGATTTGATGTTTACTTTATGAAATATAAAATATTTCAAAACAAAACGAAATGAGTACGTATTTCTAAGTTGAATAATTTATTATTTTAAACATTAAAAAAACATTTCCGTTGGTAAATGTTTATTGATAAATACAATTTATTTGAAAATGATATTTACAATACAAAAAAAAATTAATGTTGCAATAAAATTGTTTTGAAAATCATAAACGTAAAAATTATATTATAATTTATTATATATTACATTTAATTCATAAAATTGTTCACCATTCTAAAACTATTTGATCTATGAATTTGAAAATAATATTTTTATCGAATAAACTCTTTATAAAAATTGTAAACCAAATTTACATTTTTCGAAAACTATTATGCTTATGAATGTTTTCTTTCTATATTGTTTTTAAATTGTTTCAAGGTTCAAAAATTTTATTGAAATGATTTGTTATATTTGATTTTTGACACTTTCGCTATCTCGCAACTCAGACGTTGTCACGCTCATTTCGCCACGCATCGGAGTTGCATGCACCCGATTTTCATTATAACATGTGTACCATCACAAAACAAACGGCGCCAAATCGGAATGGGCCTAGGGCGCAATCAAGTTTAAATCCGCCTCTGCATATACCAAATAATGAAATAAATTGGAGAGGAGGAAGGGTCTGTATAAAAGTGGTTGGTATATGAAAGTTCTGTTATGGGCACGTCAGATGACCGATATGTATTGTGGAACGTTTGTCTCAGATTGTTGCCTTCAGTACCCACTGGAGCACAAGGCCCCTCTCAAGGCGTGGCTGAACCAGCGAACCATATCGACAGCACATAGATCAGTCATCATGTCAGAATAACCAACTTTAAACAGAACTACTCGCCTTCATTATATCCTCTCAATAGTAGTTTTATTTCAATTGGCCTAATTATAGTGTCAGCATAAATCTCTCTATCGTCCCATGTTAGTGTGCAAGGAAGATATATATATATATATATAAGAAATAAGCCGGGAAGCCCTAAGGTACGTTTACATCTGACACTTCTCTCCGGAAATATATGTCAAATGTCGGACAGAAAATTGCTTTACTGTTTACATCTGATAAAATTACTAGAAATTTATGTCATGGATATAAGTGTATGACACTTCCCGAAATGCTAAAATTTGGAAGATGTACGACCTTTGAATGTACGTTTACATCTGATGTTGCATGATGTCAGACAGAAATCGCGAGATACAAATGTGCCCTGTTGTTGTTGTGGTCGTCTGCTTCATGATATTGTAAAGAGAATATAAAAAAATATATTTATAAAATATTAATCATATTATTTAAATAAATCAGGTATAAAAAATATTTATGTTTTAATATAATAATAATAAAAAAAAGTACGTATAAAATGTTTATGATAGTGTTTTTAAAAAAAATGTTTTTGTCATGTTTTTTTCACAAAATATCTATTTTATATCGTATTTTTTAAAAAAAGAGTGTATTTATTGTTTTTATTCTATTTTATCTTATTTATTCTTTTTATTGTGTAGAAAAAAAAATGAAATTAGGGGAAGAAATCGTCATTATTTTATAAAAAAAATTTATATGAAATTTTAAGACGAATAGGTCAAATTGTATTTTAAAAACTGTTATAGTGTTAGAAATTATTATCAGGAGCATCATTCACTTTTGAATTGATTCCTGTTATTGTGAATTTTTCTTTGAATTCCTTCAACTTTCGTGGATAATTCTAATACAATTTCTGTTAAAGCATTATGCTTCTTCACTCTGTCTTTATATAATTTAATTTTTACGTCCCACAGCTCAGGCTTACTGTGGTACATTTCGATTAAGTGTTCAACTTCCACTTTTAACCACCCATGTTCCTACACTTATTGCCAGAAAAGTAGACGAGCAGCCAACTTCGGGAATAACTAGCGGACAGGTTTGAACATGCAAATAATAAGTGTTTACACCTGTTGGTATAGATGTGTCGACACTTATAGTAAGTAGTAGAAAAATATATCTCAGACACAAATTCATCACTGTTTACATTAGGCACGATTTCTGTCTGACACAAATTTCACGCAATTACTGTCAGATGTAAACGTACCTTAAGAAATACAAAGCTTTAATTTTTATTTTCTTGATAGAGTTCCTTCACAAATATCCTCTTTTAAAGTCTGTCGAATCTACCTACGTCTTGCTTAAGCTACATACCTTTTATGGCACGTATTATTTCTCCGCAAAATCTGTTGAAGGGAGGGGATCAGAGAAGGGGACTGCCGATGTATGAACGTATCGACACAAAATTTAGTATATGGATTCAGTAGCCACTATATAAGTCAAATACAGTTTTTTTGCCCAAAAGGTGGTTTGACTTTGGAAGGAGGGCGAACATTTAGATGATTAATTTGAGCTGAGGAGTTACATAGCCGGTGATTTACCGACGTATTTTTTTTTTTACCAATTTGAGAAGATACTTTAGAATGTTTGTTTGTTGATAACTTGTTCTATACATTGTCCACTTTTGTATAGCGCCAACATCGACCTTTCTGTTAACACAGTGTTATTCATGTAAATCCTCAAAGTTATTTTTCTCTTGAAGAATTCTAATGTTTCCCATTTATTTCCTCAACTCTTGACTTTTTTTTATTTATTTACTCAGATAAAAAAAATTCTGCTTAGGTTAAACATTTGTATTCATTTTATTTTTATTTTTTTTTGGTGTGAGGATTTATTTTTTTATATTTCAAAACTTTTTTTGCAGAAGTAATCTTAAATGTATTTTTAGTAATTAATTGTTTTTAGTTAATTATCAATTCAATTCGTGTGCATTATTTTTCCATGTAATATTTTACCTGACTCATTTCCTGTAGAAAGTATAGCTGGTCTTCTATTGGAAGGAATAAACACAAATACTCCAATGAATGCTGTTGTTATAGGTAAATTTGTTGAGATCAATTTTCTTATGTAAATTCGAAGTCCGGTCAGGACGACACAAAGGGAGGGCTCATCTCAAGAAGCCCAATAACAGCCGATGTAATGAATGTATCGATATGAAATTTTATATTTAAATTAAAAATTCCATCAGGATGAAACCTATTAATTTTCAGGTAAATCGGTCAATGGGAAGTGGGGACCTAGAGAAGGGCAAAATCGTAATAGATTAATTCGTGCTGGGGAAGTACATATCCGGTGATTCACCTATTTTTTTTTTTTTTAACATAATATGTTATGTAAGTTTGAATAATATAATTCCTTCCAAGAGGGCGCCGGTAGCTCAGTGGTATGCGTGCTTGCCTTCTCAACTCAAGGTCGTTGGTTCGAAATCCGGCCGAGGCCCTTAGTTTATTTTATCTGGGAGGTAAAATAAACTGAAGCACACCGTCCTTCGGATGGGACGTTAAGTGATGGTCCCGAGCCTGTACGATGTCAGATACCCCCTAGAGACCCCTGCCCTAGGTGAATAAAGATGTAATATAGGCAAAATTTAGGACTCCCACAGTAGAGTCGGGCTCATGTCCACCAGAGTGACGAAAGAGAGCTCTGGTAGTAAGCGATATGACCTCGTAGTTAAAGCCCGGACATGAGTCAAAATAACTAATTCCTTCCAGGAAATTGGTATTGATCAAAAATAGTAACGACAAAGAAATAAATAATAATAATAATAATACATTGAATAATACCATAGTAGTACAAAATAGAGACTATTATTCAAAATGACTGGTATTTTTCAATTTATAAAAAGTTCATTCTTTACAGTTAAGAGAAGGAGAATTCTTTAAGTTTCTCCGATATTTTGTTATAGAAGATAGAATTAAATACGAATAAATCAGTACGAACCGTATCGAACTCTTTTGACCTTCCTTTATGGTAGTTTCATGGCATATGTTTAACAATTAGCATATATTTACTTCCGATTCGATGTAGAGTTTTCAACGGAATTTTACGTTTCCTGACCAACTAATGTCGAAAAAAAAAATATATATCATATCAAAACATTAAATTAAAAAAACTCCCGAAAAAGAAATTTTTTGTTCATTTTTTTTTTACTGAAACCTTGGCGGAGAGGGTTTTTTTTTTTTTGGGGGGGGGGGGCTTGTAGGGCTTGGCCTTATAACGATTTGAGCTCAAACACCAAGTCTCTAGCTGTAATAGAGGCCGAGATCCCTACATAGGCTCTGATGAAAACTGAAGATCTTAGAAACATGGCTAAGAACCATCTCGAAAATACCAATTTTCAAAAGAAAAAACCGCTTTGAAATCCGTTCAGCCGTTTTAGAACCACGATGCCACAGACAGACACACACACTGACAGAGGCTTCAAACTTATAATACCCCTCCTTACCTTAACGAATAATGTATTTCAACTTACATATATTGATATTCAATACCTACATCCCCACTCCATATTTACTGTCTTTGTTACATTATTATTATTAATAATTTGTAATTTCTTATTTTGTTTATATATTTTATTTATTTATTTATGTTATTTATTTAGTTTGTTAAAGGTTCCTTTATATGTGTCATTATTACGTTAATATTGTTAATGTAATGGTCACTGACTCTATTGTATCGTATATAGGGGTGATGATCCTTTAAACAATAAACATTATTATTATTATTATAAAATACCCCTCCTTTTGCGAGGGGGTTAACAACACTCTCCTTCGATCGGCCAATCGATCGGCAGTCATTAGAATATTTGAGTCGAGTTCCCCTTTTCCAGTTCTCCCATCCCTTCGACTGATTTCGCTGATAATTGATAGGTGTCGTCGTTATGGTGTTTTGAATTTAAAAATGAAATTTAATGTCAAAACATTTATAACATCGGCAGTTATTGGGATTTTTGAGTTGAACACTCTTTGATCTCCCCTTTCTCATTTGTTGATTGCGCTGAACGTTGATAGTTGTCATTCTTATATGGCTTTAAATAAACATATGAAATTTAGTGTCGATACATTCTTACATTATTAGAAATTTTGTGATAAGCCTTCACAACAATATGTGTCGTCCTTAGAGGGTTCTGAATACACATATAAAATTTCGTGTTGATAAATTCATTCTATTGGGAGTTTTCGTGTTCACAGACACACACACACAGACATTTTAGGAATGAGAAGGTTGGAAAACATGAAATTCCTTATTACATAACTTCTCCTATACTTTGAATGCAACATCTCTGCCTACTAAGTACTGTGTGTCTATGAACACAATAACTCTCGATAGAATGAATCTATCCATATGACATTTTCATTATGTATCCAGAACTCTATAAACTCTACATCTAGTATTTTTTAGCCAAATCTGCCAAGGAGAAAGTGAGGATTAGAATGAGGCTTAACACAAAAACTATAATAACTGTCATTGTGATGAAAGTATCGACAGAAAGTTTCATCAGACGTGAGACCGATGTAATGAATGTATCGACATGAAATTTTATATCTAAATTCAAAGCCCCATAAGGATGACACCTATTAATTTTCCTCAATGTCACTCCACTCGAAACTTAGATTTAGAAACCTCTATTATGTAAACTATTAATTTTGGAGGGAGTGCGAAAACTTAGATGAATAATTGGTGCTGGGGAAGTACATTGTGTGATTCACTGACGACGTTTTTTAATGGAAATGAACTAGGACCAATATAATGCTGATCACACAACTAATTTTAAAGTAAAAATACAGAATTAAATCAGAAGAGATCGTATTTCAGACCATGACGGACTGAGATGAATTAATTTATAAGAGACCAATAGAGAGAAAAATAAATAAGAATGGAAAAAAAAGTGCAGAAATGGCAGACAAGAAGAAATCCGCAGTCTGCAATTCTAAAACGGAATCACCCTTTCTTAAGGAATCTTTGGGGGAAAAAAACCTTAATAGAAACAAAATGTCTGCCAGCTGGAGAACATTCTTTTGTCTGGAAACGATGGTGAATTTCAAAATGGCGTTGAAGTAAAACAAAAAAAAGAGAGAAAAAAAAAAACTTAACAAAATACCGAAAGAAAAATCAACAGACTGGATTCCAATGAGATTTGGCGGGGGAATTATATAAAAAAAAAAAAGAGAGATTAAAATAGTTTTGGGGATAAATGTCGAGCCTTGTACGTAAGGTATGTATTAAGTCAAAAAAAAGCGTTTAAAAAAAGGTTTAGAAATGGCGAATTCATCAGAAAATGTCTTGTATTTAAGCACAGAGTGGACTAAGTTTGTTTCGGCTTATATTTACTGTCGCTTTCTATATAACAGGGGCACGGCCGTGCAACGAGTATTGGCCGCCAGTATACAAATATCGATACCCCCCCCCCCCTCCACTATTAAAATACCCCAATGTTTTTATGTTTTTCCCCTTTACATTTTGAATAAGTTAATGATTTTTATTTTCCAAATAAATACATGAGCAAGGAAATTAATAATATGTTTAACAACAATATTTTATTTTTAAATATTATATTATGAACTATTAAACATAATTATTATCTAAGTACATAATAATGATAGGTAATAAAATTCACATATAAAATTTACTTTATATAATAAAATTTGATATAAGTAATATTAAAAACATAATAATAGATTTTTTTAAGAACACAACTTTGAGTTCAGTCAAATAGTTTTTAAGGAAGTCAATTTTTTTTTTTTTTTAATCACAAATAATCATTCATTAAATAAAAGTAAATTGTAATCAAAGCATGGCTCTTCTGGCCTTAATGCAAGCAACAGTTCCTGCAGCACGTTTTGTGTTTTGGAGGATCTTGGAGGAGGTGTGGTGTGATTTGGAAGATCTTGGAGGAGGTGTGGTGTGATTTGGAAGAGCACAGAAGGAGGTGGAGTAATTAAGAAGAGCAAAGAAGAAGGTCCTGCGGTAAGTATCCCCATTAAGATGGAGGACAGCACAGGTCTATGAAGGAGTGTGTTTTGGAAGAAGAATGAAAGATAAAAACGAGGATGCCGTGAGTCGCCAGAATTGTTATAATCCCGATTTATATCATGTAGTCTTTATTTTGTCATTTGTCAAAATTAAATTTTTTTTTAAATTACCTAAATTATAAGAGAGAAAAAAAAATCATTTTTGTTCACTAACTCATTAACCTTTTTTTAAATAAAAATTATAACATGAAATTTTTGATTAAAAAAAATAATAATAAAAAAATTAACAAATAAAATTTGCTAAAAAATAAGAAAATATAAATAGGTACTTAAAACTATTAGTTGTTTCATTGGTACCCAAAGTAGGGCAGCAAAATATAAATTCTTGGGCAAGCATTAATTTTTACATTGGCGCCCAACGTGGGGCTTTTGCTAAAAAAATTATATTTTCTCATAAAGCATTAATCTTTTCAATATATATATATATACTTACTTATTCTGTTGGCGGACCCTGAAGATCAGTGCGTGTCAACTATAGAGTTTTATTAGCCCAAACGGTCATCTGGTTTTAACGGAGGAGCAACAATTTTATTAATTCCTTCTGGGGAAGTACATCGCGGGTGATTCACCGACTTCTTTATTAATGTAAATTGTGTATCCTCCTCATAGAATGCTCTGTCATGGATACAACCTAGAAAATCTTTAGAGGCTCATAAATGGCTTTTATTATCAACATTTGATAGTTGCAATTTGTTATTTTTTAGTAGATGGCGCAGTCAACTAAACGAGCCTAGAATTAACGGAAGTTTCTTTCACTACTTGATTAAGGAACTTTAAATGTTCACGAGTGATTTACGTTGAACGTTACGGACTAGGTGGCCAACAGACCACCGTTCTTGACTATATGGAAAAATGTTGACATTTAACGGTAAACAATTAACTCACCGTTAAACTATATTTCATCAAATAACTGAAATAACAAGATAACTTGTTACATGAATGAGAGATATGACTTGTTTTTAAACTTAGGGTTTTTGAATTGTGTCCCCCCCCCCCTCCCCTGACTTATCTTTTCCCTTTGGTCAATATTGCTGAAAATTGACAGGTTTGGATCATTGGATTTTGACTTCAAATATGAAATTTCATGTCTATATATTCGTTACAACAGCAGTTATTGGAGTTTTTGAGTTGAACCTTCCCCCCATGAACCATCTTTTCCTTAAGTCGATTTGACTGAAAATCGATATTTGTCGTCGTTGAAGGGTTTTGGATTCACATATAAAATTTCGTGTCGGTACATTCATTTTATCGGAAGTCATCATGTTCACAAACTCTCACATACACACAGAAGCACAGGAAGACGGTGTTTGTATATACCAACTTGAGAACTCTTCAAGTGGCCCAAAACAAATGCCTTAGATTGGTTGGTAGCTACTCGAGGGACACCTCCATCCTCCAAATCCATGAAGACCTAAATGTTAAGCCCCTACTGGACTACATAATAAATTTCAGTAAAAACGTTTTACTCAAGTGTGACACAAATCAAAACCTTTTGGAAAAGAAAATAGGGAAAACTCAATGAGGGAAACACAAAAATATCCGTTCACAATTTTAAATTATGAATGTTTATTAATTTATTTTCTATTCATTCAGTTACTTTGTATTTTTTTTTTTTTTTTTCTTTAAGAGTTTATTAAAATTTACTCTTAAGCAGTAGCGTTGTTTTTAATTTAACTGATTATTTTTAATTTGTATTTAGTGTATACGGGTAATTCATCAGAATTTCTTACTGACTTTTTTCTTGAACAAAGGAAGTGTGTGCCATGGTTCTGCAAAACCAAGATTATTTGCTTGGAAAACAGAAATATTATCACGCGGAAAAAGCAATATGAATGGTCGACAATTTGGCGTTGAGTCCTTTAGACCACCCTCCAAAAATATATTTACATACATTTTAACTTATAATTAATGGGTACTAAAGGAAGTGAAAACAATAGCGAGGAGCTATACAAATGAAATTATGTGAGAGACAATGCCAGAGGGTGGGTGATGAGGGCAATGCGGTGGTGCAGACGGATCTTCAAGGGACCCCACGGCAGTTGCTAATTTTGTGGCGGTGTCTTTGGTGTGTCTTTTATGGGTTCTTATTCGTATTCCAGGACCCTACATGCATGGGCTGCGCGATGGGTATGTGCCTGGGGACCGGAGGAGCAGTCTTAATAGTCCACATGGGCTGGAAGAGCAGTCTTAATAGTTCACATGGACTGGAAGAGCAGTCTTAATAGTTCACATGGACTGGAAGAGCAGTCTTAATAGTTCACATGGACTGGAAGAGCAGTCTTAATAGTTCACATGGACTGGAAGAGCAGTCTTAATAGTCCACATGGGCCGGAGGAGCAGTCTTAATAGTTCACATGGGCCGGAGGAGCAGTCTTAATACTGCAAATGGACCGGAGGAGCACATGGACTGGAAGAGCAGTCATAATAGTGCACACATGAGCAGGAAGAGTAGTCTTAGTAGTGCACATGGGCTGGAAGAGCAGTCATAATAGTGCACATGGGCCGGAGGAGCAATCTTAGTAGTGCACACGAACCGGAGGAGCACATGGACTGGAAGAGCAGTCATAATAGTGCACATGGGCTGGAAGAGCAGTCATAATAGTGCACACGAACTGGAGGAGCACATGGACTGGAAAAGCAGTCATAATAGTGCACATGGGCTGGAAGAGCAGTCTTAATAGTGCACACGAACCGGAGGAGCAGTCATAATAGTGCACACGGGCCGGAGGAGCAGTCTTAGTAGTGCACATGGACCGGAGAAGCGGTCTCAATATGCACTATTGACCACGATGATCAGTTATTACAGATTTTAAGTAGAGGGGAGAGCGATATGAAAATCTTGTTAGGTATAAGAAAGTCCTTTTTATGGCCACATATATATATATTTTTTAAATTTAATAAATTTATATTTTTTTTTGTTTTAATTTTAATTATTATTTAACAAGCGATTTCTACTTCGCCTCAACTAAAAACTGAGTGACTACAAGACTTATCAGACCTATCTGGACGAATGGTGTTCAGCTCTTCTATTAGGCCCACTCACACCAAAAAAAATCAACCCATTAAAGTAAAATTCTTCGAAAAAATCTCTTAATGCCCATCCTTCGTTTTAAACATATTATACACTGAGATCTCAATATACCATTCTTACACGAAGTCACACAACAACTATAGGTACTCTAATTTGGACACAAAATTCATATTTCACCCGGACACTTTATATTGTCGGTCTGGTCCTTGCCGGGCGGCCCTCTACGACGACTGAATTGCCATTGGCCGCGTGACCTCCTGCCTGAGAAGGACCCCTGAGGAGGAGGCGGTGGTGCTGACCCATCAAGTGACTTAAGTGTTCTGTTTTCTGTACCTCAGATCATGATTTATTGATATGTTTAATAAATATTTTAAATAATTATAATGAAGTGGGGGCCATGGTGGCCGTGCGGGCTAGAGCGTAGGGCTTTGGTCGCATGGTCTCACCATGGTTTGCGGGTTCGAATCCCGTCCGGGAGTGAGTTTTATTTCGTAGATAGAACTCCCTCCCGGGGCCATGGATGTCTTAAGTAATTATATATAACACATTGACATGGCTAATATGCCAAAAAAAAAAAAAATATATATATATATAATGAAGTGGAAACAAATATGTATTATTTACTTATTTACATCGACATATATTCGTCATTAGCTATTACGATGAGGGCAGAAGGGATAAAGTGCCTGGCTCTACTGCTGAGGTACAAGACCGAAGAGGAGTCCAGGTGGAAGTCCCTCTGCCACGCCCGTTTAAGATGTCGTGATGGATTTGTAGAGATGACTGTGGATAATTGTTGAATAAGTGAATTGACTTGATTATGGAGATAGTCATGAAAAGTTTGATATCGTGAACCGGATAAGATGTTGTATGAATGTACAAATCGGCAATGTGGCATAGTATAATTGATTATAGTGACTGAAAACGTTGTATGTTTAATTTTTTGGCTGACATTTTAATAATCAAAATGTTGTTTTTCTTTTACAGGGAACAACAACAACAGTATTGGTGATCAGATCGACATGAAGACACAACAGTGGTTTGGGGCTTCTATTTTCAGTTCTGGTGAAGACGGGCCTGTCGTGGTAAGTTTTTTGCAGATAACTATCTAATTATTATAATATTAAATATTTTCTTTTAATAATTTTTTCCGGCATTTCTTCCAGAGGTGTCTTATTTTTTCTTTTTTTTTCCGAGGATATTTCGGGACACTTACACGTCCCTTCTTCTGGTCACTATGAACGTTCAACATCCCAGAGAAGTTTAAGAAACACAATTTTCTTTTAAATATTTATGTTTCTTCGGTATGAAGCTAAGCCATAAAACAATTAATAATGTTCTAACAGCTGTTTATACGATACATCTTTTAAAGGGCAAAATAAAATACAGTCTGACCTCTCACAGATTTTAATAAAGTTTGCTAGTCGGCTTCCGAAGTTGCCCTTATCATCAGGCAGACTATAAAAACCCATCATTTGGTAACAAAGAAATTAAAATCCATAAAATATTGTAGTAATAAAATATTAAATAAATTAAATGACTAAAAAAGTTTTTTTTTTCTTTTTTTTTTTTTTTTTTTGTCTTATTTATAAAGATACGACTGTTGCTAGGGTGCAACAACCAGCATCTAGGATGGTATTGAAATGTTGGCGTGAAGGGCATGTGAGAGGAAGGCCACCCACCCAGTGGTAGGTTCTCAGGACGAAAATTTATCTTAATTATAAGGAAAAGAACAGAAAAAAAAAAATAAATAAACGAAATAAAATAAATAAAGAAATAAAATAAAATAAATATATAAAAAAAATTTTAAAAAAAATAAATAAAAAGGAATTGAAAGACAATTTTGATGGATGGGTAGTAAGAGAGATGATAAAAGTAAAGGAAAATAATCTTGAAAAATATTAATAACGAATATGATTCAAGGTGGAAGTAGGTCGCGGTTTCATCTTCTCTTCAACCTGAAAAAGTTAAACTGATATATTGATATAATGATAAATATATTAATTAAATTAATGATAAATATATGAAACTATTTAATAAATAATTTGATATTTCATTGATGGGGAGAGTTGTGATCGGTATTACGTTCTAAATTATGGGTTTTTTGATGATGAGGACAACCTCGAAAGCCGGCTAGCAAACTTTATTAATAAAATACCGAGAGGTCAGACTATATTTCAACCTATGAAATAATCACTTCTCACTATATCAGCCATCTTCATAAAGATCCTTTAGTTCATCTCTCACCGATACATCGCAATGGAATTGCAAGATTATTAAATGATATGAAACTGATTCTATGATAAAGGAGATACGTTTTATGATACAGCTCCAAGTTATCCGTTCTTATCATTTCCGTTACCATGATTCTCATGCATCTTGTTTTATTGCTGGCTACTACTGAAGATTATCTGCGATGCAAATAGTCTGTATTTCCAGCTATATAAGTAGGCTGGTTCTGGTTCTGAGGGTACCTTGTCTCTCCTAGTTGCCTTCATGTTTCAGCTGCTTGTTGGATGTACCATGTCTTGTGGTTACTCAAGCGAAATCTGTCGAAGAGAAAAGGAGGTAGGCTCAACCCAAAAAGTTATTATGACTCATGTCCGGGCTTTAACTACGAGGTCATATCGCCTACTACCAGAGCGACGCAAGGAAAGTGCGCTCTGGTGGACATGAGCCCGACTCTACTACGGGAGTCCTAAATTTTGACTACCCTAAATTTTTATTCACCTAGACCAGGGGTCTTTAACGAGTACCTAACATCGTACAGGCTCGGGACCATTGCTTAACGTCACTTCAGAAGGACTTTAAGTTTATTTTACCTCCCGTATAAAATAAAATAAGGGCGTCAGCTGGATCTCAAACCCGCGATCTTGAGCTCAGAAGACAAGCACGCGTACCACCGAACTACCGGCGCCCTCTCTATTTAAGAAGGTTTTCTATCCACTTTAACCTGAATGAATATACCGTATTTATTTATTTTAGTTATTATTTTCTGCTTAGAAAATCTTTTTTCTTACTTTTCTATGACAAGGTTTCATAATTATTCTTCAAATTGGGTGCAAAGTTTCAGTTATATAAGTTGAATAGTTCTTTGGACCCCCTTAAGAAAACGTCACAAACAGGGAAAAGTTAATAGTATTTAACTGAAATCTGGTGGTTGTGGATATAGAATGGTAAAACGAAAATTTGAAAATACCAGAGATTGAAAGCATTTATGAAATAGGCTACTGATGAAAAGCTCTCAACACAAATATTTCATAAACCCATTTTCTGAAATTTTAAAAGAAAATCATATCAATACAAAAAAACAATAAAATATTTATTCATTTTTTTAATTTTTACAAGAAATCCCTGAAAGGATTTTTTTTTTTTTCTTAAGGCTTTAAATTCAAACCCTCGTTTCATAAAAATATTTTTCAGGGATCTGTTAAGCTTATTACTTTCAAAATACATATTTCTTACGTAAAAAATTTTTCGACATTTTAAGGGGCAATGGGCTGGGGAAAGAGAAACACCTGTTAATTTTTCGCGAAATCATCTTAAAAGAAGTGGGAGTGGGAGGGATCTTGAGGAGGGAGGCTAAACACAAAAACCCTAATATAGTTGTATCGACACGAAATTTAGAATAATGATTCAGAAATCAAATTCCCTGTCAATTATTGATTTTTAGTCAAAATGTTTGATTGGTTTTAGAGGTAGAGCGAAAACTTAATATATTAATTCTTGCTGGGGAAGTACATTTCCCATGATTCAAAACTTTTTAATAAAATATGAAGCTAACCTGATTTATTTTTCAAATTGTTATAAATCTTTTAATGCCCCCTTAGACACTTTTATTTATTTTTTCTTTCCTATTTAATTCTAATCTGTTTCTTTCTTTTTATGCTCTTTAATGCCATTAATTAATGCACTAAGATATATTAGGTTTAAAAGCCACTCAGATAATAGTTAATTTATAGATGAAAGTCATTAAGCAAGTAATTAAACGGGCCGAGACTGGGGCATATATCTCGTAATGAAACCTAATGGAGCCAATGCGCTTGTGCGCAGACATCCCACCACTCCAGATCTTATACTGGCTGCCATTCTATAAATTATCAAGGGGATGACATTTATAGAGAACGAACAATTTTTAAAAATGTTAGTTGAGTGGATCTAATTGTTACTTGACCAAGAGTGGAGAGTTTAGCTATCTCGCTTGACTATTTGATGAGGTACGTGATACATAGTCACTTCGTTCAAAAAATAATAAAATGAAGAAGATTCGATATTGTCAATTTGACTGAAAAAAAATCTGTGAGTCTAATTAGTACTCATATAGTTATGTGCGTGTGTGTTTGGAAAAGTAAGAAGAAAGGAAATATGTGTGTGTTCACTGGAAAAGAATGGAAGAATGAAATATTTGTGTATGTGTTTAGAAAAGTAGGAAGAAAGGAAATATGTGTGTGTTCACTGGAAAAGAAGGGAAGAATGAAATATTTGTGTGTGTGTTTAGAAAAGTAGGAAGAAAGGAAATATGGATGTGTGTACTTTCAATGGAAAAGAAAGAAGAAATGAAATATGTGTGTGTACACTGGAAAAGATGGATGTGTGTGTTCCCTAGAAAAGAAGGAGGGTGTGTTCTCTGCAAAAGAAGGGAAGAATGAAATATTTGTTTGTGTGCGTGTTCACAAGAAAAGAAGAAAATAATGAAATGTTTGTGTGTGTTTACTGGGAAAGAAGGATGAAATGAAATATGTGTGTGTTCATTGGGAAAAATGAAATATTTGTGTGTGTTCACTGGGAAAGAAGGAAGAAATGACCACTATGTCCACCAGAGTGTCGAAAGAGCAGTTTGGTAATAGGCGATATGACCTCGTGGTTAAAGCCTGGACATGAGTCTCAATAGTTAACTAATAATTAATTATGAAAGATAAATCAGCCGCAATTATATATTAGGTAGTACATTGGTATCTTACGACTGTACGCCATTGGTATCGTTTGTAAAAATGTATCAACTGATAACTAATGAGCTTCATGTTGCATTTTGATATTTTTGTAATTCGTTCGTTTCACCTGACTCCTTTGTTCATGCATCTGATAATGCCCAGACTAGTGTAACTGAGAAGTAACGTACGTGACACAGTAGGTTTGCAAATAAGTGTGATATTTAAAACCAGGACAGAAAAGCAAACAAACTTCGTGAAATAATGTACTGTAATTTTCCTTTCTTTTTTTTTTTTTTTGTATTTTGTTTATCTAATGAATCATCGGCAATGTATTTCCCCAGCAGGAATTAATCAATTAAGTTTTCGCTCCAACTCTAATTACAATCGACCGATTGTGCTAAAAATCATAAGTTGGCTTCTGGATCCTCAAATTACATTTTTTTTTTTAAGTTTTTATTTTTCCAAATTATAGAGTATTATATGTACAGTGAGACAACGTTAAACAGACAATGTAATTATTACAATTATTGATATAATATACTATATAAAGTTTACAAACAAAGTAAAATTTGAGGTTAAATCCCACAAGGCCTACTAGACCTTTTAAGTTCAGTTTAAAGTTTTGAATACTACAATTTTTGATGGCATGTGATATTAGATTATAAGCTCGAAGTAAACATTAAGTTGCGTAATTTTTTTTGTCAAATGGGTTAAATGAAAAGTTGGCTTATTTCGGCTATGTTTTTGTTTTTATTAATCAAGCAGGGTCTTTTGTGGATAAATAGGAGGGTTACGTAAATATATATCTTTCTAGGTGTCAATAAATTTAATTCCTTGTATAACTGAACAAAATGGGAAAGTTAAGGGTTTGTTAAACAAGCTCTTTAAGAGACATTTATGGCCACTGTGAATTTTGTTATAGTAAGTCGCAGGGGCGTAGTCAGGATTTTGGGCAGGGGGGGGGGGGGGAGAGGCTTCGAGGGGGGGGGGGGGGGGGGTATAGACTCCCGGGGGCACAGCCCGCAGTTTTCGTGGTTAGCGTTGCAGACTTTTTATTATTCATTTGGGAGACTCGGACCTCTAGAAGCTCCCCCTGAGGTAACCACTGACTGTAATACTTAAGTTGACATGAGCAGCAAAAATGAAGAATGGCTCAGAATTAAATGACTCACAGCCAATAGTGTGCATTTGCTTGCTGCTGCGCTTTGCATTTTTACTGTGCATGTAAAATCAGCTTTAAGAGTATAAAGTATAACATAAATGACGATTTTGAGCGAGGAAATAAATGATCAAATTCATATGTATTTAAATAAATGTACTGTGACTTGTCTTGTACATGTACATTTATGTATCAGCTGATAGCTGATTAATGAATCAGACGCACGGGAAATTTGAATATTCTATTGGTTACTTGCAAGTAATCCATTTTTAATCAAAACTATTTTTTTAGTTTATTTAATTTTTATCTTGGTTTTTTGCTCTGGCCGCGTGCCCCCCCCCCCCCCCCCTCTCCTGCCCCTCCTCTGGTAAGTCGATATGTTCATATATCGATAGATCGGCTGATTAAGAACTTCCCTCCTCTGGTCTATTTGGGATTTTAAATGTATGAAATATAGTGTTTATGGCGTTATCGCCCTCGCGAACACATCCGAGAACCTCATTGTTCATTTTTGGGATCGGTGAGATACAGGAAAACATGAAATCCCTTTGAAAACTCAACCTCAAATTTCTGACTGATTTCTTATTGGGTTTCTAGAAACGGTTGTACATGCAGTCTTCTACCTAAAGAACTCGAGAAAAATATTTTCAAATGATGTTACCATCTGCTGTTATTAGCATTCAGTATTTATTTCATTCCACATTGTCTCCCATTTGTAATGTACCTTTTAGCATTAAGAACTAGAAGCATTAAAATACAAAGATTCACAAAAGGGAAACGCTATTTGTAAACAATTAGGTGATAGAGCTTTACACCAGAAAGAGAAGTTGGAATGTTCGAGTCCTGAGTACATTGTGCAAATGGAGTGTAAATGCAAATAGGATAGGGCCGAGTACTGGAGCTTGATGTACTCCAGCCTACTTAACTACTAACTTCCCCAAGTCTGTTTCCACACTTACATACCGTACCACTTGGCTTCTTGTTGGAATAAGATAACACCAAGGGGTATACGGAAGATTTATAAGGGTGTATATGTACATCTGTTACATAAGTACATATATACATAACAAATAAAAGTGTGATTTTTCGCCAAAATCATTTACACTTATCCTAGTGGCCTATATGACAACTGCAACAATACACAATTTTGTAACAGCAGTATTGGTATGAAAGGCTCGATAAAAACTGAAAAATTTCTCCCAAGCTTTCTTCTGCTTTGAATGTACCTTCTTCAGAGCCTGTATTAATATGTATACCTTGGATGCGACGTACGCCTGTACGATGTCAGGTACTCGTACCCCTAGTTGAATGAAAATTTAGGGTAGGCAAAATTTAGGACTCTCATAGTGCAGTCGGGCTCATATCCACCAGAGAGACGAAACAGCGCTCTGGTAGTAGATATGACCTTGTAGCTGAAGCCCGGACATGAATCAAAATAACTAATTAACGTTCAGTTTTTGCGTAAATGAAGCAAATATTTAAACAATATTAGTTTCAAAATTACATTTTAGGATGGTTTTTGGCATGAATCTCGTAAACCAGGTGACCTTTGAAAAAACTTAATTCATATAAAATGTGCCTTTTAATTTTCTCTACAACTTTTATACGAGTAGATTTTTGATTAGGTCATAAGTATGACCAGTATGAAATAAAGTGGTCAAAACATGCGAAAATGTTCTAAACATGTTCTGAGGACCTTGAGTATTTCGTTCTAAACACTATCTCAGATTGTTTACAAGACTACAATACTTCCTATACTAAATATACTAGAAAGGAAAAAAAAAATATATATATATATATTGTAGATCCCCCCTTAACCGGCCTCGGATCAACCGGCCTATCCCATGGAAGATAGTTTTGTTTTCTCTCTTTCAGCGTATAATAGCTGGGCAAGTGACTCTAACATTGATTGTTTGACTGGCCTTTCCTGGAAAGTAGCATCCATTCAGAAAATAAAGAAATCGAAAATCTGTCGCAGTCGTTAGCTGATGGGAACCAAATGCAGTTTGATGACGTGGAGGAATGGAAGACAAAAAGTGACGAAGGACTCGAAAACGATTTTTTTACGGACGAGGAAATAATCGGTATCGCCAGAGATAAAAATGATTGCGAAAGCGAAGACGATGGCAAAAATGCAGACGTGGAGGACTTGCAAAAAATAGGCCACGACGAAGCAAAAAAAGCTGCAGAAATTTTATTTCAATACGTTGAGCAGCAACAAGATTCAACGGCATTGGACGTGAGGAACGTACGAAAATGGAGAAACTTGGCTTTCAAAAAATCTTTGCAAGATAAAAAAACATAAAAAAATAACTGATTTTTTCCACAATTATTGTGTTTTGTAAAGTAAGGATGGGCATGGTGTATTCCTGTTTATGTGTGTGTAGATTAATGTGTGTATACTTCCGGGAGCTTTATATTGATGTGTAGGCACCATGTTAGTCGTGTGTCAAGAAGCACTCCAAGATAGCGCACACCCCGGTCTTTAGAATGGAATTGGGAGTTGACCGATTTGCTGCCTGCTGATGTGTTCTAACGAGAAACGGCGTAAAGCGAACACGTTCGCCTGCGTCTTCCTTCCATATTAAAGTCATTGGAAGATCTCACGTGGTTTTGTAAGCATTCGACGACAGCTCTTAGCATGTCGTTTCGACAGAGGATCAACGTAATGTCGGCGTATGAGCGTTGTAGAGATTTTTTTTGTCATATCATAACAGATCAAACAAAATTGGACTGAGTATCATACCTTACGGAACTCCTGCTGATATCTTCTTTCTGGAGCTAAGAGTGTTATTTCAAATGTTCTATCAAAAAAAAAAAGAGCCAATGACCTTTTGGACAAATGCGGAGCTTATGTTTTTCAATAAACTCGAAAGGTAACTCGAAAAGATCACCTATTGTAAATGGTGAATAGAAAATATACTGTTTGTCAGATACCAATCGAGTCATATGCATATGCAGGCCTAAATATGGCAACTTATCTCCCTCATATTAAGTTACTACACCCCCACATTGTTTTTTCAATTTAAAATATATACGTCAGACATTAAGTCCTTGTTGATAAAATCAGTGATACATTTATATAAGGAACATTTAAATCAGTGTAAATCCGACAGTGGTCATTTGTATAGAGTCTGGTATATTTTTTGATTATCTTGTCTGTCTGTCGGTCCCTTTAAACTGTTATTGTATCCCTTTTATCAAAGCTGACTTTTGAAATTTTCTCGCATCGATAAACCCACGTTTTCTTTTTTTTTTTGTTGTTGTTTCTTTTCAAAATTTTTGCCGTTGTCACATTTTATGGTTTTATATTATTAATTATTATTAGCTTCCGAGATGGAATAGTTGTATAAAGTTACATACTTCTGGTCAGAATAAAGAAATCTGTCATTTGGCAATATCTTCTTGTCTCCATCTTAAGTCTTATCAATAGTTAAAATGGATGTTTAACACTGGATCACACATAACCTTACAACCTGAACCATTATTCAAGATTCCATATCGGTATTTTTTTTCTTTTTTATTAGAATAACATTATTAAATTTATATAGTTTTTTACAGTTTTGCTCATAACTTAAATAAATGACATGAAACTGGCTTTGAGGTAGCGGCCCATTGGCTGTCCTCCGTAATTGATAGGTTTTGAATTTATTTTAATAAAATATATGAGTAATGACTATCGGTACAGTAGAACCTTTGTTAACCGGTTTGGTTAGGACCGAGACCATGGCCGGTTAATCCGAGGTTCCCATGAAAAATCGATTTTCGCTCAAAAAGAACTTACACATATAGATATTTCATCAGGTATTCTGAATAAACAAGCAAATAAGACGTTATTGCAACTCATTTTATTGTACATTATGTGCATACAGACATTAACGAACTCGCATAATAATCGAACTTATCAAAACAAGGTCTTCCGGATAGCAGTCAATGCAGTCAACTTATCAGAAATACCTCCTTTTGCAGTTCACATCGAGAAACTCACTCGGAACTTCCACGGTCTGTCAGCCTGCTCTGGAGCAGTCCACTACAATCTCAGTCAGTCTGTAGCTGCCACACTTCAGGCGAGACAATACAAAGACTTTTAATTTTAATTTTAATTTCCATATATTTTCTTTAAAATTGTGAATAGTACATATTTTAATGTATTCAAAGCAATTCTTTCTTTACGTTCTCCTAGGGAAATTAATAGGTGGTTAAGAGGGTGGTTAAGGTGGTTGTTTTAAGGTGGTTAAGGTGGTCTGTCAGTCCTTACAATTAAGGTGGTTAAGATGATTAAGGTGGTTAAGGAATTATTGGTGATTGAAATAATTTAATCATGAAACAATTTGAATTGGATTTGGGAAGCGATTATTTCATGTTTTATGGCCTCAGGAGCAAATTTGAGTAATTCTGTATTTTGTTTATATTTTTTGTACCTCATATTAATTTCCAAACTATACGATATCTCCAGATTCCAAAAATTAAGTAAAAAAATCCCCTGTCGGTATTTGTGTCTATGAGCACGATAACTCCCGATAGAAGAAATGTATCGACAAAAAATTTTATATGTATATCCAGAACCCTCTAAGGACGACACTTTTTGATTTTCAGCCAAATCGGCCAAAGGGGCCACCTATCAATTTTCAGTGGAATCATCCGATTGAAAGGAGGGCCTCAACTCAAATACCCTATCAGCTGCCAATGTAATGAATGTATAATCTCAAAATTTAGTAAGAGGATTCAGAAGCCAATATGTGAGTCACATATTGTTTTTTAGCCCAAACGGTCAATTGGTTTTGGAGGAAGAGTGACAACTTAATTGATTAATTGGGGAAGTACATTGCTCGACGATTTTTTTTTTTTTTTCTTTCCGAAAGTGTTCAGCCAAGCGAGCAGTTGAACTGTGTGAGTGGGCTTTGGACGACATAACCACGATAGTATCTCTGTTTCAGAAGGCATGCCACTGTCTTTGGTTTGTCAGATCGATTAACCACTCAGACAAGATAATACTAACCACTAAACAGATATATCAGATAAGTTTTATTAACTTTTTTTTTTTTTTACATTCCATGGTTAGTCGATTTGTGGGGGATGAGATCAGATTTGTACCACCTTCAGATGACCAACCCACTATTCTGAATAAATGAATACCGTGTTATTCATTATTGCGAATCATGAATGCAATCATGGATGCAACCGTCCAACCTATCTTTTTTTCTCCTTAAAAGCAATACGGGCACTTGTTTCACAGTTTTAATTTTCGTACTTTAAGAATCATGGAAAAAAAGTCGTCGGTGAATCACCGACAACCTATTCCCTCACAACGTTATAATAAATTAACTTTTCGCTATTATTCTTCGCTATTATTCTCAAGTTTTTTCAAATATTGAATAAATCCTTTTATATATATTGTAGTCAGTGGCGTAGCTAGAGAATTTGGGCCCCAATGCAAGCGTTGGTAGAGGGCCCCCTCCCCTGAATTTAATTTTTTACATTTAAAACATGAAAATTTACTACACATTACAGATTACAGGTGGAAAAAAGAAAAACTAGAAAAGTTTGAAATTTTTTCTTTCTCGATTTTGCTGAAGCAAATACATCTATCAGTTTGCATGTTCATTAATCAATAAATTTTCCACTAATACACAAAACTTGTTGACACCGCGGCACGTGGTAAATTTCCTGTCGGGTGAATCCGGCCGTTTTTAACTGTGACATCAACACAAGCGCCTGAGACAAGTTGGGAAATAGCTTCCTGTACATCAACGCCATCTAGTGATTCGTGATTGAAGTAACTCCTAGTGGACTGTGCGCTCGCATTTTCTCACTTCCATTTCCAATCGAACATCTTCTGACTGGGTACAGACATGCAAAAATATGTGCCATTGCCATTGTGAATATTAAAAATATGGATGATATTAATTTCATCATTAATAATTAATGATGAAATTAATATCATCCATATTTTTAAAATTATTATTATTATTAATTTCATCATTAATTATTAGTCTAATTTTTTAACATTTTTTTCACAAAATTTAAAATAAGCAATTTTTTCTCGGAGCCTTGATTTGCAAAAGGCCCCCCCAAAGGCAAGGGCCCCAATTGTTTGCATTGGCATCGCTACGCCACTGATTGTAGTGGTATGGTTTGACCACTACATGTCCTGTTGTAAATTTATTTTATTTGGGGGAGGGGGGGGGGACTTGTAAAGAAAAAGTATTTTTATATGGTGATATAAAAATAATAGAATCTATTGATATCATATATATTTTGTGAATAGACAATATTTTTTTTTTAAACATACGTTTTTCTTTCTTTATTTTTTATTAAGTTTTCACAATATCTCTGCAAAGTTAGTTAGTTAATATCTCTGCAAAAAATGTTAAGTATCTTTATAAAATAAATGTTCATTATTTTTGAGCAGTTATTGCTGTTTATCTCGGTCTTTTCTTATGTCGAAAAACTTGTCGAATTAACTTAAAAAAAGGGTATCTCACGAAATTAAGTAAAACTAGACTCTTCTAAGCATCATTAAATTTAATCCAAGGGCCGCGTGGGCTAGAGCGTAGAGCTTTGGTTTCATGGTCCTACTACGATTGCGGATTCGAATCCCGGCTGGGAGATATTAATGCATATTGATGCTTGATACATCGAAATAGAGTACGCACCGCGCTTCTGTGTCTAATTTTCTGCTTGGCACGTTCTGATTGAGTTAAGCCCCTCCCCTGGACACTGCAAGTAGAAGCAGTCTGGCAAGAACAACAGTTGGTCTGACCTGACATACTCTGGAGACTCGGGTTTCCATATGTTCTCTTGTCTTTCTGGTTGTGGGTCGACCTCCCCCTGGAATGGATATCCGCACACTGGTCTGTTCTCTTAGTTCCGTGTTGAACCCACAAGATGTTCCTCTGCTACAGTAAATCACACGGCGGACCGGTCACTCCTGTCTCTAGACTCCAACTTATGTGCCTCATTGCTCTCTTGCAATTAATGAACCTGATATGTATACTGAAAAATGTATGTTCAGTTATTTGTTGTATATGCGAGTTTAATACTAAACTGCCCCAAAAAAAAACCTTCGCACTATCAAAATTTCATATTTTGTTGTTTAGATCAAATATAGTATTGAGTGCAGAAAATTTCATATGGAATTAGGAAAGAAAAATCAAAATGCTTGAAAAACTAAAGAAATTTATAGAAAAAAAAGACGTTGTCTTCCCACTGTTTTATTTTATATCAGAACCGGTTTTCGACGCAACAGCGTCATCATCAGTGGTTCATCTATCATGGAGTAACAAATATACATATAATAAAAAGTATAAATAATTCATAAAGCATCAGGGTACAGAGTAAGAAAATAAAATTATAAAATTAACTTACCCCACCCACACAGCACAGCGGTTGGAAGATAACTGGCATAGCTCTAAGGGGTGGGGATAGCCAGGTTCACTCACTCTCTCAACATGCAAAAACCAATTAATTAATTAGTTAATAATAATTAAATAATTAGAATTATTTATACTTTTTATTATTTGTATTTTTGTTACTCTATGATAGATGAACCACTGATGATGACGCTGTTGCGTCGAAAACCGGTTCTGGTATAAAATAAAACAGTGGGAAGACAACGTCTTTTATTTCTATTAGAAATCTCGTCCCACAACATCTTACTATCACATTTGAAAGAAATTTATTTTTTAATAAAATCAATGATGAAAAAACACTATCAAAATTTTAAAAAAATAAAATGTTGCTTGTCTATACATTTTCGTACTGCATTAAATTGTGCATTGTGCAGGTAATCATCATCACTATCTTTAATTTATTTGTTAATCGTTATTGTTAACAATTTTCATATTGATCGTAATATTCTTTATCCAGAACATATTTTACGAGTCGACTTCTATGTTTAAAAAAAAAAAAATCAGTCTAGACTGAAATAAAGGTCGACTTGTGAAATATGTTCTGCATAAAGAATATTATGACCAATATAAGGTGAAATTTGTTTATATACATTCATTACATAAGCAGTTATTAGGCTTTTTGAGTTAAGCCCCCTCTTCGGATCCCCCCTTTCCCATCCACCGATTTGGCTGAAAAAATTAAGAGGTGTCGTCCTTTTGGGGTTCTGATTACACATAATTACGTGACTCTATCGGGAGTTTCCATGTTCACAGACACATAGACACCCAGGCACACAAACACTCATAGACAGGCAGACATTTGTGTTAAGTATTTTTGGAATCTTATTTATTATTAAGTTCTTTATTTTGAATATTTACAAAAAAAAATTAAAAAGTATATACATCGAAAGCATAGATTATGTACAAAATAGTACCTACCTAATACAAGAATAAGGTTATAACCCAGGGTTTTTGGGGTGGGAGGGGGGTGGGGCCTGGGGTTGTTGGGCTCGGGGTTGCTGGTCTGGCTGGGGGCACGCGGGCGGCGCAGTCGGGGCACTGGTCTTAGACCCAGGAGCTCCGAAGGTCTGGACGGCCAGCGCCACATGCAGACCTTCCTTCAGGAGTCTCCCAAACCACTCTCTACTCAGCTTTGAGCCTCTATGGGTGAAGTGGTCCGGCGGTGTCTTCTGCTGTCCTCGGCCGGGCTGGGGCCTGATTCTTGCTTCTTCTGGCCCCATGCCTCGTTCTTCCCTCGGTTTCTAAGACTTACAGTAGGGTTGGCCAATATGCTCGGACATAAGTACCTACCTAGTTAAAAAAAAAATTATATATAATAAAATAATAATGGTCTCTATGCAAATAATATAATATAAACAAAACAAAGAGAAAATATTAAATTTTAATAATAATAAACATAAAACAATAATAATAAAGATAAAATAAAATCAACATGAAAGCCCTTCAACTCGAGACCCCTCGAAACACCCCGGTTCTATGTCATCCCCATCCCTCCAACTTAATTGGGGCAGGAGAGGCCTCGAGGGATCGAATGATCCCCACTGCCCTCTCACTGTCCAGCAGTGGAGGCAGGCCAAGAAGGAGGAGAGTTGAAGGTAAGAGAATTACTTGAGGGGAGAACCTGGTCATCACCGGCACTCCCTAAATATTTTTGCTACAGTAGCAAGTCTCTCGGCCAGCGCTGCCTCAGTCTTCGGGGGGGAATGGGATGACAAGAGTCGAGCAACTGGATTGACGCGGGAAGAAAGGTTAGAGTGGAATTTGGAATCAGGGAAATATGGAACGATGAATACTCAACATGGAATTTCGTATAACTGTACCTTCGTAAGGCTAAGGAAGGAAAATGTTCATCTGTACAAGAAATTATTGTGTTCTTCTTAATATTTTCTGTTTGTCAAGAAAAAATCTTATCAAAAAATCAAAATAAATCAAAAGGTAATTGTCTTAAATGCAATTAATATAAGATTTTATAAATTATGTTTCCTTAACTGCATTTTTTATTTTATTTGTTGATAACTTCGATTCCCTGGTACCTTTTCCTGACACTAATGCTGTTTCATGACTCAAAGTCTTATTTAATGTGTTATCTGTAGAAATGCACTTCTTGTTTTTGTATATGACTCAAGAAGGCTTAGCTCTACTTATATTTAAGCATCTTATCCCGATTAAGCTCAATTTAATTGCAGGCTAAATAAAATAAACTTGATTTTATTATTTTCAGAACTTTACACTTTATTTTTTTCTTCTTCAGTTGAACGAAGTGTAGTGGAAATTATGTAATCGGTGTGAGGACGATAATTCCCTATGGAATGGATGTATCGACACGATATTTTATACGTTTATCTAGAACTCTTAAGGACGACACCTATTGATTATAATGATAATTATCAGACGAATCGGCCAAAGGGAAGAGGGAAATTATGTGTGAACCCAGTAAGATTTGGATGAAATTTAACATTTTTGCAAATTTAGGAAAACAAGATGGCATCTCTTTAGTATCTTTAGAAGAAATCCAAATGAAAAATTTGTTAATTGAATTTTTTTAAAAATAATGTGCACTTTATTCAAAATTGTACGTCTTGAACTTTCGATATTTTTTTAGGGCTATTTTGGAAACTACTGTAGAAATTGACACAAAATTAGGTATGATTCAAAAGCCAATATATAAGTCAAATATTGAGATTTAGCCTAAACAGTTGATTGACTTTGGAGAGAGACCGAAAACTTAATTTTTAATTTTGTGCTGGAGAAGTACATAGCCGGTGATTCACCGTATTTTTTTTTTTTAAACAAATGTAAACATTTTTGGAGTGACAGGACTTGATCAAACTTCATTGATTAATTCTATGGTCACAGGGAATAAGTTGTTAAGTCGTAAAATGGCCAAAATGAGTTAAGTGTACCTACTGTGATGATCTCCCAAGCCATCTGCGCACTGTGAAGAAGTTGGGAGCTCAGGACTCTAATACTTTCGGAATTATAAAGATGTGGGTTTCTTGGTATCTCGTAAAATTGTGTATGTTCTCGGTTAAATCAACTTAATCTACTTCTTTGAGGAATGATTCACGACATAACTGCATTTAACCATTTATTCACTACGGCAGACTATTCCAAGTCAAGAGAGCGTTTTCGGTTAAATCAACTTTAGAGAGGCATCATTCACGAGTATTTCAAAGAGTAATAATTTTGTAAGTGTGTTCAATAATTAGGTAAGTGATGGGTAATAATTAGGTAACTAAGGGAAAATCCAAGAAAGGATTATCAATATTCATTTTCATTCACTCCAATAGATTTAGGAGGTATATGATTGATAATGATGCAAACATAATTTATTTATTCCAAAAACTGGATTTACACGATTAATGCAAAAGTAAAAAAGTGCTGCCCTGAAAATTTACGAATTTAGACTTACCAATTTATTCCCTATGACCAGAGATATAGTACTAGGCGTGCAATACTTTCTGCTGTTTGCAAAAACTGAGCTGAGTCAGTCATATCTGTATAAAAAAACTCAGTTAATGTTTTAATAATTATCAGTAACTTCTCACCTTCTTTATGAATATATTAATACTTTAAATAGATTTCAATTGAATTCAATTGATTTTTTCTAGCCTTTTTGTAGACAACAACAGCTGTGAATATTTTTATCGAAAAAAAGTCGATGTACGTTAGAACACTGAAAAAAACGGTTCAAAAAAAGTGGTGTCCGATGGTAAACCGAAAAGGGCTTCGCCCGGATTTCTACATTTGAAATAGAAAAATTCTATTTTGCGCGAGAATTTTGTCTCTCAATTGATTTCAATGGGGATTTGGTTTTTCGGTGATTATTCCTCCGTGGTATGTTCGATTTCAATTTTTTTTAGTAGTAAACCATCGTCTCCGTGTCCACTATCATCGTGGCAAATTTCAATGTGATCGGTAAAAGGGTTTAGGAGAAGTACAAGTACTACGAAATACATGAGTCGCGTAAGAAAGAGCTTCGTAAACTCAGCTCAATAAAAGGATTGGAAACTATTCCCAGTCTCCCGAAACTTATTTCAAAATTACTTCTGTAATTACTAACTACATATACGAAAATAAACTCGTAATCTATCGAAAGTGGGAGAAACTTTAAAAAAGAAATTTATTTCTAGCTTTTGAAATAAACATTTTAATTAAATACATGTATTTAAATTTAAGCACCTTATGAGTACAAGGTGTAGAGTTAATTGGAACTTTTATGACATTTTAAGTCCTTTCTAATGGGGAAAAGTTCTTTCAAGGATTTTTAACACTGTCACATCATTTTTAATTTTTCCTTTTTTTCTTTTTTTTTTAGAAAACAATTACACAATTTTTTAGGAAAGAAAGTTAATTCCATGTTAAAATGACTTTCGAATCCTAGATCCAGGTACAGGAAATTATTTTCCTCATTTAGTAGCCACATTAATGCTCTAGTTCCTTCTGCCACACTACCCGAACGACGCCTTAAGCGCCAATGGCCTAGCGACCTTCTCAGATCAGGCAGTGACAGTGATTAGCCATAAATGAGAGCGATTTCTCCTCTCTTGATGATTTTGACACTGCCATTTTTTTCTATCTTAGCACATTTACTTGTTGTATATATTTTTTATACAGTTGTAAATATCTCAAAAAAAAATACTCAGTTTTATATGACAGTATGAGGGCGCCGGTTGCTCAGAGGTAGCGGTGCTGCTCAAGATCGGAGGATCGAAAACCCCCAAAAAAAACTGAGCCCGCCGTCCCTCGGATGGGACGTTAAGTAATGGTCCTCAGTCGATCCTAGGCTAAACTACATTTAGGACTCCCCCAGTAGAGTCGGGCTCATGCACCAAAGCTATGAAAGAGCGTTCTGATAGTAGGCAATATGACCTCGTAGTTAAAGCCCGGGCATGAGTCACAATAACTAACTAACAGTAGACAGTGAAGAAGACAATGAAGAGAAAGGTGTTCAGATGAAATTTCAGATAACCTAAATCCTGGAATATGGTTTTTGGGGCCCCGAAGATGGGGAGTGTTCTGTACAAACGTGGTTGGTATAAGTAAGTTTTTTTATGGCTACTAACTTTCTTATATACCAGTTACAAGAGTATCAATATAAGTTTACATAGAACACATTCGTATGTATATGTATATCCTTACAATATTCGAACAAGCTTGCTGAGATGTTACCAGTTACAAGACTATCAATATAAGTATATGTATACCTCGTCCTTACAATAACAAGCTTGCTGAGATGTTACCAGTTACAAGAGTATCAATATAAGTTTACATTGGTATGTATATGTATACAAATTTTCAGCCGAAATCCTGTTCTGTCGAATGACCCCACACATTTCATGATGTTTCCACAAAGGTGAGTCTTCCCGCAACCACCGAGACCGTTTCTCTCTTCATGATTTACTACCATATGCTAAAACCCGAGTTTGTCCTCTTTCCTGGGAGCCAACTCCGACATCTCAAGAATCTGTTCACATAACTTCTTTTAGAATATATCAAATCCTTTCTGTCTCTGGAGTGTATATTTTATAACAAAAAATAAATAATAATAAATAAATTAAAAAAAAAAAAAAAAAAAAATATAGAAAGAAATGAAAAAAAAAATATAGAAAGAAATGAAAAAAAAAATAACTGAGAGAATGTTTTGGTCTGATAACTCATGGCTAGGTAAGTGACTTGGGTATCTAGCCTGGAACTATGTGGAAGATATCTATGTGATGTTCAACTATTAATCAACGTCATATGAGTCTGGGGTGGTATTTCATGTCTGACTCAAGTCTGTGGCTATATCCACTGACCCATAATGCTTGATATCCAGTCGTTGAAATGAGTAACTGCTATGATTATTCGCGCATGGCATTTTATAGGTTGCCACCCTGTTTCAAACATCCTAGGCAGATGGCAGTTTTGTGCTCTATACTCGACTTTGCATATATGTGTTGATGGAAACTTTGTGATCGCCCTAAAGCAAAAACGATTGTAGCCAAGTTAGTTACATATTGTGACTATGAGGTCATATCGCCTACTACCAGAGTGTTCTTTCGTCGCTCTGGTGGACATCCAGATTGTACTCTATAGGAGTCCTAAATTCTTGTTCACCTAGGGGACTTTAACGAGTACCTGACATCGTACAGGCTCATGAACATCGCTTAACATCCTATCCGAAGGTCGGCGTGCTCAAAGTTTTTTCACCTTCCAAAATGTTGAGTTAATTCAAATTTCAAGTTTATAGCTAAGGAACGATTCTGCGTTTGAGCGATCACAAAGTTTCCACCACATACGTATGCACATGCACAGACAGGTCGAGTATCGAGTCCTAGACTGCCATCTGCTTTGGATAATAATTGTATGATGCAGTCGACTACAGCAAAGGCTCCAACAACAGTTTGTTCTTCCGACATCTTTACATTGGCCCAAACTATTGCATACTGACGGCGGTCCCTGAAGACCCTTAGCCGCCCACGCCAGCCTTTGTCTCCAGTTCACTACATGGTGTTCCATCCTTCTTCACTAGGTCAGTCCATCTCTGCCTGGTTTTCCTCGTGATGTGCCTCCTTGGAGCATGTGTCCTATGTCTGTCTATGATTCGTTTCTTGTCAAGGTTCGGGTATTGTCAGAAGACATCCCAGATTGGAGCATACTGAGGAATGGCCCAATACGTGGACGACATGATGTCCCCCAATGTATGATTAACCTTGAGCCCCAAGCGTTAGGCCAGTGTATGGTATGGAGAATGTATGGTATAGGGAATGTGTGGTAGTCTGGCATTCAAATAAGAAGTCTGCTATTCTTCCATTTGTCAATGAAGATATCCAAGATGTTTTCCACCACTGCAAATAGCTCGCATTTAATTTAAAGAATTGATGCAGCCTTTACAGGAGGCGCTTCTGTTGTTCAAAGTTTGTTTCAAGTTGACCATTTTATTTATGGTATCGGTGTGGTTGTGCGCGGCTGGAGACTGGATAAGGAGCGAAGGGGGTTACTAAAAGGTTGGCATTAATCCCCCAAGCCGACCTCTGAACAATGGACTGGACCCCGACTGTCCACATAAGGAAACCCACCTCAGAGCTCAAACATGGTAGCTCCAATGGCTTCTCGTCTGACCACGCCTTCTTCTAACAAAGAGGGGAGGTTTTCTCTCCCCCCCCCCCCCCACCCCCCCCACTGATCCGCCGATTCTTGGAAAAGATCCTCCAACTCTTCTTTTCTTTTTTTTTTCTTTTTTTTCCAATGCCATTTCATTCCGTTTGTCATTCCTTCGATGATCCATACTAACCGCACACAGTGTCTGGCATACTTGATCCTTTCAAGATTGAAGTATTGTCCAAGACAATTTATTGTAAACAATTTCCCACATGAAGTTTCTGAAAAAAAAAAAAAAATGTTTTGATTCATAGGATTCTTCAGTTCATTGTAAGACTTTCATTTGTCTATGTGTCTAGAATACAACGGGTTTAGACACGCGCTTGGTGTCGAGTCTTCTGTCAGTCCTGAATGTCAGGAAAAACCTCATCGGCAATGTACTTTGGAAAAATTCACTACAACACGGGACGACCTTTTTATATTTTAGAAGATAAATAATACGAACAATATATTAAGGACAGCCCCACCGTTTTTGGAAATTGTCTTTATAATTTCTGAACAAATCTAAGGTTAAGTGTTGCAATGAATTGTCCCTTTTCGCGAACTTGGTGTTTTGTTACCTCATGATATTATAAGACTTACCAGAATACATTTCTGCTATCTGTGTTGATATAGTGGAAAGCTAATAAAATAAATAAACAAAAAAAACTTGTTTAGTCATATATAATAATATATGTATATATCTTATATACTGTTTAATTCCATACAAATATATACATAGAGTGCTTTTGTAAAGTGACTTTCGTGTCTAAGGAGTAAAAATATGTGAAGTAATGAGTAGGTTTCTACCCAGTAACGCCAATATGAAATGATTTTGCGAAGGGAGGGGAGGCAGAGAGAGTGATCTGAAAGTCCTGTAGTGGCCATATCACATATTTTTATTAAATATTTGATCAAAAATAATTATATATTTATGTGCATATATATTTTTCTAGGATATATATCTCTGGTCACAGGGAATAAATTGGTAAGTAGGAATAGATAATTAAAATACACAATTTCTTTGTCAAACTTCACTATATATTCTCAAATACTCAACTAGTTTCGCCGTGTTAAGGCATTATCAAGAGTCGGGGAATTCCTTGTTTTTGTTACTCTATAAATTCCAATAAACAGATATTTGCAAGATAATAATAAATATAAAATAAAAAAGAAAATATATATATATATAAAATCTAATAAAGCGAATCTAACAGTAAAGTGTTGGTACTTATATAGGTATGACTCATGAATTATATAAATGTAAAATATAATAATATTAAAGTGAATAAAAACAAATACATATAATTTAGAGACAAATTAAAACATCAAATGAAAATTATAGTATTCTCTGAATGTCAGTTGGCAAAACATTTCTACAATCATCAGACTCTTAGCTACTTGATATTTAAATTAAGAAGGGGGGAATGGTTCAGTTCTATTTGTTCATTTAGCATTACAATATCGTTATTTTTGTTTAGTTTAATAAATAATTAATAAATTATTTGAAATTGGTAAGTCTG
Organism: Aradus depressus; assembly: GCA_963662175.1. Classification (NCBI taxonomy): domain Eukaryota; kingdom Metazoa; phylum Arthropoda; class Insecta; order Hemiptera; family Aradidae; genus Aradus; species Aradus depressus. The sequence goes on from OY759222.1 coordinate 9,352,618, forward strand.
AATTCGTAACTTTTCATGGCAGAACTTTTTTATTTTTGAATTAATCGCGTAAATCCAGTTTTTGGAATAAATAAATTATGTTTGCATCATTATTAATCATATGCCTTCTAAATCTATAGGAGGAATGAAAATGAGTATTTTTAATCCTTTTTTGGATTTTTCGTTTAGTTACCTAATCATTCCCCATCACTTACCTAATTATTAACCATACTTTTGAAATGATCGTGAATGATGCCTAGCTAAAGTTGATTTAACAGAAAACACCCTCTTCACTTGGAATAGTCTGCCGAAGTGAATAAATGGTTAAATGCAATTATCTTGTGAATGATTTCTCAAAGAAGTAGATTAAGTTGATTTAACCGAGAACATACACAATTTTACGAGATGTCAAGAAACCCACATCTTTATAATTCCGAAAGTATTAGAGTCCTGAGCTCCCAACTTCTTCACAGTGCGCAGATGGCTTGGTAGATCATCACAGTACACTTAACTCATTTTGGCCATTTTACTACTTAATAACTTATTCCCTCTGATATAACATGTACTTAAAGGTATCAAAACATCAAATTCGAGAGAAGAGCCATTGGAAAAATTCACTACAACACCAGGCGACCTCGTTATATTTTAGACAATATATTACAGTCCTTAATACATAAAACTTGTTTAACTTTATATCCAATTCCAAAAAATACATAACCATAGTGTACCGGGTTCGACTTACGTTCTTGTAAAGTGATTTTTTGGTCTAAGAATGTAAAAATATGTGATTTGGCCATTACAAGACGTTCTTATACCAATCACGCTTACAGATCACTATATCACCCTTCTCCTTCTCTCATACTGGCATCATTGGGTATATGAAAGTAATGAGTTGGCATCTACCCAGTAATGCCAGTATGAAATGATTTTGTGAAGGGAGGGGGGAGAGAGTGTGATCTGTAAGCGTGGTTGGTATAAGAATGTCCTGTAATGACCATATCACATATTTTTTATTAAATATTTGATCAAAAATACATATTTATGTGCATATGTTAGGGTGTATCGAATTTTTTTTAAATTTGATGGCCCTACGAAAAATTGAAAGTATTTGACATGTAAACAATAACAGAATATCAAACAAACTATTGTCGATGCTTTAGGGGGTCCCACATTCGTCTCAAAAACACGATTTTTACGCTTTTTTGAGTAGTATATTAAGAACTGAAATTTTTTCCTATTTTATTGTTATTTTTCTGTCAAATTCCAATTCCAAGTAGTGCCCCACTTAATTACAAGTATTATCATCATAAAAAAACATTATTTCATGTATTTAGAAGTTAAACAAGGAATATTAATTATAGACAAAATGACATACGAGAAATAAAAATTATACAAAATGCTACCATTGCGTCAGATTTTAATGCGGATAACTTTAGTATTTGAAAATTTGATGAAATTTAGTGTAAATTCAAATAAACTTTATATAAGTGAAATATAAATTTTAAAAAGTGAGCAATTTTAATCAATATAGGACAAAATTGAAAAAGAAGTAATGAAATTTTATTTATAATTACAAGTATTTTTACAGTTTCATTCTTTTGACAAAACATAATCTCTTTTTGATTCAAACGTTGGCATAGATTTTCTCGTTTTAATCAAACTGATTATTTTACATTGCCTAGCATCATGACCGCATACTAACATTAAGGCTTCTGTGACTATTTTAACATGCCTTCAACGGCTTGAGTATGGCATGGGTATCGTAACTGAGCTTTGAATATAGTAAAAAGCGTGAAAATCGTGTTTTTGAGACGAATGTGGGACCCCCTAAAGCATCCACAATAGTTTGTTTGATATTCTGTTATTGTTTACATGTCAAATACTTTCAATTTTTCGTAGGGCCATCAAATTTAAAAAAATTTGATAAACCCTAACATATATATATATATTTTTTTAGAACATATATATTTTCTCTATTTATTACGAAGGGCCTTAAGAACATGAAACTGTTTTCCCCATTAAGTACAGCTTTTTATATTCACTTTGCTTCTCCAATCTTAAGTTAAAGACCATTTTACCCTTTCAAAGCTGGAGGTTGAGGGCGTGGTTGAAAACATTGGACTCTAACTTGTTGTCTTCTTGTAAATCAGTAAATGAGCGATAACTGGTAGTAAAAATATACTTTAGTATAGCTATACTTTAGTATAGCAAGTCGTAAACATAAGAATCTTTGCAAGAATCGTTAAAGATTTACGTCGACATGGAGGTGGCAGACACGTTCTCAAACCCGACCAAGAATAACATTACAGCAACGATTTCCCCCAAGTTACAGCGCATTTCATGTCAAGGAAATTGTAACCAAAGAGTATTTTATGTAAGTATATTGCTTACATGTCTAATAATGTACAATTTTATGTCTTCACAATGTTGGTATTTAAATATCGACTATAACAGTCATCTTAGGATTATTGCTTGGAAACTTCTATAAAATTGGTATTTTAGGATATTTAAATTATACCTTAAATCAAAATAAACTTATCAGAAACTTTATGAACTTTAAGAAAATAAATTTAATTTTATGGACTTAAATTATGATTTTAAAATACAGTCAAGTGTCGAACAGTCGAAGGAGGGCAGGAAACTGAAGGAGATTTGTCCATAATAGTCTTTCATTGTTACGAAGAATCAGTTATGCCCTTGGGGAGAGCAATGTCATTACTATATTATTATTATATGATAGTACGATGTAAAAGGGTAGAGTGATGAACCCAAAAATACCCCGGAAGTAGAGATGGGTATCGATTAACCGATCAATCGAAATAATCGATGTTTCGGAAAAATAATCGGTGTTTTAATCGATGTCGTATAGGTTCGATTATTATTAAACGATTATTAAATTTTTAATTAAAATTACAACTCATCCGAAAAACAGGAGAAAAAAATGAAAAATGAATTAATTATTATTCATCCAAAGTGCAACTCGCCTAAAAAAGTGGGAGGAGACTATCGTATCGACTATCGATAAAACACAGTTCATCTGTGGTGAACTGGTGATAAGTAAAAAGTAACCTTCTAATAGTTCTACTTCTAATTCTAATTTCTAATCATTTGTGAGTTGTGATTGACTGATTGTAATAACTTTTGTTTGTGCGTTCGTTTAATCGATTAATCGATTATTTAACCAACAATTAATAAGTGTATCGATTAACTAGTAGAAAATAATAATCGATGTTTTGTTGGTCGATACCCATCCCTATCCAGAAGGCGTGGGGGGGATGTTGAGGTGACTCCCTCGGCTTCAGCTGGATAGGATAGACGGGTTTTCTTCCACTGGCGTTGCCCTCCGTACTCTGCTTCTGCTTATATTTCTTGCATCTATGTCGAACCCCGAGCGAGCTGGGCAGGGCACACTAGTTGGACCAATTGTATCAAAAGATTCCTACTAGCGGCCCCTTAACCCAGGGCTGCTGAGGGAGCAGGAGCCGATCAAGGGTAGGGTCAGGCGTCAACTGATCCCAGGGGCCCTCTAGCACGGATTCCCAACCGCTCAACAGCCCCGGACAGCACCCGCGCTCGCCAGGGGCCTAAAAGGTTTGGGGACAGTGGTGTGATGGTAGTTCCACCTAGTAGCTTAACGGTGAACTACCATCACGGGCCAATCTTGTTAAATTGGGGAAGTTTTTATAGTCGTTCTCGGCTCGCGCGAAAATGTCGGATGAGAGTTGGTATCAAGTATTATTCATTTTTTTCATGTTTTACTTTTTAATGTTCGTCTAAAAGATGTCTTCTTTAAGGGAAAATAAAAAATCTGAATTGAAGTGGAACGTGAGGGCGCAAGATCGAGGTCGATGGAGGCGGCTGCTCCGACCACTGAGTCTATGCCGAACGGAGTAAGTTAGTAAGTTATTTGAAGAAGTAATTTAGTAAGTTGTTTGAAGACAGAAAAGTTATTTCTCGGTTACTATTGAACCTACTTCAAAGAGTTACTGACTACATATGACAGATTTCCAATTTAAACATTTTTCGTTTCTAGAAATAACGGTTTAACTAATATAACTCTACGTTATTCCCGGGCCATGCCTACTAATCTTCTAGTCATTCCATAAATTAATTTAAAGTAAATACTTAAAAAATGCACGGTTTTTAACTAATACGCTGAAGATTCGCTGGGAACATATCTTTTATTCATAGATACAATAAAATATCGATATAACTATCAATAATTTAGTTTCAACAACATTTTGAATACTTACTATATTGACTATAAAATTATTTAATAATTAATAATTTAAATATTTTTTATTATTTGTTTTGAAAGCCTTACCTCTGTGTTTTATAGGCTGTAAAAAAATTCCTGTGTGAACAGCAGCAGGAAAGAGAGTCTCTGTAAATTTACATGCGTTTGATAATCTGCATGGAGCCGCTACATTCATGTAATCCCTTCCTCTGGCTTTTGTCCCATTTACATATCATATAAAATTCATGATATATTCTAATTATAAATATATTCTACCTATACAAAATGAAATTTTATACCTGCCTTCCGGTCCAAAGTTTATGGTATTTTGAGTAGAATACCGGTGGTTATGAATTTATTTATTTTTGTATGGGTATATAAATTTATACATTTTGACATTTTTCTAATTTAGAATCAATTTCAGTCAAAAAATTAGTTTTATCTTATGACAGAAATAAATTATTTCTTGTTTTTAAAATATGTAGAGTGTAAATGTAGGATTATTTTACTGCATGTAGTCGTCATACATTACAATATATGTTTATATGGCATTTAATCAAGCATCTTGTATGAAAATTTAACATATTTCAAGTGTAGTAGGCGGCATCAATCTGTAGGCATGACCTTTAAAATTGGTAACGGTTTAACTATGTGTCGGTAGTACTGTATTTTTTAAGCTCAACTCAATCAAATTTCCATTCGATTTTCTAAAACAAAATGTATACCGATTTGTACAGTAGCGTTTGAAGTTTATGTTTAGTTAGTTATTTTGACTCATAAGGGGACTAATAAGGGGAAGTCATATCGCTTACTACCAGAGCGCTCTTACGTCGCTCTCAGTGGGAGACGTAAATTTTGCCTAGCCAGGTTTAGTTAGGGTAGGGGGTCTTTAACGAGTATCTGACATCGTACAGGCTTGGGATCATCTCTTAACATCCCATCCGGAGGCCTAAACAAGGTTTTTTTTTACCTACCAGATAAAAAACCTAAAGGCTTCGGCCGGGTTTTGAACCCGCTATCTTAGGCAAGCTACCTCTGAGCTACCGGCGCCCTAGATATGCTGGTTTCTTAAGACCTCTCATCTTCTTCATGAATCGATATTTCAGAGCGATATTTGATGTTTGAAAAAAACACAGGCTGTTTCGGGGACGCAGCCTCAGTGGGGTACGTGAAACGTCTTGTGCGTGCTGCAGAGGGTGTATCGGCACTAGAATACAGAAATGACCTAACCATATACATAATGCGTCAAACGCGGGGACGCCATAGCAGAGCAACCGTCAAATTTCTGCAACAAATTACACACTTGTAAGTCTTATAACTCCTGAAGAGCACCGGTTTGAGTTCGATGAATTATACCAACTATGGCAGAGTGAGACCACTCCCGCTCGGATCGACAAACTTACTGCCGAACTACGCCTCTCTGAGGCTTATGCGTGATGGAGTAATGGCTTCTTTTGTAGTAAGGCGGGCGGGTAGTACGGTTGCATAGATACAAGCAATATTAGTGTTACATACGGTTTTAGAAAGCGACCCCCTACTGACCGAAATGAATGTCTGTCCTGAACCTGTGTATGTCTGCATGTTTGTGTACCAGTGAACACCATAACTCTCGATTGAATGAATGTATCTCTTTCGTCGTTCTGGTGGACATGAGCCCGACTTTCCTCTGGGGTCATCAATGAAAACTAACATTATTGCAGAGATATTGTGAAATAATTCAAATGAACTTAAATGAACTAAAACATAAGTTTATTAGTGGTATTGTCTAATTTCACATAATATATGGGAGTATTTTCGGTATTTCTACCATCCTCAGCCCTATATATAAGACTGTCTTATCTCTTATGCTTTTGGCTGAGGATGGTAGAAGTACCGAAAGTACTCCCCTGTATATTTCTGTACCATTTGGGAAAAACTAGGCAAGTCCAAAATCACAGGTTTTCAGGGCAGCGCTTTGAAATTTTCTGTTTTCAATATAAATCGAAATTTTTTGATAAATTATTTTTCCAACCGCCATTATTCAACAATTTCTCCATATTTTATTATGGAATGCATATATATTTAATTTTGTAATTTCACCATACATTTGTAGGATTTATATAAAATTGCACCCCCACTTATCTAGTTAATCACCCGAAATCAAACGAATTGTCTAATTTGCACCATCACTCACTAGTTATTCACGAACTTATCTAGTTTTTGCCAATGAAAGAAGCGTTTCACAACTGCATAACGGTAATTATCTCTTCACCGCATCTGGGCAAATGTTTGTATAAGCAAGATAAATACGTTTAACCAATTTTAGAGCATGAACTCGGTTTTGATAAAAATAGATAAATGCAATTGTATAAATCCATAAGTAAATTTCCGAGTTGTCTAAAAATGCCTAATGCGCTTTCAAGGATACCATTGACATTACGACTTGCATACTTTTACACGATGTGTAGAAGACCAATATGGGTTGCCCAGAGTATTTATCTCATTTTGGACACAAATCGACCTATCTACTTTTTCCCAAATGGTACAGATATATTATGTGAAAACCGACACTACCACTAATAAACTTATGTTAAGTTTTCCAGTTGGGTCCCACGATTCTCGTCAAAACATAGCTTTCGAACTGATTTTCTTCTCCAGGCTCTATGTCAGGAACCTGGCTTCGCATAGCTGGAGAAGTAAATACCTCGAAAGTTTACCAATGTAATTAGTTACCAGACCGGACAAGTACAGCGCTGTTAGCACCACTCTCTCTTCCCCCACCAATCTACTCTGAATCTGTGGCCTCTAACCTTGTTTGAATTAATATTATATGCTTATAGAAACTGGCAGAGACATTTAAGAATCCACTTCTAAATAGATTGATCCTTAACAAATGTGTTGACCACATCAGATGTTTTTAAATTATTTTTACATGTTAACTTCTTGCCAAATTTGGAGCTTGAAGCTCAGAGGTTTGTGCTCAATACAATTTTTATTACATTCACCAAGCACTTTAAGTAAAACGTGATTATATTAACTATATCAGATAGAGTTGGTAGTTAAATTAAACGGAACGGCGCCATGTATAATGAAAATGTATTGATGAAATTTGCATAACTCGTTGATAAATTATTGATGACTGTTCGGCCGATTGAATATAGAAATACTCTCATATAAAACTTGTTCCCTCAGTGTATTTCTTAAATCTGAGAATGTTATTCTGTTGGACTCAGATATGATCGCTGAGTGAAACTAAGAAGAGAATTTTTCATTTCTAGAGGCAATCATTGGCGTAGCTAGCATTATTATGTTGGGGGGCCTGGAAGGGACAGGGGGGGGGGGGGGGGGGGCAGCCGGTCAACACGACCGAGATAATAAAACAATAGTTTACATTTCACAATCATATTTTTAGTTTAAGTTTAATTAAACTTAATAACAGATACCATACACAAAATATTAGTATGGTATAACAAAATAATCAACACAAATTTAAATCAATAATTAAATTTTCCATCAGTCGAGTCATCCAGTCTTATACAATAAGAGGCAGAAGTAAGTATCCACAATTAAATAAGCCTTAATTTTTTTTTTTTTTCAGCAAATCGTTCCAACACTTTTTCAGCTGAAATTTATTTTTTGCTATTTCATTCTCGTTCAGCTGATAACACTAAATGTACTCTAAAAAAAAATATTTTCGCTTTTTACGGCTTTCATTGAATACATTGTCTTTATTTTATGTAAACATTGCACCGCCCTGCGGAGTTTTTGGGAGAGATTTTTAAATTTTCATGCGTTTTGTTGTGACAGGCACGACGATGCGTTCGGTAAACTCTAATACTTCGCTGATGGGCAGCATTCGTTGGAGTCCAAACTTAAAGAAAGCGTAATTTGCATCCGAATAACGTTTGACTGGGAACTGACGCTTTCTATATCCTTCTAATGTCTTGAATGTGATGTTTGTCTGTGGTGGATTTGTCGTTATATATTATAATTAGGTACATTAGATCGCACTTTTCTGGGGGGGAGGGGGGGCATCGGGCATTTGGGGGGGGGGGGGGGGGCGTGACCACCCCTGCCGCTCTAGCTACGCCAACGGAGTCAAGTGCAGGTAATAGGCTTTATACTATCTTAGCTGCCAGGAAATTGGGCGGATGTGATTCTCAAACCTCTGTCTGGGCGTGTGTGTAGGTAGTGCTGCAAGTGCAGAGTTGCCTTGCTGTGTCTGGTTCCTCAACCTTTCGACATCGAAACCGTCTTGATGCAAGGTGACAGTCTCTTCCCACTGCGACAAGATGGTTCGAGAGTGTTAATTGACAGCGTGACACACAAGGTGTTGGCAATTGCAGACGACGTGACTGACTTAGCTCCTGGTTTGTGGATTCTGCAGACAGCGTACGGCTTGAGAACAACGAAACAAAGACAACCTTGTTGTTAGCAAGACGTATACTATCCTAGCCGTCACGAGACCCGCAAACCTTTGGAACCCTATTCCATACATCGTATTCTTTTTTCTTCATTTTATTATAACTATTTAATACAATATAATATTAAATCATGATCTGAGGAAGAGAAAAGAAGACACTTGAGTAACGTGATGAGGCTACTGGTCCTCTTCAGGCAGGAGGTCACGTGCCCAATGACAAATCAGTCTGGCAAGGGCCGTACTCACATTGCTTCCACTAGTGTTTTAGGGTGGAATATGAATCAAATTTGTGTATAGTTGTCGAGTGACTTCGTATAAGAATTGAATGTCGAGATCGCGGAGTAATTGTTTGTTCGGAACGTAGTATGGGTATTGTGTGAGAGTTCGAAGGATGGATGACTTGAATTCTTTTGATGTGGGAGGAGAACTGAACGCCATATTTCCAGATATACATGATAACGGTATTGTAGACACTCAGATTGTGGTTGAAGCGAACTTGAAATCACTTGATTAGTAAGTAGTCTTTTGAGCAGTCCAAATCGTCGTTTCATTTTCTGTCGAGTTTGCGTATCATGTTTAGTCATCTGTCAAGGTAGAATCCTAAGTATCATACGTCTTTGTCGTGTTTAAGAGAGACGTTATTCAGCCATACAGTCACCACGTCTCGTGAATGCATCATTAAGCAATTTGATCTAATTTATTTTTAACATTGTATTCTAAGACTTAATATCGGTTGTTTGCTTGGTTATTGTGACTCATGCTCGGGCTTTAACTACGCCTACTACCAGAACACTCATCCTCACTCTGGAGAACACACTACACTGGAAGTCCTAAATTTTCCCTACTTAGGTTTATTCAACTAGTTTAAAGTCCCCCTTTTCACGAGTACCTGACAACGTACCATCGCTTAATGTCCCATCCGAAGGACGGCGTGCTCTAGGTTTTTTCACCCCCCAGAACAAAACCTAAGGACCTCGGCCGCATTTGAGCTACTGGTGCCCCCTCCTAATATCGGTTTTTATATACATTCTTACGTCGTGTCTAATTATCATTTTATGGTTTAACGGAAATAAAATGTATTTATTTATTTACATAATGTGGTAATAATATTTAATATTATGATTATTGTATAATAACCGTTAAACCATAAATATCCTTGAAAGGAGTCTGGGTTTCATATTACAAATCTTCAGCTCATATTACGTACAATTTATAAGTTGTGCTCAGTTTTATTTGATCAGAAAGATATAAAGTTGCGCAAAGTTTCATAAAAATATACCAAAGTTGACCTGTGGCTATAAAGGTTTTGGAAATGAACGGACGGTGGGGAGATCTCTGATTTTATCTGACACCACTAGGACGAGTTTCGTTATTCATTGGACCATATGATGGGTATCTTAATGTTTGATTTTTCGAATTTTGACACTTTATATTCTACTGTAAACTTGTTTTTGAATATTCCTATATATTTTTTTTTATTATATTTTTTTTTTTATCGATTTCAATTTTATGCTTCGAGCTATTAATAGCTTTTCAAACGCGAATAGCTGAAGAATATTTCAATTTTTGACACGTTACTCGTGTACGATTGTTCTAACAGCAAATATTACGTTATATATACGTTAAGTGCATAATCGGGTACAAAAATTATAGTTCTGTTCAGGAAAAACGTTGTACAAGTGAAATCCTAGCCAGTGCTGAGATCTAGTGGCAAATCACTTATACCATTTTGGTGACATGAACGAGTAACTTAAACAGATATGTTATTGTTTGCTAACAGCAACTTTCCCCATAAAAGCAGGAGACAAAATATTTCCGGTTTCGATAAATTATATATTTTTTAAATCAGTTAAGAACTTAATGCACAGTTTCTTCAAAGTTTTAAAAATGTCACTTAGACCACTTTGATTCTAACCCCGTCAATTATGAACGTGCTAGTTAAATTTTTCAATTTGGGACCCATACAAAAATATATTTTCTGTGAAGGTTGCTTGCTAGTCTATTGAGCTCAAGATCGCGGGTTCGTAATCCGGCCGAGACCCTTAGAATTTTTTATCTGGGATCCTTCCACAGATATTGCTGAAATTTTACAGGTTAGGTTCTCATTAAGTTTTAATATCAAAAATGAAATGTATCCCGCTACAGAAAATTCCAATCTACCCTTTCCTTTCACTCTAATCCTTTAGTCCGCAGACTTGCCACAAGAACCCTTCCTAATGTTCATGTTCGGAGACTGAGGCGGCAATGGCCTCGAGACCTACTAGTGGATTGAAGACTCATCATCTACAACTTTTATGTTTTATGTTTCTTTTTCATCTATTTTTTTTTTTTGCATATATATTTCAATTTCTCTTTCTCATCCGTAATAACAAGATAATGGAGTGTCATTATTGAATGATTGCTCTTTCAACATCCAAGACATTTATTTATTATGTATCACATTTGCTTATTATATATTGTATATATAGTTGTAAATACTAAAAAAAAAAAAAATTAATAAATAAAAATGAAATTTACTGTTTTTATTGGTATTTATTTGTTTATATTAATTCATTATCCTCTATTTGTTTATTATTATTATATTATTATTGTTATTAGATACTAATTACATGTTAGTATATTTAATTATCTTTAGGTACTTTCATATATATTTATGACAGATCCAATTATCATGTTATGATTCAATGGAAAAAAATATTATTAATAGTTCTTGTTATTTATTTAAAATCTGAGGATTTATGTGTCATCTCAGATTTTCTAACCGGATATCTGATGACATTCTAGTCTAATGCTAATGCCTGTATTCGGATTAGAGGTTGGTATCCGGAACTTCTTTTTTATGAAAAAAAATGGTGCCAGAACTGTGAAGATGACTGGAAAGTGACTGAAAGATGATTGGAATTTTTCTCATATGACAAGATTATACTGCTATTGATTTGATATTTTTAACTATAAAAATAGTTTCTCATGACACTCAAGACAATTTTTTTTGTCTTCCTCTTCCGTTAGCTGGTGGTTTGTATGAATGGTCAACTTTTGGAGAAAAAATTGTCGGTCAATCACCGAACTACCTCTGCCCGAATTTATCACAAGTCTTTTTTTTTTAAATGTCCACAACGCAGTATAGGGGAAGTTATAGGTCAGAAATTCGATGCGGAGTTTTCAACAAATTTTATGTTTTCCGTTCTCCAGATTCCAAGTATGAAAAAAAAAGTCTATCTGTCTGTATGTCGGCGAACACGATAACTTTCGATAGAATGAATGTATCGGCTCAAAATTTCATAACTGAATTCAAAACCCCTTAAAGACGTCACTTATTTATTTTCAGCGAAATCGGCAGAAGGAAAGGAGGGCTCAACTTTATGAAGGTATCGACATGAAAATATGAAGATGGCCGATGTGAGAAGTGATTATTTCACAGGTTGTAAAATAAAATATAGTCTGACCTCTCACGGATTTTATTAATTTTTGTTAGCCAGCTTTCGAGGTTGCCTTCATCATCAGGCTATCTACAAAAAAAAAAAATCATTTAGCATCGAAAAAAACAGGCATAAACGTATGTTAGTATATTCTGGTAATAATGAAATAGTAAATACATATAAATAAATTAGAGGGCGCCGGTAGCTCAGTGGTATGCGTGCTTGTCTTTTGAGCTCAAGATTGTGGGTTCGAAACCCGACCGAGGCCCTTAGTTTATTTTATCTGGGAAGTAAAATAAACTTAAGCACGCCGTCCTTCGGATGTGACGTTAAGCGATGGTCCCGAGCCTGTACGATGTATAGTAACATGGATATGGTAACATGGATATGCATTTATTTAACGGACCATCAATAACGATTTTACGATATTGTGTATTCTTCTTTATTATATCTTTTTCTTCTCTCCAGAGGGCCGAGCCTGCAATTTATTGGAAAATTTAAGCTTTTTAACATCAATACAAAGAGACAGTTAAATTTTTTCCGCTTCGCCGAAACTCCTTTATTCTTGTCAAAAAAGCATCAATATGCGTGAAATCCGGTTGCAGACTTAACTGCTTCTGATGTCTACCATCTGCTCATCTCGTCCATAACAGCTGTCTTTTTTTTGTCACACTTTTGAGGATTTTGTTAGTCAAATACCAAAATGAAAGTCTGTGAATCTCCGGCTATGTACTTCCCCAGAACGAATTAATCAATTACGTTTTCGCTCTCCCTCCAAAGCTAATCGAGTATTTGACACTATGTTAGGCTTCTGAATACTCAAACTAGGTGTGCAATACATTGTGCTGTTTGCAAAAACTGAGCTGAGTCAGGCATATCTGTATAAAAAAATTCAGTTAATGTTTTAATAGTTATCAGTAACTTCTCACCTTGTATGTTCTTTATGAATATATTAATACTTTAGAGGGCGCCGGTAGCTCAGTGGTATGCGTGCTTGACTTCTGAGCTCAAGAACGTGGGTTCGTAACCCGACCGAGGCCCTTAGTTTATTTTATCTGGGAGGTAAAATAAACTTAAGCACGCCGTCGTTCGGATGGGACGTTAAGCGATGGTCCCGAGCCTGTACGATGTCAGGTACTCGTTAAAGACTCCTACCCTAGGTGAATAAAAATTTTGGGTAGGCAAAATTTAGGACTCCCATAGTAGAGTCGGGCTCATGTACACCAGAGTGACGAAAGAGCACTGGTAGTAGGCGATATGACCTCGTAGTTAAAGGCCGGGCATGAGTCATAAAACCTAACCTAACCTAACCAAATCTAAATTACATAATGTACATGTTCTTATTCAATATACTTTATTAAAATATTTTGTGTACTGTATTTTTCGAACCCTTCAGCCTCTATTTTGCAATACAGTAGACTGCCGAGCGTCATGTATCTCTAGTCGATACATATACGTATGTATACAGTTATTGAAAGCACATTTGAAAATCCGGACAATTCAGTTATTCGGATGGGTACCGGTCCCGATCGATCCGGATTAACGTCGCTCCACTGTACATACATATTTAATTTTTTATTTTTGGAACGTCGGAGGTCGCAAAACATGAAAATCCATTGAAAGCTCCGCATCGAGTTTTTGACCGATTACATAACTTTCCCTATACTTCTGGGGAAGTAAAACTTATGTTGTCGATCGTGTGTGTGTCTGTCTGTGGGCAAACTATAGCACATACAGAAAAACCTGTGGCCTCTTCAAATTCGAGATGTATTTGTGGCGTGCTTGCCTTCTGAGTTCAAGATCACGAGTTCGAAGCCCGGACGTTTTTTATGTAGGAGGTAAAAATACATTAAGCACGCCGTCTTTTATATGAAACGTTAAGCAAAGGTCAAGAGTCTGAACGATGTCAGGTAATCGTTAAAGACCCCCTACCCTAGGCTAGGCAATCGCTTGTCTATAAATTACGTAACACGTTGAAAGAGGTTTTAAATTTTGTTAGATGAGAGTGGGGTCTTGTAAAATGATACGAACAAAAATTAGGAACAATGATTGCCATTTGGTATCTATTACAAGACAGGTAGCGTTAATGGTGACCGAGACAACCTGTTACCTCATCCATTCTACACTTTCACACCTATTAAAGATAATTTCATGCTTTAAAATTAATTCAGTTTCATTACCTTTATTAACGTATTATCTTTATTAATGACAGTCAAATAATCACTTAACAACTTTGTGGAACAATGAAAATCAACTTTATTTGCATGTGACAACAGTAAGGCGGCCATCAAGTAAAGATTATGGCTGTATGAGAATGGAATACAGTTAAATGAAGCTACAAAATATGTCAAAGTCATCTGGTGAATCATCGGTAATGTACGTCCCCAGAACGAATTAATTAACTGTTAGGTTAGGTTTTATGACTCATGCCCGGGCTTTAACAACGAGGTCATATCGCCTACAACCAGAGCGCTCTTTCGTCACTCTGGTGGACATGAGCCCGACTCTACTGTGGGAGTCCTAAATTTTGCCTACCCTAAATTTTTATTCATCTAGGGTAGGGGTCTTTAACGAGTACCTGACATCGTACAGGCTCGGGACCATCGCTTAACGTCCCATCCGAAGGACGGCGTGCTTAAGTTTATTTGACCTCCCAGATAAAATTAACTGTTATGATAAAATAATAAATCCATCGACCAATAGAGGGCGCCGGTAGCTCAGTGGTATAGATGCTTGCCTTCTGAGCTCAAGAACGTGGGTTCGAATCCCGACCGAGGCCCTTAGCTTATTTTATCTGTGAAGTAAAATAAACTTAAGCACGCCGTCCTTCGGATAGGATGTTAAGCGATGGTTCCTGTACTATGTCAGGTACTCGTTAAAGACGCCTGCCCTAGGTGAATAAAAATTTAGAGTAAGCAAAATTTAGGACTCCCCCAGTATAGTCGGGCTCATGTCCACCAGAGTGACGAAAGAGCTCTCTGGTAGTAGGCGATATGACCTCGTAGTTAAAGCCCGGGCGTGAGTCATAAGAATTATGTTTATAAATTGACCAAACCATTTTTCAAAAACAAATGTCTTCATCTACTGTCTGTCCCATTTAGAGATGAGAAAAGAATTTTAAAATTTCAGAAACGGATAAAACCTTTACAACTGAACCAAGAAAGGTAACGTATTCAAAAACTATTTGTCTGTTATGAGCCAATTTTCTTGCCGACTTCCGCAGTTTCTTCTGGACTTGTCATTATTATAACGTATGTATATTATTTCTCGCTACTTTTGGTATTATTGCGCTCCAAAAGGGTAAACTTTAGGGACCACTTATTTAAGTCCCCTATTGAAGTCGGACGTACCAAAGTACCCTTTTCCTTATTGTACTTATTATTTTTGATTATCTTAAATAGACAAAAAGAAAATGGTCGGTCACAAGAGACCATTTTGTATCAAAGTTAAATTTTAAGGTTGTATAATTAGAGATAATAAACTTCAGAATAAGGAGAGAGGATCGAAATCTGTGGCATGTGCATCCTTATGGCCATTGTGATGCGTTCTGCAGGTTCAAAAAAGTTTTCGCTCTCCCTCCAAATCCAATCAAGAGTTTGGATTAAAAATCAATAGTTTCTGAATCCTCGTGCAAAATTTTGTGTAGATACATTCATAACATCGGCAAATACGATATATGGGTTTTTGAATCGATCTCTTCTTCTGACCACAACCCCGTCCTTTTGGGTGATTTAACTAAAAATCGATGTATTGTCTTTATGGGGATTTGAATTTAATTACAAAATTTCATGTCAATAAATTACATCGGCAGTTAGGGGGCGTTCAAGTATTACGTAACTCAATTTGGGGGGAGGGGGGGTCTTGTAAAACGTTGCGATGCGTTACAGGGGCGGGAGGGGGGAAACTAGGGAATTAAAATCTCCCAAGTTGGCAACCCTCTCCGTTTATGTTTTACGGGGAATCCCTCGACTGTATGGGGGAGGGGGGTACAGAAAAACGTAACGGCGCGTTACATTGGGGGGAGGGGGGGGGGGGGGAGGGTCAAGAATCTTCAAAAATTGTGTAACGTAATATTTGAACGCCCTCTTATTGGGATTTTTGAGTTGAGCGCCTTTGGTTTCAGGAATTCAAGCTTTTCCCATTGTTTAATTTTCTGTAAACGATGCCTACGATTCCATTGAACAAAAGTAAACGTACAAGACTTCATTAGTTACCGCCATTTTTTGTTTTAATTTAAACATTTCTTCTACGATTTCTTGCCATCTGACCACTGAAAAAAATTTTTTTAAATAATAATATTGAAGTTTCACACTTCTGAAATCAATACTTTATTCAGTGCATTTTTCAGAATCAAAAAATTAAATATCTAAATAAAAGGATTCTATGGGATCCCATCTTCTGTTCGGTCGATTACGCTGAAAAGTAATAGATGTCTTTATAGGGTTTCCAATTTACATATACAATTTTATGTTAATTAATTACAATGACAGTATTTTTTCTGCGCATTTTGACATACAAAGCTCAAACTCGGGGTTACGAAATCCGACGGACGATATATATAGAGAGAGAGAGAGGGCGCCAGTAGCTCAGTGGTATGCGTGCTTGTCTTCTGAGCTCAAGAATGTGGGTTCGAAACCAGACCGAGGTCCTTAGATCATTTTATCTGGGAGGTAAAATAAACTTAATCACGCCGTCCTTCGGATGGGACGTTAAGCGATGGTCCCGAGCCTGTACGATGTCAGGTACTCGTTAAAGACCCCTACCCTGGATGAATAATAATTTAGGGTAGGCAAAATTTAAGACTACCACAGTAGTGTCGGGCTCATGTCCACCAGAGTGACGAAAGAGCTCTCTGGTAGTAGGCGATATGTCCTCGTAGTTAAAGCCCGGGCATGAGTCATAAAACCTAACCTAACCTAACCTATAATTAAAAATGTCTTCTGATTTGTATTAAAAAAATTCGTCGAATCACTGGCAATCTACTTCCCCAGAACGAAATAAATCAATAAAATTTTCGCTCCCCCTCCAAAACCACTCGATCGTTTCGCTAATATTCAATAGTGAATAACATAGAGGCTCCTAAATCCTCATACTAAATGTTGTATCGATAAATTTATTACAATGGCAGTTATTAGCGTTTTTGAATTGAGCCCCTCCTCTGAAATATGAAATTTCATGTCGATACATTCATTATATCGGCAGTTATTGTAGTTTTTGAACTTCTCCCCTTGCTTTGTCCAATTTGGCTGAAAAACTGTTGTCTTTATGGATTTTTGGACACACATATAAAATTTCATGTCGATACATTCATTCTATCGGTAGTTATTAGCATTTTTGTGATTAGCGTTCCCCTAATTCCCTTTTCCCTTTGGTCGATATGGCTGAAAATCAATAGGTGATCATGTTCACAAATACGCACACAGACAGAAATGTTTTTTCATATTTGAAATCTGGAGGTTCGAAAACATGTAGTCAGATATATAAAATCTGGTTACTCTACTAAAGAGAGAAGCCCTGAGAGATACCATGAGAAGTGTCTGTAAAATATTTAGAGGAAATTCTCTGCTAAAAAAAAAAAAAAAAAAAAAGCTTTTGCAAAAATAAAATTAGTGTGTTTAGTCGAGGCAGTGTGTGAATTATGGGAGCAATTTAGCAGAAGACGGACACGCTTGGGGGCTGGTTTGACAAATAGAAGATGTTTGCCTGGGGGTCAGTGAAATATCTTGGGGTCTCTACTGGAGGGCTCTCTATGGAGAAAAAGAATTTAGCGCATTCATTCTGTCTACCTAGCCATGGTCACCGCTCACCGCCACATACCTCACAACTCATGCAGCTTGGAGCGTTGGGGCCATCCTTTAAAATTCTCCCGCGGCCAGTCCTGTAAATCGTTATATATTAAAAACACTAAGAATAAAATAACCTCAATAAAAATTCAAAACATTATTTGGTACAAAGCTTTCATTTTTTTTTTTTTGCAGAGTTCCTCCACACCTTAAGGGTCTGTCCAATCTATGTTATGTTTAATCATTATTCTTCATTACTCGTGTACTAATTTATTTTATTTCTCTGGGTTTATTCTTTTATGTTTTTATTTTTATTATTTCTATTTCTTATTATTATTTTATTGATTTATTTATTGTCATACCTTTCGGTGGATATCGTCGTCACTGACTTCTGGTCGAGTACTGTGGGCGAGCGCTTTCGATCTAAAGACATCATCTTCAAGCCACAGTATTCGATCGATATGTAACATGGCTTGAGAAGAAGAACATCCTCCCCCCCTTTCCAACATGGGTTTCATAGAGGTCATAGTACTCTAGACTGTCTTTCTTGCTTCGTCTCAGATGTCCAAATCAATTTCTCCAACTGTAAACATATGATTGCCCTTTATCTAGATCTGACTAACGCGTTTGGCTAATATCGATCGAATACTGTGGCTTGAAGATGATGTCTTTACATCGAAAGCGCTCGCCCACAGTACTCGACCAGAAGCCAGTGATGACGGTATCTACCGAAAGGTATGACAACAGTAACATATTTACTGGCGCAACTAACCCCTTAGATTATATACCAGATTTATTTATTCGTTTATATTTTTTCTTTTATATTTGTTCAATATAATTTATTGTCTTTTTTTATTATTTATTCATATTTGTTATACTTATATTTTTTTCCCCCCCCTTTTCTATATCTCGCCTGTGTCAGACTCAAATAGTTATATGAGGAGTTTGGAGCCAGAGCGGACCCACCCACAATTTTTCGGAAAAAGAGTTATTACCATCCTGATGTTGGCATAGGTTTCCTTTTTTCAAAACCAGTGTGGATCACTTAGTTTCTTCACTTCAGTGATAGATTGCAGCACTTTAAGTTTAGTCCACAAATATTTTCAAAGTCACAATGGATCATACGGCCTTCAAAAACTTTATAGAACACAAAAAGGGATCACTCATCCAATACTATTCTAAAATTTCAAATATAAATAAATATTTGGAGCCCATTTATGGAGATAAACAAAATGTACTCAATTTTCAATTGCCATTTTCTTCCTGTTCAGTTTAAACCAGTTGGTCCGCTCTGGCTCCAAACTCCTCATATATGTATCTAATTTATAAGCTATCTTAATGTATACATTCTTATGACGTATTCTATTACCATTTATTGGTTTAACGGAAATAAAATTATTATTATTATTGTATTATTACAAGATCTCTGATGGTGTTATGGTTAAAGTGGCTGGATACCATTGACAGGCAACTTGTTGCGTGGGTTCTTATGAGTCTTTTCTTCACATTCTATGTATATAAGAAAAGTTACGTAATCAGCGAAATTTTATTTTTTTTCCCAGAACTTATAAGGCCTTCTGAATCGAAAATAAATAAATATATATCACCGGCGTATCTACCACGCTTGAATTATCTGTAATGATAATCAAAAGTTATCATACTCACGAGTCATTTAAGGATTTTGAGTTACATATCACCCCCCCCCCCCCCCCCAAAAAAAAAAAAATCAATACATCGTCCTTGTCGGCTTGCGGCCCACACACTCACAGTTTTACTGCGCAGTTTATCACCTGTGACGTCATGTCTGAATGATAAACTGTGTGAACTGCACAGTTAGGTAAGTATTTATGCAGTTCTCAGGCCTGTGCTACCAGAACCTCTTTTGCTCAGATAAACTGCGCAGGTCACACAGTTTGTAGTTCAGTTCTCTCAGTTCATTCTCATTCGTTGCCATGGCGTCTTCGTCCAAAAAAAACTCGTTACTCCTTGATTTTATAGAAACCTATCTTCTCTTCCAGAGCTTTGGGATACACAATGTTCAGCGTATTCTAACTTTTTTTTTGAGTTTCTTCATCAAGTAAAACTGAACAAGAAATTAGGCAACACACAGCAGCTCTTTTTCTGCTCATTATTTAGATGTACTGAAGTCAACAAAACTGACGAGACTGAACAAAATAACGGTGCAACAAACTTGACGAAAATACACTTTCAGTTCAGTTTATTGTACAGTTTTTTCACTGCGCAGTTAAAACTGAAAGTGTGTGAGCCGCTTAAAAGTTCGTCGAAACAATTTTTTTTTAAAACGTGAATCAGCAGCTCCCCCTCCAAAACCAGTACTGTTTGGCCTAAAAATCAATAGTTGACTTATACAGGGGCTTCGGAATCCTCTTACTAAAATTTGTGTCGATGTACTCATTACATCAGCAGTTATTAGGGTTTTTGAGTTAAGCCCCTCCCTTATGATCCCACCTTCCCATTTACCGATTCCGCTGAAAATTAATAAGTGTTTTCCTTATGAACTTTTGAATTCACTTGTGAAGTTTTGTGTCTTTTCATTCATTACGACAGTTATTAGTTTTTGTGTTAAGCCTCCCCCCTAATCACCCCATTCCCTTTGGCTGATTTGGGTGAAAATTAATAAGTGTCGTCGTTAGAGAGTTTTGGATACACATAAAAAATTTCGTATCGATATATTCATTCTATCGGCAGTTATCGTGTTCACAGTCTCTACACAGACAGACTTTATTTTTTCAATTTTTGTAATCAGGATGTCGAAAAACATGAAATTCCGTTGAAAACTCCGCATCGAATTTTTGACCGAGTACATAACTTCGTATAGTTGGGGAGTTAAAATCTAAATATCAGTTCTAAAAAAAAAACAATCGATTAATGAATCGATTCTAGTTAAACAGCTGTTTATAACAGTAGAGTAGATTTATTTTCTATCTACAGTTTATAACATATTTTGTAGTTCATTTTTTATTCGTTTATGTTTGAAAGGTTTGTTTTTCTTCAAGTTTTGCTTTAAATATTAAAATTAGTTGATTTTTTTATTTTGTCACAAGTGTAATTTCATTCATAATGGCTGATGAATTAACTCAAAACTCTTCATTAATTGATGATGCCATTGAATCTACAGCTGACTCCCTCAAAGAAGAAGCCAATTTGTGTTTTCAAAAAAATCAATTTCAAACTGCCATCAATTTGTACTCAAAGGCTATCAATTTGAATCCAAACAAAGAAGTTTATTACGCAAATAGAAGTTTTGCCTATTTGAAAATGGAATGTTTCGGTAGTGCACTTGAAGATGCCTCAAAATCAATTGATTTAAATAATAAATATGTAAAGGCATATTATCGAAGAGCAACGGCCTACATGTCTTTGGGTAAGTTCCGTCTAGCTTTAAGAGACTTTGAGACTGTACACAAAGCTTGTCCAAATGATAAAGACGCCAAAATAAAATATGAAATATGTTCAAAGCTTATCAAAAAATTGGCTTTTGAAAAGGCAATTTCTGTAAATGATAACGTTAAGCCTACAATAACTTTGTCTGACTATGAAAATATGACAGTTGAAGAAAGTTACGATGGTCCTAGACTCGAAGACGGGAAAGTAACAAGAATTTTTATACTTAGATTAATGGAAACATACAAACAGCAGGGAAAATTACACAAGAAGTATGCTTATAAGATTCTTTTGGATATACGTGAATATTTTATGAAACAGCCTTCTCTGGTAGATGTCTCGATAGGAATTAATGAGAAATTTACTATATGTGGGGATATCCATGGTCAGTTTTATGATCTTATGAATATTTTTGATCTTAATGGACTCCCGTCTTCAGTGAATCCTTATTTGTTTAATGGCGACTTTGTCGACAGAGGTTCTTTTTCCGTTGAGTGTATATTTACTCTATTTTCTTTTAAACTTTTATTTCCTGATACATTTTTTATGTCCCGAGGGAACCATGAAAGTTTAACCATGAATCAGATGTACGGATTTGAGGGTGAGGTTAAATATAAATACACGTCACAAATGGCTGATACTTTTACAGAAGTTTTCAATTTGTTACCCTTGGCTCATTGTTTGAACAATCGGATTTTGGTAATGCACGGTGGTCTTTTTGCCAGTGAGGGAGTAACATTGAGTGATATACGAAATTTGAACAGGAATCGACAACCACCAGAGGAAGGAATTATGTGTGACATTCTTTGGTCGGATCCACAGGAGGGATCAGGACGAAGTCCAAGCAAGCGAGGCGTTGGAATTCAATTTGGACCTGATGTAACGGAGAGTTTCATTGAATTGAACAAATTGGACTATATTGTTCGAAGTCATGAAGTGAAGCCAGAGGGTTATGAGGTGGCTCATGAGGGTAAGTGCATCACGGTGTTTTCTGCACCCAACTATTGTGATACAGTCGGCAATAAAGGTGCCTTCATCACTCTAACTGGTGGCAACATGGCGCCTAATTTCACAACCTTCACTGCAGTACCTCATCCAGATGTGAAGCCAATGGCGTTCGCTAGTTCTCTGCTCAGCCTCATTGCTTAGCGCATTCACCGCACTCTAGTAGAGGACAATACACACCGCTTCTGTGGCCAAATTCGTAAAAATACATCATCTGATTTGCCGTAAATATTCATTTAGAAGAAATCTCTTGGATTAGAAGATTACAAGGGAAACTACATATTAATTTTTTTCATTTTTGAGAAGGCGATTTTTCATCAAAAATTACTTTGAATCGTTCAATATCTTCTCCAATATTCAATATGTGAACATTTTCTTTGTAGTAATTTATTACAAAATTAACAGAAATTTTAAACAAATTCAATCACTAAATTCCTATGGATCTGGGCCATTATCGCAAGACTTTAAAACTTTTTTGTAATAACGACGTTTTTTAATAATATTTTCTTTATATATTATTAGTTATCAGTCCGTTTTTATTATTGTTATTATTTTTTTTTTTTTTTGCGTTTACTGAAATATATTGTAAATCTTGTTTTATATGTCAATTCATTTATTATTATAAGTGTTTTTTTGGTTTAACTTTTCAGAGCTTGTTTCAGCTATCCTTCCTCAGTTTTACATCAACAGCTATAAGATATAAGAAGTATGTAAGTTATGTAACCGATCAGAAATTCGATGTGGAGTTAAGAAATTAAATATTTTTCGACCCCTTGATTCGAAAAATGAAAATAAAAAAAACATGTGTGCAGTTCACACGCGGTAGAAGTGAAACCTTCAGAAAACTAAACTGCGAGAGAATGAGACGAATGCAGTATCAGGAGTGGGATAATTATAGGGTTTATTTATTATAATATTGGTACCAAGTTTAAAAATTATTTTATATTTTATTATTCACACTCCATGTTTTTAATTTCAACAAATGACACGAGTGGCTTATGGTAACTAAAGTATGAAATAAATGTTTCCTTAATAAGTTCTTAAACGTCTAAAAAAATTCACAATTCCAAACTTTTTGGAGGGAGAGGAAGAGGCGATGGAATTTTTCATCATTATCTTTTTTGTGTCGCAAGACTAGAGAAGAAGCATTATCGGCAACTTTTTTTCTCTTCACTTTCAGTTACAAGAAGTCCTTATGTTAGTAATTCAAACAGAGGCTAAATAAAATAACTGTTATATACATATATATATATACTAGCAGTAATACCCGGCGTTGCCCGGGGAACTTTGACTTTTCTACTAATATCTCCTAAAAGTCTTTTAAATTCTTCAACAGTACATTCATGATGTTATAATTTTCAATTATTCATACGGAATAAGGCTTATTGTCCTTCAACGTCAAACACCCCAGCTAGTAAGTTTTTAGGACCCCTGGGCATCACAGCTAGTATGCGTCTTTCAACGGCGGAAACCACAGATAGTGAATACTTAGCATCGATGGACATCCTAGCCAGTGCGTACTTAAGAACGCTATTGACCGCAGCTAGTAAATGCCTTGCAACAGCGGACCCCACAGCGAATACATAGTTACTACTACTACATGTGAAATTCATGCCAATCCGCTTACCCTTTAACATTACATTCATGATGTTATAATTTTCAATTATTCATACGGAATAAGGCTTATAGTCCTTCAACTATAGCAACGCTAGTAAGTTTTTAGGACCCCTGGGCACCACAGCTAGTATGCGCCTTTCAACGGCGGAAACCACAGCTAGTGAATACTTAGCTTCGCTGGACGTCCTAGCCAGTGCGAACTTAAGAACGTTTGTGACCACAGCTAATATATGCCTTGCAACGGCGGATCCCACAGCTAGTATGTAGTTAGAACGCTGGTCACCGCAGCTAGTATGTGTCTCGCAAGAGCGGACCCCACAGCTAGTACGAACTTAGGAACGCTGGGCGTCACAGCTAGTAAGTGCCTTGCAACAGCGGCCCCCACAGCTAGTACGTAGTTAGAACCACTGGGCATCACAGCTAGTATGTGTTTTGCAACGGCGGACCCCACAGCTAGTACGTAGTTAGGAACGCTGGTCACCACAGCTAGTATGTGCCTCGCAACAGCGGACCCCACAGCTAGTACGAAGTTAGGAACACTGGGCCCTACAGGTAGTAGGTGCCTTGCAACTGCGGACCCCACAGATAGTATGTAGTTAGAACCACAGGGTATCATAGCTAGTATGAGTTTTGCAACGGCGGACCCCACAGCTAGTACCTACGTAGTTAAATACGCTGGGCCACACTGCTAGCGCCTTGCAACAGCGAACCCCACAGCCAGTACATAGTTAGGAACGCTGGGGCTGAGCACTACAGCTAGTAAGTGCCTTGCAACAGCGGACCCCACAGCTAGTACGATATTAGGAACCCTGGGCATCACAGCTAGTATGCTTTTGCAACGACGGACCCCACAGCTAGTACGTTTTTAGGAACGCTGGGCCCTACAGGTAGTAGGTGCCTTGCAACTGCGGACCCCACAGATAGTATGTAGTTAAATACGCTGGGCCACACTGCTAGCGCCTTGCAACAGCGGACCCCACAGCTAGTATGTAGTTAAATACGCTGGGCATTACAGTTAGTAAGTGCTTTGCAACAGCGAACTTCACAGCTAGTACATAGTTAGGAACGCTGGGCACTACAGCTAGTAAATGCCTTGCAACAACGGACCCCACAGCTAGTACGTAGTTAGGAACGCTGGTCACCACAGCTAGTATGTGCCTCGCAACAGCGGCCCCCACAGCTAGTACGAAGTTAGGAACGCTGGGCATCACAGCTATTAAGTGCCTTGCAACAGCGGACCCCACAGCTAGTACGTAGTTAAATACGCTGGGCATTACAGTTAGTAAGTGCTTTGCAACAGCGAACTTCACAGCTAGTACATAGTTAGGAACGCTGGGCACTACAGCTAGTAAATGCCTTGCAACAACGGACCCCACAGCTAGTACGTTTTTAGGAACGCTGGGCATCACAGCTAGTATGAGTTTTGCAACGGTGGACCCCACAGCTAGTACCTACGTAGTTAAATACGCTGGGTCACACTGCTAGCGCCTTGCACCACAGCAGACCCCACAGCTAGTAAATGTCTTGTAGGTGCCTTGCAACAGCGAACCCCACAGCCAGTACATAGTTAGGAACGCTGGGGCTGAGCACTACAGCTAGTAAGTGCCTTGCAACAGCGGACCCCACAGCTAGTACGATATTAGGAACGCTGGACATCACAGCTAGTAAATGTCTTGCAACAGTGAACCCCACAGCGAACACATAGTTACTACTACTAGTACATGTGAAATTCATGACAATCCGATTCATGACAATACGATCAACCGTTAATGAGCTAACTCTATATGTATATTTAGCCCCCCCCCCACAACCCTCCTTCCTGTTCAAAATTTTGGGCCGTCACACACCTAATATTTCTATTTGACCTTTAGGAATATTACATGTGAAATTTCATGACGATTCGCCCATTAGTTAATGAGTTAGCTCTATATTTATACTTAGGCCCCCCCACTACCCCCCCTCCCGTAAAAACTTTTGAGCCGTCACACCGCCTATTTTTTTATTTGGTCTTCAGGAATACTACATGTGAAACTTCGTGACAATCCGACCAACCGTTAAAGAATTAGCTCTATATTTATACTTAGGCCCCCCCACAACCCCCCCTCCCGTTCAAAACTTTGGGACGCCACACACCTTTTCTTCCTATTTGGCTTTTAAAAATACTACGTGAAATTTCATGACGATTCGCCCATTAGTTAATGAGTTAGCTCTATATTTATACTTAGGCCCCCCCACAACCCCCCCTCCCGTTCAAAACTTTGGGACGCCACACACCTTATTTTTCTATTTGGCCTTTAGGAATACTCCATGTGAAATTTCGTGACAATCCGACCAACCGTTAAAGAATTAGCTCTATATTTTTACTTAGGCCCCCCTACAACCCCCCCTTCCGTTCAAAACTTTGGGACGCCACACACCTTTTTTTCCTATTTGGCTTTTAAAAAGACTACGTGTGAAATTTCATGACGATTCGCCCATTAGTTAATGAGTTAGCTCTATAATTATACTTAGGCCCCCCTTACAACCCCCCCTCCCGATCAAAACTTTGGGACGCCACACACCTTCTTTTCCTATTTGGCTTTTAAAAATACTACATGTGAAATTTCATGACGATTCGCCCATTAGTTAATGAGTTAGCACTATTTATATACTTAGGCCCCCCTTACAACCCCCCCTCCCGATCAAAATTTTGGGACGCCACATAGCCTATTATTCAATCGGGCTCAAAAGAATGCTACATGGGAAGTTTCATAAAAATCCGTCCAGCGGTTTGGGCGTGATGCTGGAACAAACATACATACAAACAAACAAACAAACCACGTTTCAGCTTTATTAATATAGATTATATCACAATGTACACAAGTTTTAATTTGTGTTCATATCTATACATACATCTTTTTTTTTTTGGCATTTTTCTTCCATAGTGGATCGGTGTCACCATATTTAAAGTCAGTCTGAACGTTGTGCTGACGTTGGCATAATCCGAAACCAGCACACTCTATGGCTCTGTCAGTTAACAAATATTAAATCTATAAACCGTTAAAAAGCAAGAAATTTGAATAATGGAGTCTACCGAGCTCAGGATCGCCACTTAGAAATCTAGCTGAGGCACTTAGGTCAGATGTTTTAATCGGGAAGTTAAAAATAACTTTGAGCACTTCGTCCTTCGGATGGGACTTTAAGCGATGTTCCAGGACTTTTTCGAATGTGAGGTACTCGATAATGAGACGTATGTTATGTAAATAAACCTGGTTAGGTGAAATTTCCCTTAGGTTGAAAATAGCCTTGAGCACGTCGTCCGTCGGATTCTGTCGTATCAGTTTTAACAATTATTAAGCCTATAAACCGTTAAATAGCGTGAATTTTTTGAAAAACATTTTTATTTTGATTTTTGTGTAGGATTCAGATAATCCGGTCGTTCTCTATCAGTTTTAACAAATATTAAATCTATAAACCGTTAAAAAGCGAGAAATTTCAAGAATGGAGTCTACCGAGCTCAGGATCGCCACTTAGAAATCTAGTTGAGGCACTTAGGTCAGATGTTTTAATCGGGAAGCTAAAAATAACTTTGAGCACGTCGTCCTTCGGATGGGACATTAAGCAATGATCCAGGGCTTTTTCGAATGTGAGGTACTCGATAATGAGACGTATGTTATGTAAATAAACCTGGGTAGGTCAATTTCTACTTAGGTTGAAAGCCTTGAGCACGTCGTCCTTCGGATGGGACTTTCCGGATAAATCTGAATCTATCGTATCAGTTTTAACAATTATTAAGCCTATAAACCGTTAAATAGCGCAAATTTTTTGAAAAACATTTTTATTTTGATTTTTGTGTAGGATTCAGATAATCCGGTCGTTCTCTATCAGTTTTAACAAATATTAAATCTATAAACCGTTAAAAAGCGAGAAATTTCAAGAATGGAGTCTACCGAGCTCAGGATCGCCACTTAGAAATCTAGCTGAGGCACTTAGGTCAGATGTTTTAATCGGGAAGTGAAAAATAACTATGAGCACGTCGTCCTTCGGATGGGACTTTAAGCGATGTTCCAGGACTTTTTCGAATGTGAGGTACTCGATAATGAGACGTATGTTATGTAAATAAACCTGGGTAGGTGAAATTTCACTTAGGTTGAAAATAGTCTTGAGCACGTCGTCCTTCGGATGGGACTTTCCGGATAAATCTGAATCTGTCGTATCAGTTTTAACAATTATTAAGCCTATAAACCGTTAAATAGCGCAAATTTTTCGAAAAACATTTTTATTTTGATTTTTGTGTAGGATTCAGATAATCCGGTCGTTCTCTATCAGTTTTAACAAATATTCAATCTATAAACCGTTAAAAAGCGAGAAATTTGAAGAATGGAGTCTACCGAGCTCAGGATCGCCACTTAGAAATCTAGCTGAGGCACTTAGATCAGATGTTTCAATCGGGAAGTTAAAAAACACTTTGAGCACGTCGTCCTTCGGATGGGACTTTAAGCGATGATCCAGGGCTTTTTCGAATGTGAGGTACTCGATAATGAGACGTATGTTATGTAAATAAACCTGGTTAGGTGAAATTTCCCTTAGGTTGAAAATAGCCTTGAGCACGTCGTCCGTCGGATTCTGTCGTATCAGTTTTAACAATTATTAAGCCTATAAACCGTTAAATAGCGTGAATTTTTTGAAAAACATTTTTATTTTGATTTTTGTGTAGGATTCAGATAATCCGGTCGTTCTCTATCAGTTTTAACAAATATTAAATCTATAGCAGTTATACCCGGCGTTGCCCGGGGAACTTTGATTTTTCTCCCAATATCTTCTATAACGCTATTCAGTTCCTCGACAGTACATTCATGATGTTATAATTTTCAATTATTCATACGGAATAAGGCTTATAGTCCTTCAGCTGTTGTAACGCTAGTAAGTTTTTAGGACCCCTGGGCACCACAGCTAGTATGCGCCTTTCAACGGCGGAAGCCACACCTAGTGAATACTTAGCATCGCTGGACGTCCTAGTCAGTGCGTACTTAAGAACGTTTGTGACCACAGCTAGTATGTGGCTTGCAACGCTGAGCACCACAGCTAGTACGTAGTTGGGAATGCTGGGCATCATAGCTAGTATGTGCCTTGCGACGGCGGACCCAACAGCTAGTACGTAGTTAGGAACGCTGGTCACCACAGCTAGTATGTGCCTCGCAACAGTGGACCCCACAGCTAGTACGAAGTTAGGAACGCTGGGCATCACAGCTATTAAGTGCCTTGCAACAGCGGACCCCACAGCTAGTATGTAGTTAAATACGCTGGGCATTACAGTTAGTAAGTGCTTTGCAACAGCGAACTTCACAGCTAGTACATAGTTAGGAACGCTGGGCACTACAGCTAGTAAATGCCTTGCAACAGCGGACCCCACAGCTAGTACGATATTAGGAACCCTGGGCATCACAGCTAGTATGCTTTTGCAACGACGGACCCCACAGCTAGTACGTTTTTAGGAACGCTGGGCCCTACAGGTAGTAGGTGCCTTGCAACTGCGAACCCCACAGATAGTATGTAGTTAGAACCACAGGGCATCACAGCTAGTATGAGTTTTGCAACGGCGGACCCCACAGCTAGTACCTACGAGTGAAATACG
This sequence comes from Aradus depressus, assembly GCA_963662175.1. Classification (NCBI taxonomy): domain Eukaryota; kingdom Metazoa; phylum Arthropoda; class Insecta; order Hemiptera; family Aradidae; genus Aradus; species Aradus depressus. The sequence continues at coordinate 9,382,079 of OY759222.1, forward strand.
CTGGGCCACACTGCTAGCGCCTTGCAACAGCAGACCCCACAGCTAGTACGTAATTAGAAACGCTGGGCATTACAGCTAGTAAATGTCTTATAGGTGCCTTGCAACAGCGAACCCCACAGCCAGTACATAGTTAGGAACGCTGGGGCTGAGCACTACAGCTAGTAAGTACCTTGCAACAGCGGACCCCACAGCTAGTAGGATATTAGGAACACTGGACATCACAGCTAGTAAATGTCTTGCAACAGTGAACCCCACAGCGAATACATAGTTACTACTACTACATGTGAAATTCATGACAATCCGATTCATGACAATACGATCAACCGTTAATGAGCTAGCTCTATATTTATACTTAGTCCCCCCGCCCCCATCAACCCCGCCACCCGTTCAAAACTTCGGGACGCCACACTCCTTATTTTTCTATTTGGCCTTCAGGAATAATATATGCGAAATTTCGTGACAATACGACCAACCGTTAATGAGCTAACTCTATATGTATATTTAGCCCCCCCAACAACCCTCCTTCCTGTTCAAAATTTTGGGCCGTCACACACCTAATATTTCTATTTGACCTTTAGGAATACTACATGTGAAATTTCATGACAATTCGACCATTAGTTAATGAGTTAGCACTATTTATATACGTAGGCCCCCCTTACAACCCCCCCTCCCGATCAAAACTTTGGAACGCCACACACCTTATTTTTCTATTTGGCCTTCAGGAATACTCCATGTGAAATTTCGTGACAATCCGACCAACCGTTAAAGAGTTAGCTCTATATTTATACTTAGGCCCCCCCATAACCCCCCCTCCCGTTCAAAACTTTGGGACGCCACACACTTTTTTTTCCTATTTGGCTTTTAAAAATACTACATGTGAAATTTCATGACGATTCGCCCATTAGTTAATGAGTTAGCTCTATATTTATACTTAGGCCCCCCAACTACCCCCCCCCCCTCCCGTAAAAAATTTTGAGCCGTCACACCGCCTATTTTTCTATTTGGTCTTCAGGAATACTCCATGTGAAATTTCGTGACAATCCGACCAACCGTTAAAGAGTTAGCTCTATATTTATACTTAGGCCCCCCCACAACCCCCCCTCCCGTTCAAAACTTTGGGACGCCACACACCTTTTTTTCCTATTTGGCTTTTAAAAATACTACATGTGAAATTTCATGACGATTCGCCCATTAGTTAATGAGTTAGCTCTATATTTATACTTAGGCCCCCCCACTACCCCCCCTCCCGTAAAAAATTTTGAGCCGTCACACCGCCTATTTTTTTATTTGGTCTTCAGGAATACTACATGTGTAACTTCGTGACAATGCGACCAACTGTTAAAGAGTTAGCTCTATATTTATACTTAGGCCCCCCCACAACCCCCCCTCCCGTTCAAAACTTTGGGACGCCACACACCTTTTTTTCCTATTTGGCTTTTAAAAATACTACATGTGAAATTTCATGACGATTCGCCCATTAGTTAATGAGTTAGCTCTATATTTATACTTAGGCCCCCCCACTACCCCCCCTCCCGTAAAAAATTTTGAGCCGTCACACCGCCTATTTTTTTATTTGGTCTTCAGGAATACTACATGTGTAACTTCGTGACAATGCGACCAACTGTTAAAGAGTTAGCTCTATATTTATACTTAGGCCCCCCCACAACCCCCCCTCCCGTTCAAAACTTTGGGACGCCACACACCTTTTTTTCCTATTTGGCTTTTAAAAATACTACATGTGAAATTTCATGACGATTCGCCCATTAGTTAATGAGTTAGCTCTATATTTATACTTAGGCCCCCCCACAACCCCCCCTCCCGTTCAAAACTTTGGGACGCCACACACCTTTTTTTCGTGTTTGGCTTTTAAAAAGACTACGTGTGAAATTTCATGACAATTTGACCATTAGTTAATGAGTTAGCACTATTTATATACTTAGACCCTCCTTACAACCCCCCCTCCCGATCAAAGTTTTGGGACGCCACATAGCCTATTATTCAATCGGGCTCAAAAGAATGCTACATGGGAAGTTTCATAAAAATCCGTCCAGCGGTTTGGGCGTGATGCTGGAACAAACATACAAACAAACAAACAAACCCCGTTTCAGCTTTATTAATATAGATATATATGACGATAACTCCCGATGGAATGAATGTATCGACACTGGTTTCGAAGAACATTAATATATGCCGTTCTTATAGATATAACATTTGATGTCATTACATGAGCAGTTTTGGGTTTTTGAGTTGAGCCTTTCTCTGATAGATCCCTTCCTTCTTTTCAGCTGATTCCGCTGAAAAATTATAGCTGTCGTCCTTAGGGAGTTTTGAATTTACATCTGACATTTGGTGTCAATATCTGTGGTCACAGGATATAAATTGGTAAATCTAAATTCGTAACTTTTCAAGGCAGCACTTCTTTAATTTTGCATTATTCGTGTAAATCCAGTTTTTGGAATAAATAAATTATGTTTGCATCATTAATAATCATATACATTCTAAATCTATAGGAGTGAATGAAAATGAATATTGTTAATCCTTTCTTGTATTTTCCCTTAGTTACCTAATCATTCCCCATCACTTACCTAATTATTGACCACACTTATCTAAGGGACGTTTTTATAAAGAATTTTTAAACTTTGTACAAAAGATTAATTTTGATGAACTATAACTGTATTGTCTATTTAAATTATTGTATGTAAAATCAAAATTAAGTTATGTTAAAGCATGTAATATACATATGGCGCATGCAGTTAAATATAATCCCTTCCAGTAGGGATACTACTGGATGGAAACCGGGGGGAAAAAAAAACTTACCTAATTATTAACCATTTAAAAAAAAAATACTCGTGAATGATGCCTCTCTTAAGTTGATTTAACAGAAAACATCCTCTTCACTTGGAATAGTCTGCTGTAGTGAATAAATGTTAAAATGCAGTTACCTCGTGAATGATTCCTAAAAGAAGTCGATTAAGTTGACTTAACCGAGAACATACACAATTTTAGGAGATACCAAGAAACCCACATCTTTATTAGAGTCCTGAGCTCCCAACTTCTTCACAGTACGCAGATGGCTTGGTAGATCATCACAGTACACTTAATTCATTTTGCCCATTTTATGACTTGACAACTTATTCCCTGTGACCATAGATATATTCATTACAATGGCAGTTATTAGAGTTTTTGTGTTAAGTAGGTTGATTGGCTTTGGAGGGGAGCAAAAATTTAATTGATTAATTTGTGCTGGGAAAGTACATATTCAGAATAATTATGTTATTTTCCTTCATATATCTGAGGAAGTAAAAGAAGAGAAGCTGTTATAAATTCAACAGGATTTACTTGTCATTTTGAGTAGACAATATGAGGCAGGTATTTTCCTTTAAGCGTGAAGAACGATTTGAAGCTTAGTAAAATAAAAATAATGAGTTTCATGAGAGAAAGTGAACTGCAGGCAACAGGGAGGTCAGAGTTTCTGTAGGTGGGCCAAGTCAGCTCGAGTATCATTAACTTGAATAGGTTGTGTCTCTTGTGGAGATGCGGTAAGCTCGCCTCACTGCGTATCTTTGAAAGGCAGTCCTACCTCTTTGTCGGTATTTGTCAGTTCCATTTGTAGTTCGCTGTTGGTGGTCCTTCATAACAATCTTACTCATGTGTCATTTTATTTTCTGAAGTATCTTATGTGTTGTAAAAGATTAATAGAAGCGTTTTGTCCCATTGGTTTTAAAAATTCAGTGATCTCCCTTACGTCTTCATTAAGTTATTGGCCACAGACAATCTGAGTATAATGTTGAAAGTTGCTTCTTTATGGTTAGTTTATGACTCATGTTCGGGCTTTAACTAGTGAGATAGGTTATATGCGAGGACTCTCTAAGCCATGTATGGGCAACCTTTGACATGTTGCGGGCCAAACTTTAGTGTGCAAATACGTTCGCGGGCCGCGTAGATGGTTCAAAATAAAATAACGTCGGACTTTAAAGTAGTGTTCATAATTTTTAGCGATAGATATCAGACATGAAATGATAAGACAATGTTATTATAATACAATTTATTAAAATAACAAAATGAAATGAAAAAAATAGGTACAATATTATAATTAAATCGTGAAATTTGGAATTATTACAAACTACGAAAGTTAAGTAGCGACACCGAAATCAATGAGACACTTGAGCTTGAATTTGGGAAACTAATCCATTGATGTTTGGATTAATTCCACTGATACAAAGACGTAAAGAATTTTCCAAATTATCTTCAGTGAGCCTTGTACGATGTTTTGATTTATTAACTTTCCATCATTGAAAAGAACTGTTCGCATTTATAAGTACTGCCAAACGCACAAATCAATCTTCTTGCGAATTTTCTAAGCTGCGGAAAATGGTCTTCTTCGAGGTATTTTTTGTAGAAATCGCACAACTCCACGTCTTCAAATTTAGATTTTAGGAGTGAGTTTTCTTGAATCTCGATCAACTCCATTTGCAAGTTTATTGGAGCATTTTGTACATTACTTTTTGTTGGATTAGCAAATAAATTGAAACAGTCTTCCATGTTTGTGAAATCGACAAATCTGTTCGAAAATCGAAGCAAGGGGTTCCTTTTGCATGTATTTTGTTCGGTCGTAACACTATCAATCAATCACATGAATACGATCGCATCCGCAAACACGCACATTAAAAACACAAAAAAAATACGCAAATTTATTGACCATAAACAAACACGCGATGACATGAATTTTTCCTCACTCGCCTTGCTCGCTCACTTGATTCCGCAGGAGCAAGCGACAAACCCCATCCTACTCGATCTTCCTAATTTGGAGTGAGTGTGAGTAAGTAGTGTAATATTATTTTTTTTTAAATTGGGTTTTCCAAAATGTCTCGCGGGCCGGACCAAATCTTACAGAGGGCCGGTTGTTGCCCACATATACTCTAAGCGATGGAGGCTGCACTGACCCTATACGTACCTTCTGTGGAAAGAAATATTGTAAACTTACGAAAATTCGAGATCGGGTTTTCAACGAAATATCACAGGTCTTCAGAACACGTTTTGACCATTTTGAGGCTGATGTATGTGTTCGGAACTTTCTGAGCGCTCTAACTCGAATATTTTGATTAAAATCAGACGAAAATTGAGACCACGTTATGACAATCAAAAATATCTTGAAATAAAAGTTTAAAAAAAAAAAAAAACTATAAGACACTTTATATAAAACATTTTTTCGCAAACCGGCAGGTTTACGAAGTACATGCCAAAAATCATCCTAAAATCTTGTCTTGTAACAGATTTTTTAAGACATTTGCCCTATTTACGTGATAACGATTAGTCCTATCGAAAAATTTATTCTTACCAAAAATTAAAGCTATTAAAGAATTGTTATACTCTTTGATTCCAAAAATGAATAAATAAAATTTTTGTAATTATAAATGACTGTCCGGTTTTATGTGTATATAAGAGGAATTGAAGTGTCTACATGAAAGATCTGGGAATTCAGGAATCCCTGATGATAATCAGTACTGTGCATATTGAATTTTATCCAAATCGACCAAATAAGAAGGGAGGTTTAGAAGGACAAATTTACCATCAATTTATCAACTTTAATAACATCCTATTGAAGAGATAAATGGACTATAATATTTAATTTTAAGAAATATTCGATAATATTTCAGCTAATTAACAAAACTTGAGTTCACTTTAAAAAAAAACATTTTCTCTCGAGTTACTATGCAATGAATATTCAATGAGAATCATAAAAACTACTTGAGAATATTGTCATGAAGTAACTCTCATAAAATAACAATTTATTTTCCATATTTATCGACAAAAACAAATATAATATCTATCATTATTCATCAAGTTTTTCCAACTAGTCGTAAAATGAAAACAGTTATTGCCGGAAACATATAATGAGTACAGTGTTGTACTTGGGTAAGTGTAATGGAGCTTTGAAGTGTGTTTATATCAGTGGTTGTCAACCTTTTTGGACTTGAGGGGAGCATAAAGCCCATTGCGGCCCAAGTTCTCCTTGCATAATAATAATAATAAAGTCGTTGAATCACTAGCTATGTGCTTCCCCAGTATTAGTCAACTAAGTTTTCTCTCTCCTACTAAAAATCAATAGACTTACAAATGTTCTTCTGAATCATCTAATGCTAAATTTTGTGACGATCAATTCATTACATCGGCAGTTATCAGGATTTTTGAGTCAGTCCTCTTCTGATGAGTATCCTTATGGGTTTTTGAATTTAAATGTAAAATTTAATGTCGATATAATCGCAATTACATTGGGAGTTATTTTATTAATTCAGATAAATTATTTTCACACAAAAAAAACCTAGATTCATAATTGAGGAGTTTGGAGCCAGAGCCGGCCAACTGGTTGAAACTGAACAGGTAGAAAATGGCAATTAAAAATTGAGTACATTTTGTTTATCTCCATAAATGGGCCCCAAATATTTATTTATATTTGAAATTTTAGAATAGTATTGGATGAGTGATCCCTTTTTGTGTTCTATAAAGTTTTTTAAGGCCGTATGATCCATTGTGACTTTGAAAATAGATGCACAAAATATTTGTGGACTAAACTTAAAGTACTGCTATCTATCACTGAAGTGAAGAAACTAAGTGATCCACACTGGTTTTGAAAAAGGGAACCTATGCCAACATCAGGATGGTAATAACTCATTTTCCGAAAAATTGTGGGTTGGTCCGCTCTGGCTCCAAACTCCTCAATTATCTGAGTATGTACTCACTAAAAACCATTGTCTGAAATAATTGATTCAAGCACACAAAAATTCTAAAGGGTCTCAACTCATAATCGATAACTGCGGTTGTAATGAATGTATCGATATGAAATTTCATATTTAAAGTAAAACCAAATGGTGACGTAACCTTTAAAAGAAGGGAAGGAGGGGATCAGAGAGGGTCTCAATTCAATAACTCTAATAAATTTGGATCCGCCAATTGTAACTCTGAAGGTATGTTCCAATTGTCAATATTGATGTAATTGGTAGGAATATACCCAGTTATTTTTGTAAGTACGAAGAAACTGGTTGGAATTTAGGTATCAGTAATTCGAGATTCGATTGTTGCGTCTACTACGTTGTTTGCTTGGACAGATGCTGGATTAATACCAAAAATAGTACACCTGACCTTGTCTTTCTTTCACGCGGTGCATAAAGAATTGACACCATTCTTAGCCTTAATTCTGACTTGGGCGGTTGATAGAATCACAATCTTTTGTTTGTGTTAACAAAACGCAGGTTACTGCGCTGTACTATGCAACAAATTGGTTTGAATTTTGGGCACAGTTTTGTCTGCCTCATTCATGCTCTTAGATTCTTCTAAATGTAGCAATGTATTATGTTTTTTTGTTGCATTTCTTACAAGATCCACCCCTACACTCCGCAACTCTATGAATCACTTTGTCAAAAATTAGGACTCAAGAAAGACAAGGTCAGGTGTACTATTTCTGGCATTAATTCAGCATCTGTCCAAGCAAACAACGTAGTAGACGCAACAATCGAATCTCGAATTACTGATAGCTCAATTCCAACAAGTTTCTTCGTACTTTCAAAAATAACTGGGTATATTCCTACCAATTACATCAATATTGACAATTTGAACATACCTTCAGAGTTACAATTGGCGGATCCAAATGTATTAGAGTTTTTGAATTGATCTTGAGAACTCTAATGTGATCAGCGTGAACACAGAATTTGACACAAAATTTCGTATGAAGATTTAGGAGCTTCTATATGTCAATTATTGAATATTAGCGGTCGATTTTTGGAGGTTAAAAAGTTAATTGATTAATTCGTTCTGGGGAAGTACTGCCGGTGAAGTAGTTTCATTTATTTATTCATATGAAGCGTTCTTCAGATGTCGCATATGTTAACAACTCACACTCCAATCTGATTGCTATATGGAGGGGTCTTTGCGCAGTGAGTTGTGCGCAGAGTGGTGGCATCCCTTGTGTGTTAAAAAGAAACATCTAACTGTCCAAGGGCTTCTGTAAAGGTACTTTATGTTCAACAGCTGCTCTCGACTATATATACCTACATCAACCAACGTCAACCTCGTCAGCAGAGACCAACCTCATATGGTTGCAGTCTGCTTACAAAGTGGTTCATGATATACTTCCCCGGCTCGAATTATTTATGTATCAACTAAGGCGGGCGTCGATAACTTAGAAGTAGCGTGCTTGCTTTCTGAGCTTAAGATCGTGGGTTCGAAACCCGACCGAGGCCCTTAGTTTATTTTATCTAGGAGGTAAAATAAACGTTGAGCACGCCGTCCGTCGGATGGAACGTTAAGCGATGGTCCCGAGCATGTGCGATGTCAGGTACTCGTTAAAGACCCTGCCCTAGGTGAATAAAAATTTAGGACTCTCACAGTAGAGTCGGGCTCATATTCACCAGAGTGACGAAAGAGCGCTCTGGTAGTAGGCGATATGACCTCGTAGTTGAAGCCCGGGCATGAGTCATAAAACCTAACTTAACCCTATAATGGACTTGAAAAATAAAATAAAACTGGTTTATTTAATATGTTGTCTAATTTCACTAACTATATATACATGGGAGTACTTTCGGTATTTCTACCATCCTCAGCCAAAAGCATAAGAGATAAGACTAGAGATAAGATTAGTCTTATCTCTTATGCTTTTGGCTGAGGATGGTAGAAATACCGAAAGTACTCCCATGTATAAATAGTTAGTGAAATTAGACAACATATTAAATAAACCAGTTTTATTTTATTTTTCAAGTCCATTTGAATTATTTCACAATATCTCTGCAATTATGTCAGTTTTCACTAACCCTATAATTTATTTATTATTTTATTACCACAATATTTTATGGATTTTAACGAACAGAACTTTATACCTGTTTCTTTGTTGCTAAATGATGTTTTTTGTAGATGAGGGCTACCTCGAAAGCCGGCTAGCAAAAATTAATAAAATCTGAAAGAGGACAGACTATATTTTATTTTACAACCTGAATATTAATAATCCATATTGTTGACCACTCTAAGAAATGTTGCTCGGTTCCTTATTCTTTTGTTTTATAAAAATGTTGTTTCATTGTAATTATGCTTTCTAATGAGTTGGACAGTTAGAACAATTATTGTTGCAGTTATTAGAGGAAGTTAAAACAATTAGATAGAAGTTGTTAAGTAATAAGGGTTTTTTAATTGGTTTTCTGTTCAGTTCAGTGGCCATGTTCCAAATCGCAAAATAGTTGAATTAATAGCCAATTAAAAAAATATCTGATTTTTATGTTAAATTCATTGTTTTTTATGTAATTAATTTAACAATATATTTCCTTGTTCCCTTCTCTGATCTTCCCCTTCCCTCTCTCTTGATTTTGTTGAAAATTGTTAATTGTTGTCCTTATGACGTTTTCAATTTACATATGAAATTTTGGGTCGATACATTCATTACATCGGCAGTTATTACAGTTTGTGAGTTGAGCCCCCTTCTCTGAACATCCTTCCTTTTGTCAGATATTGCTGAAAATTAATATGTGTCTTCCTTATGGAAGTTCCTCCAGTGTACCTTAACAAAAATCCCATCCCTTTAAAAAAAGAAGTCCACTTTCTAGGCATCATACTCGACAAACGACTAACTTGGAATCCTCACGCAAGACTGAAAAGATAACAAATGAACTGACGTTATAAACTTCTACTAAGACTACTAGACAAAAGATCCAAACTAACTTTGACAACAAAACGACTTATATACAACTTGAACTCTGGGGTTCTGCCAAGGCTTCCAATTTCCAGCGCATCCAAACCCTTCAATCCAAAATCCTTCGTACAATAGACAATGCTCCTTATTACGTCTCCAACAAAACCCTTCACACTGACCTTAACGTACCTTTCATCACTGAAGTCGCTAAATCCAAATATAAAAAAATATTTGCCCTTCTTAGTTCCCACAATAATCCTCTAGTCCGTGCCCTCCGTTCTGCCATACTTCCCCAACGACGGCTTAAGCGTCAATGGCCTAGAGACCTCCTTAGCAGCAGCAGTGACAGTGACAGTGATTAGTTACAAATGAGAGTAAATCAGTGATTAAGTGTCACCACTGGGTGATTTCTCCCCATTCACATTTTGACATTGCCATTATCTCTTTATTAGCACATTTACTTGTTGTATTTATTTGTATACAATTGTAAATAGCTATTTGTAAATAGCTCCTTTCATCCCATTTGATGCATACTGAAAAATCTTATTTCAAAATCAAAATTCTGACATTCCCTCCGGCTTGCTCCATTCCTGAGCATCATTCCTACTTTTTTTTTTCTTTCTTTTCCTTCTTTGCAGAAAATAAAAGAATTTTGTCTGTTTACTGAAACGATTTCCAAAATATTTCACCGACTGTGTTCTGTGTTCCTCAGGCATGTAAAAAATGTGTCTCAAAATTCTTTGTCTAAAACAGTCCACGCCATAAGTAAACAACCACCTCATTGTTCACGGACAATGAACAATGATGAGAAGGCCATAAACAATGGTGCAATATATGGACCATAATTTTGGAAACAACATTAACCCATTCATTTTTGCCATAACTTCCCGTAAAATTTTATGGATCTTTGGTTAGCCATCACATTTATCTTCTGGTTGTAAAGTACTTCCCTATGTTGAACGAACGTTTGGCTCACATATTAATAACAATATCCTTACGTTTTAAATTTTATAACCTAAAATATATATTGATCTACGAGTATGATAGAATAATGAATGAATAACTTTATTGCTCATAAAGAATTACAGTAAGGAGTTCGATACATAAACATAATTACAACTATTTCTGAATAATAAGGAATAAAATAAAACAAAGCAGATAATATTAACTAGCAAAACCATGATTTCTTAATACTAAAATAAAATATAATTATATACTAATAAAAAGAGGGCGCCGGTAGCTCAGTGGTATGCGTGCTTGACTTCTGAGCTCAAGGTCGTGGGTTCGTAGCCCGACCGAGGCCCTTAGTTTATTTTATCTGGGAGGTAAAATAAACTTAAGCACGCCGTCCTTCGGATGGGACGTTAAGCGATGGTCCCGAGCCTGTACGATGTCAGGTACTCGTTAAAGACCCCTACCCTAGATGAATAAAAATTTAGGGTAGGCAAAATTTAGGACTCCGACAGTAGAGTCGGGCTCCTGTCCACCAGAGTGACGAAAGAGCGCTCTGGTAGTAGGCGATATGACCTTGTAGTTAAAGCCCGGGCATGAGTCATAAAACCTAACCTACTAATAAAAAGGTTAAATTAAAATAAAGCCATAGGTAACTTTAGTTTTTTAGAATTTTTCTTAACTTCAAGCTTTTTAGGACAAACAAATAAATATGATGAAACTTCTGTTCATCTGAAACTAATAGTAAGTTGCGGAGATGTGCCTGTTGCTGAGAGACATCTATGATAGAATAATAAAAATATACAAGTAATGAAAAGTATAAATAACTTAAAGCATCAGGGTACAGAGTAACAAAAGCGGTTAAAGGACAACGGCATAGCTCTAAGGAGTGGGGATAGCTAGGTTCACTCACTCTCTCTACTTGCAAAAATATTCATTCTAATATATACAATAACTATATAATATAAAATTGGCTCTATGGTGAATTTTATATTATGTTACTATTATCTAGTGACTTGTTTTAGTTATTGTATATATTAGAATGAATGTTTTTGTAGGTAGAGAGAGTGAGTGAACCTAGCTATCCCCACCCCTTGGAACTTTGCCAGTTGTCCTTTAACCGCTGTGCTGTGTGGGTGGGGTAAGTAAGTTTATCATTTTTATTTTGTTACTCTGTACCCTGATGCTTTAAGAGTTATTTATACTTTTCATTATTTGTATATTTTATTGTTCTATCATAGATATGCCACTGATGATGAAGCAGTTGCGTTGAAAACCAGTTTATTGATTATTGATTAATTCGTGCTAGCCGGTGATTCACCAATGTATTTTTTTTTTCTCTGCACGTGTGTGTAGTTATAAGGAGCTAAAGGTGTGTTAGTGGACGGTGGAACTGGACAACCTGTTATTACATTTGATACATTAATTGTTCCCCTGGGGTGTGGCTCTATTACACTTTATTTACACTAACAATATGGCTGCTATTAGTGTCCAGGACCCAACTATTAATGTAGCTACTAAGACTCCAGCAGCTCCGAGCTAGTTGTCTAACTACTGTTTAGGTTATTATAATTTTTATGTATATACATAAAAATGTATTGTTACATAAATTGTTGTCTATGCTCTTTTTCTTAAATCATTAGTTAATTTTCTTTAATTTATTCACTTCAAACTGAGCTTCTGTAGTCTTCTTTACTTCCCCAGATATAAGAGAAGTTATATATTTATATGGTGGGCTGGTGTTTTACACCTAGTGACTTAAGCATCCAGTGCTCTTATCCCTTCCCTGGAAGCGCTGGGCTTCCCCCTTATTATATTAACTATATGTTTATATTTATACTATACTTATACTACCTGAACCAAGCCTTTCATGGAGTGCTCAGTCTCTCAGTTTCCTTAATGAACCTAAGAATGCTCTCATAGTCCAATCTTCTAAAGTCTTCCTCTGCGATTACATCTTTACCAAAGATGTGGAATCACATTCGCGCATATCCCGAGCAGATACCCAGGAAGTGTGCCGCCGTTTCGTCTTCTTCCCCACATCTATCGCAGGTAGGACTGTCCTTGACTCCCACAATGTGTAGGTGTCTATTGAACGGACCATGTCCTGTAAGAACTCCATAAGAAAATAAATAAAACAAACTTATTTTTGAAATATTGTCTATTCCACTAAAGATATAAATATATATAACTACCGGTTTCGGCTTTACACCATCGTCAGATCTAGTTATGAACTAGAGAAATGTTCATTAGACCTGACGATGGTGTAAGGCCGAAACCGGTAGTTATATATATTTATATCTTTAGTGGAATAGACAATATTTCAAAAATAAGTTTGTTTTATTTATTTATTACAAGTTTCCACAATATGTCTGCGTTCCTCAACTTAGAAGTTGTCCATAAGAAAAGTTAAGTAATCGGTAAAAAAAAAAAAAATCAAAGATTCGGAAATTCCAGTGTTTTCCGATCTGATTCCAGAAATGTAAATAAAAGTCTTTCTGTCTGGGAACGGGATAACTCCCGAGTGTATTCAGAACTCGCTAAGGACGACATCTATGGATTTTCTGTTAAATTGGCCAAACGGAAGGTGGGAGGTCGCGGGCTCAAGTCCCGGCCTTACATTGTTTATCTCGGAGGTGAAAAAAAAATTGAGCATGCACGTCCTTCGGATGAGACGTTAAGCGATGGTTCCGAGCCTGTGCAATGTCAGGTACACGTTAAAGACCTCTAAGGTGAATAAAAATTTAGGGTAGGGAAATTATAGGTCTCTCACTGCAGAGTCGGTTTCAAGTCCACTAGAGCGCTCTGGTAGTAGGTGATGTGACCTCGCAGTTAAAGCCCGGGCATGAGTCATAATAACTACCTCTAAATTCAAAGCTCCATAAGGACCACATATATCAATTTTCAGTCAAATCGGTCAAGGAAAACGGGGGGGGGGGGGGGGGGGGGGGACTAGGAGGACTTAACACAAAAACTGTAATAACTGCCGATATAATGACTGTATCGACACAAAATTTGGTATGAGTATTCAGAAGGCCCTGTATAAGTCAGAAATAACTGACGTCATAATAACTACGTATATAACTGGTCTCATGAAACAATAAAGTGTTGTGAAAACGAGGCATGAACTGAATAACCTCAGTTAGTTATTATGACTCATGCCCGGGCTTTAACTAAAAGGTCATATCGCCTACTACCTGAGTGCTCTTTCGTCACTTTGGTTGACATGAGCCCGACTCTACTATGGGAGTCCTAAATTTCTATTCACTTCGGGAAGGGGTCTTAAACGAGAAGCTGACATTGTACAGGCTCAGGACCATCGCTTATCGCTTAACGTCCCATTCGAAGGACGGCGTGCTCAATGCTTGTTGTTATCACAAATCACACTGTCGTATATCAACAGAAAACTAAATATAAACGTAGAATTTCAACACTGAATCGCGAATAAGAGGTGAAAAAACGGTAAATGACCGGTTATGTACTTGTGCAGTCCCCATAAATCTAATACGTTTTCGTTTTTTCTCCAAAGCCAATAGATATGAAAAGATAAAGTAACAATCTGTTCAATGGAATAAGAGACTTATAGGAAGACGAGAACTACCTCATAGGAGCCAGCCTTAGGAATAAGAGGTTTGCTGAGTTGGGAGGTAATGGAAAAGTAGGGACTTAAATGAAAGAAGAGTAGGATCATGGCAAATCTGGAGAGGGAGAGAGCTCCAGAGGGAGTTAGCCTGGATAAGGAACTAAAAATGATCTGAAATACCTATTTCCCAGTAAAACTTATTTAAAATGACATTTTCTGCCATACTTAGTTACAATATTGGCCACGGGCCACGTCACAATTCTTTAGATCCTTTCGACAAAAAGCTTGCTAAGCTGCTACTAGAAATAATAAAATATTGCTTAACGAAATGGATGATACTTAGCTAGTTTGGAGTGGACAACCATTCATCATTGACAATGTGCCGCCAGTTTCAATTATATACTTAGATCGGCTTTGCATGTATTAACTCCATTGAGAACCCGTTAGAAGCAAGTCAAGAAATAGTGTCAATGGAAGCATCTTTCTTGTCAGGGATACCATAATTTACTAACTTTGAGAGAATCATTGGATTCCGGTTGGTCCATTACCAACCCCTTGGTCGTTTAGTTTGTTATAAGTTGTTCTTTGGACAAGTCTGAATGAATATTGATGAAGTTAAATGCTTTGACTATGTGAAAAATGGTGTATTTTATCTGAAATATTGGTTTTACCAGCTATTAATAAACATATTTTGGAAATTAGCTGAGTTTCCTAATACCAATAAAATATGTGTGATGTGGCTCTAACAGGACTTTCTTATACCAACCACGCTCATCCCCTCCACCTTCTCAAGTCCTTCTCTCTTCATTCATTAAAAAAAATATTCTATAATTCGTTGCTTCGCGATTTTGAAATAGTTTCTACGGAAATTTATTTTTCAATATTTGAGGCGCTATAACTTTGATAGTATTGATCCTATTTCAAATCAAAACTTAGTAGCAATTGGAAATTTAATAAGGAATAATTTTAGTAGAAAACAATTTTTCGATAGAACTAACCGTTTTCGGGTAAGTCAAGGAAACTTATAAAAATATGTGTTTCTAAACTACATTTCAAGTTGGTTTTTGACATGTATCTCGAAAACCAAAACGACCTGCAAAAAATTGTATTGAATATAAAATATGTATTCTAGTTTTCTCTGCAACATTTACTTTAAAAAATTTTTGATTAGGTCATAAACATAAGCGGTACCTTGTGAAATGTTCGCCTAAGTAAAGTGGTCTCAATTTTCTTCCGATTTCGGCCAAAATCTGATCAGATTTAAGGTTTTTTTTGCTGTAGAGTGCTAACAACTTTCCAATCACACAGACATCATCGCAAAAATGGTCAAAACGTATTCAGGATCCTTGAAAATCCTTGGACTTAAAAATTCGTTGTAACCTCGATTTCGGATTTTCTCTCGATTACAATAGATCCTTGTAGGCTATGTCTGTACATTAATTATTGGAATAGTGACGGAGTGATTGTGAGTTCAATAAAGTAAACTTGTTATAGAAGTATTTTGACACAATGCAGTGTTATTGATTTTTTCTTGAAGGTAGCTTTAATGTCGAAGACAGTTGACATTAAAGAAATGTCGTTGACAGCCTGACAATACCCTCGAAGTACCGTCTCTTTGAATGTCACTCTTTTCTGGGCCAAATTGGTCGTTCCTTGTTCCAACAAAGGGTAAACAATGAGGAAGGTTATAGATTACTAGGAAGGGCTTACAAATAGTGTAGTCTGTAAGATGAAAGTTCATCCTTGAGAATAGCTGATCTAACTAACGGTAGAGACAGCTAAAGAAGATGACGTAACACTTTCTTTAAAAAACATCAAGTTTTCCGTTGTAACAAAACAATGTAGGTAGGAAATGAACTTAAATAATCTTTATTCTGAAACATACGTCCGTATTTTACACCTAGGGACCTAAGCATCCATTGCTTTTATCCCTTCCCTGGAAGCTGGGCTTCCACCTTACTATATTATCTGTTTGTTTATACTATTTATACTACCTAAACCCCAAGCCCTTCATGAAGTACCCAGTGTCCTAGTTTCCTTAATGAACCTGAGAATGCTCCCGTGGTCCAATCTTCTAAAGTCCTCCTCTATGATTACATCTTTACCAAAAATGTGAAATCTCGTCTGCGCGTATCCCGAACATATACTCAAAAAATGTGCCGCCGTCTCGTCTTCTCCACATCGGTCACAGATGGAACTGTCCTTGACTCCTACAATGTGTGTCTATTGAACGGACCGTGTCCTGTGAGAACTCCAGTTAGTTGCCGAAGCTCGTTCCTTTTGAGGTTCAGGATCCCATCCTTCAACACCTTGGACTCCCCTCCCAAGAACATTTTCGACTGTCTGCATGTGGTTTTCTCACTCCATGACTGGTCAAAAGATCTTTAGTCAACTTTTTAATCCGGGTTCGGTTTATTCCTCCCGGGATATTCCTAGTACTGGCTCTGGCCCCATGAAGGGCTTACTTGAACTTCCCTTGGCTATTCGGTCTGCCTTCTCGTTTCATTTAAGAATAATAACGTCCATTAAGAATAATTCCAAAAAACATCACTAAGTCTCCCATAATAACAAAACGAGGTAGGTAGGAAAACTTAAATTAAATGAAAAATGATCTTTATTCTGGAACATATGTCCTAGAATAATAACATAAGAAATAATCAAAATATTCTAGGTCTCAGCCAATTTAAACAGCGCATATGACGACTGACACCCCTAGAGACCTACCATCTCGCTCTAGTTCCAACATTGAATCCGGCGACCAATGGTGGCCCCAGCAACCACAACCACTACGAATCCAACCATAGTTGGTAATGCCGCTTGGAATGCATCCACCTCCAGTAGAACCATTTTAGCTAAAACTGCATGCAGTCTGCCTTAAGATCCGGAATGGTTACTGACCTGAGATTAATCCCTACGGTTTTCCACCAACAGGTTTAGCGGCTGGGACTTCCCACCATAAACCAATAAAGAAGAAAAAAAAAGATATTTCTAGGAATTAACTAAAGAAACCTTAATAGCTAATTTGAATTAAAACAATGAAATATGGGCGCCGGTAGCACAGAGGTAGCGTGCTAACCTACTAAGCTCAAGATCGCGGGTTTGAAACCCGGTCGAGGAGGTTAAAAAACCTTGCGCACGCTGTCCTTCGGATGGGACGTTAAGTGAAGTCCCGAGTCTGCGCTATGTCAGGTACTCGATAAAGACCCCTACCCTAGGTAAATGAACCTGGTTAGGCAAAATTTAGGAATTCCACTGTAGATTCAGGCTCACGTCCAGAAGAGTGACGAAAGAGCGCTCTGGTAGTAGGCGATATGACCTCGTACTTAAAGCTCATCAGAAATACGCTGTGTACGAGCGGCTATTAGGATTCTTTATTTGACTGTTCGGGCCCCAGGAACCTAGGTTTATTCACCTAGGTGGTCTTTAACGAATAACTGACATCGCAAAGGCTCGGGAAAATCGCTTAACGTCGGACGCCGTGCTCAAGCTTTTTCACCTAAAGAACCTCGGCAGGTTTCGTACCCGTGATTTTGGGCTCAGTAGGCTAGCTTGCTACCTCTTAGCTTCGAACATCTTATATAAAACAAAAATCAACTATCCTAAGCTCTGGAAACAAAAAAACACCCGATGTCTTATTAACTTCTATTTATTTCTGCGTACAACAATCCAGGAAATATCTAATAGGCCTGGTATTCTTCGTTGAGTTAAACCTTTATGGCTTCTGCAGTCACTTCTTTGAGGACATAGCCCGTCTGTAAACACCTTCCCTTTCTTAATGTTAACGGAATCTTCCATTTTATGTTCTGAAGAAGCTTGTCCCACGAAGATTAAGTACGTACTTAATAGTATGCTAAGCAGGTACTTATCAGCTTTAACAATCAGTAAGCAATTGCTACCTGGATTTAAAATTGCCCATTTTATATCTAGATAATTTTATTTTATTTTATTTGTTTTAATGTTTTATTTTCCCAACCCGTGAAGGGGAAGTTACGTAATTGGTCCGAAATTCGAAGTCGAGTTTTTACCGAAATTTCATTTTATCTTACCTCTGATTCAACAAATTAAAAAACAATGTCCTGCCTGTCTGTGTTCCTCTGAACATGAATACACTCCTGATTGAAAGAATGAATGTATCGATACGAAATTTTATAAGCGTATCCAGAGCTCCATGAGGACACATATTGTTTTTCGGTCAAATCGACCAAAAATAAAAGACGGATAAAAACCGTAATGGGATGGGGGGCTTAAATGGGGGCGTAGCTACCGCTGTAGCAGTTGTAGCAATGATACAGGGCCCCCGAGTTAGAGGGGCTCCAACATTCGTAAGCAGAAATGTTATATGAAATCAATATAACATAACATGAATTTATAGTATATATGTAGTACCTAGTTACTATATATCGGAGTAGAAGAATATTAAATATTCTGACAGAGCTCCTCGATTTAGGCAGATTTAGATATATTGGGAAGGTTGTGTACACCTAGGGACCTAAGCATCGAATGGTCTTATTCCTTCTTGGTTAGTTCTACAGTGGGAGACCGAAATTTTACCTTCCCAAGTTTGTTTACATATGATACGACTCATTAACGAGTACCTCACATTCTAAATGGTCCTGGATCATCGCAGATGTTCCCATGCAAAGGACGACGTGCTCAAGGTTAAATATCTATAAGCCTCGGCTAGATTTCGAACTCGCGATTTTGAGGTGTTTAGACACCTATATAAAGATAAAATAAATATTTTGGTTGGATCTAACTAAAATTGACATAGAAGAAATATAAATATAGTTAGGCTTTGTGGTATTGTTATGTCATATTGTTATGTCATATTGTTATGTCATATTGATTTCATAGAACTTTTTATATTTTATTTTATTTTGGTTTCTTATTTTGTGCTTTTGAAAAGAATTTTATTTTGGTTTCTTATTTTGTGCTTTTGAAAAGAATTTTATTTATTCGTCTACATCAATGTTATCTCCTTCAAAACAGTCCCCATTGGATATTATACACTTAGGCCAGCGCTTCTTCCAATCCCCGAAACACTTCTGGAACTCGATCTCTGGGATAGCATTATCTCTCTCAGCGATGCGCTTTTAATCTCATCTATGCTTGTGAAACGACGGCCCTTTAAGGTTCTCTTTATTGTTGGGAACAGAAAAAAGTCACACGGAGCTATGTCTGTCGAATACGGAGGCTGGGGCATCATTACAGTGTTGTTTTTGGCTAAAAATTCACGAACAAGCAATGTAGTGTGACCAGTTGCATTATCGTGGTGCAAAAGCCATAAATTGTTTCACCACAAATCCGCGCGTTTTTTTCGGATCGCTTCACGCAATTGCACTTGTAGGTAGTACTCCTTATTGATTGTTTGACCTTGTGGCAAGAACTCATGGTGCACTATGCCGTTAAAATTCGACCGCACTTGTCGAGCTTTTATACCACTCGTAAACCCTAGTTTTACTTATAGCAGACTCACCAAAAGCAATATTTAACATTTCTAAAACTTTGCCGCTCTTTATTCCATTCTTATAGCAAAATTTAATGCACATTCTCTGATCCATTTTGTAAACAAATAAATAATCGCCGATCGTACCAAAATACGTGTAACCTCTTTGACAGCTGACAGCAGACTAAACATCTGTTTTTGCTAACAATGTACAGATTCTTTTCAGTCATGTTCCCAAATTCCCGTTACTTTTTGAACACACCTCGTATGTACATGGAAATAGACAATATAAGTATTCAATAAAAAAATTAAAATTGAAAAACACAGTGAGCATGACCTTCACATTCGACCGCACTTGGCAAGCAATATTTAACATTTCTAAAACTTTGCTGCACTTTATTCCATTCTTATAGCAAATTTATCATTTTCCCCGATTTATTTATCAATTATTTATCTTTTTAATTATTACATGCAATTATTTATCATCTTTTTAATTTTATTTATTAGTATTTCCACTATATCGACACAAAACGCAAAAAATGTATTTGGTCATTATGAATATTAATTTTCCAAACTGATGATTAGAGGGTAACAGTTGTCAGGTGAAGGTGTTATAGTCGTTAAGACATTAGACGAAGAGAATGGGAAAGAGCCGCTTCATCATATTGATGGATGATTATGACGTTTTTGGTGATATATTGTCATCAAGCTGAGAACATCAGTTTGTGGTTCGCCAAAAGTTCCAAGAGATGCGGGTAGTCATCAATTTTGAATCAGTCACAGCCATCAATTTTCCTCACCACATGAGAAGACATGGGAAGAATATTAATTTTCATTAGGACGCTCTGCCTGCTCGTCCCGACACAACTTCTTCCGTTAATACCCTATAGATGTCACAGTTGGATCTGACAAATGTACTGTGCATCGATATCTCAACTTATACCGTCTCATACAATCTTCAAACCATATCTCATCTTCAATAAACTATAAAAGATCAGATAATCTCATTAAGTTATGTTAGTTTTCTCTATGAAATACTTTTTCTCGACGTAGAAAACTAGAAACTCGTAAACGATTGTAGCAATGAACTTAAATTTCGAAATGTATGCTCAGTTGTATGCGTGCTTGTATACTCGGCCGAGGCCCTTAGTTTATTTTATCTGATAGGTAAGATGGGATGTTAAGCAATCGTCCCGAACTTTGGGGCCCTTTACAAGATTACGCTTATATTTATGACTAATCAAAAATCTTTATCGTACATGTTTTTCGAAGGTTGCCCGGTTTATGAGATACAAGGCGGAAACCGATCTAAAATGATTTCTTGAGACACCTTTTTTTACACGTTTGCTTGATTTTTGCGAAAAAGATTAATCCGATCGGAAAAGATTTAATTACTTTTTTTTATAAAAATGTTATTGAAATTCCCGAAGTATACACCAGGGTTACGCCATTTCATTGGAATCTAAATATTCTTCAATGTTCTCTTACACTTAAAAACTGCACCATAATTATATAATTAGATTTTTTTTTTCATATTTGGAATCTGGAGGTCGCAAAATATAAAATTCCGTTGAAAACTCCGAATCGAATTTCTGACCGATTACATAACTTCCCCTATATTTCGTATAGCTGAGGAAGTAAAAAAAAAATGTTGCCTATGTGTCTGTGAAAACAATACATTCCGAAAAAATGAATATATCGACACAACATTATTTATGTGTATCCAGAACCCTATAACGACAACACCTATTGATTTTCAGCTATATCGACCAAAGGAAATTAGGGGGAGGCTTATCACAAAAACGATAAATTGACTTAACTCGACACGAAATTTTATATGTGTGAGCAAAACACCATAGGATCGGACCCATATAACCTCTTTGATATTCCACCCCTATCTTCACATAACTTTGATATTTTACTTGAATATATAATATATGTATTGTCCTGTTACAGGCGTGCGCTCCACGGTACATCTACTACTCGATCCTGGCCCCCAGCAGAAGAGACCCAGTGGGCACCTGCTACGTAGCCAAGAACCAGTTCAGAGAGTTCTCCGAGTACTCACCCTGCAGAACAAGTGAGTAACTATAATTGAAGAGGACAAACTGGTCTATGGGAATGTTCCATGCAGCTCAAAATTTGAGCGGATTGAGAAGGGTGGGTAGCGATTCTGTTGACAAACTTAACTTACTGAAATCACAACAGACAAATATAGACAGACATAGGGGAAAATCAGACGGGACGTTAAGTGATGGTCCGAGCCTGTACAATGTCAAGTATTCGTTAAAGACCCCTACCCTTGATAAAAAATAAAGAAAAACGTATATTTAAAAAAAAAATGTCTATTTCTCAAAATATATATAATATGGGAGTGAGTACTTTCGGTATTGCTACCATCTTCAACCACGTCTTTCTTAACAAATACTAAATGGAAGTTCAACCAGTTTACAATCCAAACGGTATCCTTTTTTCAGCCCCACGGTTTTTTTTCTGTCCCTCCTACTATACATAGTTATGTCTTAAAATATGGAAAACATTAAAAATACTCAAATTGAAATCTTAATAATAAAAGAAAAGTTTTGAAATAGTATGTGCGCATTAAAATACAAGTACATGCATTTATGAAATAAATCAAAGATGTCAATAATAATATCTGTGGTCACAGGGTCTAAATTCGTACCTTTTCCGGGCAGCATTTTTTTAATTTTTGCATTAATCGTGTAAATCCAGTTTTTGGAAAAAATAAATACGTTTGCATCATTATTAATCATATACCTTCTAAATCTATAGGAGTGAATGAAAATGAATATTGTTAATTCTTTCACGGATTTTCCCTTAGTTATCTAATAATTCCCCATCACTTACCTAATTATTGACCACACTTACCTAATTATTATACACACTTACCTAATTATTAACCATACTTTTTGAAATACTCGTGAATGATGCCTATCTAAAGTTGAGCAAGTTGATTTAACCGAAAACACTCTCTTCACTTGGAGTAGTCTGCCGTAGTGAATAAATGGTTAAATGCAGTTATCTCGTGAATGATTTCACAAAGAAGTAGATTAAGTTGATTTAACCGAGAATATACACAGTTTTACGAGATACCAAGAAACCCACATCTTTATAATTTCGAAAGTATTAGAGTTTTGAGCTCCCAACTTCTTCACAGTGCGCAGATGGCTTGGGAGATGATCACAGTACACTGAACTCATTTTGGCCATTTTACGACTTAACAACTTATTCCCTGTGACCATAGATATATGAAAATATGGAAAAAAAAATTTTAAAAATATATATAAAAATCATAGAATAAAGATACACAGTTTTTTTTTTACATGACTTCGTAATTAAAGCCCGGACTTGTCACAATAACTAACTATGTAATACAAGTCAAGCCCCCTATTTGTCAGGAGGGCATCTCAACTTTAAATAGATGTCTATTCTTGTTCTCAGGACCTACCGTATCCGAATTTACACCACTATCACAACTCCTTCCTTATCCAGGCTAACTCCCTCTGGAACTCTCTCCCTCTCCAGATTCGCCATGATCCTACTCTTCTTTCATTTAAGTCCCTACTTTTCCATTATCTCCTAACTCAGCAAACCTCTGATTCCTAAGGCTGGCTCCTATGAGATAGTTCTCATCTTCCTATAAGTCTCTCACTCCAACTGGACAGATTGTTACTCTTCTGTTTCATCAGTCCAGTTTTGACCGGAAAACGTCTATTCGCTCGTTAAGCACAGTGATAGCCGGTCAAACTTTCTTGTGTTACAAAATACCGTCAGATTTCAATCGATAGTAACTACGAGACTAATAATGCGATAACAACGGTTGAGGTCACAATGGATAGAGCATGTCTGTACGTGTTTGTTGTGCAGTGTTTGTTTTGCCTGTGACGTTATCGGGCTAGTGTGGGCGCCGGCGGATGATTGTTGCGAATTAGCGTTGTGTAAAATTAGAAATTAGTGTAGCGTGATAACGCGTTTAGATAGGAGGTTGATTCGGGTGTCATTGTAAAGAGATTGAGGAGCACTACTAGGAATCAAAGTGAAACAATAAAAATACTCGCCGAAATATATGTAAAAATCGGTATTAAATTGAAAGGAATTTAAAAAACCTAAAAAGTCTAGTGCCGAGCAAATGCAAGAGCTACGGCAGCATCGAAGAGAAAATGAAAAAACGGTGCAAAGACGTTTTCACGGAAAATCTACAGCGTGGACCTTGACTATGCCTTAATGTTTATCTTTACTTATGGTTAACTAACTCCTTTCTGGTTGAAGCCTATTTTTTTTACAATTCATTCATAAGTCATTTTTGTTACCATGTTTCACATTATTATTCATACTTGTTTTTCTAATTTCTTTTATTTATTTTTTCACTAGTTTATTATATTGTTTTACTCATTACTGTTTTTAACATTTAATATTTATTCCTAGAGACCTGTTTTTTCTTATTTTTTTTTCAATTCTCAACTGGTTGATACTTGTATACTCTTGTTTATTTTTTATGTTATTATTCTTAGGGAACCGAGAATAAAGATTATTTTTCATAATATTTTTTGTAAATAGTGTAAAGTAGAGGGCCTAATACGATCCCCGTTGGATGGGTCAACGCCAGCTAGAACTGATCTAGTACTCGATTCACGGCACTGGCCCTAGACAATGCAGCCCTCACTAATTAACCTCGATAATAGAGAGGAAGCTAGAACATTCATTTCCTCCCCCCCCCCCCCCCCCCCCCCACCCCCTCCTCCCTGTTAACCGACTTTTTTTGTTTTTGTTTTTGTTTTTCTTATATACCCTTTTGTTTTTGTTTTTTTGTATTTATGATTGTATTCTAAACAATAGACGTCAAACAAAAACCCACAGAATAATATATGACATTTATTAAAGAATATAATGAGTGAAGGAAGTCATTCATTAAAATAAAATTGATTAAAGACAATTTTTGTGATGTGGCCATTACAGGACTTTCTTATACCAACCTCGCTTACTGATCACTCTCCCTCCCTCTTCTCAAAATTATTTCATACTGGCATTACTCGGTGTCTACTGTCTATGCCTACTCTCAAGATAACGCTGTACAAAGAAACAAAATTAAATGATTTTGAGAAGGGTAGGTGGTGGAGAGTGTGATCTGTAAGCGTGATTGATAAAAGAAAATCCTGATATTTCCACATCAGATACCATATTTTAAAGTTAGTTACTATGAGTCACAATTTAAAAATTACTTGGATATATTCCTTATAGACGTTTAGTTTACATTCTTCGGTGTTCTATAACTTTTGTCGTATTGATCCTATCACCAATCTGAGAGCATTTTAGCGATTGGAAATTTTATAAGGAACAATTTTGTTTAGGATCAATTTTTCGACAGGTCTAACCGTTTTCGAGTAAATCAAAGAAACGTCCAAAAATATGTTTCAAAACTACCTACATTTCAAGATGGTTTTCTGCAAGTATCTCGAAAACCGGACGACCTGTAAAAAATAGTATTACATATAAATTATGTACTTTAGTATTCTATGTAAGTATTACTTGAAAAGATTTTTGATTAGGTCATAAACATATGCGGTATTTTCGTTTTATTTCGACCAAAATCTATTTGATCTCTTCATTCCAAGTTTGAACTTCATAGTCTGCAGACAGTCGTTTTTGCGGTAGAAAGCTCACAACTTTTAAATCACTTACACACAGACACACACAAGCACAGACAGACATTACCCCGAAATTGGTCAAAACGTATTCAGGGGACATTGAAACGTGAAAATCAATTGAAACCTCGATCTCGAATTTTCTCACGATTACAATTTTTCTTATACTATAAGTGTAAGAAAGTAATTATTACAGCTCAGATTCTGTCGTAACCCAGACTCATAATTTAAATTTTAGTTTACAAAAGATCTTCTGTCTAGAACAAATCGAAAAAAATGTATCCTAGAAGCGTAAACATTTACAACATAGTGAGAAGAAAGAGCATGTTCGATGTCCGGTATTTGGAGGTTTATTTTATGATTTTTGTACTATTTTTAAAGTTATCACGAGCGTCCGCTAAGTAAAAGTTTATATTATAACCCATTGAAATACCTGTTAAAATGCTGGTGCAACAAAAACTGTCCATTATCTGGAGGAGCCTGGTAAACCCAATGTGTCCGGTAGGATAGGTTTGGCTCTATTAATATATCGTATATCTATCATAGGTTAGGTTAGGTTTTATGACTTATGCCCCGGCCATATCGCCTACTACCAGAGCGCTCTTTCGTCACTCTGGTGGACATGAGCCCGACTCTAATGTGGGAGTCCTAAATTTTGCCTACCCTAAATGTTTATTCACCTAGGGCAGGGGTCTTTAATTAGTACCTGACATCATACAGGCTTAACGTCCCATCCGAAAGACGGCGTGCTTAAGTTTATTTTACCTCCCTGATAAAATATAAACTAAGGGCCTCGGTCGGGTTTCGAACCCACGATCTTCAGCTCAGAAGACCAGCTCGCATACAACTCAGCTATAAGGCGCCCTCGAGAAGGGGGAATTAGATGGAAGGTTTATCATAAAAACTCTAATAACTGCCGATAAAATGAATGTATCGACATGAAATTTTATTTGTGTAACCAAAGCCTCATAAGGACACCTATCGATTTTCAGCCAAATCGGCCAAAGGGGAATGGGGAAGGGGGGGGGGGGTGGGAGGGGAGAGGCTTAACACAAAAACTAATAACTGCCGATATAATGAATGTATTGACACAACATTTAGTATGAGAATTCAGAAGGCACAATGTATGTCAAATATTGAGTTTTAGCCCAAACGATCGATTGATTTTAAATGGAAAGCAAAAACATAATTGATTTGTTCGTGCTGAGGACATACCCGGTTAGTCACAGAGGACTTTTTTTTGGGGGGGTTATACTGAGTTAATTACTTTTTGGTTGCATCAAATGCAATCAAGAAAGTTGCATGGAATGTATTTACAGTAGGACAGATAAAGACATTCCGATAGAGAAGTGAAAAGTTCATTGAGGAAGAGTATGTTTAACATAACTGCTTATAGGAAGTCATATCGGGTGTTATTTCTTTCCTCTTATGTAGTTATATATCCGTGATATTGGGAGTACGATAAAGAAAATGCTTTTTATAAAGAGATGCCTGACAAGGAAAGGCCACACAGATAGAAAGGTCCGGAAAATTGCCCGTAAAAATTATATAGAAAATGTTGTAGGGAGACAAATTGAAGGTTGACCTCGAAGTAGACAAGTGCCAGCGAATTGCGAGTCGCAGCCTACGGAGAACTCTCGCAGACAATAACAAGAGTTCCATGTTGTCTTGTGAGCTACGTTGGTAAGCATCCATCTTCCCAAGGGATAGGTAGACTAGACCATGGTAAAATTATCCAACCGCGGCGCACTACAGACATATGCCATGGCATGGTTTCCTGGACTGTTGTGTTGTTGCCTCAGCATCTGTTGAAGAATGCCCTCCAGTTAGCGGCCCGTGTTATGCCTCGTTGTCTGGTTATATATGTGCTGTTTATGCTAAATCTACTTCTCTAGTCAATTACAGACCTTGTTTATATGCCTTATAGCTCATGGCGCCTTCTACATAAACCAAACTAAAAACTCCCACACTCCCCATATATTATATTATATGCACATTATCTATATCTTAATATATTTATTTATTTTACTTATTTACAAAAGAAAATGATACATAGTTAGTTAAGGGTTCCCTCTCTTTTATAATCAACCATCATAGTAAAGCTCTGACGATTTTATTAATCTATTTTATTTTCTTATTTATATATTGTAGGAATATTGAGGGTCAGTCAAAGATAGATGAAAACACTATTCGAACGCCAACGTTTCGATATATTTTATATCATCATCAGGGCCTACAAACATGGAGGGGAATCAAGATTAAAATCACAATTAAACAAAATTAGTGTGTTGATAAACATTACTGAACTTTAAAATAGACATTGTAACAAGTTAAAAATTGAACCTGACTTACTATGAATACATTAATCTACATTAAAATTAAATATAGATACATTGTTAAACATAAACATGAACATACACTAATACAAATTAAAGTTAAATATGATTACATTACTAAACATAAACATTGATAATGGAAATAGACAAATAGGTGGAACATAATAAAGAGTAAACATTAAAATGACTTACTATGAATAAGCAGGGTTGGGGAGAAGGCATGTACATTGGATGGATGTGATTCTTTGACTGACCCTCAATATTCCTACAATTAGAATCTACAGTCGCTAATCAACATCTACTTATTTATATATGTTTTTATGTGTTTACATATCACTTTTATTTATATATGTAGATACTTTTATTTTTATTTTTATTCATAATTAAGCTGTTAATTTTATGTTTTTTCATGTTAATCTTTTGTATATTTCTATATTATTAATAGTCTAGTTTTCTCCAATGTAGCACTATTTCATTTATCTATTTATTTATTTCTTTTTACGACGTACTGATACTATATTTCATTATTTCATTTTCTATACTCTATATGTATTTATTCTTAGGGGACCTCGGTACTAGAATAATAAAATTTCTTTTCATTTCATAGTTAATCATGAGGGCAGATAATGATACTGCCATTAATGATTTTTCCTGTGTGTCTGTGAATGTCTATCAGGACACTGGAACTGGCGTTTAGAAGCACAGACAGGCTACATCCTGAGTAAATCACACTGCCATGTTCACTTGAGTTTATGGGTAGTGTTTGAATTAGAGGATGAATGGGCGCTGTTACAACTGAAAGAGAATGGCACTTTGTAAGTCGTTATGAAGGTTGGTGCGTTAGTGATGTGCCGTAAGATCATATATTTGAATCCGGTTCGTATTGGAGCTGGCCACAATTTCCCTAGAGTTCAATGCTAATTGTCAATGGTGAGTTTGTTTTTCAATGAGATCGTCGTCCAAAAAATGTTTCGGTTTGTTTTAGTCTGATATGAGCATTCCCCAAACTAGTTTTGCGCTAATATTCAACAGTTGCCTTACATAGGGGCTCCTAAATCCGTATACTATATTTTGTGTCGATAAATTCATTACATCGGCAGTTATTAGGGTTTTTGAGTTAAGCCCCCTCTTCCCCATGTCGTCCTTATGGGGTTTTAAATTCATATATGAAATTTTGTGTTCATCCATTGATTCTATCAGCAGTTATTAGAATTTTTCTGTTAAGCCTCCCCCCTAATCCCCCCTTCTCTTTCGACGATTTGGCTGAAAAACAATAGGTTTCGTCCTTATGGTGTTCTGAATTCACATATGAAATTTTATGTCAATATATTCATACTATCGTAGCTATCTGTTCAAAGACAAACAGGATTTTTTTTTTTTCATATTTCAAATCTAGAGATCAGTATTTTTTACCGATAAAATAACTTCAGCTATACATCGTATAGTTGGGGAAGTAAAAAAAAACTTAACAAGAGGGAAGTAATAAACTTAACAAAAACCAAAACTTTATTATGCTCAATGAACAAATAGAACTTAATCTATCGTCGTTGCTAAACCTGAATACTGAGGGCGCCGGTAGCTCAGTGGTATGCGTGCTTGACTTCTGAGCTCAAGGTCGTGGGTTCGTAGCCCGACGGAGGCCCTTAGTTTATTTTATCTGGGAGGTAAAATAAACTTAAGCACGCCGTCCTTCGGATGGGACGTTAAAGGATGGTCCCGAGCCTGTACGATGTCAGGTACTCGTTGAAGACCCCTACCCTAGATGAATAAAAATTTAGGGTAGGCAAAATTTAGGACTCCCACAGTAGAGTCGGGCTCATGTCCACCAGAGTGACGAAAGAGCGCTCTGGTAGTAGGCGATATGACCTCGTAGTTAAAGCCCGGGCATGAGTCATAAAACCTAACCTAACCTGAATATTTAAGACAATTTTGAACCTTAAATACATTTGAACCTTAAGTACATGAAGTCAAACTTTATTTAAAGAGAGATTTTTACATAATAATAATGTTTTATAGATATATCAATAGATTAAGATTATATTGTTAACTATTCAATGAAGTTTTGTTTCATATTTCTGTTAGATTTGAATGTTGTAACGTCTCCATTTTGTACATTATTGTTTACATTTACTTTCTTGTCACAGGTCTAATTTATGACCTTGTTTGTCCTGCCTTGTGTTAGTTCAGTAGTAATCTCTGTTTAGTTCACTTGATAACAGGCGAAACTATAGTCGTGTAATTTGACCAATATAGTGAAAATATTGACAAGTAGTGTTTGGAGTTTATATTTCTTTAGTGTGTGTATATTCCTTTATCCTGTTAAAAAAAAAAACTATATATATATATAATAAACTAGAAATATCCAATGTAAACACTGAGAGGGATGTTGTGTTTACAGTGTTTATAATTAGTGTATGGCTGATATGTAGTGATGGGGGAGGTTGAGCGAGGACCGGAAACTATTAAAGGTTGCCACTCCATCTAGCAGGACGGAGAAGGAACTATGGAGGGCTACAGAAGAGGCAGGAAGTCTGGACGGAAGGGAAGAATCAACGGTCACCTCTTGTTCTTCCGGCCGCGACAAAAACATTGGGGGAATGAAAAAGTGGGGGGCCACTCCCCTACCACCCTCCAGAAAAAATCTTGAGTGGATGAAGTGTTTGTGGATCTGAGTTGACGTACCAGAGTCCCATGGTATCCGTATCGTACAGCGTATCTCAAAGAAAATATCTATTATTTCCTATCTAATGGAAACGTCAAATGTCAAGTTTCTCTGAATCCAGTTAATCGATTTGATTGAAAATCGATATGTAGCAACCACCTGTTGTTGCTACACAGCTGTTATAGTTAACAATTGTTAGTTCAGAAATATATATTGAGAAGTTCGTGTTGACATGTTTGAATTTTAATTCCTTATACATATTAAGTGCTACGATACACTTCCCTTTGGCCGTATAGGCTGAAAATTAATAGGTATCATCCTTATCCCTCACGCCCCTTGCCAGCGCGAAAATCAGATCAAAGCTGATAAGAGAGTGCGCAAATCAGCTAAATACCCTAGGAAACTGCAAGAATGTTGGACACTCGGAAATTCAGGGAAACTAGAAGGGCAGACCGATTGACCAATGAAGGTTCAAATAAGCCCTTCATGGGGCCAGAGCCAGTACTAGGAATATCTATTGGGAGGTATAGCGAACCCGGATTAAAAAGTTGACTAAAAATCTTATGACCAGTCATAGAGTGAGAAAACCACATGCAGACAGTCGAAGATGTTCCTGGGAGGGGAGTCCAAGGTGTTGAAGGATGGGATCGGAACGAACTTCGGTAACTAACTGGAGTTCTCACAGGGCACGATCCGTTCAATAGACACCTAGGACCACACTGTAGGAGTCAAGGACAGTCCTACCTGTGATAGATGTGGGGAAGAAGACGAGACAGCGGCACATTTCCTGGGCATCTGCTCGGAATACGCGCGGACGAGATTCCACATTTCTGGCAAAGATGTAATCACAGAGGAGGACTTTAGAAGATTTGACCATGGGAGCATTCTCAGGTTCATTAAGGAACCTGGGAGACTGGGTACTTCATGAAGGACATGGTTTTGGTAGTATAAAAAAACAGGTAATACAGTTAGGTGGAAGGCCAGCTTCAAGGGAAGAGATAAAGCATTGGATGCTTAGGTCCCTAGGTGTAAAATAATCGGTTGTAGGGAAGGGGAACCAGAGTAATAACTGCTGATGTAATAAATGTGTTTAACGAGATCACATCCCTATTACGGGAGCGCTCTTTCGTCTCCCTGGTAGCAGAGGGTATTTATTATATTTTTTCTTACATTGGTCTTTGAGTGCAGTCTCCGGAGAAAAGAGAAACCAATTGATTTTCATTTTTAGTCGCCGTTCAAATTATGGTACCCCTTAAATTTTGGCGCACTAGGCCCGGGCCTCGCGGGCCTAAGGCTTCTTACACACCAAAGCCGAGCCGAGCCGGGCCGGGCAAAGCGATGCGAAGCCGAGCCGAGCGGAATCTGCCTGCGTTCGCACCGAAGCCGATTCGCTCTCAGTAGGTTTTCTAGCCTTGTAGTGAGAACTGGGCTGAAACACCGAACTAGACTGAATGACGGAAGAAACCGCTTGGCAGAAAACGCTCGAATTGGCGGTAGGTAGTATTGCTCAAAACCGCTCGGCCTCGCCCGGCGCGACTCGGCCTTGGTTTGAATACTCCCATGTTAACCCTGCGTATTTAGCGCTCAAGCGTTTTCCGCCCTGCTTTGGTGTGAAACCCCACTAAGCCTGAATTCGCCTCTGGTAGACTTGAACCCGACTCTACTCAGTTTTGTCTACCCAAGTTTAACGAGTACCTGACATTGCACTAGCTCGGGACCTTAGCTTAACGCCCCATCCGAATGCTCAAATTGTCAGTAGGTAAACAGGTATTTACAAAAAGCGCATACTCTCGTCTAATATTGAACTGCCATATCTTGCACCAACTTTTCTTCAAGATATTACGTTCTTCTTCATTGCATCAAACACTTTTGGAAAAAATTCCACGGATATCCACTTCTTGATCAGAACTTATAAGGAATGCAAATACGGAGGATCACATCGAACGGATCAGTTCGCCCATATATTTTATATTCGATACGATTGGCAGAGGTGGGTTTTGTGCCGACACTTCTGTGAGAATGCATTCAAGAATGTCTCTTGTGCTCTTCAACACAACTGTTTTTTTCATTTTATGTCACCTCTGACGCCGTCACATCCCATGAGAAAGTTTCAAATTACACATTTTTATCAAGATGTATTTACTTTTTTTTTTATATTTGTTTTTCCATCGTTACGCTGAATATTCGTATTCCCAAATTTATTTTACTTCTGAAAAAATTACCGTATTCTATATGAATAAATTAATTGGCGAGAAATATTTTCTCTTGTTTAATATTTATTGTGGAAGAACCCATATTAAACATGTTTCGGTATCTGCATTATTCCAAGAGAACGAAATAGAGGGCGCCGGTAGCTCAGTGGCATGCGTGCTTGTCTTCTGAGCTCAAGATCGTGGATTCGAAACCCGACCGAGGCCCTTAGTTTATTTTATTTGGGAGGTAAAATAAACTTAAGCACGTCGTCCTTCGGATGGGACGTTAAGCGATGG
Source organism: Aradus depressus (assembly GCA_963662175.1). NCBI lineage: Eukaryota > Metazoa > Arthropoda > Insecta > Hemiptera > Aradidae > Aradus > Aradus depressus. Next base: position 9,414,882 of record OY759222.1, read on the forward strand.
TCCCGAGCCTGTACGATGTCTGGTACTCGTTAAAGACCTCTGCCCTAAAAAAATTTAGGGTAGGCAAAATTTAGGACTCCCACAGTAGAGTCGGGCTCATGTCCACCAGAGTGCCGAAAGAGCACTCTGGTAGTAGGCGATATGACCTCGTAGTTAAAGCCCGGGCAAATAAAGTCGTCGGTGAATCACCGGCAATGTACTTCACCAACACGAATTGAATGAATAACTTTATTTCTTAAAAATAATTATCTCACAGCAAGGAGTTCAATGCAGAATTATAAATACATACATAGATAGATACAGTAACTGATAACAAAAAGAACACACCCACAATATAAAGAAAAAAAAAACCAATACTTATATTAATAAAAAGATTAAATTTAAAAAAATAAATAAAGCCACATGTAACATAAGTCTTTTAGAGTTCTTCTTAACTTCAAGCTGGTTAGGACAAACAAATAAATATGATGAAGCTTCTGTTCATCTGAGACTAATAGTAAGTTGTGGAGATGTGCATGTTGCTGAGAGACATCTATCGGAACATCTCCCAAATAGCTAGCCAGGTATTTGTCTCTAATCATGGCATAGATGGCAGTCTATCGGAAAATGGGCCACGTCATCCCTCTCCTCCAGAGAACACAACCCACAACTAACCTCAGGAACTCATGTTTTTCGTTTCTTATATGAATCTGTGTTCCCTTTTTCCCTGCTAACCGAACACACTCAATTTAGTATGACGAATCAGAATCCCTGTTATTAGTCAACTAATATGATTATTAAAACGGTCAATTAGTTTCAAAGGCGGTCAGCAAACTTATTTGATTAATTCGTTACCCGGGGAGTACAATTCCAATCCAAATTTGTTTTTCGTGACCATTTAAATTGACATAACTGATTTGCTACCCTGGTTAGGACAGCTAGCTGGTTATATTTGTGCTGACATTTCGACCCTTTAGGTTTCTAGGCCCCATTCACCTGTCCTACATTTACTATGTAGATGACATTCTACTAGCAGGTTGTCACCTCAACAAATTACGTATACACCTGAAAATGAATCTAAATTTCAATTTACAACCTTCTCTGGTCTTATTGCACTTCATGTCATCCCATTTAACTTTTTGTATTTATAAACTTTCCAACTATGATAATTTATTATTATAAATTTTCCTAGTGTATATTGGAAGTTATAGAATTTCTTTATTCCACCCCTAAAATTCAAAATGAGTGAAAAAAGTCTATGGTGTATTAAAGGGCAGGGAAGCTGATTGTAACGAATATATCGACATGAAATTGTATATTTAAATTCAAAACCCCATTTGGAAAATTAAATATACATTATTATTGATGACGAAGGACATAGAAAAATATAATACCGCTAACCGAAGATGGACAAGCACTCTTAGCTAGTTTATATGGCTATGAAGGCGGGTAAGTGGGTCTATGATCCCCAGACTGCTGACATCACGGTAATGTTGATTAAACCTCGAGTTCAACACCGCATCAACGTATTTACTGATCAGTCAGTTCCTAAAACCTGTAGGTTAGTCTGTTGTGATTCTCGGAGACTGCGTGGACATCCTGACTAGCCCAAACACGAATCCAATCGACCTTTTGAGCTAAAATTCTATATTTGACTTACATTAGGAGCTTTTGAATTCTCATATGAATACTGAATTTTGTGTGGATAAATTAATTACAGCGGCAGTTATTATTTTTTGAGTTCCTCTTCCCCCTCATACTGGCATTACTGTGTGTATGAAAGTAATGTGCTGGCGTCAGCAGTTTCCATTTTTCCAATGTACAAAGTAATTTTGTGAGTGACTTGCCAGTATGAAATGAGGGACGAGGAGAGTTATCTATCTGTTCAAATAGTTTGGTATTAGAAAGTTCTGTAAATGGCCAATCATGTATAGTTAGTTAGTTATTATAACTCATACCCGGGCTTTTAACTACAAGGTCATATCGCCTACTACCAGAGGGCTCTTTCGTTACTCTGGAGCTCGTGAGACCGACTCTACTATGGCAGTAGTGACATCATCCAGGCTCAAGGCCATCGCTTAACGTCTCATCCAAAGATCGGCGTGCTTAAGTTTTTTTTTTTACCTTCAGTTTAAATAAATTAAAAGCCTCAGCCATGTTTCGGATTAGCGATCTTGAGCTCAGTAAGCAAGCACTCGACTCCTCCGATTTATATATAATTTAATTTAAACATTGATTTCAACAATCTCCTACAGAAAGAGGGCGCCTGTAGCTCAGTGGTATGCGTGTTGGACTTCTGAGCTCAAGAACGTGGGTTCGAAACCCGACCGAGGCCTTTAGTTTATTTTATCTGGGAGGTAAAATACACTTAAGCATGCCGTCCTTCGGATGGGACGTTAAGCGATGGTCCCGAGCCTGTACGATGTCAGGTACTCGTTAAAGATCCCTACCCTAGGTGAATAACAATTTAGGGTAGGCAAAATTTAGGACTCCCACAGTAGAGTCGGGCTCATGTCCACCAGAGTGACGAAAGAGGGCTCTGGTAGTAGTTAAAGCCCGGGCATGAGTCATAAAACCTAACCTCTCCTACAGAAATGTATTTTATATTTTTCGGGCTGCATAAAACAAATTTATTAAGGGACATATGAGGAGTTTGGAGCCAGAGCGGACCAACTGGTTTAAACTGAACAGGAAGAAAATGGCAATTGAAAATTGAGTACATTTTGTTTACCTCCATAAATGGGCCCCAAATATTTATTTATATTTGAAATTTTAGAATAGTATTGGATGAGTGATCCCTTTTTGTGTTCTATAAAGTTTTTGAAGGCCGTATGATCCATTGTGACTTTGAAAATATATGCACAAAATATTTGTGACTAAACTTAAAGTGCTGCTTTCTATCACTGAAGTGAAGAAACTAAGTGATCCACACTGGTTTTGAAAAAAGGGAACCTATGCCAACATCAGGATGGTAATAACTCATTTTCCGAAAAATTGTGGGTTGGTCCGCTCTGGCTCCAAACTCCTCATATGTGGTGAGAATCAAGCAAGCCTTTAAAATAATGTTTTTCAGAATGAAATTTTAGAACGGTTTTCGTAATTTATCTCGTAACCTGGGCAACCTTCGAAAAATCGTATCCCCAAAAAAATGAGTATTTTAATTTTCTTTACAACTTTTATTTGAAATGATTTTTGATTAGGCCACAAATATAAGCGGTATATAGTGAAATGTACTGTAGACATCATTGCGAAAATGGTCAAAACATATTCAGGTGAAAACCCATTGAAAACTCGATCTCAGATTTTCGCACGATTACTATACTTACTTATACTTAACGTATACGAAAGTAATCGTAATTTGAGTCCACCAAAAAATAATCCTTGTTTTTATATTAAAAAAATGTATAAAGATTATTCAGAAATACAGGCTGATGTTGATGCCAGCCAAGAGAATGTTGACCTTCTGGTCAGGGGTATACCAAGGTGACTTATGACACCATTAGGTCCATTCCTCTTCTCATTTTACGGTTACCACTTTTAACATCTTCCAGAGTTCTTCTTCCGTTCCCTTTATTTCATCACGATTTAGATTTATATGTTAAACTATAAATTATCATCATGTGAGCTGATTAGAAATTCTTTTCAACGTACCTACCACAACTGCCCCCCCCCCCCCCCCCCCCCTCTCTCATTCATAAACTCATGCTTGACTCTCGTAAATTTTCTGTTGAATGGTTTAGTTAACATGTAAGGAGTTTGTTAACATATTCCCTGGAATTTGTCGTCCTATTGTAACAAAACGTCCTTGCATAACTCCTAGTTCACCACATGATTGGATAGAATGGAACGGAAAAAAAAAATTTACTTCCCGGCAATTATTTCTTAGAATTCGTATATATTCCAGTTAGGGTTGGTTCTACTAAACCAATTTCAGATCTGAAAACTGTGTTTAATTCAAGATTAAACGTCGTTAAAGACTCGAGGTAACAACAGAACGAGAATAGGCAACATTTAGAACTCTCACAGTAGAGTCGAGCTCCTGTCACAAGCGCTCTGGTAGTAGGCGATATGACCTCATAGTTAAAGCTTTGTTATGAATATAGTCTAATGAATAAATAGACTAAGAACTGGGAGTACTTCATATAATTGAAATGATTGCTTCGTGCCTTTCATATGCAAAAAAAAATATTACCAACTTTGAAATTGTAAAAAAAAAATGTACGTAGGTACTTTCTAAAATGCTAACACTTTTTGTGTAAGAGGAACATAATAAAGTCAGAACAACCTCTCTAGCAGATGGCCCAACATCACGAATGTAAATAACAAACAAACAGAGTAATAAAATAACTAACATTAACAGTAATAAAAGAACTATTAGCTTGGTTGGAATGTGTCTTGGAACCTAACACATGGCTTGAAGCTGTGGTACTCAAGGGTTCAGTTCCGTTCCAGAACGTTAGCTTGGTTGGAATGTGTCTTGGAACCTAACACATGGCTTGAAGCTGTGGTACTCAAGGGTTCAGTTCCGTTCCAGAACGTTAGCTTGGTTGGAATGTGTCTTGGAACCTAACACATGGCTTGAAGCTGTGGTACTCAAGGGTTCAGTTCCGTTCCAAATCGTTAGCTTGGTTGGAATGTGTCTTGGAACCTAACACATGGCTTGAAGCTGTGGTACTCAAGGGTTCAGTTCCGTTCCAAATCGTTAGCTTGGTTGGAATGTGTCTTGGAACCTAACACATGGCTTGAAGCTGTGGTACTCAAGGGTTCAGTTCCGTTCCAGAACGTTAGCTTGGTTGGAATGTGTCTTGGAACCTAACACATGGCTTGAAGCTGTGGTACTCAAGGGTTCAGTTCCGTTCCAGAACGTTAGCTTGGTTGGAATGTGTCTTGGAACCTAACACATGGCTTGAAGCTGTGGTACTCAAGGGTTCAGTTCCGTTCCAAATCGTTAGCTTGGTTGGAATGTGTCTTGGAACCTAACACATGGCTTGAAGCTGTGGTACTCAAGGGTTCAGTTCCGTTCCAAATCGTTAGCTTGGTTGGAATGTGTCTTGGAACCTAACACATGGCTTGAAGCTGTGGTACTCAAGGGTTCAGTTCCGTTCCAAATCGTTAGCTTGGTTGGAATGTGTCTTGGAACCTAACACATGGCTTGAAGCTGTGGTACTCAAGGGTTCAGTTCCGTTCCAGAACGTTAGCTTGGTTGGAATGTGTCTTGGAACCTAACACATGGCTTGAAGCTGTGGTACTCAAGGGTTCAGTTCCGTTCCAAATCGTTAGCTTGGTTGGAATGTGTCTTGGAACCTAACACATGGCTTGAAGCTGTGGTACTCAAGGGTTCAGTTCCGTTCCAAATCGTTAGCTTGGTTGGAATGTGTCTTGGAACCTAACACATGGCTTGAAGCTGTGGTACTCAAGGGTTCAGTTCCGTTCCAAATCGTTAGCTTGGTTGGAATGTGTCTTGGAACCTAACACATGGCTTGAAGCTGTGGTACTCAAGGGTTCAGTTCCGTTCCAAATCGTTAGCTTGGTTGGAATGTGTCTTGGAACCTAACACATGGCTTGAAGCTGTGGTACTCAAGGGTTCAGTTCCGTTCCAGAACGTTAGCTTGGTTGGAATGTGTCTTGGAACCTAACACATGGCTTGAAGCTGTGGTACTCAAGGGTTCAGTTCCGTTCCAGAACGTTAGCTTGGTTGGAATGTGTCTTGGAACCTAACACATGGCTTGAAGCTGTGGTACTCAAGGGTTCAGTTCCGTTCCAGAACGTTAGCTTGGTTGGAATGTGTCTTGGAACCTAACACATGGCTTGAAGCTGTGGTACTCAAGGGTTCAGTTCCGTTCCAAATCGTTAGCTTGGTTGGAATGTGTCTTGGAACCTAACACATGGCTTGAAGCTGTGGTACTCAAGGGTTCAGTTCCGTTCCAGAACGTTAGCTTGGTTGGAATGTGTCTTGGAACCTAACACATGGCTTGAAGATGTGGTACTCAAGGGTTCAGTTCCGTTCCAGAACGTTAGCTTGGTTGGAATGTGTCTTGGAACCTAACACATGGCTTGAAGCTGTGGTACTCAAGGGTTCAGTTCCGTTCCAAATCGTTAGCTTGGTTGGAATGTGTCTTGGAACCTAACACATGGCTTGAAGCTGTGGTACTCAAGGGTTCAGTTCCGTTCCAGAACGTTAGCTTGGTTGGAATGTGTCTTGGAACCTAACACATGGCTTGAAGCTGTGGTACTCAAGGGTTCAGTTCCGTTCCAGAACGTTAGCTTGGTTGGAATGTGTCTTGGAACCTAACACATGGCTTGAAGCTGTGGTACTCAAGGGTTCAGTTCCGTTCCAGAACGTTAGCTTGGTTGGAATGTGTCTTGGAACCTAACACATGGCTTGAAGCTGTGGTACTCAAGGGTTCAGTTCCGTTCCAAATCGTTAGCTTGGTTGGAATGTGTCTTGGAACCTAACACATGGCTTGAAGCTGTGGTACTCAAGGGTTCAGTTCCGTTCCAAATCGTTAGCTTGGTTGGAATGTGTCTTGGAACCTAACACATGGCTTGAAGCTGTGGTACTCAAGGGTTCAGTTCCGTTCCAGAACGTTAGCTTGGTTGGAATGTGTCTTGGAACCTAACACATGGCTTGAAGCTGTGGTACTCAAGGGTTCAGTTCCGTTCCAAATCGTTAGCTTGGTTGGAATGTGTCTTGGAACCTAACACATGGCTTGAAGCTGTGGTACTCAAGGGTTCAGTTCCGTTCCAAATCGTTAGCTTGGTTGGAATGTGTCTTGGAACCTAACACATGGCTTGAAGCTGTGGTACTCAAGGGTTCAGTTCCGTTCCAAATCGTTAGCTTGGTTGGAATGTGTCTTGGAACCTAACACATGGCTTGAAGCTGTGGTACTCAAGGGTTCAGTTCCGTTCCAAATCGTTAGCTTGGTTGGAATGTGTCTTGGAACCTAACACATGGCTTGAAGCTGTGGTACTCAAGGGTTCAGTTCCGTTCCAAATCGTTAGCTTGGTTGGAATGTGTCTTGGAACCTAACACATGGCTTGAAGCTGTGGTACTCAAGGGTTCAGTTCCGTTCCAAATCGTTAGCTTGGTTGGAATGTGTCTTGGAACCTAACACATGGCTTGAAGCTGTGGTACTCAAGGGTTCAGTTCCGTTCCAAATCGTTAGCTTGGTTGGAATGTGTCTTGGAACCTAACACATGGCTTGAAGCTGTGGTACTCAAGGGTTCAGTTCCGTTCCAGAACGTTAGCTTGGTTGGAATGTGTCTTGGAACCTAACACATGGCTTGAAGCTGTGGTACTCAAGGGTTCAGTTCCGTTCCAAATCGTTAGCTTGGTTGGAATGTGTCTTGGAACCTAACACATGGCTTGAAGCTGTGGTACTCAAGGGTTCAGTTCCGTTCCAAATCGTTAGCTTGGTTGGAATGTGTCTTGGAACCTAACACATGGCTTGAAGCTGTGGTACTCAAGGGTTCAGTTCCGTTCCAGAACGTTAGCTTGGTTGGAATGTGTCTTGGAACCTAACACATGGCTTGAAGCTGTGGTACTCAAGGGTTCAGTTCCGTTCCAAATCGTTAGCTTGGTTGGAATGTGTCTTGGAACCTAACACATGGCTTGAAGCTGTGGTACTCAAGGGTTCAGTTCCGTTCCAAATCGTTAGCTTGGTTGGAATGTGTCTTGGAACCTAACACATGGCTTGAAGCTGTGGTACTCAAGGGTTCAGTTCCGTTCCAAATCGTTAGCTTGGTTGGAATGTGTCTTGGAACCTAACACATGGCTTGAAGCTGTGGTACTCAAGGGTTCAGTTCCGTTCCAAATCGTTAGCTTGGTTGGAATGTGTCTTGGAACCTAACACATGGCTTGAAGCTGTGGTACTCAAGGGTTCAGTTCCGTTCCAAATCGTTAGCTACTTCTTTAAATGTTCCCTCATGATTTTAGAGAGGGCGCCGGTAGCTCAGTGGTATGCGTGCTTGCCTTCTGAGCTCAAGAACGTGGGTTCGTAACCCGACCGAAGCCCTTAGTTTATTTTATCTGGGAGGTAAAATAAACTTAAGCATGCCATCCTTCGGATGGGACGTTAAGCTATGGTCCCGAGCCTGTACGATGTCAGGTACTCGTTGAAGACCCCTACCCTAGATGAATAAAAATTTAGGGTAGGCAAAATTTAGGACTCCCACAGTAGAGTCAGGCTCGTGTCCACTACGAGTGACGAAAGAGCGCTCTGGTAGTAGACGATATGACCTAGTAGTTAAAGCCCGGGCATGAGTCATAAAACCTAACCTAGTGATTTTAGTATGAGGATTTAGGAGCCCCTATAATAACTATAGTAACTACTGAATATTAGCGCCACACGGTCGACTGGTTTTGGAGGGGGAGCGAAAAGTTAATTGATTAATTCACTCTGGGTTGGTACATCATTGGTGAATCATTGACGACTTTTTTCTTCAAAACTTGAAACTGAAGTCCAATCGCCTGGTGAAAGTTTCGGCGACTGAACTGGCCTAGATATGTAGTCTTGTTATGGTTATTTTAATAACCTGGGCCTTAACTACGACGTCTTATCGCCTACTACCAGAGCGCTATTTCATCGTTCTACTGGACATGCGACCGACTCTACTATGGGAGTCCTAAATTTTTGCCTACCCAAGTTTATTCACCCCGGGTAGGAGTCATCCGAAGGACAGCGTGCTCAAGGGTTTTTCACGTTCCATATAAAAACCCTAGGGGCCTCGTGATATTAAGGCACAATAGGCTACCTCTACATTCTTTGTATATTTATATGCATAATAAAAAAAAATTATGGAAACATTTTGTTCAAACATGTCTATTTCTTGCTCATTTTTTTTTTTTTTTTTTTTTTGCCGTTACTTGAGGACTTATTTCGCCATATTTCGCACTCTTAAATAAACATCATCCTTCCTTGGTCTAACATTTTTTCTATCGTACAGGTGACTTGTTTCTTGAAACATCTCATCCATATTTATTTTTTTATTTTAGTGAAATGGTGTTATTTTTGTATAATTTTCTCATAAAATTAGTAAACAAAATGAAACCATAAATAAATAAAATATTTTATGGTTGTTTTTAGTTCACTTGTTTTAGTGAATTCCTGTTCTGTAAATGGGAAAAGGTCAAATTCAAATATCTCTAGTGACAGATTGTGGCACTCAAGAGGGCGTCTGGTTAAAGAGCGCCGTTACTATAACTACAGTACTAAAAGTATACAGCAACTCATCGATGAGTGTACTTCCCCAGCCCGGATTAATCAACTAAGTTTCCACACTTCCTTTAACACCAATTGACCGTCATAATAGTTGACGTAATGTGTAAACAGGGTCTTCTGAATACTCATTTTTGTGTCGGTGCCGTCATTATATCGGTAGTTATTACAGTTTTTGTGTTAAGCCCATCTAGTCCCCCCCTCCTTTTCCTTGACCGATTTGACTGAAAATTAATATATGTTGTCCTTTTGTGGCTTGAATTTACAGTTAGTTATTATAACACATGTCCGGGCTTCAACTGCGAGGTCATATCACCTACTACTGAATGATGACTCTACTGAGGGAGTCTTAAATTTTTCCTACGCTCAATTTTTGTTATTCAGCTTGAATATAAATGTAAGTTTTGTGCCGAATAATTTTTGAATAACCTTTCTTTTGAGTGAACTTAAATGAAATAAAACATAAGTTTATTAGTGGTTTTGTCTAATTTCACCAACTATATTTACATGGGAGTACTTTCGGTATTTCTACCATCCTCAGCCAAAAGCATAAGAGATAAGACAGTCTTATATATAGGGCTGAGGATGGTAGAAATACCGAAAGTACTCCCATGTATATATATTATGTGAAATTAGACAATATCACTAATAAACTTATGTTTTATTTCATTTAAGTTCATTTTAATTATTTCACAATATCTCTGCAATAATGTCAGCTTTCTTTTGAGAACCATTTTTGCGTCAATACATTTAAATTTAAAAGAAACAAGACAAATACTGCCTGCAAATAACTCAAAATTAAATTGGAAGTTCTTTATCAAAAACTGAGCAGTAGACATTAAATTCAACTTCGTTGGGAGAGCCGAAGCCCAGAAGCCGAGCGGGTTGGATTAGTTCACGTCTTAAAAGGAGTCCCTGCCTTCTGAGTAATCTCCGTATCCCGCGGGATAATGGTGAGACCCAGAACTTTCCTCAGCCTTTTTTAAGACCACAAGATTTTTGAGTTGAGTCCCCCCCGGGCTTGAGTCATAAAACCTAATCTAACCTAACCTATTATATAATATGTGGGAGTATTTTCGGTATTGCTAATTTAAATTATGTATATTTTGTGGGGGTAGCTCAGGGGTATGCTTGCTTGTTCGAGAGAGTTTATCTGTAGGTTTTTTATCTGGGAAGTGAAAAAGCCTTAAGCATGCCGTTCTTCGCATGGGACCTTAAGCGATGGTCCCGAGCATGTCCGATGTAGGAGAGACCCCTATCGTAGGTGAATAAATCTAGGTACACAAAATATAGGACTCCCATAGTAGAGTCGGGCTCATGTCCACCAGAGTAACGAAAGGGGCGATATGACCTCATAGTTAAAGCCCGGGCATGAGTCATATTAACTAACTATATATGTTCTTCTTTAATTTTTATTAAATGTCATATCAATAAATTCATTACACCGGCAGTTATTGGGATTTTTGAGTTGAGCCTCTCTGTTCTCCCCCTTCCCTTCTGCTGATTCCGCTGAAAATTAATAGGTGTCGTCCTTAGAAGATTCTGGATACACACATACAATTTCATGTCGGTTTATTCATTATATCGTGAAATATCGTGTTCAAAGTCACACACAGTAGACAGTCAGACATTGTTGCTTTCATTTTTTGAAATCAGAAGGTCGAAAAAATAAAATTTTGTTTAAAATTCACCAGAGTGACGAAAGAGCGCACTGGTAGTAGGCGAAATGACCTTGTAGTTAAAGCCCGGACATGAGTCATAATGACTACTCGTAACATAACTTCCCCTAGCTGGAGAAGTAAAAAAAAAATATAGAGCCTTTTTAACTTCTCAAACCGGTCTGAAAGAGGATAAATATGATTCCTCATTAGGGTCGTTTGCACAGAAATTGTAGTACCATATGGACACAAGGAATCTGGAACATTAGATTAAAATATGTATTCATTTTTCTTGCCATATGTATTTATTTTCATTTATGTCATTTATTAATAACCAACAAGTATGAGATTTCTAAAGATCGTTAGGATTTATTGCCATTGTCCGGAACCTTAAGGCTATGAGAAGCCAAATGCTCAAGAGAGAAATGTATCCCCCTTCTCAAGGCCATAAAATGATTCAATTTTGAATCTGAAAAACTTTGAGGAACTTGAAATTTGAAATAAAGATATATTATGTGTACTTAGATCTGAATAGATTTTGGCAGAAATTGAGACCATTTTACTTTGGGGCTTAAGTACATTTTACAAGATACCCTTTCATATGTGATAGTAAGATGTAGGATAGTAATTAAAAATGTTGTCTTCCCACTGTTTTATTTTTGACCAGAACCTGTTTTTAACACAACAGCGTCATCATCAGTGGTACATATATGATAGAATAAATATAATATAAAAATAATAAAAAATTATAAATCTTAAAGCATCAGTGTACAGAGTAACAAAATAAAAACTCACTTAAAAAAATAAAGAAAAAATGTTTTTTTTTAAAGTACCTATTGTTTATTACACAAAAATATATATAATATGGGATTACTTTCGGTATTGCTACCATCTTCAGCCATGACTTAACAAATACTAAATTGTAGTTGAGTCGTGGTTTTTTTTGTCCCCCATTTTTTTATACGTTTGCTTGATTTACTCGAAAACTGTTAGTTCTATCGAAAGACTTTTCCCTACAAAACATGTTCCTTATTAAATTTTCAATGTTAATATGCTCTTGGATATGAGGTAGATCCAATACTAACAAAGTTATAGCGCACCAAAGAACGTACAATAAACTCCCCTAGGAAATATTTTGAAGTATTATTTAAATTGTTACCCGTAGCAACGAATTATAAAATATTTACCTCCCCTCTTTGGTCTATTTGGCTAAAAATCAACAGGTCCTTATGGTCTTCTGACACATAAAATTTCTTGTCATATATGTATATAATGAGCAAAGAATTTCTGCCCGATTATTTAAGTTCCAATCTAGAGCCGGGCTTTAACTTGGAGGTCCATGTCGCCTACTACCAGAGAGACGAAAGACATGGACAAGAGCTCAGGTTTCGTTGAGAGTGTTCCGTCCGAGTTCAGTTCAGAACTGGCCTCAAGAGCGATGTATGAGACGCAAACAAACTCCTATACGAGACCTGAACGCATGGCCTAAACAGTATTTTAATATGGTCAAAGGGTAGCGTGACGCAATATGAAAAAGTCCCACACGGGGTGTTTTTCGGCTATTTTTCTTCCAAAAAAGGCGGGCGCGGGATGGCATTCCGCTGATGATTTAGCACCATCTAAATCCCACCGTCTGATGATAGCCCAGGATGACGGCTGATCTAGCCGACCCGATACGCTCTGCAGCACTCACAGCCCCCTAACTCACTCCACTCTCTCAAGACTGGCCCAGCCGTCTCTTGAGATATGGACATAGCTTGGGTCTGTATCTCACCCTGGAATCTCCGTCTCTCCCAGCTGGAAATATGCTAAACACCTCATCCGGCTCTGGATTTTAAGGGCTTTGTTTGGTCAATAATCAGAATCCTGGTTGTGTTACTGTCCTTAAAATTTGGAATTTAAATAGAGACCCTTCTGCCGTAAATTATGAATTGGTGCGGACAGAGCCTATAACATTTCTTCCAGAATGGACTGACATAAAGAAAATATCCCCCCCCCCCCCCCCCCCCCCCCCCCATGCCATTACATCCTGAATGAACTCACTGATAAGAAAAAAGTCGTAGGTGAATCACTTCCAATTAACTTCCCCACAACAAATTAATCAATTAACTTTTCGCTTCCCCTCCAAAACCAGTCGACCGTTTGCGCTAATATTCAACATTTGACTTAAATAGAGGCTTCTAAATCTTCATACTAAATTTTGTTTCGATAACTTGATAACATCGGCAGTCTTTGAAGTTTTCGAGTCCCCTCCCCTAAAAATCCCCATCCCTTCAGCCGATATTGCTGATAATAATTATCAGACATCAATTATTGATGTCGTCCTTATGGGGTTTGAAATTCACATATGAAATTTTGTGTTGATACATTGATTCTATCGGCAGTTATTAGAGTTTTTATGTTAAGTCTCCCCTCTAACCCCCCCCCCCCCCCCGCCCTCCCCCCGTTTTGGCTGAAAAACAATAGGTGTCGTCATTAGTGGGTTCTGGATTCACATAAAAAATTTTGCGTCGATGCATTTATTCTATCGGGAGTTATCTTGTTTACAACTAGTTTTTTTTTCATATTTGGAACCTAGAGGTCGGAAAATTTGAAATTCCGTACTTCGGATAGCTGTGGAATAAAAATAACCACCCTTCGATGTCAATTCTTCCAGAATGACCTGATTGAAACGAAAAATATCCACCCATCATTTTAATTCTCCGAATATCCGAAGAATATAGGAGAAGTTACGCACCAGAAATTTGATGTAAAAATTTCACCGAATCAATGTATCGACACAACGTTTTCAGTCAGATCGGGCAAAGGACAGGGTGGTTTAACACAAAACCCCTAATAACTGCCGATGTAATGAATGAAATTTTGAACGAAATTTAGAATGAGGATACACAACTCCTTTTATAAGTCAACTATTGATTTTTCGCCGAACATTCGATAGAATTCACAGAGGGCGAAAATAGATTAATTTGTTCTAAGAAATTACATTGTCAATGAAGCAATTGCAATTTGCTCACTGCGAAATAGGTTAAGTTGCAAAGAATGTAACTATAAGAAACTAAAACCTATTGATAACCGGTTTTAACATTTTCCTCCTATAATTTTTATTATTATTTTTTTTTTAATTTTTATTTATTTATTACTACATTGAAGCCTATTAAGGCTTATTGTAGCGAGTTGGGGTACAATTTGAATATGCATCCCATATAATAATAAAGTAAGAATATTACAGCTCAATAAATTTCTAAATATCTAAATATTATAATAAATGCGCACATTTATTTGTATACATACAGCCAAGAGAAATGCAAAACAAAAAAAAACAAAAAAATATATACTTTCATATACATACATACACATGTACATATTATAATGACTTTGTACTTAAACTGTAAACAACAAGTATTTAACAAAAACTTAATATGAAAATCTCAACTTTAATTCATTTTTCATTATCTTTATTATTTTTTTGTCCTCTATTCTTAATTTTAATTTCATTTTTTTCCCCTCTTTTCTCTTTTTTTTTTAAATTTTTATTGTAAACTAGATTTTTGAATGTTTGTTTTTTTAAATTAATAGCATTTAGAATATAGTAATAAACATCATTAATTTACTCTCCTTCTAAAATTAGAATTAGTATCTAAGTTTATTACAAATTTATTAATATAGATTCTATTTATTTATTTGATTAATTTATTTTTCAGGAAACTGGGGCTATCACAGGCAAGGTTCATGTCAAGCAGGTTTAGGCGTATCCATATCAAAAGTGAGTATTTCCAAATTAGTGTCGTCTGAAAATTTTGATAATATGTTGTGAAAGTCCTGTCAAAAAATAATTATACTTAGCCTTATTAAAAAATAAAATAGCTTTATTGACATTCTTATAGAACAAAAGCCCTCCCTTCGAAGGTTTTGAGTCTACTGCACTTTCAACAGAAGAAATCAGAAAATAATTTAACGATTGTTCTTAAATTAAATTATTTCTTAAATAAAACTGTTACTTCTTGATTAAAAGCCTTATTATTATATGAATTTTTTTATTTTCCCAGATACCAGATATACGAAGTATAGGGGATGTTATGTAATCGGAATTTCATGTTTTCCTACTTCGTGATACCAAACATGTTTAAAAAATCGATCTTTCTTGGAATACGATAACTTTCGATAGAATGAATGTATCGACAATTTTATAGGTAAATGCAGACTCCTCTAACAATGACACCTATTGTTTTTCAGACAAATCGACTAAAAGGAAGATTGGGATTAGGGGGGAGGCTTATTACAAAAGCTCTAATAACTGCCGTTGTAATGAATGCATAGACACGAAATTTCATTGTAAATTTCAAAGCCTCTGAAGGATGACAGCTAATAATTTTCAGCGGAATCACCCGAAGGGGAGGAAGGGATCAGAGGGGGCTCAACTCAAAAATCTGCCCTTGTAATGAATTTATCGACATTAATTGATTAATTTTTCGCTCTCCCTCACAAATCAATCGACGGTTTGATCTAAAATCATTTGATTTACATACGGACTTCTGAATCCTTATATTTCGTGATTTGAGCCCCTTCAGCCGATTTCACTGGAAATTAACAGATGTCGTCCTATGGGAACTTGAATTTCTCTTTCTCTTCGGCCGGTTAGGTTGAAAAACAATTGGTGTCGTTCTTATGGTGATCTGGGTACCTGTACATACACAATTTCGTATCGATACATTCATTTTATCGGGAGTTATCGTATTGAATGTGTTTCTTAAACTTCTCTGGGATGTTCCACTGTTGGTTGATTCCGGCATTTCTTCCAGAGGTGTCTTCTTATTTTTTTCCGACAATATTTCGGGACGTGTAAGAAATCTCCTTGCCTAGGCTACTGCAATATTTACATTCATACTCGCTGTCCGTTCAGCGTAGACAAGAATTGAGGGGAGGAAGACCTGGAAATCTCCTTGCCTAGGCTACTGCAATATTTACATTCGTGCTCGCTGTCCGTTCAGCGTAGACAGGAATCCAGGGGAGGAAGACCTGGAAATCTCCTTGCCTAGGCTACTGCAATATTTACATTCGTACTCGCTGTCCGTTCAGCGTAGACAGGAATTCAGGGGAGGAAGACCTGGAAATCTCCTTGCCTAGACTACAGCAATATTTCTCTTAACCAGATGTACTTTTCTTTCTCTTTTTGTGAAATTCATGTCTCATCAACTGCTTTGGTTCTTCGCGACGGACTATCAAAACTCCCTTCTTATCTGTTCAGTAATTAAATTTGTATATACAGTCTTTGAAGTAAATACCGAGAAAAAATAGACGAACTGATACCAACTTCAAGAATTTTTATGAAATAGAATTTAAAATACGTCTAGGATTCTTTTTTCCTCGTTGCTAGAAGCTCCACTCAACTGGGTTGGTATAGATACATAATTAAAGTGAAGTGAGTGGTGAGTGAGGACCTCTTAGTGTTGTCTGGAAGCTGGGAATCTAACCCGCTATCTGTGACAGCCATTAGATGTCACTCTCCTCGAGAGTCCTTCACTCCATGGGAACCCCAAGATCTGTTCTGGGAGGCAACTCGTATTTCTGTTCTGAGGACAAGGAATTGTTCTCTTCTTTCTGTGTAACCAGGGCCGGACTCGCCATCTGACAATTCTGGCAAATGCCAGAAGGGCCGGTTCATAGAAAAATATCACGAAGAAGTTTTTCAGTGTTAAAATTTATCAAAAGCCGAATTAGGAGCAGCATGTCACATGGTCACTTGGAGGCTTTTATGCTAATGGTTAAAGAAATTTTGGAAAATCTCGATACTGATCAAATCATTGACATTGTAGCAGAAAAAATTCAGCAAATGAAACAATTGTTTATCTGGTTTTACATTAAATTAAAGCATTTTATATATTTTTCGCAACAATTTTCAAGTATGCATCATTTGTAATTATAATTTAAGTTAATAATTAAATTTTTAATTGAACTCTATCATATTGCATTTATTTACTTTCCCATTTATATACATATATTTTCTTTTCATTAAAAGAAGGCCGGTTTCCATTAAATTCCAGGGCTGAATTTTACCCCCAGTCCGGCCCTGTGTGTAACCTCAAAGTATTGGTTTATTCTTTCTCGCTTTCTTGTTGCATTATCCATCAAGGATCCATTGATGGTAACTACTAGTGTTAGCGTCCATTGACTGGATCCCTGTTGGTGTAGAGGTCAGTATAGCTGGCTAGATTCCCGATGATGTAGTTGTTAGCATTACTTGTATGGAGGTAGTGTAAAGAGAGCATCTGGCAAGGTGAGGTCTTGTGGACATTCTAGGAACTGTTTACGTGGAAACAAATCCATCTGTGTAAAGACAACTTTACACTAAAAAAGGAATTGGTAAACAAGGAACATAGCGTGTTTGAACTTGGCTTCTAAGGCACGCTTCGCCACTGAAATGTTCAACTCGCAATGTTCTTCCCCAACGCTAAATTTCGCTCTCTCTCTAAATCAATTTGAAAATGAATAGGTATCTTACTCAAGGATTCAAAGTGTGGTAAATAAATTATGTAAAATTAAAATAATAAAATAAATATATAATTCAAATAATAAATATAAAAATAACTAAATAAACAATAAATTACCACATTTACTGTAGAAATTGTATCTCTGGTCTTTTACTAAATTTTGATTTCAACAGTAGTTTCCGAAAAGGGCCCTAAAAAAATATCAAAAATTCAAGACGTGCAATTTTTAAGAAAGTGCACGTACATTTAAAAAAAAAATTTATATAACAAACTTTTCATTTGGATTTCTAAAGAGGTGCCATATTGTTTTTCTACATTTTGCAAAAATATTAAATCTAATCCAAAGGTTTTTAAATTATCTTATTGGGTTAACAGGGAAAATGAATAGGATAGAATTTTAGGAGAACAAATAATTGGGTTTATTTTCTTACATCTACATTATAAAATTAAAAACTAAACATTGAAACAAAAATCAAAAGAAAAATCGTAAAAACTGAATTCTTAAAACTATTTCAATCTTTTTTTTTTTTTTTTTTTTTTAAATATTTTGGCCATTTTTCAAATCAAAATTATATATTTTTGGGCATATATATTTTGTAAAAAATAGAAAAACCTCGTGGGGCTGGAAAAGTGACAGTTTGGATTGTAAACTGGTTGAACTTCCATTTAGTATTGTTAGGTCGTGGCTGAAGATGGTAGCAATACCGAAAGTACTCCCATATATTATATATATGTATATATATTTTGTGAAATAGACAATATTTTTAAAAACTTATGTTTTTCTTTATTTTTTATATTTGTTATTGTGTTTGTGCCCAGCGCAGCATGTAAATTAAAACCTTTCTAAATGTCATTCTACCTTAATGCACTTTTGCATAAAGTTTAACCTTTGCTCTATCAAAATGTTAAAAATACTAAATAACAGAGAATGACCTCAAATAAATGAGCAGATATTTCAGAAGAGACTCCGTAAGTTGGACATGTTTTAACACTCAGCTCTGGACATCGGACTGGACCCTATATGGAGACAATTTCACACGAGATCGGTGTGTTGTCGCTTTCCATAGCCGCCCTTTGATTCAGAACAAATTTACGATCTATAAATCTACAAGATATATAAAACAAACACAGTGTGCGCAACTACAGGCAGTCATTAAGAGGTCAGGCCGGGTCAAGGGGACACATCTGCTTCTCAGCCTCAGTTACTCCACCGTTTGTTTACTTCTCTTTACTTCCTCAGCTGTATTACATACCTTCCTCTATACTTCATACGAAGTTATGTTAACTGGTCTAAAATTCGATGCAGAACTTCATGTTTTCTGACCTCTAGGTTTCAAAAATGAAATAAAAAATGTCTGTGATAGCGATAACTCCCGATAGAATGAATGTATCGACACGAAATTTTATATGTGAATACAAAAACAATGGCAACTATTGTATTTCAGCCAAATCGGCTAAAAGGGAAGGGGGATTACGGGAGAGGCCTAACTCAAAAACTCCATTGTATTGAATGTATCCACAAAAAATTTCATATTTGAATTAAAAAAAGAAAGAAATTTATTAATTTTCAGCGGAATTGGGATCGTGGGGCAGGTTAAACTCAAAAATCCCAATAACTGCCGATGTAATGAATGTATCGAGATGAAATTTCATATTTAAAGTAAAAAAACCAATGAGGACATAACTTGTCAAGTTTCAACAATATCGGCTGAAGGGAAGAGTCGGAGGGGAGGGGGCTTAATTCAAAAAATGAATTTATCCACATAAAATTTATTATGAAGATTTAGTAGCCCCTGTGCAGGTCAACTATTGAATATTAGCGCAAACGGTTGACTGGTTAATTCATTAATTCGTTCTGGGGAAGTAAATTAAATCTAATCCAAAGGTATCAATTATCTTACTGGGTTAACAGGGAAAATTATTAGCATAGAATTTGAGAACAAATATTTGGGTTTATTTACTTAAATCTACATTATAAAATTAAAAACTAAGATTCGAACAAAAATCAAACTTTAAAAGAAAAATCATACAAACTAAATTCTTAAAACTATTTCAATATTTTTTCTGTTTTATATTTTGACCAATATATATATATATATATATATATATATATATATATATATATATATATATATATATCAATGTTTTATATTTTTGGGCATATATATTTTGTACATATAAATAAATAAAAGTACCCACTTTGCGCATCTATTTCAATGTTATATTGGTTCAACACACCTTAAGCCTAAACACTCTTCTCACTACATCTCAACTCAGACCTCTCACCTCCACCAGACAACTTCGACTCGTCCACACTAATTAAAACAGCTAATGGTCGTCTTTTGTTTTCCACTCATTGGCTCGTTCCAAAACAAATGCGACTTAATATAATTATTCACCAATTTATTTGCTTCTTTGTTTTTATACAAATAAATATAATTAATTTTTATAATATTAATAATTTGAATGTGTGTAATTTTATACATCACAACATATAAAGTATATATAAGATTTACACACAAGTATACATAAGATCGTGGGTTCGAAACCCGCCAGAAGCTCTTAGTTTCTTCATGTGGAAGGTGAAAAAATCTTAAGCACGTTTAAGAGATGTCCACTAGAGCAACGAAAGAGTGCTCTGGTAGTAGGCGATATGACCTCAAAGTTAAAGACCGAGCATGACTCACAATAACTAACTAAATGTGTACACAAGACAAGCTAGCCCAAGTGAGCGCTGCACCGCGGAGTGAGAGAGAATTAAATACATTTATTATTTTTTGACCTCGCGTGAGAAGGTCAATATCCTAATCTTGGAAAGATTTTCCCTTCATTAATTATTCATTTCTAAGTATATTAATGAATAACTATTCTGTTACTTTCTACTTATAAATGTAAATTACCCGACGTTCAGCTGCCGCTGAAAAATGGATTTATTGCTTCGATACCATGCCTAGTGAACAAATTGTAAAATTTCATGGCTCTTTGAGCTTCCCGAATGAAGTTTTCTATGTCCGTAATAGGTAGGGTGTATATTTCGTGACATTAGTACAGTAGTATCTCCCTTATCCGGCGTTCTGTAAACCGGCGCGCTCCCTTATCCGGCGCTCGCAGAATAATATCAAATTTGTTAAACTAAAATTAACATTCAATTATTAGATTATCAATTATATGAGCCACGTGTATTTACGAGCATATAATAATTCCGCAACTCATGAATCTTTTATGTATTTTTATTGTACATACATATGTACATTGTATTTATAATGAAGGGAACGCTAATACAATATTTTATTACTTCACTTAATTAAACGCAGATTCCAAAATATATTTTTAATGCTTGGATAAACATATATACATATGTATGTACATATAATAAATCAATGTTCAGTATGTACATATTCGTCAATTTAATAAATGTTATCAACAAAATACATACGTGTTTTATTCGTTAGCTCACCTAAAAACACTTTTTTTTATGCTTTAATTGATATATTATTTCTCATTAATTGATGATTTCCGTTATCCGGCGTTTTCTGATATCCGGCGTCACGTCGATCCCGGCAACGCCGGACTACTGTACAAATATCGTATATGGAATTTATAAATTCCAACTTATTTCAACAGTAGTGCGAAAGTAAAAACATAAAAATTCTAATTTTGCTGTCTTTTGACCTGTTGCAAAATAAGGGATAACATTTTAGTGAATTACTGGCAATTCCCCAGAAGGAATTAATCATTTAAGTGTTTGGTCTCCCTCCAAAACCAATGATCTCTTTGGGCGAAAAATCAATAGTTCAGTGGGTTTTTGAATGTTCGTTCTTAATGTTGTGTCAAAACATTCATTAGAGTTTTTTCAAAATTCAAAAATCAGGAGACACGGCAGTCCGAAAAAAATGTCGAAAAACACTGCTGTGTTAATTTTCTCGAGACACCAAATGCCACTTTTTGCATCGAAAAAAGTATATTATTCATTAACAAAATGATGTTTTTTCCGACATAGCCGTCTGGAGAACTCAGAGCTGAACAAAATAAAAAAAAAAAGTAGCCAAAAAGAATCATTTTTGACCAAGTTTCGAAGGGTCAAAATTGGCAAAAAATAACTTTTTTTTTCTTTTTCCTTTTTCAGTGTCCGGGCGTCCGGATGACGTCATCAATGTTAATATATGAATTTTTTTTAATGTATAATAAATATCATGTGATCTATATATGCAAAGATAAAGATAAATGTATATAGGGTTAGGGTTTATGACTCATGCCCGGGCTTTAACTACGAGGTCATATCGCCTACTACCAGAGCGCTCTTTCGTCACTCTGGTGGACATGAGCCCGACTCTACTATGGGAGTCCTAAATTTTGCCTACCCTAAATTTTTTATTCACCTAGGGTAGGGGTCTTTAACGAGTACCTGACATCGTACAGGCTCGGGAACATCGCTTAACGTCCCATCCGAAGGACGGCGTGCTTAAGTTTATTTTACCTCCCAGATAAAATAAACTAAGGGCCTCGGTCGGGTTACGAACCCACGTTCTTCAGCTCAGAAGTCAAGCACGCATACCACTGAGCTACCGGCGCCCTCTAAATATATATATATATATATATATAATAAAAAATAACCCAATATTATAACGATAACGAAAAAAAGACAGCAACGATAAAATACATTCTGGAAATTTATAATTATAAGAAGACAAAGGAGAATTTCCCCACAATAGCGTTCCATACGAAATCAAACTGTTAAAGATTGCGTGGTATGTACTCAATATAAAATCGACAGAGATGATTTCAATTTGCGCAAAATAAATACAATTTTCTGTAGCGGGATTTAGTGGAGCGTTTGTGATTTTACAAAGGATACGGGATTGCAGTGTTTGAATTCTATAAGAATTCCAAGATTTAGTTGAGCCCCAGAGTTCAGTTATTTATTTGTTTTTTCTTTATAATATTTTCAGAATCATTATTGCAAAATCAATCTTTGTCTCAATTATCTGATTAAATGTTTTTGGTATCATTAATTTAAATGTTATATTAAAATATCTACAGCTGGGAATGGTTGTGAGGACGTCTGCCTGCTCTGCTCTCCTCCTTGCCACACTCACTCCATCATTTGTCTTCTTGTCTCGTCCTCGAAAATAATTTATTATCTCCTACGCTATTGTCTTCTACAGGATCGGATCATTTGATAACTCTTATCAATGTAGGTTTATTCAAATCAGTCTGTGTCGTTTTATTTAATAACATGGCATAAATCAAGTGAAGTGTAATCTGGTCTGAAGAGGGCCAATCTATTTTTGTGTGTATGTTATCCTTCATAACGGAGCGTAGCGCCAGTTGGGGTTGGCCAGGTCGGTCACTAATCTTTGCATCATTTAGAAGTATTTACCAGCTGAGGAGAGAGTGCACTGTAAAATTGTAATTGGTATAAAAAAAAATATTACGGCCACATCATATATTTATTTACTTTCGAGGGCGCTGGTAGCTCAGTGGTATGCGTGCTAGCCTTCTGAGCTCAAGATCGTGGGTTCGAAACCCGACCGAGGCCCTTAGTTTATTTTATCTGGGAGGTAAAATAAACTTAAGCATGCCGTCCTTCTGATGGGACGTTAAGCGATGGTCCCGAGCCTGTACGATGTCAGGTACTCGTTGCAACCCCTACCCTAAGAGAATAAAAATTTAGTGTAGGCAAAATTTAGGACTCCCACAGTAGAGTCGGGCTCATGTCCACCAGACGAAAGTGCGCTCTGGTAGTAGGCGATATGACCTCGTAGTTAAAGCCCGGGCATGAGTCATAAAACTTAACCTTTATTTACTTTCTTTATTTTTGAACTTTAGTTGTTGTAACTCATGCCCGGGTTTTAACTATGAGGTCATATCGCCTACTACCAGAGTAAATACGCCTATTCTTTCGTCGCTCTGATTGACTTGAGCCCGACTCTTCTATGGCAGTCTTAAATGTTGCCTATCCTAAATTTTTATTCACCTAGGGTAGGGGGTCTTTAACGAGTAGGCCTCGTACAGGCTCGGGACCATCGCTTAACGTCCCATCAAGGTTTTTTCACCTCCCAGATAACAAACCTCAGGGCCTCGGTCGGGTTTCATACCCGCGATCTTGAATTTAGTAAGCAAACACGCTGCTATAAAATTCGTTTTTACAATTTTATATTATTAAGAAATATGTCCTACTGAAATATATTGTACATTCTTTGCAGTGCTATAACTTTGGTTCTATTGACCCATTTTACTTATATAAACAATTAGGCGATTGGACATTTAACAAGGAACATTTTTGATAGAGACTAATTTTCTGATAAGACTAGTCTTTTTCGAATAAATAAAGCAAACGTCTAAAAAAATGGGTTTCGAAAAACAAAAAATGGTATCTTATATAAAATGTGCATTTCGCTAATTAAGCTAAAACCAAATACATGGTCACTGGAGAAGTGCCTACCCAAGTTGAGACTCATGAAATAGGTCCCCACAAATTTGAGAAGGTCGCAGAGTTTGTCTACTTGGGCTCCATAGTTACACAAGACAATGCTAACGAAACTGAGATAAGGAAGAGAATCTTTGTGGCAAACAAGTGCTACTATGATCTCAGAAAGCACTTCAGAAGCAACTACATAGCGAGGCAGACTAAATTTGTTTTATATAAGACCCTTATCCGCCCATATACGGCTCAGAAACCTGGACAACTTCAAAAATGAGCGAACAGAGCATATTGGTGTTCGAAAGGAAGGTTCTGCGCAGAATATTTGGAGGAGTCCAAGTAGGCCATGCATGGCGCAGACGCAACAACCAGGAGCTCTACGAACTATATAGAGAACCAGATGTCCTGAAAGTCATGAAGATTGGGCAGAACATGTCGCCAGGATGGAAGCTGAGGAAATGCCGAAGAAGCTGCTAATGGAGCCCATTCATGGAGTAAGACGGCGAGGGAGACCTAAGATGGTGTGGCAGAAGATGCCCGAAACATATTCCGCATCAGGAACTGGATGGCAGCCACACAGGATCGAGACAATTGGCGGCTGTTGGTGGAGGAGGCCAGGACCCGGGTTGTAGCGCCATGATTGATTGATTGATTGGTTACGTCATAAATATAAGCAGTATCCTGTTAAATATACTTAGGCCCCGATGTAAAGTGGTCCTTATTTTTTTGGCCAAAATCTAGTCAGATCTAAGTAAGCACATGTGGATATCTACAGGTATAAGAAAGTAAAAACAAAATGGTCGTCGGTGAGTCACTGGCGATGTACTTCCCCAGAATTATTTAATTAATTAAGTTTTCGCTCTCCCTCCAAAACCTTTTTTTTTTTTTTTTTTTTTTTTAATTATTATTAGGTGCCCCTGACCCCCTGAGGGGGGTCGGTCACATCCCCTATCTTCGTTGGGGAATGGGTAACCTTCTCCCGTTTATATATACAATATTTACATGATGTTGTGGACGGCCGTGGACCGGCTCGATGGCTACGGTCCATGGTCGTCCTTGGTTTTTGGGCGCTTCACACCGAGTGTGCTCGGGCCTCCCTCCAAAACCATTTTTTTTTTTTTTTTTTTTTTTTTTTTTTTTTTTTTTTTTTTTTCTTACGAGGAGGTGAAAATCCCTGACGGACAAAGGAAAGTAGCTTGCTTCCCAATAGTGTGGGAACTGCCTCCACTAAAAACACCACCCCTGCTCCTGGGTGCTTTCATCCCTGTGTGGGACCATAACACCCTCTTCGTCCTCCGTTAAGGAAACCATAGTTGTAGCTTTCAGGAGTGCGGTGACGCGGAAAGCTCATACCGGGTTAGGACCACCTAGTGTTGTTGACACCGGTGGTCCGCCGAGGCTCGGGGTTAGGAGGCGTTTTTTCGCCTCCTCCACTCCGCTACAAATTGGGTGAATGCCGGGTAACTAAACTCGGTCACAAGTTGCTGCTGGGTCAGTCCCAGGTACGATCCGGTTGAGCGTATCAACGCTGCCCTGGGCCCGTCGTACAGTGGACATTCGATGACCACGTGTTCCGCAGTCTCGACGCCACCGCACGCACAGTTCGGGCTGTCTTTTCTTTTGAAAAAGAAAAGCTTAGCGTTGAAGTCGCCATGACCAGTTAGTAACTGGGACGTCCAATGGTCCGGCTGGACCCATGTCGCTGCGAGTCGTGCCCGCACATCCGGGAAGAAGGCGTGTGTCGTTCGGCCATCCGATGAATGCGTCCAGCGTCGCTGCCATCTGGACATTATCCACTCCTGAACAATGTCCCTGCAGCGCTCTGGTCTGCCATCGCCCTGCATTTCCGCCGCTAGTGCCGCGCACAGGGGCCCATCAACATCCTGTCCCAGAGGCAGATTGCGTCTACAATAGTACGAGGCTATGGCTCCGTCCAAGACCAAGTCTATGGGCGGGGCCGCGGCCAGCACCTGCAGCGCAGCCGTAGAGACGGTGCGATAGGCCCTCGTCACCCTCAGCAGTGCGGATCGCTGGGCCTGCTGAATAATTCCGCGTTGCTGCTTAGTGGGGCGTTGCCACCACCCAGCAGCCGCGTATCTAGCTACTGCCTCGAAAACCCCCGTGTAGATTGCTCTACACGCTGGGTATCCGAGGCCCCAGGTGGCCCTGGCTAAGCAGCTCAGGGCGTTGAAGGTGGCATTTGATCTAGAAATTAATAGTTAATTTAAATAGGGGCTTCTGGATTCTCATAATAAATTTTGTTTCGATTTCATTCTCTGGTCCCCTTCTTCCCTTTGGCCGAGTTCGCGGAAAGTTAGTAGGTGCCATTCTTATGGGATTGTGTGCCGATACATTCATTACTAGGACAGTTGAGTTGAAGTTTTTATGTTAAGCTTCCCCTCTAATCCCTCCCTTTCTTTTGGTCGATTTGGCTGAAACTTAATAGGGGTCGTCCTCGTAGGGTGCTGGATGCAAATATAAAATTTCGTGTCGATACATTCATTCTATTGGGAGTTATTGTGTTCACAAATATACAAACACACATTTTTTTTTGTTTCATTTTTGGAATCAGGGCGACGACATGAAATTTCGGTGAAAACTTATCATGAAATTTCAGAGCGATTACATAACTTCCCTTATACTTTTAGCTGGGGAAGTAAACATTTTTGATATAGAGATGACGTGGAAGAGATAGTTAACAAGGCGCTAACTAGACAGCGCCATTACATTAGCATACGACGGCTTGGAGAATATTGATATCTGCCTTTGTCAGAAGTATAATTTATTTGAGAGTAAATCTTTCTTGGCGAGTAACACCAAGGTGTAGGCAGAACGAAGGGCGAGTCTGGCATGATAGAAAGTATCATATGAAGAGTTGAATAACCCACAAGTGATGTGTAATATGACAAGGAAAGTAACATGTAACACGTGCAGTAACTGAGACAAGTTGGTCTGAATGTGGGCCGGTCATTGACCCCTGGGCGGTTTATGGCAAAGCAGGAAAGAGGATCTTAGCTTCCTAAGGACTTACAAAAAAAGAAGAGAACCGGCCTTTCTAACTAGATCTCAGTACCGAGCAACGGGATCAGAGCGCTAACGTGGCCACTTAAGTACTTGGATCAGGGCCTGCGCGACAATAGACGCGAACGGAGCACTGCAGCGGACAGTTTTTTTTTACTTCCTCAGCCAAGTATAGGCGATTATGCAATTGGTTAGAAATTTGATGCTTAGTTGTCAACGAATTTTCATGTTTTTTGACGTCCTGAAGGCGAGGATTAGTAACTAATAACTGCCGTTGTAATGAATATATTCACAAGAAATTTCATATGTGTATTCAGAAACCTCTAAGAAGGATGCATATTGTAAAGGTGCTTACATTATACGTATATATTGTGGTAAATAAAGGTTTAAGTGTTAAGTGTCAAACTTAAATAAATGATAAATAAATACAAATATAAATAAAATTTAAATTAATAATAATGAAATATGAATTAAAACAAAACAATAAATTACCACATTTCCTGTAGAAATTTTATCTGTTTTCTTTTACTAAATTTTGATTTCTAAAGTAGTTTTTCGAAAAGGGCCTTAAAAAGTATCAAAAGTTCAAGACGTGCAATTTTTAAGAAAGTGCACGTATATTTAATAAAAATTTCAATTAATAAACTTTTCATTTGGATTTCTAAAGAGATGCCATTTTTAATTGTTTTCAATTATATTAATTCTAATCAAAATGTTTTCAAATAATGTTACTGGGCCAACAGGGAAAATGAATAGAATAGAATTTACTAGAACAAATAGTTTGGGTTTATTTTTTAAAATCATCTACATTATTAAATTAAAAAACTAAACATTGAAACCTTAAAAACTAAATTCTTAACACTAATTCAATCTTTTTTGTTTTATATTTTGGCCATTTTTTAAAAATTAAGTTATATATTTCTGGGCATATATCCTGTACATATAAACAAATAAAAGTACCTTCTTTTTGGATCAACTTCACCGTCAATTCATTCCTAATTAGTTCCTTATTTCTTAAGCCTAAACACCACTCTCCATGTTTCACTCAGTCCGACTCCATTCCTAGGCCTCGACTCTCTCTACACACACACTAAAAAAAACAGCTGATGGCCGTGTTTTTTTTTTTTTACTCATTTGTTTTAAAAGAAATTTGCTTTTTATATAAAAATAAATATAATTAATTTTTTTAATGTTTATAATTTAATCATTTTAATGTGTGTATTGTTTTTATATATATATATATATATATATACAGTGGCTCAAAAAAGTATAGGCAATTCTATTTTTGTAGGTTTTAATCTTATAACAAAATAGAGAACAAAACAAAAAGCTTTTTAAAAGAAAACATTTATTATGAGAAAGACTTGAACAATAGTAGTTTAGAAAAAAAAAACATTGCAACAAATCAATATTGAAAAATGGGAAAAAACAGCATCAAAAAAGTATAGGCAATTGCGTGAAATACCAATTAACTACTTCAATTTTAATTATTATTCCAATTTTAAGCAAAATTAATATTTTGTATGCATCCCTTTGGCTTGTATTATGGCATTAAGCCTTCTGGGCATTGAAGAAACTAAATTTTTAGTGGTGTCGGTCGATATCTTTTGCCACTCATCCAGCAGTACTTTTTTGAGCTCATTTTTTGAAGAAATTTTGCTCTTACGGATCGCTGATCCCAGGTGACTCCAAAGGTTCTCTATCGGGTTCACATCTGGTGACTGGGGAGGAGGTTTGAGTTGACGGGATGCATTATATAGCAACCATTCTTCAGTTTTTCTGGCCCTATGTTTGGGGTCATTATCTTGCTGAAATATAAATGTTCTCTCTAATCCTAGTTTCACGGCCCTCTCCTTTAAATTATGACGCAACACATTGATGTAAACATTAGCAGTCATAATAACATCAATACAGGCTAAATTACCCACTCCACTTGCAGCCATAGGCCCCACACCATAACACTTCCACCGCTGTGTTTTACCAATGGCCTTAAATTCTTTGTTTGGAATTCTGTATTGGTTTTTCTCCAAACATAACGACGTCCATCGGATCCAAAAATATTAAATTTAGATTCGTCAGTAAAAATTACTTTATTCCAAAATTCTTCAGTTTGGTTTTTATACTGTTTGGCAAACAGCAAACGTTTCTCCCTATTAGCTTGTGAAATGAACGGTTTCTTTCGGGCGGCTCTTCCGAAAAATTGCTTTTCATTCAAAACATTTCGTACTGTTTGGACACAGAAAGACTTGTCTACACAATTTGCCACATCTAACGCCAAGTCTGGTCCACTTATAAATGGATTTTTTTTACCTTTTTTACGATTTCTCGTGTTTCCCTGACTGAATATCCTTGGGCGTCCACTTCGTCTCCTATTTTCAAGAGACCCAGTGTTTTCAAAATTTTTAATAATCGTTCTCACAGTAAATAAGCTTAATTTTTACTTTTCACCAATCGCTCGATAAGTCACCTGGGATCAGCGATCCGTAAGACCAAAATTTCTTCAAAAAATGAGCTCAAAAAAGTACTGCGGGATGAGTGGCAAAAGATGTCGACCGACACCACTAAAAATTTAGTTTCTTCAATGCCCAGAAGGCTTAATGCCATAATAGAAACCAAAGGGATGCATACAAAATATTAATTTTGCTTAAAATTGGAATAATAATTAAAATTGAAGTAGTTAATTGGTATTTCACGCAATTGCCTATACTTTTTTGATGATGTTTTTTCCCATTTTTCAATATTGATTTGTTGCAATGTTTTTTTTTCCTAAACTACTATTGTTCAAGTCTTTCTCATAATAAATGTTTTCTTTTAAAAAGCTTTTTGTTTTGTTCTCTATTTTGTTATAAGATTAAAACCTACAAAAATAGAATTGCCTATACTTTTTTGAGCCACTGTATATTTATAAATGTAAGCGTTGTTCATGTGTAGTTTTGCCGTCTCATCCAAAGACTTAAAGTCAGGCAGAACGGTCTATAGCTCGTCGATAATCTACAGGTAGCCACCCTCGTTCTAACAGCCACCAGACTGTGGTAATGTTTGCTTTGACTCTTCGAAAAGATGAGTGTGAGCAGCTATATTTGGAAACGGTGCTGTCTTTGATACAGTGCCAGCAAGAATAACCCACCGTCTCCTACCATAAATAGACACCCCAGCCGATATTCATCATTATACATATGGCTGTTAAGCCCCTTTAAATGACGGCATGACATTATAGAAATATACTTGAAAGCAATAGATACAATAAAAATAATTCGTCGGTGAATCACGTCACATAACAATACAAAACGTACAACTACATATAATAAAAATTAATTAATTTCCGTTAAACCAATACATGGTTATAGGATACGTCAAAATTTACACATTAAGGTAGCTTATAAATGAAATTTATAACTACTTGAGTCTAACACACGTATGATTAGTAATAATAACAAAACTATTTAAAAAAAATTAAAATGAAATTAATAAAAACTGAGTAAATAAATACTTAAAAATATATGAGTACAAAAAAAATTAATACATAGATACATTTATAAGTAGAAACATTTTTCAATTTAATAAAAATTAAGATAACTATTTTTCAAAAAACTCTTCTGAAGTGTCTTTATCCCAACGATATTTCGGGACGTTCTTACGTCCCTTTATCAGGTCACAATGTGCGAGATATAGAAAAGAAGAAGAAAACAATGTAACTATAACAATATATATTTTAAAAAATAAAATGAAATATGTATGTTAATGAATTGTAAATGAATAAATAAAAAAGTAAATAAATAAAATATATATAAATGAATAAATAAAAAAGTAAATAAATAAAATATATATAAATGAATAAATAAAAAAGTAAATAAATAAAATATATATAAATGAATAAATAAATAAATTATAAATGAATAAATAAAACATTCATAATTCGACTGACCTTTAAGGTGTGGAGGAACTCTGGGTAATTAGATGAAACGCACATAATAATAGTTATTATGGATTTTAAGTTAATAAACCAAACAGTAGGTATATATGTCTGTTTCACAAACAGCGAATTCTATGAATAATAAAAAGCATTCAAAATTACATTTTTCAAATTAATTCTTTTGAAGTGTCCGCTAAGGAGAGGTAAATTTACCTCTTGAAGACGAAAAATTGGTTGTCCGCGTCCGTTGCGAGGGGGTTAAAAATACATTGTTTTCCTATACTTCGGGCCGATGCATCCTATACATCGCAAAATTGTCCATAAGAATATATGTGACAGCTGTATTATTTTGCCATTTATTCTAAACATACTTTATACATTGACATTTCGGATATATTTTCCCATCATCAGTTTCTAAAATTATCATATAACATTTAATTAGCAACAATCATACTGATGATCGTCATTAATTTAATATAGTAATAATATTCTTTTAAATATTTTATCATTTCTGATTTCTAATTTCAGTTTTTGAAATCATTTGCTAATTAAATGTTATAGAAAAATTTTAGAAATTGATTATGCCCGAAAAGTATGTTTTGAGCACATTGCCCTTAGCACCTTGCTTGTTGCATGTATTCTTAATACAGTTGTAAATACCTGTTTGTAAATTTTAAAAAATAGTTATTACTGATTGTTGGTGAATATTTTTGTAAGCTCAGAACAGTATGGCAAAGCTGGTTATTATGCCCTAAAATCATGATGAAACCTGAAGATCTATGCCCACTACAATATCCCATAGCTTTCAAATTGTATTGATTTTATTATTGTTATACAGGTATATACATATATACATTGTTTAAAATTAATTATAAGAAAGTACTCGATTCAGTCGATTTTATGCTATACTTCAGTAGTATCGAATGTTTTAATCTTTTCTACTCATGAGTAAAAGTATCGATACTTTATATGGTGTCGATTGAACTTTACTTACGAGATGCTGGCGGACGCCACCTATCGATACTACGTTAACTATTTCCCTCAATCGGCTGTTATAAGACGACGAATGTGCATTAGCTCCGATACACAAAATCAAGTATTTTCTTTTAAAAAAATGTATAATAGGAAATTGTTTTGGCTACACACCGTGGAAACGTAAGAAATTTATAGGAAAAAAAATATTGAAAATCCAATAGTTTTTAAGGTTAGTTATTTATATATTAGATGTCTGAGGACGATTAAATTATCGAGATAAATTCTTACAATATATTTTCATTATTTTCGTGAATTCTAATGTATGTAATGAGAAAAATATATATATACATATACATATATAGGGAGAGAGAGAAAATATAAGATGTCTCTTAAATAACGTCTGAATTGAAGAGAATGAATTATGATCGGACATATCGTATAGCGTTCATTAGGAGACCAGGATTTAGTTTGGTTGTCGGATTAATGTGGCTGAAAAATTAAACGATACGAATGAATTTAGCATTTATGCAAGGAGAACGGGCCTCTCCATATAAGCTATCGGAATGAAGAACTTACATATATTAGTAGCAAGCAGGGACTTGTGCTGAGTTGGCGGAAAGTCAATAGGTGTCGTTATGCGAACTGTCTGTCTGTTTGTGTGTCTAAAAATTAAAAAACGTGCAATAAAAAGGTGTAACAATTTGCAACAAAAAATAAAATGCTGCCATTAACTGTCTTTCTGCGAAAAAAAAAAAATTGGATCTAATTTGTAAATTAAATAACTCTTTTTTCAGCATTAAATTGGGTAGGATTTAAAAATAAAAAGCCTAATGGAATTTATTTTTACAATTTATAAAAAATATTTACTGAAAACACAAGTTTTTTTACATTTTTTTTCACACCCAATTGCTTTCTCACATGAAGTGCCGCCGAACACAGTCTTTCCATCGAATTTAAGTTCACGGTAATTAATAATTGTAGGAATATTGAGGGTCAGTCAAAGATGGGAGAGAACAGGCAACACTATTCAAACGCCAACGTTTCGATATATTTTATATCATCATCAGGGCCTATAAACATGGGGGGGAATCTAGATTAGAATCACACTTAAACAACATTAGTATGTTGATGAACATAACTGAACGTTAAAATAGACATTGTAACAAGTTAAATATATAATTAATAATCCAACTTTTTACTTTGGAAGAATAACTCGATTCCACTTTAGTCATGATTGTTTTTCTTTTTAGAACCAATGTACTCAAACGTAACAATAAAAATGTAGTAAGACTGAGTGTAGCACAAAATGGAAGGGAGCAGAAATGATGGGGATTATTGGCTTTCCAAGAGAAAGTGAAAATAGTGAGAATTTCCCAGAAAACCACACCTTATTCAGTGCGTTCAAAACAGACACGTAATATTTCACGAAACTTTACTTTATACATTTGTATGTATGTATTCATTTTCAAACTAACTTAATTTTCGGCAAAAAATGTAAAAACGTTCAATTTCGTGCAAAATAAAATTTATGTATATCAGGATGCCTTATTCGTAAAAATGAATTGTAATTTAATGATTTTAAGCAAGCGGAAAAAAAATGCATTTGCACGGGGGGGGCTAACACAAGAAACCCAATAACTGTGGTATGTATTGACATAAAATTTTATATCTAAATTTATAAGAACAGCACATATTAACTCGGCCAAAGGAAAAGAGAAGAGGAAATTTTAGTTTGAGAATTCAGAAGCCACAATGTACGTCAACTATTTTTTTTTTTTTTTTTTTATCTCGTAGAATCTATTGGCTTTTTATGGAGAGCTAGAACGTAATTGATTAATTGGTGCTGGTGATGTAAATAGTCGGTGATCCACTGGCAACTTTTTAACTTCGTCGACATTCTTTCATTTATAAAAAATAACTCTGATTCTGCTGTCAGTAGATAATTACGTGATGACAGAGAAAAGAGAAGAGAAGGATGACAAATCCAATAAATTCTAAAGTAAAATTATATTAAACTACATATGTTAAGGAAGGTGACGTCATGTCTAACCTATGTAACCTGTCCTCGTGTGTTTTTTCTCCCATCATCCGTCCTCAATAAATCCTCACTCCTCTCTTTCCATTTACCTCCATCGTACACCTATCTCGTTTTACTTCATACATAATTCTTCTTCTTTTTTTAAAAATAATTCTTCATTTTAAATATTTACAATCGGTATAAACCATACGTAAATTTGATGAATAATGCATTTAAAAAAATGATATAAAAAAAATTATAAATAAAATTTAAAAATATATATATATATGTTTAGGTTTTTGACTCATGCCCGGGCTTTAACTATGAGGTCATATTGCCTACTATATCAGAGCGCTCTTTCGTCACTCTGGTGGACATGAGCCCGACTCTATTGTGGGAGTCTTAAATTTTGCCTACCCTAAATGTTTATTCACCTAGGGCAGAGGTCTTTAACGAGTATCTGACATCGTACAGGCTTGGGACCATCGCTTAACTTCCCATCCGAAGGACGGCGTGCTTAAGATTATTTTACCTCCCAGATAAATTAAACTAAGGGCCTCAGTCGGGTTTTGAACCCACGTTCTTGAGCTCAGAAGACAAGCACGCATACCACTGAGCTACCGGCGCCCCCTATATATATATAATAATAATAATAATAATAATAAAACAAAATAATAATAAAACAATATAATAAAATAATAATGGTCTATATGCAAATAATATAATATATACAAAAGAAAGAGAAAATAAATACATAATTCCTGATTATATATTTGTCGTTCCTACATCGCCTTTATTTTATATTTAAATAGGTTTTTACTTCCTCAGGTATAAGATGTATAAGAGAAGTTACGTAATGACGTCGAAGAATCATTCCCCAGCACGACCGTTCGGACTAAAACTCAATATTTGATTTACATAGTAAGTTTTCTGAATCCATATTAAATTTTGTGTCGATAGGTTCATTACATCGGCAGTTATTGAAGTATTTAAGTCAAGTCTTTTCTCTGGTCCTCTTCTTCACTTGGACCGATTTCGCAAAACATTAATAGGTGGCATCCTTACCAGGTTTTGAATTCAAATATAAATTTTCATGTCGAATCTTTCATTACTTCGGCAGTTATTGGTATTTATAAGATGAGCCCCCCCACAACCCTCCCTGGCTGATTCCGCTGAAACTTCATAGGTGTCGTCCTTATAGATAGGGGAAGTTATGTAATCTGTTAAAAACTCGATGCGAAGTTTTCAGTGGAATATCATATTTTCTGACCCAGTGATTCCAAAAATGAAAAAAAAAATAATAATAATAATTTTCTTTATGTGTGTCTATGAACACAATAATTTCCGATATAATGAATATATCGACAAAAAATTGTATTTGTTTATCCAGAACTACTAAGGAGGGCACCAATTGATTTTCAGTCAAATCGACTAAAGGGGGGTGATTAGTTGGAATTTTCTACACAAAAATCCCATTAACTGCCGTTGTAATGAATGTATTGGGAATCAGAAAAGGGGGGTTTTTTGACACAAAATTGTAAATGTAAGTTAAATATTGATTTTTAGCACAAACGGTCGACTGGTTTTGTAGGGGTTCGAAAAATTATTTGATTAATTCGTTTTGAGGAAGTACAATGTCGGTACCTAATGATAAAGAATTTGTTTTTACTTTTTTTTTTTCTTGGTCTCTAAAAAGTGAAACTTAAAAATCCACGCCTATCTCCTGGAAAAATGAATATAAATTTATTTTTGAAATATTGTCTATTCTTATATATATATATATATATATATATATATATATATATATATATATCTTTAGTGGAATAGACAATATTTCAAAAATAAGTTTGTTTTATTCATTTATTACAAGTTTCCACAATATGTCCGCGTTCCTCAACTTAGAAGTTGTGAATATAAATTATCGGAATGGAGATTCCGATGACAAGCAATGGAACGGAATCAGGCGGTCGGAAAACATGAAATTCCGTTGAAAACTCATAATCGAATTTCTGACAGATTATTTGACTTAGCGGCAAAAATAAACACCTCACACAAAATGTTATAATGTTGACAGTCTGACTGTGGATGTTTTTTCTAAATGACTTGAACTCTGAGTTGAAGTCTCTCTTAGCGCTGACTGTTTGGAAATGTCCATCTCAAGTATAGTATTTCAGTGACTGAATAAGGTTCATTTGGTCTGGAGTTGGGAGTCTTGGACCGAACAATACTTCCAGTGATTGCTTCTTGCTACTGTATCACTCTCATCATTCCAGAGACTGTTACTATCAAATCACTCTGTCATTCCAGTGATTGGTGTCATGGAGTTACACCAAGTCATTCCGCAACTCACACTGACTGTCCAATCAGACACTAGCCAAACACTTCAATCACAGTTGGTTGTTCAACCTGTTATTATTGCGAATATCAATCGTTGAAAGAGTTAAACGCTATCTCACGTTAGTTTGATACTAACTGTTAAATTTGTAGGATTTGTACCTGAGCAACGAAGACATCCCAAAAGCGGACAGAAACACAACACGAAACACCTACATTAGGACCGAGTATTGCCCGCCCTTATGCAAATAACGATAACGCCCCCTCCACAATTAAAATACCCCAATGTTTTTATGTTTTTCCCCTTTACATTTTTAATAAGTCAATGATTTTTATTTTCCAGATAAATACTTGACCAAGGAAATTAATAATATGTGTTTTTTCAAACATTATATTATGAACTTGAGTGACGAAAGAGCGCTCTGGTAGTAGGCGTAGTTAAAGCCCGGGCATGAGTCATAAAACCTAACCTAGCCTATTATGAACTATTAAACATAATTATTACCTATGTACAAAATAATGATAGATAATAAAATTTACTTTATACAGGGGGATTCCCTCGTAACTTAAAAAAACATTTGGAAGAAACTAGACCAAAAATGGAGTAGAATGCCGCCAACCGCACCTTTCTATTTCAATCCGTTGCCGAGATATGATTTTTTAAAGTTTTTTTTCGAGAAAACCACGTTTTTTTTATCAAGTCCCACATTTCTCCCCTTTAAATCAACTTTTCACCACATTTTCGGAATCAGCGTGTTGAAAGTACACTAGTCTGACATGAAATTTAACGCTGATTCCGAAAATGTGGTAAAAAGTTGAGAAAAGTTGATTTAGAGGGGAGAAATGTGGGACTTGATGAAAAAAAACGTGGTTTTCTCGAAAAAACCTTTAAAAAATCATATCTCAGCAACGGATTGAAATAGAAAGGTGCGGTTGGCGGCATTCTACTCCATTTTCGGTCTAGTTTCTTCCAAATGTTTTTTAAAGTTATGAGGGAATCACCCTGTATAATAAACTTTGATGTACGGTACATATATTAGCCATGTCAATGTGTTATCTAGTTATTTACGAAACCCATGGACCAGGGAGGGAGTTCTATCTACGAAATAAAACTCACTGCCGGACGGGATTCGAACCCGCAAACCATGGGGAGACCATGCGGCCAAAGCCCTACGCTCTAGCTCGCACGGCCACCATGGCCCCCAATAACATAGATGTTAAACAAGTTCTTTAGCTTTAAACTATATCGACATAGATAGAAATGTGTTCGATAATTTATTAGAAATCTCTTTCGACAACCCGAACTCTACTTTTAAAATGTTTCACAATTTATCTAAACAATTATAAAATAAGAAATTTGCTCTTCCAGTTCCAATCGACTCTTTGATCTCCAAAGACCCCATTTTTAGAACCAGTCGCTCCTCCGGGACTCGATAACAACACACCGATACCATCGAAAACAAACCTGATTTATGTTAACATGTTTCGATCCTATCGAAAAGTGTTATTTGCGAACTTTCATTCAGAGATTTTCGCTCAAGTTGAAAAGCCGTTCATGCAAAATCAGCTTCGTTTGCCAATCCGAGTTGAGCAAGCGAAGGTTTTGTCCATTTGACCAATAGAATGTCTTGTTCCATTACCTTCGTGATGTCATGATAGGTCCTGTTTCCTGGTATTAGTTATATTTTTACTCCCCAGCTATATGAAGTATAGGGAAAGTTATGTAATCGGTCAGAAATTTTAAGAACGAAATTTCATGTTCTCCAACCCCCTTGAAAAAAAAAAAAAAAAAAAAAAATGATGTCTATGAACACTACAACTCCCAACAGAAATATAGACACGAAATTTTATATGTGTATCCTGAACCCCCTAAGGACGACACCGATTGATTTTCAGCCAAATCGGCCAAAGGGAGGGGGTTTTAAAACAAAATCTCTAATATAATAACTGCCGTTGTAATAAATGTATTGACACAAAATTTCTTATGTAAACTCAAAACCCCATAAGGTTGACAGTTATTAATTTTCAGCTGAATCGCCCGAAAGGAAAGGGGGGATAAAAAGGGGGCTAAACTCAAAAATATATCTGTAATGAATGTATCGTATCGTCATGAAATTTTATATTTAAATTTTAAAAAAAGAAGCGATATATCGTTAGAGGAATGACGTATCTATCCCCTTCCATGAAATTTTAAACTGTTAATTAACAATTTTCAGTTTTTATATATATTTTATTCATTTAGTGGAGAATTTTATCCTACTTATTCACCTAATTTTAATACAATTTTAAATGTTGTTTTTCAAATTGTTTTACCAGGCTGTCTGATGATGAGGGCAATAACGAAAGCCGGCTAGCATAAAATAATAAAATCTGTGAGAGTATTTTGTAAAATTGTATATTGCTACCTGTGAAATTTATGATATACTTCAAAACGAGGTATTCTACCTAGTTTTGGGGAAAAAAAAATTAATTATTCCAAGTAGTTTATCACATACGTTTTTCGCAATCTAGAGGTCAGAGAACATGAAATTCCTTTGAATACGCCGCATCGAAGTTTTGACCGATCTCATATTCCCCTATACTTCGAATAACTGGAGAATAATACCTATTGTTCGACCCTGATCGAGTTGCTGTCCGTTTCCCATTAATGTCCACCCATTGCCAACTCCATAAATGCCCAGCACTGACCCTCTCTTCTATAGAAATGAGTCCCTACCGTTACCTCTAACTAACCATTGCTTCCAAGAACAACCATACTGACCCGTCTTACTATTTCAGGATAACGTTTTTTTTCTTCTAATTTTTTTTACTTTATTTGTAACAATGATTATAAAATTCTAATGCAGTTAACAGTTTATAGAGTACTAGCAGTATGTTATTACTTTCTCCAAGAGTAATACAAGAATTGTAATAATTATTATTATTTCAATAGTAATAGGTGTTGATAAACAACACTCAATTGGCCTTATGGTCTCCCAAATAGTTAGTTATTATGACTCATGCCCGGGTTTTAACTACGAGGTCATATCGCCTACTACCAGAGCGCTCTTTCGTCACTCTCGTGGACATGAGTCATAAATTTCGCCTACCCTAAATTTTTATTCACTTAGGGCAAGGATCTTTAACGAGTACCTGACATCTTACAGGCTCGGTACCATCGCTTAACGTCCCATCCGAAGGACGGCGTGCTTAAGTTTATTTTACCTCCCAGATAAAATAAACTAAGGGCCTCGGCCGGGTTTCGAACGCACAACCTTGAGCTCAGAAGGCAAGCACGCATACCACTGAGCTACCGGCGCCCTCTCTCCCAAATATATTTATTTGTTTAACATTTCACCCATCGGGCACTTACAAAACATTTATTCCATATCTAAATACTTATCATTATGTGTCAAACATAATATCCAGTTCACAATAACCAATATAGTTAGTTAACTAATAGTTAGTAATACTAACTAACCAATTTACAACTCATAGTTTCGTCTTCATGATGAAAATTTATGGCTAAAAAGTATCCACCATGTGACCATTGAAAAAATCTTTTTATTAATTATATTGCAATATTTTCCTTGATTTTGAGGCCATTTTTGTTAAACATAATAAAGTTAAGTGGTCTCAAAACAAAAGGAAAATGCTACAATCTATTTAATAAAAACATTTTTTCAATGGTCTTTTTTACCATAAATGTTTATCAAGTATATGATAATATAAATTGTATATTGGTTATTTTATATGGGCTATTGTATATTGGTTATTTTATATGGGCTATTGTATATTGGTTATTTTATATGGGCTATTGTATATTGGTTATTTTATATGGGCTATTGTATATTGGTTATTTTATATGGGCTATTGTATATTGGTTATTTTATATGGGCTATTGTATATTGGTTATTTTATATGGGCTATTGTATATTGGTTATTTTATATGGGCTATTGTATATTGGTTATTTTATATGGGCTATTGTATATTAGTTATTGTATATTAGTTATTGTGTATTGAATATTGAATATTATGCGATGCTGATAAGTGTGACACGGAACAAATTAAGTTTAGAAAATGCTCGGACCGATGTGTAAATAAAAACATGTGTGAGTGACGCGGTACTCAGCAGGACTTCTCTGTCTTAGCATTGTATAAACATACCAACCTCGGAAACGTAAATATTACTGTTGACATTTTTTCTGACGATGGTATAATCCGAAACCGGTACATTATATGTATATTTTTGTGGAATTAGATAATACCAATGATAAACAAGTTCTTAGTTATTGAGAAAGTATTAGAACCGTTACGCAAACTCAGAAAAGATCTCCAGCAGTTTTCAGGATTGTTTGTCAGGGATCATAATTGAAGCTCAAGGTAAAACGAAGACATAAATCTATGTAAACCTTGAAGAAGCCAAGACACTTGGAGGGCTTCTAAGACCGCAAGATCTGATATGTTGAGCTAACCGCAAGATAGATCGTCTTACAGCAGCCACTAGAAATAAGGGAAAGAACTGGGAGTCAACGAGTGAATATGTTATTGTGACCTATGCCCGGGCTTTAACTACGAGGTCATATTGCCTATTAGCGATAATCGATAGCCGCCACCATCGATATTCCCATCGATAGTCGAAATAATTATCGATATGGATTTTTCTTCATTAAAGTGGATGCGTTTGAAGAAAGTTATTTTAGAACTTTTACTTTGATGATGGGAAAAGTGCTAAATGTACTTTGTGCAAAGTTTTATTCAAAACTAGTTGCAACAGATCCAATTTAAGGGATTACCTCTTGAGACGCCACCAAAAAACGGGCACCCAAGACCAAACAACCCACTGCAGAAGCCGAATCACGACTGCCTACTGTTTTACAAAAGCATTTCAATCGGTCAATTAGTAATTAATTTTTTCATATTGTTTTATAAAAGTTGATGAATCAAACGATGCTGTTGTACTTACTTGTTTGTTTTTTGATTATCTACAATAAGTGTTTTTGAAGTTAAATTAATGTGTTAATATTCTTGCCAAGTGCATCCTCCATAACATGAGATAATTTAAATTAGGTAGATGTACATGAAAAAATAAAAATAAAATAATTATATTACAATATAATATTGGAATTGGAAAGTATTCAAAGCGGCAACTTACTGAATTATCGATAGCTTTCCACCGATAATATCGATAGGGGCCAACTATCGACTATCTCCCATCCTTACTACTAGCCGGCCGCTCTTTCGTCACTCTGGTGGACATTAGCCCGACTCTACTGTGGGAGTCCTAAATGTTGCCTATCCATCGTATAGACTAGGAACCTTTGCTTAACGTCCCATCCAAAGGACGGTATGCACAAGGTCTTTTTTCAGCTCCCAGATAAAAAACCTAAAGATCTCGGCCGGGTTTCGAACCCCCGATCTCGAGGTGAGTTCGTAACTGATAGTAGCCTTCATTTTAACCCTTTTGGGAACAAACACATGTGAATTTGCCTACATATTGTTACGACCTGAATCATTTACTGCAGAAATAAAAGACTTTGTCTTCCCACTGAGTTATTTTCATTTAGAACCTGTTTTGAACACAGCTGCGTCATCATCAGTGGCACATCCCATCAGTATAGTGTGGTGTTTAAAGGAACACTTGTGTTGAAACCCGGTTCTGGCCTAAAATAAAACAGTGGTAAGACAACGTTTCTTATTTCTTAGAGAAATCTCGTCCCATAATATCTTATTATCACTTATATTTGACAGTAGATTATTTCATGTATTCATGGTTGATCCAGAAATACTCGGGGCAACTTCTATTTTGCAATATGGAATATGTAATAATCGAACTGCTGATAGATTTATTGAGTTGTGATTCAGATCTGTTTATTTTCATTCAAATAACCTGTTTCATTTTGAACTGTTTTTCCATTAGACTTTTTAGTTCCCCAGCTATACGAAGTATAGGGGAAGTTATGTAATATGATGTATATATACATATTTTTAACAGAATTTCATGTTTCCCGTCCTCCTGGTTCCAAAAATGGAAAAAAAAAAATCTGCCTGAGTGTCTGTGAACACAATAACTCCCAATAGATTGAATGTATCGACAGGACACTTTATATGCGTATCCAGAGGATTATAGTGGAGGCTTAACACAAAAAAACAGTGTGGGCCAGTCTTGCATGCAATACCAACTCTTCATGGCCCAAAACAAAAGCCTTAGATTGGTTGGTAGCTACTCGAGGGACACCTCCATCCTCCAAATCCATGAAGGCCTAAATGTTGAGCTCCTACTGGACTACATAATAAATTTCAGTAAAAACTTTTTACTTAAGTGTGACACAAATCAAAACTTTTGGTAAAGAAAATAGGGAAAACTCAGGGAGGGAAACACAAAAATATCCATTCACGATTTTAAACTGTAATCTCGCTTTTGAATGTTTATTAATTTATTTTCTATTCATTTCAGTTACTTTGTATTTGTTTTTGTTTTTTTTCTGTAAGAGTTTTTTTTTAATTTACTTTTAAGCAGTAGCATTTTTTTTAATTATCTGATTATTTTTGATTTGTATTTAGTGTATAAGGGTAATGGTTAAGGAACCTTATTGTATAATTGTACCTCAATAAATGCGACTGTTATAATAAACTCTTCTTTTCCTTCTTCTTAACACAAAAACCCTAATAACTGCCGTTGTAATGAGTATATCTACAACAATCATAAGTGAAATCAAAACCCCATAAGGATGAGACCTATTAATTTTCGGCCAAATCGACAAAGGGGAGTGGGAGATCAGCCTAACTCAAAAACCCTAAAAAATGTCCACGTTATGAATACATGGACACAAGATTTAGTATGAGGATTTAGGATTCAGAGGCCACTATATAAGTGAAATATTGATTTTAAGCCCTAACGGTCCATTGTCATGAAAACGTAATTAATTCTTGCTGGGGAAGTACGTAGCCCTTGATTCACCGACAACTTCTTTATGTGCTGATGAACAGTAGAATTCGATTTTTCTGTAATTTATTGACTACCTTTACATACTGAATGAGGAGTAGCACAGGTGCCGACTCAATATCAAAATTCTATCCATCATGTGTGTGACTCCCTATCGTCAGAAGCTGCCTGTTGATTAAGATGTCATCCATCTTGCGAGAGGCTGCCTTCCTTTTGCGAATCTATCAAAAAGTGATTGATAGGAAATCGGCGGGAGACATACCCCTATAATTCTTTTCCCGCCTATTCCCTCCCGCCATTCCACAATCCATCATTCCAAAATCTATTTCATAACGGACAACTATTTAAACGTATGAGATTTTTGTTCTGTTGACACCTGGGTTAAACTTCGTTAGTTGGGGTGAGATATCACCGACTATGTACTTCCCCACAACGAATTAATCAATTAATTTTTCGCTCTCTCTATAAAACCAGTCAACCGTATGCGCTCTCAACAAGTGACTTACATAGTTACTTCTGAATCCTTACACTAATTTTGTGTCGATAACTTCATTACATCGGCAGTTATTAGGATTTTTGAATTGACCCCCCTCCCCTGAAATCACTAAAAATTGACAGTTAAAAATTTATGTCCTTATTACATTTTGACTTTAAATATAATCATTTCATGTCCATGCATTAATTTTATCTGCTGTTATTAGAGTTGTTTATGTTAAACCTCCACCTAATCCCTCCCCCTTTTCTATGGTCGATGTAGCTGAAAAACAAAGTCTAACTATTCCAGGATAACGTTTTTTTTTCTAATTTTTTTTTTCTTTATTTGTAACAATGATTATGAAATTCTAATGCAGTTAACAGTTTATAGAGTACTAGCAGTCTGTTATTACTTTCTCCAAGTGTAATACAAGAATTGTAATAATTATTATTATTACAATAGTAATATGTTGATAAACAACACTTAATTGGCCTTACAGTCTCCCAAACATATTTCACCCATGAAGCACTTACAAAACATTTATTCCATGTCTAAATACTTATCATTATATGTCAACATAATATCCAGTACACAATAACTAATATAGTTAGTTAACTAATAGTTAGTAATACTAACTAACCAATTTACAATTTATTTATTCAACAGGTGACTTACATAGTGGCTCCTAAATCCTTAAGCCCGGGCATTAGTCATAATAACTAACTATATTTATGTATACGTTATTTAATTCATACCTCGTTTTCATTTTAATTTTCTTGGCAAATGTCCTCTACCAGTATCCTATAAGTTCTATCATAAGTACTTCTGTTAAATATTATTTCATTAATACTTTTATTAGGCTTGAAAGTCAATAAGAAGGACACTCATATGTAAAAAACATTGATATTGCTGAAATTGACAGGTTATGTTCTCATTGGGTTTTGACTTCAAATATGAAATTTCATGTCGATACATTCATTTAATGGCAGTTTTTTGAGCCCTCGTACCCTTCCCTTCCCTTCTTATGA
The DNA here is from genome assembly GCA_963662175.1 of Aradus depressus. Taxonomy (NCBI): domain Eukaryota; kingdom Metazoa; phylum Arthropoda; class Insecta; order Hemiptera; family Aradidae; genus Aradus; species Aradus depressus. Next base: position 9,459,338 of record OY759222.1, read on the forward strand.
TTCCGCTGAAAAATAAATGTCGTTCTTATGCGTTTATGAATTCATGTATAAAATTTTGTGTCAACGGCAGTTGTTTGAGTTTTCGAGATAAGCCTCTCCCCTAAACCCCCCTCCTCTTCGGTCGATTTGACTGAAAACATAAAATTCCGATTACATAATTCATATAGCTGGGAAAGTAAAAAAAAAAGACTTATACAGTCAAATAGAGTTGCACTTAATAGAGTAAAAAAAGAGCAGTCTGTGTGAAATGAGTGTACTATGTAAGCTGGGACCTGGAATCTGCAGACTTATGGTACCTCTCTTCCTCTTGGACCAGACAGACAGACGGAGGATCCTTGACTGTCTCCTGGCCAGCTTATTAACCCCTGTTTCTATTGTTTACAAAAGATCTGACAAGTTGTTATCCGCCTCAACCCTAACATTAACACAACCGTAAACATTTGACGGTACCCTTACAAGTCGCTCCTCATTGTCTGAACGTTATGATGACCATATTTTTACTGACTGTTGAGTTAACCTGTTGTCTGGACGTATTGTAAAATCTACTCTCGAATTTGAGCGATATCGTCTGAAGGAAAAGGGAGGTTTAGGGGAGGGGGCTCAATTCAAAAACGCTAATAACTGCCGATGTTATGAATTTATCGACATGAAATTTAGTGTGAGGATTTAAGAGTCCTTACGTTTATGAAACGTACCGACCGGTCAGTGTATTCAAAACATTTTTTTGTGAGAAAAAAATATATACTCCGCAATAAAAAACAAAAAAAAAACACAGGAATTGCCCAATACCTGAGATCAAATCGTACGCACTTTAAAGCTACCAACGTAATTACGGCCGTTAGAAAGTGCATTTTAGTAAGAGATAAATTGAGGTGCTCATAACAAAAACAGCCCTAGTCAAAAATAGCAAATTTTCAGGAAAAAGAAAAAACGTTTGTGCTTCATTCAGGTTCAAGTAATTCAAACGATTTTTCGCTAATGCTTAGTTGGGTATGTTAGTAAACTAATGACATAAATTTTGCCAAACTCTACTATGCTTAAGGGGGGTAGCCAACCCTCAGAAATTGCATACCCCCTGACAAGGGTTGTTTTTGTACGAAATAAAAATTGTTTATCCACTGTTTTAATAGAACAATATTAGTACCTTATGTAAAGCTTGTCAAAAAATACTTACAATTAATAAGAAAAAATAGAAAGTATATAGAATAAAAAGGATATTATTACACATTTATTCATAAATCCATCATTTCCATCAAAAAATGCCCTTGTCAGTTGACATGGGTTGTTTTTACAGAACCGGTCAAATTTCTCTGGTCTGTAACTCTAGACAGGGGCCGTTCTTATTTGCACTCTATTAACAGGGTTATTAGTACCATCTTCTACTACAAGAATGCGCTGAAATCTCAAAAACGCAAAAAATTGACAAGGGCTGTTTTTGCTATGAGCACCTCAATTTCAAAGCACTCTTTTCAAGTTTTAGCGAGGAATATCAAATACATTTGCTCAATTCCTAATCCTTTTGGCTCTAACTTGATTTTAAAGTATATATTGAACAACCGTAAGAAATCCGAAAATAGATCTTATCATTCAGTTAGATAATCAAATAAGACTGATTTTCTTACTTCCCCAGAAGAAAGTATAAGGCAAGTTATGAAATCGGTCAGAAAATCGATAATGCGTTACGGTAAATCGGTAATAATCGATAGATTATCCGATCATTTTTTTCCATAAAATGTACTAAATGTTTCATGAAACTTCCCAATTAATCTATGACATTGTTTCTGAAACATTTTGTTTATTTTCTGTTTCAGGATGGAAAAAGACTGTTTATCGGCGCTGTTGGAAGCAGATATTGGCAAGGTAATTAATAAATATTTCTTTATTTTTTAAAATTATTTATCACTCATTTTCCTTTTTCTATCTTTTATTTTCGTACAAACGTTTTCCTCCATTTTGTCTCAGTACACATCGAAAGCCTGCCTTAGCATGAACTTGTATTTTTTTTTCTTAAGTTTTTTTTCTTATATTTAATTTTATTTTAATAGAAAAAAAGTCTTTTTTTTCAACACTTATTAGAACAATATATTACCAATAAAAATACAAATTGTTTTTTAAATGGGCAATGCATGAAATTGCATTGTGAAACTCCGGGCTCCTCAAATTTATTATAATTTTTATGAAATTATTAATTTGTATGGCATTTGTTTTCTCTATTATTTATTACTGTTTATTTTTCGTTTTCAAATTTCCTTTACTTCTATTTTTCTGTCTTTCAAAATGAACCCACCATCTGTACAGACAATTAATAATTTTGTAATTTGAAGCACAATGCTTTTTTCTTTCACTAAGTAGTTGCTTGTTATATATATATTTTTTTTGTCAAAACAAGCATAAATATTTGATGGCAATTTTCAAAAAAAAAGTACCTACCTATGTATAATTTTTTCAACTTATAAAGCATTGTGTGTTAAGTATTTTGTAGTATAAATTTTGTAAAGTTACTGAGGTATGAGTTGCTTGCTTCATATCGTATTCCTATTCTAAGTATAATCACTGTTCAATTATAAAGTGTTCTGTTTTCGTATATTTGAGGTATACACACAAATACGAAAATAACTCCCAACGGTTAAATAAAAATAAATCTCTCAATCGGAAAGTTTCCTTTTAACCGAAAATAACGGATATGAAAGAATATTTAATTTTATATGCAACTCCCAAGTCTTAAATGGACCCGTGCTGCCCTACAAGGCTAAGGGAAAATGTGAAACTAACTCAACGACTCAGTCGCACTAAATAAATCTATCATTATTACTCATTTACATACAGTTTTCAAAATACGTCGTAATAAAATGAATATCAAATAAATCCTTGAGACTTACAAGTCGTGGATGAAGATTGTAGCAATAGAAAAGATCTCTCCCATATATTGTATATATTTTCTGAAATAGACAATATTTTTAAAGCATTAGTTTATTTATTTTTTTTTTTTTTAGCTACGAAAAGATATCTATCAAAAAAACAATTACAAATAAATGAAATATATTTTAAAGCAAAACATTCTGTGTGTTAAAAATAATTTCAAAATTTTATTAATTCTTTTCTATTTCAATTTATGATAAAAACTATAGAAATTTCACTATTTATTGTTTATATATCATTTGGAGAAAAGTATTTTGCGCATTTCTGCTGGGCGTATTAATTTTATTAAATATTTATTCATGTTTCCGTTTAAAAAGAAAATACGAGTATATGTCAGTTAAACTTATAATCTGCTCTTGGGTTTTGTCGTATTACACAGACGAAAACACGTCAAATTTACATACTGGAACACAAATGTCATTATTTTTCTTTATTTATGTGTATACCTTGGTAGTTTGTAATAATATTAAAATTTATTTTGTGGTTCATGACAATTTGTAAATTATAAATTTTCAACTGGGGATCAAATTCAAAATTCGATGTGTGTTGCGAAGTGTGGAAATTTGCATGTTGGCTTCTTTTTTTTTTTTTTTCTATTATATTTCCAGGTGAGCTGTATTCTATCAACGATGACGCCCGACTCCCCTTCATTCCGCCGAGGTTAACCATTTACGAAGAAGGTAAATTGTTTAAATAACAAGAGACCAAAATAATAATAAACAAAAAATTAATTATAACTTAAAATATATATATAAACATTAGTTAAAATTTTAAACATCAGCTTATATTACTTATCCCATTGCAAAATATTCGGCATTAAAAAATAATTTCCTAACACAAAAAAAAATTTGCCTTCTGGTAAAGGTTCTATTTTAGTTTACTAAATTTATTTTATTTTTTTGAAAATTAAACATTACTTATGTAAAAAAAATAAAAACATACTTTTTCATTACAAAATTATTTTATTCTAAGCTCATCCCTTTGAATTAACATTTTCAGCTACCTATACTTGAGATAATATTGCGAATTTCGGTGTTTTTATCATTTTAAGGAACGGTTTTTTTTTTTTTCGTATGTTATTTGACAATTGTGTTTATTCCAACTAGCCCATTATTGCTATAGTTACTCAATTTAAAATATAAATAATTTGTGTAATAGTTAATCAATAAATAATAATAAATTTTTAAGGTGGAGGAATAAAAAAATAGTGAAGTTTGGCGCATAAAAGAAGTTATTGAAACTAAAGTTCTGGCAAGATTTATAAATTGTTGGCAACATGTTTTGTGAAATTTACTGAGTATTGATTATTAGAGGTATTAATTTCTGCTTACAACTTAACAAAAAAATTAAATAAATAAGGGATTTACCCTGGCTTTCCTAACTTTTCACACACTCATAATAGGAAGTAGGTCTTAAAATTGGTTCATATTTCTGATCTCTTGCTTTTGAATTTAGTTCACCTAAGAAATTAGAATCATTATTTTTAATAATTATGTTGGGTTTGGGTACAGGTTAAATGAGAACTTCGAATAGAACAAGAGATATATTTATTTGGACAACACCCTTATTACAAAACCGCGTGGTAACGAACACAAAGTCAGTTGTTCAATAATAAGTCCCATACCGCGTGGGAACTACACAAGTCACTCACTTACTGTGCTTGGTAACAGACGACTCACTTTATACCCACGTGGTAATAAACAACTCACTTCCGCATGGTAACTAACGACTCACCTTATACCCGCGTGGTAATAAGGACGAATCCATTCCGCACACCGCGTGCTGGCTCGACCCAGACTCTCAGTCCACCCCGCGTGGCGACCAACTCAACGAACTCAGTCCACCCCGCGTGGTGCCCAACTGCTTACTGACTCATGTAGTTCAAGAGTCCCGCCGATTCCTATCGATTGTCTCGACGTGTTCCCGAATTCACCCACACTCAACTCGCGACTTAACAATTATATTTTATAGTAATCTTACGGTTAGGTTACCTGGTATAATGAAGTTGGGTTACATTAACTAGTGATTACAGGGTTACTGGTTAGAGGTTAGTCAGCAGGTTAATTAAAGTTAAGTTAGGTTAATTAGCATATCAAGGTCATCAATTAAGGTTGTGCTAGGTAAGCAAACCTATTTCATTTAAATTAATTTAGATTAGCAAACATATTGATTAAAGTTAGTTTACCTGTTTGTTAGGGGTTAGTCAGTATATTAATTAAAGGTAGATTAGTTTCGCCATCGTGTCAATTAAGGTCAGGCTAAGTTGCATACCTATTTAATTTAGTTTAAGTTGATTAGCAGACATACTGATTAAAGTTGGATTACCTGTTTGTTAAGGGTTAGTCAGTATATTAATTAGTTACTTAGGTTATGTTAATAAACCTATTTAATTTAGGTTAAGTTAGAGTAGCAAACATATTAATTAAAGTTAATTTACCTGTTTGTTAAGGGTTAGTCAATATATTAATTACTTACGTTTGGCTAGGTTAACAAACATATTTAATTAAGATTAACTCAGATTAGCAAACGTATTGATTAAAGTTACATTAGTTTACCCACACCATTAATTCATGTTAGGCCTAGGTAGGTAAGTAGTCGATATAATAATTAAAATGAAGTTGGGTTAGCCATTATAACGTAATTAGGTTAGGTAATAATAAAGTTGAATTTGGTTAAGCAATATACTCGTAATAAAGATAGGTTAGGTTAGCCAGGTCCAGTCTAGTTCAAGTTGCACTTGTCGCTAATTCACAGTTAACTGACTTTTGACTTGAACTACCTATTCATTATGCACCCTTGTACCCTGCACCTTGCTTGCATGATACCTTGCACTTGCACTCACTGCATGGCTAACATATGAGGACTGGGCTGACCGATATCACACTACCTACCTTCTTGTTTTGGTGAGCGGCCTATCTTTTTTTTTTCTTTCTTTCTTTCTCTTTGTCTGTCTTTTGTCTTTTTCTTTCTTTCTCTGTCTGTCTACTTTTCTTCTTGTCATTTATTATATTAATGATATAATTATTTTCAAAAATGGCAATTTATAAACATTTTACAAATATTTAAGATACATCTAACAGTTAATTTTAAAACCATATACCTACATTATTTTGAAATATTTCTAAATGATGGCACGTCGTCTACATACATTTATTTAACTTTTATTTAATTCTTCATTATTATTAGATGTTTTGTAGTATAGAAGTATGGAGGAAGTTATGTAATCGGTCAAAAATTCGATGTTGTGTTTTCACCGGAATTTCATATTTTCCGACCCCATTCCGAAAACATTCTCGTCTGTTTGTGTGTTTTTGAGCACGATAACTCCCGATAGAATGAATATCGGTAAATTTTAAATACGTAGACACCCAAAAGGAAACTGCCGTTGTGATGTATGTATCGGCATGAAAAATAATAAGATGATTTAAAAGTCCCTGAATAGGATATCTGTTGATTTTCTTCTCAATCCGTAGTGAGAGGGAGAGCGGAAACAGATTTTAATTTGTGCTGAGAAAGTACACCAAAGACGTTCTTTTGTATCCCAAGAAAAATCGTCAGAAGCGAATGAACGAATATATTGATTTATTCAACCATCAGGGCCAACTTCTGGCCGAGACACTCATCCCCGAACGGAAGGCTAAAGGCGACAAACTCGTAGTAGCAGAGATGAGATTTATTGGAAAATAAAGTCCATTGATAAATAGCTGTAAAATACGTTATTAAAACATTATAATATTCATTACCTCGCATCACAGACCGACAATGTGAACTCAACCGTATGTTTGTAAATAAAATATCACATTTCGTAAACAAACATTGAGAATGCCGTCCTTCGGATGGTTCCGAGCCTCTGCGATGTCGGATACTCGCTACTCTTGGTAACTAAACCAGAGCAGGCAAACTTTAGAACTACCACTGTAGAATTGGGATCATGTTCACTAGAGCGACAAAAGAGCGCTGTGGTAGTAGGCGTTATGAGCTCGTAGTTAAAGCCCGAACATGAGTCCCAAAAACAAACAAAAGTAAACAAAGTTATATATATTACATTTTTATTTAGTGTAATGATTTCGCTCTACCTCCAAAACCAGTCGACCGTTTGGGCTAATCAACAGTTGAATTACATCGGGGCATCTGAACCCTCATATTAAATTTCGTGTCGATACGTTCATTACATGGGCAGTTATTAGCGTTCTCCTTACATTTATTTAAGCTCTCCCCTAATCCCCTCTTTTCCTCTGGTCGATTTGACTGAAAATAAATATGTGTCGCCATTATAGAATTCTGGTTAGACATAAAATTTCGTGACGATACATTCTATTGGGAAATACCGTGTTCACTGACGAACAGGCACATTTTTTTTTTTTTCATTTAGGAATCTGGGGTCTGACAACATGAAATTCCGTAAATTTTGTCGAATTTCTGACCACTGGGGAAGTAACCTGACCACGTTAGTGCTAAATGGTGTTAGGTGTCGGGTTTCGGACCTAAGTGAAACTCCCATCGCGGGTCGTACCTACGTAAGGATTAAGTTTAAAAAAAACCTAAGATGTACCATACCATAAATTGTTATCTAAAGGGATACGTATTTATAAGTATTTGAGAATTGATAGAAGTGCTTATTCTTTTCAAACGCTTTTTTATTGACAGTTACACACTTTTAACGAATTTATTTTCGTTTAACGGTAATCCATTCTGGTTTCTTATGATTATAGAGCGTATAATGTCAAAACAAACAGCACAATTAGTACACTTATGTATTTGAAAAGCTTAAACTACGAGAGCTTAAGATATAGTTTTTTTTTGTGTGTTTATCGGCCTAATGTTTTATTTATGTAATTTTAATATTAATTTGGGGGATTTTTTTTTAACAACTTGGAATTATCTCAAAATTGTTATATAACATCATCAATACCTTAATAGAAACTGTTCAAGAATTTAACAGTTGGTAAAACGGTACCAAAAACAGTTCTATGCTCCGTTTATTAAGTAGTCAAAGTTTTGAAATTGGTGGCATTCAAGCAAAAATTGTTATATAACATCATCAATACCTTAATAGAAACTGTTCAAGAATTTAACAGTTGGTAAAACGGTACCAAAAACAGTTCTATGCTCCGTTTATTAAGTAGTCAAAGTTTTGAAATTGGTGGCATTCAAGCAAAAATTGTTATATAACATCATCAATACCTTAATAGAAACTGTTCAAGAATTTAACAGTTGGTAAAACGGTACCAAAAACAGTTCTATGCTCCGTTTATTAAGTAGTCAAAGTTTTGAAATTGGTGGCATTCAAGCAAAAATTGTTATATAACATCATCAATAACTTAATAGAAACTGTTCAAGAATTTAACAGTTGGTAAAACGGTACCAAAAACAGTTCTATGCTCCGTTTATTAAGTAGTCAAAGTTTTGAAATTGGTGGCATTCAAGCAAAAATTGTTATATAACATCATCAATAACTTAATAGAAACTGTTCAAGAATTTAACAGTTGGTAAAACGGTACCAAAAACAGTTCTATGCTCCGTTTATTAAGTAGTCAAAGTTTTGAAATTGGTGGCATTCAAGCAAAAATTGTTATATAACATCATCAATACCTTAATAGAAACTGTTCAAGAATTTAACAGTTGGTAAAACGGTACCAAAAACAGTTCTATGCTCCGTTTATTAAGTAGTCAAAGTTTTGAAATTGGTGGCATTCAAGCAAAAATTGTTATATAACATCATCAATACCTTAATAGAATCTGTTCAAGAATTTAACAGTTGGTAAAACGGTACCAAAAACAGTTCTATGCTCCGTTTATTAAGTAGTCAAAGTTTTGAAATTGGTGGCATTCAAGCAAAAATTGTTATATAACATCATCAATACCTTAATAGAATCTGTTCAAGAATTTAACAGTTGGTAAAACGGTACCAAAAACAGTTCTATGCTCCGTTTATTAAGTAGTCAAAGTTTTGAAATTGGTGGCATTCAAGCAAAAATTGTTATGTTACGTAATAATTATGAAAAAAATGTTTTGAGTTGTAATTATTTATTTTTAGTCTTTTGGGGAATTTATTCTTCAGATTAAAACTGTGAAGAGCTATCAAGTGATGGGTGAGTCAAATGAGTCTCAGCGAATTATCCTGTTCATCCTAGAGCATTACAGAAGCGTTATAAGTTATGTAATATACAATAAAGAGTGCCGGATCTATAATATTGGGGGCCTCCCCTTCCAACAATTTGGATGAGGTTTGTTGGGCTGGGGAAATAAGTAACTAAATATTAGAAAATACGTATTGGATATTATCCCTTATCATACTTTTCCCTGATTTATTGATTTTTTGTATTTATAACAACAATAAAATAATAATTTATTTATACAATCATAAAGTATGAAGTAATGTTATGATGGTACTCTGAAGGGAAAAAAAATCATTGCAGTTATAAATATATAAATAAATAAATTATAACATTATTTTCGTTATAAATATAAAGAGAATTACGATTAGAGATACAATTCTAGGTATTTAAAAAAAAAAAAGTACAAAAAAAAACATAAATAAATACAATAACTGCCTTTTTTTTTTGTTATCTATGTACGATGCACATTTGCCATTCCTTTATATGGTTATTTACACAACATCCATGGCCAGTTCTATTTATGAAATAAAACTCTCGGACGGTATTCGAACTCGCAACCATGGCAAGACCATGCAACCAAAGTCCTACGCCGCTCTAGCATGGTTACCGCACGGTTACCCTGACCCCATGGGCTGACATGAATGTATAAAATAAATCAGTTCTGTTTGTTTTCAATTAATAATTAATCATTTCTGCTTGAATGCCTACTAATTTGTCAGAATTTATTATAATAATGGGGTGTATAAAAAAAATAAATGACTGTTTTTCAACAATAATTAATATTATTATTTCGTTAATATAAAATAAATGACTGTTTTTCAACAATAATTAATATTATTAATTCGTTAATATAAAATAAATGACTGTTTTTCAACAATAATTAATATTATTATTTCGTTAATATAAAATAAATGACTGTTTTTCAACAATAATTAATATTATTATTTCGTTAATATAAAATAAGATTAATATTCAAAATTGTGATCTACTGTCATTAGCCATCTTTCAGCCAGTTGCTCGTACCCACGCTGGTGTACGCTTTGGGATGGCTTTCAAAAAACTCCTGCGCCGCAATTTCGACTTCAGCAAAGTTATTAAAATTTTTTTCCTTGAAGAAAGTGAACCATGGATCAAAACAAATAATAATCTGCCGGAGCGAGGTCTGGACTATATGGTGGGTGTGGCAGTTCGATCCCATGAAGTTCTTGTAACTTTTCCTTGGTCCGACAGGAAGTGTGTGGCCGAGCGTTATCTTGCTGGAACCGAACTCATTTATGGTTAACCAAAGCTTGGTAACGCTGTGACAAGTTCTCATACATTCTTTCTAACTGTTCTCAGTAGAGTTCAAAGTTGATAGAACATCCATCAGAAACAAATGCATGATGAATAACTCCTTTGTAGTTCCAAAAAACGCAATGCATGGATTTTTTTTTCAAACAGACCCTTTGCAGCAACCGGAAAAACCGCGTGACCCCGATCTAGCCATTGCTCACGGGTATCAGGGTAAGAAATCGTCATATTTCTCAACAGAAATAATTGAACTAAAAATTGAGCCAGGAGAATGTTCATAAACAAGCCTAAATTTAGATAGTGCTCTACAAGAGAGTATTAATTATTGGTAAACAATAAATAGGATTAACGTCTTTACAGCCCTTGGAATTGGTGCATTAGATAAAACGGTCATTTTTTTAATACACCCCTCTATTTACAGACTCCTATTTCTTAAGTTACTACTTGACAGATATGTGGCCAGGATAGAACCTCACCACCGGTTCCAGTAAGATTCGTTGTTGAAACATTGGAGTCGTTGAGAAGCCAAATGATCCAAGTCAATTTCTAAGTTGAGAAATGGGGACTTATTGTGGAAACTTATAAATAATAAAACAAACTTATTTTTGAAATATTGTTTATTTGCATACAAATTATGTACATATTCTCACCGGTTCGGTGTTACACAATCGTCAGTTTGTCACGAAATCGGTAGTATTCAATTTTTTGCAAAATAGACAATATTTCAGAAAGAATGGTTATGAACTTATCCCTAATTAAACAGATTACACGCAGAAATACCCGTATGGGAATAAAGACGCCGAAAATTACTGTAAAAATTACTATAATGTACCGGAGCGATGGGGGAGTCAAATATAGACGAAGAATCAACCTGTACTTTTCACAGTACGTTTAGGAAAAATTATAAACCGTAAATTCAATATTTAATGCAATAATTTCAATCATTCACAAACTTAAATTGCACTGAGACTTGTATACTACACCAAAGTATATACTCTTCGTATGTAGGTTTTTTTTTTTTTTGTTATATTAATTTTATAAGGTAGAATATGATGGATATTCAACTAAATTTGTACCCAATTTTCGGTTTTGTGAATGTATTTTCTAGTGTTTGACATTATTAGTAATCGAGGGAACCGGTTATTGCTGAGAATAATTGTGATAAATTAAAAATATTCGGAATAGTAATTGGTTTACAAGGCGTTCCTTGTTTATGTGGACTCTAAGCAGACTGAACCTAGGTGTCAGTTGGCATCTCGACTCATATGTAACCATGGCAGAGGTTTCAGCAATGAATCGAACTGAACCTGGCCCCGTATAACCTCCAAGTAACTTACCTGGAGCCGACCACAGCGCTCCGTCCCTGAACCTTACATACAGACACTAGCCTCTCTCCTGTTCAGGTCAGATGATCTCTCAGAGTCTCCACGCCCGCCCTGACGTCCTCTCCACCCAGGAGGGCCCCGTCACTGATGATGACTCCTACCTGGGCTACTCGGTGACGGTGGGTGACTTTGGAGGCACGGCTCCAGGACATGGCGATGTGGCAGTGGGTATGCCTCGTGGAGCTGGTCTACACGGACAGGTGAGCTATCCTAAAAATAAGAATACTATATTCATTTCGTTCTTCTGGTGGAGAAGGTGGTTTTCAGGCCGGTGAATCATGTCTCTCGAACCTTTGAAAAGGTGAGGGTGAGATGTAATCAACTACGGCCCTTAACATGCAACCCCTGAATTCCCTATTTATCATTTTCCGTAAATAGCGTTATTTTATCCGTTTTATAAGAAATAATACTGAAAATTTTATTTTTTTAATCAAAAACTTCTAAGAAAGGTAAAACGAGCCTATTAGGCGACTGAGAAGTGAGACGAGAGTGCAATGCTACTACAGAGCGGCAAGAATGGCAACGTTGGACTGTTGTCAAGTCAACTTGACGCTCTCGTTGCTCTCCACTTCTTTCCCCACCCCTTCCAATCAGCCTGCAGGCCCAAGGGACATGATTCACCGGCCTATCTGTAGTACAGACAAGAAACTCAATCATGTGTTCTTCGATTAATGTTTGGAGTGGTTTTGGTGCATCCTTCATTCTTCACTGAACCACTTCAAGGGTGAACTTTAATATAAAATCATAATTTCAAATATGTATTTAATATTATATAATCAGGCAAAAAAAAAAAAGAATTTAACCTACTTTCTGCTTTCCCATTAATTTCTATTAATTATCATCAATATTCTTGATAGAATTCAAAGTAAGTTGAAACTAATCAAGGAAACCATTTATACAAAAGATGAAATATTCATAAGAGGAGGCTCTAACCACTGAACTTGACATTCGATTGCATCTAACCTTCATTTATGTAAAGATTAAAAAGAAGTTAAGTAAAAAAGTGTTCATGTACCCGTTGAAAAACTTATAAGACCTGACCTGGGATGTCGTAATCCCTGTTCTAATGAGCGGATTTGAAATCTGATTTTACTAACAGGTGTGGTTCCAATTTTGATTAATATCATGTGATAATTTAATTTATGCAAAATAAATAATTAAACAAATGAAATTACCACATTTCCTGTAGAAAGCTGGTCTTCTATTAAATTTTGATTTCTATAGTAATTTCCGAAAAGGGCCCTAAAAAAGTATCAAAAGCTGAAGACATGCAATTTTTTAGAAAGTGCAAGTAAATTAAAAAAATTTAAATTAACAAACTTTTCATTCGGATTTCCAAAGAGACGCCATATTACTTTTCTAAATTTTTCAAAAATATTAAATATAATCCAAAGTTTTTTAAATCATCTTACTGGGCCAACAGGGAAAATGAATAGCATAGAATTTACGAGGACAATTAATTGGGTTTATTTACTTAAACTACATAATAAAATTAATAACTAAGTGATTAAAAAAAAATCAAATTATCTACAAAAATAAATGTTACAATCTAATTTTTACATTTATGTTTTAATCTCTTTTCTTTCTAAATACTGGCCATTCTTCAAATTTAAGTTAATTTAGGGCATATAAATCATATAATTAAATTAAAGCACCTTTTTTGTGCATCTATTTCAATTAAAACTCCAAATAATCACAATTAATTCACTACAACTTAGTTCTCCACACCTTAAGCCTAAACTCTCACTCCATCTCAACTCTGACAACACACCATTGACTCAGACCTCGACTCCTCTACACTAATTGAAAAACAGCTGAAGGTTGTGTTTTGTTTTTTATTCATGGGTTGTATGCATTCATATTATTATTCACCAATTTAGTTGCTTCTTTGTATAAAGGGTTAGGGTTAGGGTTTATGACTCATGCCCGGGCTTTAACTACGAGGTCATATCGCCTACTACCAGAGCGCTCTTTCGTCACTCTGGTGGACATGAGCCCGACTCTACTGTGGGAGTCCTAAATTTTGCCTACCCTAAATTTTTATTCATCTAGGGTAGGGGTCTTTAACGAGTACCTGACATCGTACAGGCTCGGGACCATCGCTTAACGTCCCATCCGAAGGACGGCGTGCTTAAGTTTATTTTACCTCCCTGATAAAATAAACTAAGGGCCTCGGTCGGGCTACGAACCCACGACCTTGAGCTCAGAAGTCAAGCACGCATACCACTGAGCTACCGGCGCCCTCTCTCTTTGTATAAATAAATATAATTAATTTGTATAATATTAATAATTTGAATTTATTAATTTGTATTTTTGTATACATCACAATCAATATATGATTGTGAAGCTACGTTTTCCGTTTGTAGTCTTCTTGAAGTGAAACTGAAACGTGCAACGAAAGTGACGCACAACGAGGAAGGGGAAACGGCGTAGACGCAATTGGGGAGGGAGGGGAACACTGCAAACAGCGCAACGGAGTAGCCAAGTATAGCTTCAGCTGCCGAGTAGATTAATTATTCACGTCACGAAAAAATTGAATGAAGTGATTATAAGTCGTCGGAATTACATAGTGCGTCGGTAAAATCGTCAGAATGGTTTGATTTACTTAATAAAACGAAATGAGAATGACCTAAAAAGTAATAATTACTAATCCCTGCCGAGGCCCTTAAGTTTTTTATCTAGCAGGTGAAACAACCTTGAGGGCGGCGCGCCCTCGTTAAGCGATGGTCCCTAGCCTGTGTAATGTCTCAGATACTCGTTAAAGCCCTATCCTAGGTGAATGTACCAAGTTAGGCAAAAGGACTCCCACTGTAGAATTAGCCAATGATACGGGTACCCCACTCTTCTTGTAGGTAGAAAACCATAGGGATGATAGGTCAGTCACCATTCTGGACCTTGAGGCAGGCGGCACCACCAACTGAGGTTTGATTCGTATTGGCTGTTGTTACTGGCATCAGCACCGGAAGACAGTCCCTGGTAGATTCTGATGCTGGGACCAGAGCTAAGCAATAGGTGTCCCAAATTCCTCTTCTATTCCAAGGAACTAACTCCACCATAGAACAATTTCCACCTCAATAGGTTGTACTAACTATTTTGATAAGATTGGATTCTATCCTCGGCGGGGTAGACAGGCTCATGTCCACCAGAGTGACGAAAGAGCGCTCTGACACTAGGCTATATGACCTCATAGTTAACACTCGGTGAGTCATACTAACTAAGTATGTAATATGTATATAGAATAGGTACATAAAATATACTTTTATTTAATGTAGGTATTTTAATAATTCCAAATATTGGCCCTTTTTGGTCTCATTCTATTTAATTTATTTTCTCTTCATTTAGAAATACAATATTTCATCCATCAGGACATTTTCAAGTACAAACTGAAAAATATTACATAGATATGAACGTATAAAAATTAACAATGTTAGTTTAATATCAAATCTAAAACTTGTTTCTCTTACTTACATTATAACATCTTTATTTCTTCTGTTATGCTATGAAACATTGAAACATTATTTTTTATAACTTAGCGTGTCCAAATCTAACATATATTTCCAACATCCTAATTATGTTGTGACGTTGTCTTCCCATTGCTTTATTCCAGAGTAAAACGTGTAGTATCCCTTTAGAGTCCATACTGTACGGATGATGTGCCATTGATGAAGACGCAGTTGCATTGAAAGCCTGTTTTAAACGGAAATAAAACAATGGAAAGATATATTTTATTTGTATGGAAAATAAACGTAGTAAATTTAAATCATATTATTAGCAAACAAAAGAAACTTCGAACGTGCGAATTCTGTAAACTATCACACCTGTTTTTTTCTGTTTTTTTTCCCATTTTCATAATAATTTGTATATATTTTATATTATATTTGTATAATTCTATGTAAGGATACACATCTAAACGGGCCAGGTGTGCCAACTGTGCATCCCAGGCTGGCCCTGGACGCTGTTGTAATTCTTGTTTTTATTTTTCCAATGGCTCAGGAAGTAAGTGTTTACTTCCATTTCACAAGTCTTGTCTCTCCGAAACCACCTAACATAATTTATATTACCTTATTTTATTATTTATTTTTTTTTTTACGCAAATTAATACTATTGTATTGTATTTTCCAGGTAGTTCTATACACGTGGAATCTGACCAATATCAAGAACATCACTGGTGAGCAGCTAGGTGCCTACTTCGGGTATGCCCTGGCCTCTGGAGATATAGATGGTGATGGTCGGGACGATCTTATCATCGGAGCGCCTCTCTACACAGACCTGGCCAACAACGAGGGCAAGTACGAGACAGGACGAGTCTATATCATCTACCAGGGCATTGGGGTAAGTCATCTTCTCTTCTATGTCGCGAGAGGCTATAGATAGTCCTGACCAACCTAAAAGACCCCAACTATAAAAAAAAAACTAGTAATAATCATAGTTGGCCACCACCTAAGTATTTATTTAAGATTACATACAGTCCTTAGATCTTAGTGCCTGAGAAAGGACCCTACAAAATTCCATATTGTGGAAGAATATGAACTAAGTACATTCTATTCCATATTTTCGTTACGGCTTAACTTGGTATTTTTGTACTAAAATCCCGCAAAAATTCTAGGATCAATAAGATAGATGAAGATAAAAAAAGTTAAATAAAAAATTTTAAAAACCCCCGACACAAAAAATAAATCTTAAAATGGAACAAATGTTTTAAATAAAAGTCAGTTTAAAAACATTTTGTGTATATACATTTTTAAGGGGCCAAGCCCCTGGCTTTATAAACATTTGAACTCAAACTCCAAGTCTAGCTGTAATGGATGCCGAGATCCCTAAGAAACATCTTGCAAATACCAACTTTTGAGACAAAAAAAAAAAATGCTTTGAAATCGGTTCAGCCGTCTTGGAGCTATGATGCCACAGACAGACACACACACAGACAAAGGCTTCAAACTTTTCCTTTTGCGTCGGGGGTTAAAAATAATCTCACGCAAATAAAGACAGCCCCCTGCAAAGATCTCTTAAGTTAAAATTTATTATTTGGCTCTTTGTTATCAGATATCCATGTTATAACGGAAATAAATATTATTACTTTTAAATATCATTACAAGAAATGAAAGAATGAATGAATTATCCGGTGGAGATTAGCGAGACCAACTTTTAGGAATAGAGGAATGCATAGTAAGATTCCAATAAGAGTAAAGCTCTATTAATGAATGAACATATCTCAGCTCTGGACTTTCTCAGCTCTTCTCGTCATAATTTAACCACATTAACTACATTTCCATATAAATAAGTCCATGTTTACTTTAGCCATTGGGTTAACGGTGATATTGCTTTATCCGTGATACCACTTCCCCTCATTACCCCGTTTCGTCGAAAGTATAGTGTATTGTGATACAAAAATATAGATATAATCTTCTTTAAATAGATTTGTATTAGTCTACGATCTTTAGTCTATTATGTTTAGTCTTTTTAATTTCTTCTGAAGATAATGAAATGAAAATAAATTTTATTCTGGGTCCCCTAAGAATAAATACATGAAAGTCACTGAACAGAGCAACAAATACAAATAAAATAAAATATCAGTAATGAGATAAAAGTGCTAAAGTGGATAGAAACAAGAACAAAATTAATACCTATAACTAAATAAGAAAATACAATAAAATAAATAATGATGAAATAAGTAAAAAAAAATTAAAATAAAATAATAATACAAAAATAATTAAATTAACAGCTTCATTATAAATAAATCATACGAAAATAAATGTATCTAAATAAATATATAGAAGAAGATAAAATAGATTTTTTTTTTTTTTTTTTTTTTTTTTTTTTTTTTTTTTTTTTTTTTTTTTTTTTTTTTTTGGCCTTATGTACGATGCATATTAGCCATGACTCTTATAATGGTGTTTTACCTAATTATTTACGACATCCATGGCCCCGGGAGGGAGTTTTATCTACGAAATAAAACTCACTCCCGGACGGGATTCGAACCCGCAAACCAAGGTGAGACCTAAAATAGATTTAAAAAATTATAAAATCAAGATTATGAAGGAGGAGGAAATCTAGACCAGGCTTGCAATAAAATTAATTTAAGAAAAACTGATGAAAAAAATGAATAAAATAAAAGGATGAATATGAAAAAAATGAATAAAATAAATACGAAAAAGAAAAAAAAATTGATGTTAAGGAGCGGGAAAGTATGGAAGAAGAGGAATAATCAGAGAGAGAAGATTGTTTATTGAGGAGGCATTGGAATAGGGAGGTTTTGAAGGAGGCCACGGAAGGAGAGTGACGGATGAGGGGAGGAGGGGAGTTGTAGAGAGAGGAGACTTGGCAAGGAACGAGTTGTGGAAGATAGGTTCTTAACAAGAATTCATTAGTTCTTGTTTACTTAACTAATGATCAACGATAATTTCAGCAATTAATTATTATTTTTCAGCAAACTATTTTTGATCAACTTCACATCAAGGACGGCAAAAACAGTAAAGGCAGATTCGGATTATCGCTGACTTCATTAGGAGACGTCAACAGAGATGGCTTCGGAGGTATTATCTCATTACTATTATATAATATAATCAATTTAGTATTGTGCTTGACTTCTGAGCTCAAGAACGTGGGTTCGAAACCCGACCGAGGCCCTTAGTTTATTTTATCTGGGAGGTAAAATAAACTTAAGCATGCCGTCCTTCGGATGGGACGTTAAGCTATGGTTCCGAGCCTGTACGATGTCAGGTACTCGTTAAAGACCCCTGCCCTAGGTGAATAAAAATTTAGGGTAGGCAAAATTTAGGACTCCCACAGTAGTGTCGGGCTCATGTCCACGAGAGTGACGAAAGAGCGCTCTGGTAGTAGGCGATATGACCTCGTAGTTAAAGCCCGAGCATAAGTCATAAAACCTAACCTAACCTATAATCATTTTTTTTTTTTTTTTTTTTTTTACTTGGCAAAAACTGAGACCACATTACTCTTGCGGCTCTAAGTATATTTAACAAGATATCGCTTATATTTATGACCTAATCAAAAATCTCCTCAAATAAAAGTTGTAGAAAACACTAACAGGCACATTTTTTATCTAATACTTTCTGGAAGGTCGATCCGCTTGCTATAGACTAACCTATAATGTCGTTTTGATACACATTTTGTTACATCTTTGCTTCATTTATGCGAAAGAATTAGTTATATAACGTGATTCCTTCCAAGAATGTTCGTTATTAAATGTTGTGATGTAAAAAATTTACACATATTAACATTATTAATATATTATAAAAATCAATTATTATTATTTGTGTAAAAACAGTTGTTAGGAGTGAAGTAACTTAAGTAGTGAATAAATATACAAAGATGGACTTGTTTTAAAACGAAATGTGAACAACCAATGAATGAAGAACAAAAGACAACGATCACCTGTTCTAATAGTGAAAAACAGTCTAAGGAGAGATGTGAAGGTGTACAGTCTAGTGAGAGAAGTGTGTTTAGGCTTGAGGTGTAGTAAACCATGTAGGAGTGAAATAGATACGCAAAGATACTTTAATGTGTTCTCTTATTCTATGCTATTCATTTTTTAACCCAGTAAGATAATTTATACCTCTAGATTAGCTTGAACATTTTTGCAAATTTAGAAATAAAAGATGGCATCTCTTTAGCAAATTTAGAAGAAATCCAAAGGAAAAATTTGTTAATTGAATTTTATTTAAGTACGTGCACTTTCTTCAAAACTGTACGTCTTGAACTTTCAATATTTCTTAAGGGCCCTTTTCGGAAACTACTGTAGAAATCAAAATTTAGTAGAAAACCAGCTTTCTACAGGAAATGTGGTAATTTTGTTTGTTTATTTAATTATTATTAATTTTATTAATTCATTTATTATTTATATAATTATTTGTATTTAACATCATTTTTTTAATTATTACAATTCACTATCGTTTTTATATTATATGTGTCCTCAGATTTTTGATAGAACCAATAAGACCAAGGTTTTAGCGCCCCAAAAAGTGTAAATTAAATTTCCATAGGAAATATTGTAATGTTTACTCAAATTATATCACAAGAAATGAATTATAAAGTATATTGTTATTATTATATCTTCCCCATCGCTCTAACTATCATTGATAGTTTTGTATTAAGAAGGGCAAAAATAAATTAAAAAATAAAATATGTTGTGGCCATAATAGGACTTTCTTATTCCAACCAGGCTATTATGGATCACTCTTTCTCCCCATCCATTTATTCATATTATTATTTCATCGATATTGATGTCTCATCAATATTACTATTATTAAGGTTTCATGTCTCAAATTTTTACGGAAATTGATGATGATTTATCTCAATTCCACCGAAGGATTTGCAACATTTTTTTATTCTTCAACTATTTGCATAAAATTAAATAATGTACACATTTCTTATATCGGAATTCCGCTCCCTAATACTGTTTTTCGCCTTAGATTTCGCTGTGGGAGCTCCCTATGACGGACCAGACGAACGCGGTGCAGTCTACCTCTTTCATGGATCCGCTGCTGGGGTCAGAGACTCACACTCCCAGGTGATCTATTCTGAAGATATTGTTGGATCTCCATCAACTTTTGGCTTTTCGCTCTCCGGAGGACTTGATTTGGACGAAAATGAATACCCTGATTTGGTCATTGGAGCTTATGAATCTAATACTGCCATCTACCTAAGGTATAATGAATGCATTTACATATATATAATATATGACTCACTCTGTACAAGCTATCCTTAAAAACAATTCTTCTTCTTGTATTTCCAGAGCCAAACCAGTAGTAAAAGTAGACGCTTCAATAAGCTTCAGCAGCGATCAGATCGCCTTAGAAGAGAAGAACTGCACTCTGAAAGACCGCGTCACCAAAGTGCCCTGCGTTCAGCTGAGCAGTTGTCTTCTCTATGATGGAATTGGAGTCGACAGACGTCTTGGTAACTTACACTTAAATAAAATATATTTAGTATTTTTACTTTCTTATAGTATAACCTTTTTATTACTTATAGTATAAGAAAATATATTATTATATGGTGCGAAAATCCGAGATCGAATTTTCAACGGATTTTTAATTTTCATGGACTCCTGAACACGTTTTGACCATGTACAGCTATGAACTTGTGTAACAATGTGTGTAACAATTTAAAAAAATTTTAATTGTTACACATAGCAACACTTGGAATATTTTATTATTAGTAATAGTTATTTTATTGAAATGGATGAAAATAAATTAAAAAATTAAATATATATGATATTGCCAATTTTGTACTTTCTTATACCAACCACCTTTGTACAGATAACTCCCCCTCCCCTCCCCTCTCACAGATTATACTTCTTACTGGCATTACTGGGTATATGAAAGTCACTCTGTACAATGAAACAATGAAAGCCACTGATGCCAACACATTACTTTCTTATACTCAGTAATGCCAGTATGAAATTTGAGAAGGGAGTGTTGGCGGGACAGTGATGTGTATAAAAGGGTTTGGTATAAGAAAGGTCTGCCCTAAAAAAACTCAAGATACAGTAGAACCTCTATAAGTCGAACATCAATGGAGACGCCAAAAAATTCGAGTTATAGAGTTTTCGACTTATGGAGGATTTCGACTTAGGCGGATTTTGATTCGACTTGTAGAGGTTAAGATTCATTCTAACTAATTTTGAGTTAGAGAGGTAAAATAAATAAAAATTCAAGTTACAGAGGTAACAAACATATTTATATTTATTATAAATCACAGTATTTCAAAACATCCTTAAAATAAAAAATACTAAGTATATGTAGGTATTAAAAAAAGTCAGTAATTTTTTTTTCTTTAGATAATTGATAATCCTATTTATTGCATACTCCTAAATTGTTTTCTAAGAAACAATGGTGTACATTGTCGGCAAATTCTTAAAGTCGGTAACTTATTTTTCTTCGAGCTATAGAGGTTAGGTTAGGTTTTATGACTCATGCCCGGGCTTTAACTACGAGGTCATATCGCCTACTACCAGAGCGCTCTTTCGTCACTCTGGTGGACATGAGCCCGACTCTACTGTGGGAGTCCTAAATTTTGCCTACCCTGAATTTTTATTCATCTAGGGTAGGGGTCTTTAACGAGTACCTGACATCGTACAGGCTCGGGACCATCGCTTAACGTCCCATCCGAAGGACGGCGTGCTTAAGTTTATTTTACCTCCCAGATAAAATAAACTAAGGGCCTCGGTCGGGCTACGAACCCACAACCTTGAGCTCAGAAGTCAAGCACGCATACCACTGAGCTACCGGCGCCCTCTGAGCTATAGAGGTAATAAGTTTCAAATAATCGAGTTGTAAAGGTTGTTAAATAAAACATTGCTATGTTCGAGATACAGAGGTCCAATTTATTTTTTCTAGTTATAGAGGGAAAATATGTACCAAAATGGCTTGTAGGGACTCAGTGATTATTTCGACTAATAGAGGGTTGAGATTTCGAGTAATGGAGTAACAAAACTTTTTTCGAGTTTTGGAGGTTTTCGACTTATCGAGGTTCGACTTAAAGAGGTTCTACTGTACCTTTTTTTAGCAAATTTAACGTACTTAAAAAAAAAAAAAAAAAAAAATTTGACCTTTTATGACTTTTGAGATACCTTTGTAACCAATTTAAATGCCAAAATTAGATGCCTTTATTTTTTTTTTTAACTATGAAAAATGGATTGATCGTTCAAAATATATAAGATCAATCATTTTTTGAGTGGGAATATAAAAACTCTTAAAATTATAGCTATTTTACTAAAAAATCCCATTTTTGTTTTTGATTTAAACGCAAAAAAATGTAATTTCCAAACTGATATTTTTTTAAACCATTACATCAAAATTCATTTATTACTTTAATATTACTTAAAGTTTGGAAAAAATGTTTACGAACCTATATATATATATATATCGGGCTTACCATATTAACTCCTGACATTTGAATGCATAATATCATGCATGATAAAATATTTTGAAATGAAAAAACTGGTCCACATTGTTGAGATCATTGCGCAATCTGAAAAAGTAATAAAATATATATATTAGTTATTTTATTTTTTTTAAACATATATATTTGTTACAGATTTCGAGATACAGTTTGTTCTTGATGCCAAGAAACCCAAAAATCCCAGAATGTTTTTTGTGTCTGAAGAGAATAGACATGTAATGAATCAAAGTTTACGATTGGATAAGGGTGAAAGATTCTGCAAGGACATGTTCGTTTACTTAAAGGTAAATATATTTAAACTACTTATTAAATACACGAACTTTATACAGTTTATTTTAAAAAAATAGTTTTTGATGTCTAAACATATTGTTCGCACCCACAATTTCGTACTATAGTAATCTCATGAAACTGGAGCGAAAAACCGAACGGATATAAATCAATGCCCTGCAAAGCTAATGCGCAATCGAGCTAAGTCGTAGAGGGAGGATAGGCAACTAACACTAGCACCGACGGCGTCTTTACTTCGTTGTAGTGTACGTTACTTGTGCCACATGAGGTTATAAGCTATTCCAGCTAGGGTTGTCATCAATTTTCAAGTAATAAGTGAGCCGTAAAACAATTGAATTTATAATTTCTAAAATTATACTGGATTTTCTAGATTATTATACGATTATCGTATTGACAAAAAAATAATTATACAAATGAATTATAAATGAATAAATCCTTGATTTGTAGACATATACTCATGTTATTATATATCCAGAACCTAAAATTACACAACACGATGTTATCAAATTACAGATATATGCATATACAGGATGTACATGACATAAGTTAATTTATATAGTTCTTCGGACGTTAAGCGATGGTCCCGAGCCTGTGCGATATCAGGTACTCGTTAAAGACCTTAGGTATTTAAACCTGTGTAGGGAGCCATGGTGGCCGTGCGGGCTAGAGCGTAGGGCTTTGGTCGCATGGTCTCACCATGGTTTGCGGGTTCGAATCCCGTCCGGGAGTGAGTTTAATTTCGTAGATAAAACTTCCTCCCGGGGCCATGGATGTCGTAAATAATTAGGTAAAACACCATTAATAAGAGTCATGGCTAATATGCATCGTACCTAAGGGGAAAAAAAAAAAAAAAAAAAAAAAACCTGTGTAGGACAACATTTAGAAGAACTCCCACAATATGGTGGGCTCACCAAAGAGCGCTCTGGTAGTAAGCGATTTGACCTCACCCCATAAATTTATAACTAATTCAATCTTTTTTTTTTTAATTTTGGGCATTCTTTAAAATTAAGTTATATATTTCTGGGCATATATCCTGTACATATAAACAAACAACAGTACCTTCTTTGCGGATCAATTTCACCGTCAATTCACTTCTATTTAGTTCATTACAACTTAAGCCTAAACACCGCTCTCCATGTTCACTCAGACCGTTTCCATTGACTCAGACCTCGACTCTACTCTACACACACTAAAAACAGCTGATGGTCGTGTTTTGTTTTCTTCATGCATTTGTTTTAAAAGAAATTGTTGCTTATTATTTATAGAAAAATAAATATAATTAATTTTGTTTATTATTAATGATTTAATGCGTGTATAGTTGTTTATACATCACAATTTATACTTATGTTAATTAATAAAGTTAATGGGTAGTATAACTTAATGATAAATAACTTTGGTCATGTACACCCTGTTTATTCACGTGTATCTTATTTTCGTTATCATAAACCGATTGCATCAATTTTGCTAAAAAAAAATAAATAATAAATAAAATATTGTTACATTATAAAATTTGCTACTGAATGTGGTCCCTTCATTCCTTTCCAGAGCATACATACACACACAAATTGTAATTACTCTGCACACACACACACACACACGACATCACCCACAATATTTACACATAACTATAAGAGTAATAATTGGACTTTCACTTTTTTTTAGCCTAACATACGAGACAAATTGACTTCATTGGATGCTGAAATTCGCTACAGTCTATTAGGTAAATTATGACTTACAATAATTATTTTAAAATGTTAAAATGAAGAACAATATCTATGCTTTTTGGTATGATACATTTTTGTGTAGCTATTTATGTATTTTAATACTCATTTATTTACTTCTATCTTCGATTTTGACAATTTGAAGGTAATTACTCTCATTCAAGAAGACTGGCCAGACTGTTAACTCCCATTTTGGATTTGAACAAGGAACTCTCTCGAAGAGACTCGCTCACCATCAGGAAGAACTGTGGCAAAGATAATGTCTGCATACCTGACCTCAGACTAATTGCTGATCCGTAAGTTTCAGCTTTCAATTTCTATATGTGTTGGGAGAATTTATAGTGATGCGAACTTGGCTTTATGTTTGTTTATCTGAGCGTATTACCAATTATACCAAATGTTACCTGTCATTTTAAGGTGTATCCACCAAGCGCGCAAAACGTTTGTGAATGTTTGCAAATATTATAATACTTGTTTGGTGTCGGTACATCAAAAGAAATTCATTATTTGTGCGCGTTCACTGGAGACGGACTTTGTAAGTTTAATGTGTTGAATTGATAAATTCTTAAAATCAAACGTTTATTAATTCACATTTTTTTCTTTAATAAAAGTATATATTATTATTTACTAGGTCACATCGACCACGAAAAAAGTTTGGAATTAATTGAGTTTTACCAACTAAAGCCAGAACTATGGCAAGCATCACATTAGTTCTATTACAATAAAATAAAAAAAACATGACGCGTGGTGTGAAATAGCAAAAGATATTGGAACCAGTACCTATTGATGTGGTTAAGGCCACTGGTTTCTAGTCGGATTGATAACAAATGTTTGCAAATTTACTGCCGTTTGCAAGCATTTAGTTGGTGAAGACAAAATGTAAACATTCGATTGCAAACATTCACAAACATTTGGGGAAAATGTTTTTTTGGTGGATATTAAAAGAACACAATATGCTATTCATCGTGTTTTCGAATTTATAATGGAATTTTGTAATGTATAGACGAGCTAATTCTAATATTCTATATGCGCAAAAAGGCAATTTTCCAGGACACCCCTATTATTTCTCTAGCTACACAAAGGATAGGGGAAGTTATGTAATCGGTCAGAATTCTATGTTTTCACAGAATTTCCGACCCCCTGATTCCAAAAATGAAATTGAAAAAAAAAAAAAAAATCAGTCTGTGAACACGTTAATTCCAGATAGAATGAAGGTTAGTTAGTTATTATGACTCATCTATGACTGTCTCTACTAAGGGAGTCTTTAAAGAGTACCTGACATTGTATAGGCTTGGGAACATTTTAAGTCCCATTCGAAGGACGGCGTGCTCAAGGTTTTTTCACCTCACACATAACAAGGGCCTCGGCCGGGTTTCGAACCCACGATCTTAGGCTCAGTACGCAAGCACGCTACCTCTGAGCAATTGGCGCCCTCAACTATTAGAAAGATATGTTGATATTTTAACTGCTTATAAAAAACTTTATCAGAACAACATTTCGTTGAATATATTCTATAAAATGTGGATAGAATTTCTTTAAATTTAGTATAATTTCTTCCTGTGAAAACCATTATTATATTTTAATTTTTCTATTTTTTGTAGGAGTGTGAAGCGATATCTGCTTGGTTCGGGCGAACGATTGGCTCTGAACGTTCTAGTTCAAAACGAAGGGGAGGACGCTTTTGAGGCCATCTTTGAGACATACGTTCCTCCAGGTCTGAACTATGTGAAGATTGAACGTCTGGACGATGCAGAGAAGGAGATACCGGTCCAGTGTTCAGCTCCATCGTTCATCAACAATAACACACTCCACTGTGACATCGGCAATCCATTGCCTAGGGAAAAACTTGTAAGTTTTTGATCTTCAATTTCCTTCAGTTAAAAAAGAAACATTCACAATTGGAATGGGAGTATGAGAAGTTAAATTTTAAAAAGCGGTGATATTGCTTTATCCGTGATACCCCTTCCCCTTATCACCCCGTTTAATCGAAAGTATAGTGTATTGTGATAACAAAAATATAGATATAATCTTCTTTAAATAGATGTGTATGAATCTACGATCTTTAGTCTATTATTTTTACTCTTTTTAATTTCTTCTCAAGATAATGAAATGAAAATAAATCTTCAAAACCTAGGTCCCCTAAGAATAAATACATGAAAGTCACTGAACAGAGCAACAAATACAAATAAAATAAAATAAAATACAGAGGATAGAAACAAGAACAAAATGAATATAACTAAATGAGAAAATACAATAAAATAAATAATGATGAAATAAGTAAAAAAATAAATAAATAAAATAATAATACAAAAATAATTAAATTAGCAGCTTCATTATGAAGAAATCATACGAAAATAAATGTATCTAAATAAATATATAGAAGAAGATGAAATAAATTTAAAAAATTATAAAAATCAAGATTATGAAGGAGGAGGAAATCTAGACCAGGCTTGCAATAAAATTAATTTAAGAAAAACTGATGAAGAGTAGTATCGAAAGTTTTTTTCGATAATACTCATGAGTGAAAGTATCGATAGTTTTTGGTATCCCTATATAGAACCCTAGCGTTAAGCCGAAACCAGTCCACTTTATGTATATATATTTTTGTGGAATTGAACAATATAGAAGCTAAACAAGTCATTTGTTTTTATTTATTTTATTAACTTTCCATTATTTCGTCACAGATCGCACAAATGTTATCGCTTTACTTAAGATGTCTCTCCCTCTCTCCATATCTATTTTAACTTGAATGTTTTATGTATTGTGTAGGTAGAGTTCCGTGTGATCCTGCAGCCGTACCACCAGGACGGTATGAAACCGAGGTATGAGTTCGAAATGAAGGTCAACTCTACCAACCCAGAGAACGCCACTTCAGTCTCTGACAACTGGAAACATATCACAGTGCCCATATGGGTCGAGACAGACCTCATAGTTCATGGGTAACCACCTTTTGTATACTATAGACTTACTTTAAGTCTAACCTAAAATAAGTGAATAGAGAAAATTATTGAATATAGAATAATATATTCCTATTCTATTGATACATGTATCAATTAATATAATATATTTGGAAAATTATATTAAAATAACAATTTTTCTTACTATGGGCAAAAAACTATCTTAAATATTCTATCATTTTCACCCATACTTTCATTCCCTTATTTTAGGTTAGACTTAAAAATGACTAATGTATTTTACTAAGTTTCTATTTTATCATCTGGTCTATAGTTATCATCTACACTAGTTATTTACAGTTACTGTTGTCACATTGCCTAATTTATGACCTTGTTTGTGCTGCTTTGTGTTTAGTTAGTTCAGCAGATCTCTTGGTTTAGTTCACTTGATAATGCCGTAAGAGGCGAAACTATAGTCGTGTAATTTTGACCAATATAGTGAAAATATTGACAAGTAATGTGTGTGTATTCTTTTATCCTTCATAATAATTAATTTTGTAGTATTTTAATAATACGATTTGTTTATTGTTTACATTACAACTTTCCTCCTCTTTAGAGCGTCCCTTAGAATTAAATGTGCCAACCTAACAAACTTAAATGTTACTATTGTATTTTGTGCTAACGATGACATAAGCCGAAACCGTTTCACTTTTATGGTATTAGACAATCTAAGTGTTAAACAAGTTCCATATTTTCATTAATCAAAAAACGGAAATTTTCATTGTTAAAACAGTTTTTTTTTTTTCCAATAAAACAACTTACAAAATATCTTGCTGATTATTGATATATTTATTTCAGATCCTCTCATCCGGAAGATGTACATTACAACGGCTCTCTGTACAATAAGACAGACAACTTCACCCACGAGAACGAGGTGGGGCCGCAGGTGATCCACGTCTATGGGATCAGGAACAGAGGACCCTCGGACATTGTGGAAGCTGAGGCCTACTTCCTGTGGCCTTCCAGAACACTCGCAGGTAATGATCTATAGTGACGCTAATATGGTGCTTTGTGTTCAGGCCAAAATGGCAGGGTGTGCTGTTAGGTCGAAGGGCTGCTAAAAACTAAAATTTGCCGTATGTGGAATGTAAATGTGGTTAGTAGACTGTAGATTCAAATGAGAGAAGAGACTAAAGACTTACCGGAAATCCAAAAACAGATGGAGACCAAATCTTTATCAATCCCGTTATTGGGGTAGTTCGAGCCTACCTTGAAGCCTATTTCCCCGCAAGCAACTCCGGCCGGAGATAAATCGGTGACTTACGGCTACGGTTACTGTGCATGCGAATTTTGACGAAAATGTGTTCGGACGAGTACGTCCGAAATCCTCGTCAGAACAAGGCTGTAACACTGTGCGCGTTTTCTGATATTCTGATCGTCAGTACGTTTCTGCCGCCCAGCAAAGATAGACGAACTTGATGAATTTTATTTTCTTGTCAACCGCATGTCAACCAGTTATTTTTTAATAGAGACGAATGTTTTTGTCTTTTGTCTCTCATATCCCACAAACACCTGTTCCCGTACACAAGACTTATCAATTTATCGTTATCCATGGTGAAATAACAAAATCACTCAAAATTCAACGCACAAAAACACCCAAAACAGACGCAGATCGCGCGAAAAAATCAAACTTGTTTGAACGCTCAACTGGTTCTGACGACGTCGTGCATGTTCTGTCGTGTTCGTCGCTGACAGTGTAAACACTCTCATTGGAAAACAGGCGTTAGTTAGTTCGGACGAATTCGTCAGAACACATTTTCGTCAAAACTCGCATCCACAGTAACCGTAGGGTTAGACAGCTAAAATATCTGCAGGGCTCCGTCCGAACCCAGAAAATGCTGATGGTGGCAACGAGAGGAGTCCGTCACTCCTGAAGAATTAATAAGTTTGTAAAAAATAAAAAGGTAGCTTGAATAATACAACTTAAGAAATTACATGATACCTTTGACTGTTTTAAATACAGTTAGTTAGGTTTTAGTATTACTTGAACGTAAAGGAGGCAGGAGAACGAATGAGTCCAAAAAAAATGTTAAGATAGGGGGAACAGGATTAACGAACTCACAACAAACCAAAGGCTGGGCTCCATTTATGACGGAACATCAACAAATCGATCCAAAACGTAAATATAAAATTGGTCACAACACTTGGTTACCTAGAACCCTGGGCCCATATTTATATAATTCAATGTCGAATTTGTTACCGGTTAGATAACTTCCCCTGCACTTCGTATAGATGAGGAAGTAAGAAACATACTCGGAAGCTTATTGGCTAATAAAAGAAAATAATCGACAAAAACTAATTTACTTGATTCTACTTCCATGATTCGATGGAGGATTCTCATTGTACTATAGTATCTGCCGAATTTTTAATTGTGAGTGTACACCTTTCGTTCTTGATAACTTCTGTAAGAATGTATCAATTTGAATGTATTATTATTTTTTTGTTAAGAGGGTTGAAGGTATTACCGCGACCAGAATAGGCCTATTGTGTGTCTTATGTATGTTGATCCCTACAGCAGCCCTGTATCTTTATTTACAAAAATTTTAGTATTAAGCCACTGTTATTCATGAGGCAGTGGGAGCCAAAGAATGAAGAATAATCAAAAAGAAAATTAAAAATGAGTGAAAAACTTATCCTTTTATTTTAGGAGGAGAAGGAGCAATATTTTTGTTTTTGAAGAAAGTTCATACATTATTTTTATATAATATCGAACAACGAGGGTATGCTAGCCTCGTGGGTTCGAACCCCGGCCGAGGCCATTAGTTTTTTTTATAATTTAAATACTTCTTTTCGAATCTGACAAATTAAGCATACTTTTTGCTTTGTGAAATTATTGTGTATCTACTATAGGTAAGACTTATTCATAGTTTCAAGCATATAAAGTGCTCCTCTTTCGAATGGGACGTTAAACGATGGTCCCGAGCCTGTGCGATGTCAGGTACCCTACCCTAGGTGAGTAAATCTGGGTAGGCAACATTCTCAACAGGTTCTGCAGTAGAGTCAGGTTCATGACCAAAGAGCGCTCTGGTAGTTGACCTCGTAGTTAAAGCTCTGGCATAGTTATGGCATGGTTAGTCATAATAACTAACTCGAACAATTTATATTTTTGTTAATTTTATTGTATTATTTTCAGGGGACCATCTTCTTTATTTATTGGAACAGCCAGAGACTCTTGGTAATATGAAATGTGAATATGTGGAAGATGTAAATGAAAACAACATTGTGGTAACTACATTATATTTACATATTAATATTTATTTCTTTTTTCTTATATTTTACTTACAACTTTTTTTTTTTGTTTTTATAAATCAGTTGGATAAGAAAAGGAAATCATTCTTGGCCCATTATGCTGAGGGCGGAGTGCAAGCAGGTTTGACTTCTACACGGACTTCTGCTTCATCATCATCTTCATCTTCTCACTCTAGTTCATCTGGTTCAACCACAGTTCAGGAAACATACCATAAATCATCCTCTAGCTCATCGACCAATGTACGAGGTAAGAATAACAAGTCTGGAAAGAGTATGTCTGAAGAAGAAAGGAAAATACTAAAAGAAGCCGAAATTAAACGAGAAGAAGAAGAAGTTATGCGGGAAAGACAAGAAACCTCTGGCAGACCACAAAAGAAATTGAATGATAACAATGATAAAACTGAAAGAACTCATTATAGCTCTAATGGAGGTCGTCTGGAGAGTGAGTCTCACTCGAGGCCTGTCTATGTCGAAGAACGGGGAAGAGTTGAGGTCAGTAGAGCTCCGGTAGTTTCAGAAGAGAGCTACTTCAAGAATAGGAACTGGCAGGGTGGGCAGTCAGGAAGTGGGCGGGTCGAAGGTGTGGGGATCTCCGGGGAAGGAGGAACCAGAACGCATACCTACTATGAAGAGAAAAGTGACGTTTCTAACACCACCTGGAAGTCTGGACAAACTCCGAAGACTGTGTCATCGCATGCTTGGAAAACTGTGGACGATGGAGTGGTAAAAAGTGGAGGTTCTACTAGCGTTCGTAGTGGTGGGGGAACTCTCAACCTATCGGAAATGGGTCTTGCAACTGCTGGCAGCAACAGGCGGTACAGTTTGGGAGGTTCTGGTCGAGGAAGAGTGTACACGGAAGAGAGACACTATGAGAAAAATTCAACGTGGAATTCAAGAGATGGCAAACCTGCTGTTTCAGAATCATCAAGTTGGAGAACAAATGATGATGGGGTCATAAGAACGGGTGGTTCTAGAAGTGGGTTACCATCGCAGGGAGAATCTTTCAGAAGTGGTATGCAAGGAGAATCGTTGAGTGGTAGCGCACAAAGAGGAGAATCATTCAGAGGCACTGTACAACAAGGAGGAGAGACGTTTAGAGGAACTGCACAACAAGGAGGAGAATCGTTCAGAAGTACGGTACAACAAGGAGGAGAATCATTCAGGGGTACTGCACAACAAGGTGGAGAATCGTCCAGAGGTGCTGAACGTCAAGGAGGAGAATCTTTCAGAGGTACGGTACAACAAGGTGGAGAATCATTCAGAGGTACTGAACGACAAGGAGGAGAATCTTTCAGAGGTACGGTACAACAAGGAGGAGAATCATTCAGGGGTACTGCACAACAAGGTGGAGAATCGTCCAGAGGTGCTGAACGTCAAGGAGGAGAGACGTTTAGAGGAACTGCACAACAAGGAGGAGAATCGTTCAGAAGTACGGTACAACAAGGAGGAGAATCATTCAGGGGTACTGCACAACAAGGTGGAGAATCGTCCAGAGGTGCTGAACGTCAAGGAGGAGAATCTTTCAGAGGTACGGTACAACAAGGTGGAGAATCGTTCAGAAGTACGGTACAACAAGGAAGAGAATCATTCGGAGGCACTGTACAAGGCGGAGAATCTTTGAGAGGCAGTTCACTAGGAGGCCAGTCGTTCCGAGGTGTGACACAAGCAGAATCTCATGAAGATAGACATAAAGAAACAAACAGACACTTGTCTGGTTCCGTAGGCCATGAAAAAGATAATATTGCGACTCATGATTCAAGAACTACACAACAAGGAGTTAACACTGAAAGTTCTCGTGGACCCACTGGACTGGAGGGGGATAAGCGTTACGTTGAAGAAAGGCACCATAGCAGTTCTTCGTCGTGGAGCTCTGGACGTCATGGAGGAGTTAGTGTAGGTGAAGACGTCAGAGGAACTGTAAGAGGCTCAGGTGGAACTTTCGTAGAAGATAGGCGAACCGAGCATAGAACGGGAAGTAGGGATGGAGCAACTTATGGGGGCAGAGATACCACGGAATATAGTGGAAACAACCGCGGCCACGAGAGACACCATGCTGGTACCGAGAGCAGAGTTATAGAGAGTGATACAACGTATACTGGAAGTGCTCATCATTCTAGGCCAGATGACAGAACTGGAGCCAGCTGGGGATCAGATAGACGAGATTCTGTTTCATCCAGTGGTGTACAAGAAGGAAGCAGAAGGACCGACGGAAGACATCAGATTCACTGGAGTTCTGGGAAAAGTGAAGTAGGTGGCTCAAGAGAGGTGGATTCTACTCATGTAGGAGAAGATATCAGAGGCGTTCTTGGCGAGGGCCATGGAGCAGGAGCACGAGAAGGCAGCAATCGCACTTTCACAGAGGAGAGGCACAAAGAGTGGAACACAACATGGAGCTCAGCGACGGGGGGTCGGCCGAGGACAACAGAACTAACCAGCTGGAAGATAAACGAAGATGGAACGGTCAGAAACGGCAGTCATGTTAACGTATACGACGGAGTAGCTCACATCGACAAAAACCTCAACAAGCACATTACTCTTACTAATGTAGGTTCTGGAGGGATGGAAGTGGATAAAAACTTGATTCAGTCTGGGGCTGGAGGCAGAGTCTACTCGGAAGAAAAAGAGGTTAACTATAACACAACTTGGAGAGGAGGCAGTCCAGTAACTAAAACACAGTCCAGCTGGAGGATAAACAAGGATGGAGTTATGACAAGTGGCAGCTCTAATGACGAGTTTCAAGGAACTCCTCCACCGTTTGATGGTGATGCTAGTGGGAGACGCGAATCAACCTTCGAAACAAGACAAATAACCAGTAATGCTGATTCTAGAGGAGCAAGAATTGATCATACACAAGCACAGTCAAGTCATTCTGATAGAGAACTTACAGGTGCGGAAAGGCAGCATGTGTCAGTACAGCATGGTTCCAGTCGAGGGAATGAAGGTGCCTCAGGATCAAGTCACTCGAGTTTCTCTGGCTCTTCAAACAGAAGGTATGAAGGATCCGAAGAATCTGCTGGTAGGCATTCCCATGCAGGTGCAACACATCGAGCTACAAATGTCAATGTTGGGGATCTTTTGAAGACTTCTGGCGCAAGCAGTGGTGGGTCGACCAGCAGTCAGTCGGACAGCTTCAATCAGTGGGGGCAGGTTGCAAGGGGGCCCGGAGATGGTGTGGCAAGGACACACACATTGGACTTGGGCATACAGTCTGGAAGCTCCGGAGGAACCAGACATCACGGTCATTCTTCCCATGTTGGGGCCGATCATTCTGTGTCTGAGAAAAAAACTCATACGAGAGGAGGTTCCTTCGATATGGATGAAGAGACGCGTAGATTAGAGGCTGAGGAAGACTCAAGTGCACATTCTCACCGTGACAGTGACCACATGAGTAGACACGGCGGGAGGAACGGATACTCGCGGAGCAGCTCTTGGAGTTATTCATCAACATCAGGACTTGCGAATGGAGACAGTACGCAGCATGGAGGAGCATATGCTCCCAGGGAATACTCTGAACACTCTTCATCCTCCAGACATTCTTCTGAGGACTCTTCACGGGACAAGATGCAACTGACCCCGAGATACAGACGGCAAGTGAGTGAGGATGGGGAGGTGGACCTGGAGAAGTCGCTCCACTGCGGCCCTACCGACTGCACTAAGATCAAGTGCACCCTGGGACCTCTCAAGAAGGACGAAGAGGTCTGGATAGCCTTCAGATCCCGACTCTGGGTACCAACCATCAGAAAGGTAATTATACTCTTTATTTCATTCTGTTTACATACCACTTGCTCTTTCACTTCATTTGATTGCATTTTAATTTATATCACATAAATTGTTATACTCTATTGTGGTAATTAGGAGTATATAAGAGAGTAGAGGGCGCCGGTAGCTCAGTGGTATGCGTGCTTGCCTTCTGAGCTCAAGATCGTGGGTTCGAAACCCGACCGAGGCCCTTAGTTTATTTTATCTGGTAGGTAAAATAAACTTAAGCACGCCGTCCTTCGGATGGGACGTTAAGCGATGGTCCCGAGCCTGTACAATGTCGGGTACTCGCTAAAGACCCCTACCCTAGGTGAATAAAAATTTAGGTATTTTGGACTCCCACAGTAGAGTCGGGCTCTCCACCAGAGTGACGAAAGAGCGCTCTGGTAGTAGGCGATATGACCTCGTAGTTAAAGCCCGGGCATGAGTCATAAAACCTAACCTAACCTATACTTACTTACTTTACTTTCCCTGGCGCTACGGTTCTTGTAGAACCTGGGCCTCCGCAACAATCTTCCGCCATTCTACTCTATCCTCGGCCTCCCGTCTCCATCTTCTCAAACCCATCGTTCTGAGGTCGTCCTCCAGCCAACGTAAGCGGGGTCTACCTTTTCTTCTTTGTCCAACCTAACCTATAAGAGAGTAAAAAAAAGCATTAGCTTACACTGAATAGCGAAAGTTAGTAGCTGTAGTCTCGTCTTTTTCTTAAAATTAAATGAATAAAAAGCAACATAATATACGTATGCGATACTTGAATACTTTTACTGAAGGCATGCAATATATGCTATTATATTATAATTTTACTGAAGGCATGCAATATATCCTATTATATTATAATTTTACTGAAATTGTATCATAATTTTCATTTATACCATCCGATAGTCAATTGAACATATCTAAAGGATACTTTGTGTTGGGTTTTTAGCTGTCAACTAGTGTGGAAGTGGAACTGAGCTCTCTGACAGCCGCCCGAGTCACACTGCTCCCTCACATCGGTCGTCCTGACGTCGTCACCACACACACCCACGAGGTCAAGTCCCTCGTAATACCACCCGGCTCCGGAGTCAAACCGGACATCGTCCCTCTCTGGGTCGTCGTCCTCTCTGCATGCGCTGGCACTCTCATACTTATACTTCTAGTCTACCTTCTCTATAAGGTAGGCTCTCCTGCAATTCAGGAAAAAGTTCAACTAATTATTATTCTCAAAAAGATAACGGAATACGTACATAGAAGACATCTTACTGGTCAATATTTTCACTATTTGGTTATGTGTTACGTGGTAGGGCGCCGGTAGCTCAGAGGTAACTGAGATCAAGGAACCTTCAGATAGGACTCCCATAATAGATTTGAGCTCAAATCCACCAGAGAGACGAAAGAAGCGCTCTGGTAGTAGGCGATATGACCTTGTAGTTAAAGTCCGGGCATGAGTCATTATAAGTAACGGAATCTGACAAATGATTAGCAATAACAATAATAGTAAAAAATAAAATAAATGATTATAAAAATAATAATAGTACATCGATACAGTTTATAGTAATATTTTAAATTATGATAAATATTTAATAATATAATACTAATAATGGAATCAATGAGTAGGGAAACATGAAATTACGATGAAAAGTCAACTTCGAATTTCTGACCAATTACGTAACTTCCCCTATACTTATACATAGTTGGGGAACTAAGAAATTATTTATCTGTTATGATCCATAAATATAGTGGAGGGAATTTGAAGGTAAAACGTTATCATAAACTCACCGTCAAGTTGACTTCTACGGTGAAGTCTGCATTCGTTAAACTATCTTCTTCCGACTGCGAAACTATTTTCGATTTTCTCCGAAATGTGTTTCAAAAACTAAATTTAGCAAATTAAATACATTTCTCTGTATGTCAACCTTCCAATGTACAAAGCATTTTTTGACGTCATCCAATAGTTCATGATTGCTATTCAAAATCTTGTAATTATACAAGAAAAAAAAATAAAATAAGAAAACATGGAAGTTTTAATCGCAAAAGTTGACCTGAAAATGTTAATTCTGTCTTTAAGTGTTATTTTCTAATAATTTCTTTGACCTAGTGAGTTTAACCTCCAAGACACTATGTATTGTACATAAATGATTTTATATACCAATGAAGGCTATTCGTTTTATTTATAAACAGACCTTGGTTTATAATGGCTATTATTTTATTTTAAAACACACTCCTCTCATATTTTTTTGCTGCTTAACTCAACAATGTATGTATCATTTTTTTTTTTTTAATTTCCAGTGCGGCTTTTTCAAACGAAATCGACCCTCCAGCGCCCCAGAAAAACAGCCTCTCAACAGAAACGGACACTATCACGGCGATGAAGCCTTGTAAACATATTCTGCAGCTTCATTCCAGTTTTAATATTTTTTTAGTTCATTTTTTTAAATTTTATTTTATTTATTCACGTCTAAATTTCACAACGGACTTAGTGAATTCTCTAATTGGAGGAATTAGCTGAAAATTGGTGCTTCTATTATTATTTTATTATTTTTTTTTTTTTTAACAATTTTTTATTGTAAATATTGTATTTAAAAGAAAATATTGAATCGTTTGTCTTCGTTTGTACTTATTTATATGTAAAAAAAGTTTCTTTTCAATGGTTGTGTTCGTTTGTTTCTCAATGTTATTCTCTCAATTATTTTCTAGTTAAACTTAATTGATCAAAACTATGTATTAATGTTTTCTTAGTACTAAAAAGACTAATTCTAACATGATCTCCGAAGAGATAGCATTTAAGGTTTAAAGTCAAAATTAAATTTTAATGTTTTTATTAATATTTATAGTAATTTCTTAGTAAGTTTAAACTTTATTTTCTTCATGCCATTTCATGTGCCTTACGTATCTTTTTCTAGTTTGTATATAGTTTTTAAATAATTAGTAATAAATTAAAAAATAAAATAAAAATGTAATGATAAAAATAGAGCTTAGTATTTATTGCTTGTTTATTTAATTTTTATTTAATGAATGTATAATAAATAATTTATTGTTAATAGTAACTATTATATTTTGGTTGATTGTTTTTTTTTTTTAATCCTGTTTTATAAAAAGATGAATATGAATGGCAACTAAAACATTGACTAATAGTTGTAACAAAATGTAATTGTAAATATGTTTATATAAAAATGGGTTTTTATTTTTTAATATATGCCTTTCTTTATTTTTTATAACCCTTTTTATAATTTAAAATATTATTGTCGAATGTATTGAAATTAATGTGAATCTACCACAGGTAAGACTTTATCATAGTTTGAAGAAAGTGTTCTCTTCGAATGGGACGTTACGCAATGGTCCCGAGCCTGTGCGATGTTGGGTACTCGTTAAAGGTACCCTACCCTAGGTTACTAAACCTGGGTAGGCAACATTTAGGACTGCAGTAGAGTCAGGTTCATGTCCACCAGAGTGAAGAAAGAGTGGTTAAAGCCGGGGCATGAGTCACAAGTGTTCTATTTTTGAAAAAGTTTAATTAATCAGGCTAATTATAGTGGGATTAATGCAGCTTCTTTCCAAAACCTACGCCGCACAGTGTGAAATTTATGAGTTTTGATTTTCGAAATTCGAGCCCCCGCTCAATTTTTGATCAATTTGAATGAAACTAGGTGCAAAATATTTGTGAAAGCTGGCTTTTTATCAGGTAACTGCAGGTTTCACAATCAAGGTATTATATGCCAATTGACAGCTGCCAAAACCCCGCGAAAATTTAAAATTTTTTGTCTAAGTGATGAATTTTTTTTGGGTCGTTGATTACGAATTCAATATTTATTTTAGCCAAAAGTTGTCCTAATGTTGTCATTTTGTCCTAAAGTGGTCCAAATTCAATATATTGGCTATTTTTGCCACTGGCATATAATACCTTGATTGTGAAACACGCAGTTATCTGATAAAAAGCCAGCTTTCACAAATATTTTGCACCTTGTTTCATCCAAATTGATCAAAAATTGAGTGGGGGCTCGAATTTTGAAAATCAAAACTCATAAATTTCACACTGTGCGCCGGGGGGCGGAGGTAGCACATAGCAGCGTGCCTACTGTGCTAAACGTCGCGAGTTAGATCCTAGACGGGTCAAAATTTAATTTAAAGTTAAATATTTCAATCTTAGCTTAACTTAATGAACCTTAGCTTTCAAAACGTTCCTTCTGGAGGTATTTTAAGGTATATAAAGTTAAAAATTACCTATTTTTTTGAAATTACAAGCAAATACACCATACAGTGGAGTAGACAGTAAACTCCTTCGATATGTGTCGGTAGAACCAGCATTACATCAAAAAGCAGCATTTTTTAAATTTTGCATTAATCGTGTAAATCCAGTTTTAGAAATAAATAAATTATGTTTGCATCATTATACCTTCTAAATCTATAGGAGTGAATGAAAATAAATGCATTCCCCATCACTTACCTAATTATAAACCATACATTTTGAAATACTCGTGAATGATGCCTCTCTGCAAGTTGATTTAACCGAAAACACCCTCTTCACTTGGAATAGTCTGCCGTAGTGAATAAATGATTAAATGCAGTTATCTCGTGAATGATTCCTCAAATAAGTTGATTTAACCGAGAACATACACAATTTTATGAGATAACAAGAAATCCACATCTTTATAATTCTGAAAGTATTGGAGTCCTGAGCTCTCAACTTCTTCACAGTGCGCAGATGCCTTGGGAGATCATCACAGTACACTTTGGGCATTTTACGACTTGACAATTTATTCCCTGTGACCATAGATAGAAATACCATAAATTAATAAAATAAACTTATTTTTGGAATACATATTGTTTATTCAACGAAAAATGTGTGCATAAACTACCATCGTTAGGTTTAGTTATAAACTAACATAACTTTGCTGATACAGAACTATATTCTTCTATATCTGATAATGAAGGGGTTGGAATTCAACTAGAAATAAAAAATTTAATTAAAATTAAAGTTGTTATTAAATAAATTCTAAAAAGTTAAATGTTGAGAAAAATAAGAATATAAAATAGGTTTTGAAATTATAAATCCCATGAATCAGTGCTTAGATGGAGGTAGGGACAAAACTGAAACTTCGAACAAAAGTGGGGTACATAGTCTAGAGTGCGCCACGTGCAACCGATTTTATATTGGACAGACATTACGTCACTGTCTTTATATTGGGTGAAAAAAAGATTATACTAAAATTTGTATAAATGAAAATAATGTGCAACCAGCAAGAACGTAAAAAACAATGACGTATCGTAAGTGGCCCCATTCATTTACTGTTGTAATGGGCTTTAAATTTACTGTAAGTGGCTTTCTGAGATAAGAACTTATCTGAACGATATCCTCTATTGCCCATTGCAACAGACACAAGGACTGTGTTCTAAACTTGACCAGAACCTGAGTCGTCAAGGATGAGTTGTGATAAAGGAAAGCAACATGAAACAACCAAAAGGCAACTTGAGGTATTTTTTATAAGTCACCTCTTTAATTAATTATTTATTTTTATTATTGGCCTTATATATGATGCATATTAGCCATGTATCTATGACGATGTTATTTGATATTTGCGGGGGGGAGTTCTGGGAGGGAGTTCTATCTATGAAATAAAATTCTTTGAACCTCAATGAGACCAAAGCCCTACGCTCTAGCCCACATGACCTCGCATATTATTGAGTCCTAAGAATCTATAACTAGGCTAATCGTAAAAAAATTTCAATTTATTTATTTTTTCCAACCTCTGTATTTTTATACCTTTAAATTAATAAAAGATGTTTACTCTGCCACTATGGAGAGCTAAAGATCAACTACAGGATGTATTAATCGATACATGGTTTCCAAACTTTAATTTCTCACCTCAAAAAACCCTCATACTGAATATTTTATTCTGGGCGTCCTGTGGTTAATTTGGACAAACCCCTATACACTTGTCTAATATTTTTTGATGTAAAAACCTCCCTGAAAATTTCATTGAAATTGATTAAGGAAGCTAGGAGCAGTGGCAGCTTTTTAAACGCAATTTTTGACCATTTTCGCGCCTACATTTTTTTTTTTTCTTTGCTCAGAAGGCCCATTGGCACGAACACTCGGACACGTAACCACTATTTTTTGATGTAGAAACACGAGAAAAAGTTTCATTGAAATCGGCGACCCACACACTGTAAGGTCCCCTTGTCAGTTATTTATTGACTACCTACTAGCCACAGCACATATTTCATCTTAAAAGAAAATATAGACATAAACATACCTTATTTTTTCGGTGTCTAATTACTTACGTCAATCATAGGATCTAATATATAATTTATATTTTTGCCTTATAATAAAAAAAATTTCTTGTCTAAGAAGTATTCGTCCACTGTGACCTTCGACAGAAATCTTTTATTAATTACATTGAAATTTACTTTATTTTGATGTCATTTTTGTTGAAAGTCTAAGAGGTAACCTAAAAAATAAAATTTCATGAAAATCCCATCAATCTTTAAAGTTTGTACTCATTTTATGTGCCCCCCGCAACCCTCCAACTCCCGTTCAAAAGGGTCAAGCCGATAAAAGTACGAAAACTGCCCCCAACGATTTTCGAATGGGCAATTGACCGAAAGTTTGCACACATAAAAAGAATATAATATATTAAAGAATATAAATAATAAAAATTCATAAAATCATATAAACGGAAATAACCGAAACAAAATGATTTTTTATTTTTTCAACCTTGTTGCACCACACCAAAAAATTTGAAAAAATGAAGGAATATTTTGATGTAAAAAACAC
Source organism: Aradus depressus (assembly GCA_963662175.1). Classification (NCBI taxonomy): domain Eukaryota; kingdom Metazoa; phylum Arthropoda; class Insecta; order Hemiptera; family Aradidae; genus Aradus; species Aradus depressus. Next base: position 9,500,696 of record OY759222.1, read on the forward strand.
GTATTCTAAAAAAATTTGGTGAGTGTCACTCAAAAATAACATTCAAAAAGGCCATTTTGAATTTTTCAAGTCGACAAAAAATCTAATTTAAATCGGAAGATAATAAAAATATATATATTTGAAGCATAAGAACTTGAAAAAAATCGACAGTTGCATACTCGCAATAACCGCCAAGGAAAAAAAAAAAAAAAATCAAAATTGCGTTTTTTATGATTCCTCATCGAATAATGGAACTTGGGAGCTGAAATTTTCAGGAAAATTTTCTTTTTATATGTGCAAACTGTCGGTCAATTGCCATTTCGAAAAACGTTGGGGGCAGTTTTCGCACTCTTATCCGGCTAAACCCTTTGTCCAAAAGGCACATCAACATGGTATTCTACTTCGGTTTAGCATTTTAATTCTGTAATTCAGTAACGAAATGATGTAGATAATCTGTTCAAGAACTACCTCATGAACTTATTAAAGAGATAGATTAATATTCAAATAAAATGTTTTTAGATACTTAATTTATTATTTACATTTTAGGGAGTTGAAGTACTTGAAAGTGTGCTAACAGATAATGCTAAATACATGCAAAATAGGTAAGTCTTAGAAGCAATATATTACTTGGTGGTAGGCAGATGTAGTGGACTAACTTGTTAAATAAGTAATTAGATTTATCAGTCCAACATAATTTTTTTTTATTTATACCACAACTAGTTTCGGCAATTTGCCATCTTCTGGTGGTGAATCTGAACATACATAAACCAAAAATTAAATTAGAATTTACGAGCTTTTACAGTTCATGTCAATTATTAACTTATTCATATAAGTTAAAAATAAAATATAACAATTTAAAAATACGTAAAAATTACCAAAATTACAATAAGTTACTATATTTGAATTAAAAAAGTACAATAAATTAATATTCTGAATTGAAATACCTAGAGAAAAGGTCAAGGGACACGTTCGGGTATCATCTTAGAAGCAATTATGTACTTTATTAACAAGTATTTTTTTAATATGATCTCATGCAATATTTATTTCAGAAAAAAACTACAGAAAGATAGTTTTTACAAACAAGATCCAATTTCTCAGTTGGTATGTATAAATTTTACTGTTTTTTACTCTTGAGTTCACAAGCTGAAAGTTGTTTCTTGAGGTAGGTCAGTGATGGTCGCTTTTATCCTTTCTGATGTGTCTCGTTATAATGAGAAACCGGCCGATATTTTTGGAGCAGACTGAAGATAGCCTTATCCACCCACATCTGGCCTATCCCAAGGATCAACTATCACTTACAGGCTATATACTTGTCACTATTTTGTGCGGATATTGCAGTACCGGTATGCAGAACGTCGGGACCTCCTACTCATGCTTGCAGGCGCCTCGGTTGCCCTTCTCAATGGAGTTGCTGTTCCTCTAACATCTTTAATTTTTGGAGAACTCACCTCAGCTTTTGTCTCACAACAAAAATATGTAATTTTTTCCAAATAAAATTCAAAAATGACTGAAATGTTCAACGGAACAACGTCTTCAGTACACATATACAGTGTTGTGTGTAAAGGATTACTGAATGTGCCACTGAACGTGACGTTATTGCGTTGAAAACAGGTTCTGGTCGTAAATAAAACAGTGGGAAGACAAGATATTTTATTTCTAAGAGAAATCTCGTCCAACATCTTTCTATTACATATGAAATATTTATTCGTAGTTAGTGTAGGTAAGTTGTTTTGTGCAGACACACTATAAATTAATTTCCCATTTTAATGTATAGTATAGTAAGATAGGATACTAGAATTTTCGTTCATGTGTGAGTCTTGCGAACTGAAGTCCGAACTCAGAGAAATAGGAACTCCGCCCTTTGGGAACAACAGTTCGGAGGTCAGTCTCCATGTCTGTACAGTGGAAACTCATGGGGTACAGGACTGAGTGAAATAGTCAAGGTACGTATCCCATCTTACTACACTGTTTCCCGCTTTAAACAAATAGAATTTCCCTCATAATGCAATCCACGTTCCATGGGAAATATATCGGGCCTTAGAGGTCTCTTTGCGATGGTCCCGAGCCTGTGCGATATCAGGAATTCGTTAAAGACCGCTCTCTAGGTAACAAAACCTGAATATACAAAATTTAGAACTTCCACAGTTGAGTCGGGCTCATGTCCAACAGAGTGACGAAAGAGCGCTCTGGTAGCAGGCGATATGACCTTGTAGATAAAGTCTGGGTATGAACCACAATAACTAACTGAAGTTAAGGTTAATTGATGTTCAAAAATATTACTTTTTGATTGTTAAAGCTTATTGTTTCATTATTTGAGTAAAAATATCTGGATCTTTTCGGTTATGTGTCAGGGATTCTGAAAAATTTTCAACCGAAACCACTTACTCTTTGTAAATCCAGTTGATGTATCCGAAGAAATAAAATGTTGACCCTCCCGTCGGTCCTTTTAGTAAACAGTCCAGGTTCTCCTGATATAAGAGAAACATATAGTTCAAATGGAAATTATTTTAGAATCCCTGTCACAAAACCGAATAGATCCAAATATCTTAATTATTGGTTTTACATTATTTATTTTTTATATTTTTATTCTCGGGCCAATATTTATAGAAAATATTTTCAAAACAATGTATGCTTACAATATAGATAGTCGTGGCGTAAGGAGAATCTAAATATATTACAGCACTATTTCTATTTAATACATATTCTTTATTACATCAAAGCATTTTTATTCTGTAAATGCTTATATATTTATATAAATAATACAGATATATAAACATATTTTCAGTTCACCACTTACTAATAGGTAAACTGGTATTTACATTTTAATAATTCTTCATCTTCTTATTTAGGCCAAAGACCCAAGATATCTTATGAATTTTACTCTTAACAGCGAATTTGGCATCCTTCAGCAGACTGCCCTATCCGACATCAACAGGTAAAATAATATATATTATTCAATGAAACATAATTGTAAAAAATTATATTAATGTGACAATCACAAAACTTTAAAGACAAAAGGATTTAAAATAAATATTCCACAAAAATATATTCAGAAAGGCACCGGTATCGCCTTACGTCATCATCAGCACAAAGTTCATCAAGTGTATCAACAGAGATCGCAGAAATGTATTCGGAAAGGGACTGAAGGCAATACATAACTTTGAGAAAATTAGTTACGTCGTTCTGAATACTATTTGTAACGTAGATGTTGAATAGCGACTGTAGAATCCTAATTATATCGATATCGAGGATTACTCAAGATATAAGATGTAGCAATAATCCACCGGCTTTGTTTTGATGTACTTGGTAGTAGCTTGGTACGAACCCAGGATATTGACCAATATCTCTGTGTCTCTGTCGCCCCCACCTTTCCATATATTTTATACTAGCAGTAATACCCGGCGTTGCCCGGGGAACTTTGATTTTTCTCCCAATATCTTCTATAACGCTATTCAGTTCCTCGACAGTACATTCATGATGTTATAATTTTCAATTATTCATACGGAATAAGGCTTATAGTCCTTCAGCTGTTGTAACGCTAGTAAGTTTTTAGGACCCCTGGGCACCACAGCTAGTATGCGCCTTTCAACGGCGGAAGCCACACCTAGTGAATACTTAGCATCGCTGGACGTCCTAGTCAGTGCGTACTTAAGAACGTTTGTGACCACAGCTAGTATGTGGCTTGCAACGCTGAGCACCACAGCTAGTACGTAGTTGGGAATGCTGGGCATCATAGCTAGTATGTGCCTTGCGACGGCGGACCCAACAGCTAATACGTAGTTAGGAACGCTGGTCACCACAGCTAGTATGTGCCTCGCAACAGCGGACCCCACAGCTAGTACGAAGTTAGGAACGCTGGGCATCACAGCTATTAAGTGCCTTGCAACAGCGGACCCCACAGCTAGTATGTAGTTAAATACGCTGGGCATTACAGTTAGTAAGTGCTTTGCAACAGCGAACTTCACAGCTAGTACATAGTTAGGAACGCTGGTCACCACAGCTAGTATGTGCCTCGCAACAGCGGACCCCACAGCCAGTACGAAGTTAGGAACGCTGGGCATCACAGCTATTAAGTGCCTTGCAACAGCGGACCCCAAAGCTAGTACGTAGTTAAATACGCTGGGCATTACAGTTAGTAAGTGCCTTGCAACAGCGAACTTCACAGCTAGTACATAGTTAGGAACGCTGGGCACTACAGCTAGTAAATGCCTTGCAACAACGGACCCCACAGCTAGTACGATATTAGGAACCCTGGGCATCACAGCTAGTATGCTTTTGCAACGACGGACCCCACAGCTAGTACGTTTTTAGGAACGCTGGGCCCTACAGGTAGTAGGTGCCTTGCAACTGCGGACCCCATAGATAGTATGTAGTTAGAACCACAGGGCATCACAGCTAGCATGAGTTTTGCAACGGCGGACCCCACAGCTAGTACCTACGTAGTTGAATACGCTGGGCCACACTGCTAGCGCCTTGCAACAGCAGACCCCACAGCTAGTACGATATTAGGAACGCTGGACATCACAGCTAGTAAATGTCTTGTAGGTGCCTTGCAACAGCGAACCCCACAGCCAGTACATAGTTAGGAACGCTGGGGCTGAGCACTACAGCTAGTAAATGTCTTGCAACAGTGAACCCCACAGCGAATACATAGTTACTACTACTACATGTGAAATTCATGACAATGCGATTCATGACAATACGATCAACCGTTAATGAGCTAGCTCTATATTTATACTTAGTCCCCCCCCCCCCTCAACCCCGCCACCCGTTCAAAACTTCGGGACGCCACACACCTTATTTTTCTATTTGGCCTTCAGGAATAATATATGCGAAATTTCGTGACAATACGACCAACCGTTAATGAGCTAACTCTATATGTATATTTAGCCCCCCCCCCCCCACAACCCTCCTTCCTGTTCAAAATTTTGGGCCGTCACACACCTAATATTTCTATTTGACCTTTAGGAATACTACATGTGAAATTTCATGACAATGCGACCAACCGTTAATGAGCTAGCTCTATATTTATACTTAGGCCCCCCCACAACCCCCCCTCCCGTTCAAAACTTTGGGACGCCACACCGCCTATTTTTTTATTTGGTCTTCAGGAATACTCCATGTGAAATTTCGTGACAATCCGACCAACCGTTAAAGAGTTAGCTCTATATTTATACTTAGGCCCCCCCACAACCCCCCCTCCCGTTCAAAACTTTGGGTCGCCACACACCTTTTTTTCCTATTTGGCTTTTAAAAATACTACATGTGAAATTTCATGACGATTCGCCCATTAGTTAATGAGTTAGCTCTATATTTATACTTAGGCCCCCCCACGACCCCCCCTCCCGCTGCTGGGTGGTGGCATCGTCCCACGAAGCGGCGACGCGTTATCCTTGTGCAAGCCCAGAGAGCAGCCCTTTTAAGGGTTACAAAGGCCTATCGTACTGTCTCTACGGCTGCGCTACAGGTGCTGGCAGGAGCTCCGCCTATAGACTTAGTCTTGGACGGGGCTGTCGCCTCGTACTATTGTAGACGCAACTTGCCCTTAGGAGCAGATATAGATGAGCCTTTACGTCTAGCCCTGGAGGAAGAGATGCGCGGACAGTCCAGACCGGAGCGTTGCAGGGACATAGTCCAGGAATGGATAGTGGAGAAATGGCAACAGCGGTGGTCACGATCATCGGATGGCCGAACGACCTACGCATATTTACCGGAAATCCGGGTACGTCTGGACTCTACTTGGATACTGCCTGACCACTGGATGTCCCAGATACTATCAGGTCACGGAGATTTCAACTCCAAGCTGTTCTTCTTTAAGAGGAAGAACAACCCGAACTGCTCGTGCGGCGGGGTCGAGACTGCGGAGCACGTGGTCCTCGAATGTCCGCTGTACGACGGGCCTAGGGTGGAGTTGATACGCGGGACAGGATCGTATCTGGGACTCGACCTGCGGCAGCTGTTGACGGAAACCGGCTACCCAATGTTCAGCCGATTTGTCGCCTCCTGGCGGAGAAAGAAGCAAGCATTTTGACCCTGCGCCGGGGAGGCCTGCAGTCGTCCCCGGCACCGTAATGAACCACAATTAGCGATCGCCCTACATTTATCCCGAGCTCTCTCGGGCCGCCAAGAAAATTAAGGTGGGCTGGGAGTGACCGCTGATGGTCGCAGATGGTCGGCAGCGGTCGCTCCTAGCCTACCACAGCATCATATGTTCTGCATTTTTAATTATGTACTTATTTAGTATTTTAATTTTGTAAATAAATTTGTTAGGCCTCCCTTTTTCCCCGACGATTCGGCGATGGTGTCGTGGCCTCCACCGGAGGTCGGCAACCCAAAAAAAAAAAAAAAAATTGACAGTGACAATCCGACCAACCGTTAAAGAGTTAGCTCTATATTTATACTTAGGCCTACCCCCACAACCCCCCCTCCCTTTCAAAACTTTGGGCGCCACACACCTTTTTTTCCTATTTGGCTTTTAAAAATACTACATGTGAAATTTCATGACAATTCGCCCATTAGTTAATGAGTTAGCTCTATATTTATACTTAGGCCCCCCCACAACCCCCCCTCCCGTTTAAAACTTTGGGACGCCACACACCTTTTTTTCTTATTTGGCTTTTAAAAATACTACATGTGAAATTTCATAACAATTCGACCATTAGTTAATGAGTTAGCACTATTTATATACTTAGGCCCCTCTTACAACCCCCCCTCCCGATCATAATTTTGGGACGCCACATAGCCTATTATTCAATCGGGCTCATAGGGATGCTACATGGGAAGTTTCATAAAAATCCGTCCAACCGTTTGGGCGTGATGCTGGAACAAACATACATACATACATACATACATACATACATACATACATACAAACAAACAAACAAACAAACAAACCCCGTTTCAGCTTTATTAATATAGATTATAACCAGGGTCTACAAATGTGTGGTGGGGGAGGAGGGAGGGGAAGAAACTTACGTAGAGAATAATAAAATATAAACATTAGAATTGTAACACTGCTTTTATATTTTTCAAACAATTTTTTCAGGTCTCTTCCATTTGATTTTATATCAGAAAATCAATTTTTGTACATCACAAACAAGTATGGAATGTATTACATGTACATAGGTATAATGGTGTTCATTCTCTCCTTCGTTCAGGTATGTTTTATTAAATTAGTAGTATGTATGGTATTAAATGAAATGAAAAATCATCTTTATTCTGGGACATACGTCCCCTAAGAATAATAACATAAAAAATAAACAAGAGTATACAAGTATCAGCCAGTTGAAAATAATAAATATAAAATAAAATAAAAGGGGTCTCTAGAAGTGAATACTAAATGTTAAAAACAGGCAATCAGTAAAACAATATAATGAACTAGTGAAAAATAATAAAGAGAAATAAAAATAGAAAAATAAGTATGAATAATAAAGTGAAACATGATAACAATAATGACTTGTATATGAATGAATTGTAAAAAGTGGACTGATGAAACAGAAGAGTAACAATCTGTTCAGTGGAGAGAGAGACTTATAGGAAGACGAGAGGAGCCAGCCTTAGGAATCAGAGGTTTGATGACTTTGTCCTCGAGTTGGGTCAAATCCCAATAGAAAGGGTTGGTGTTTTACAACCTGTTCCAAAAACATCGGCCACTATCTCTTGATAACAAAGACCTGTCATTTGTAATTTAAAGGTTTTAAAGTTAATACACACTTCTGTGTCCTATCTCGTAGAAGAACCACCGTCTCTCAAAATCTTACACTTATGAGATAATGTTAATTCAATCAAATATTTTATTTTTAGAGGGCACCGGTAGCTCAGTGGTATGCGTGCTTGCCTACTGAGCTGAAGATCGTGAGTTCCAAATCTGACCGAGGCCCTTAGTTCATTTTATCTGGGAGGTAAAATAAACTTAAGCACGTCGTCCTTCGGATGGGACGTTAAGCGATGGTCCCGAGCCTGGACGGTGTCAGGTACTCATTAAAGATCCCTGCCCTAGGTGAATAAAAATTTAGAACTCCCACAGTAGAGTCGGGCTCATGTCCACCAGAGTGACGAAAGAGCGCTCTGGTAGTAGGCGATATGACCTTGTAGTTAAAGCCCGGTCATGAGTCATAATAACTAACTATTTTATTTTTATGGAGTTAATAATTTTACAGACTATCTGTTGGGAGCTAGCGTCAATAAACCAAGTGTACACTCTGAGGAAAGTTTATTTCGCCCAAACTCTGAGACAAACTATCAGCTGGCATGAAGGAAGGGAAAACGAAGATCTATCTAATAGAATAACTGAGTAAGTTTGATTCGATGTACGAGATGTAGTCGCAGTGGTGAATGGAGGGGGGAGTATGGGGTACCATATATACCCCTCCACTCCATTCCAGTACAAAAGTGTCATTAGTCTCTCTGGCAGTGAGTTGGTAAAAACGGTTAATTACGACACGGAAATGGCAACGAAAGTTTCACTCTCCCCACCTCGACTTCGCCAACCGGCATTAGGAAGGGAGTAAGGTTTGGGAGGGAGCAACCGGAGGGGAGGGGATGAATCTTGGTGGGCTTTGTATCGATGTATGACTCCTCAATCATTGAATATGACCTTTGATTTTGGCTGGAGATTTCAATTAAATTTTTGCAGAAGAGAGGGCTAAACCATTGATTAAGTTTCTTTTTGACACATTTAAACTAAGAATGGTTAATGATCGAAAGTTAACCTCAACAAGAGATTACCACATAAACGTGGCACAACTATAGACACTGTTGCAAGATTCGTAGAAAAGATTGAGATACATTTATACGAGTTTTGCTAAGCGTCTTCCTAAAAACTGTAGTACAACCACTTACGCGTCTTGTTAAACGTCTGCTTTAGCGTGCATGATCATAGTGTTAAAAATGAAAAGTGAAGAAGTAAAATGAGAAAGTGTCGCAATGCCAATGATGTTAGTTTTTCACTTGCGGTATCCTCTGAAAAAGTAACAAAAAACTTTCTAAAGGCAAATTATCGTGAATTTCCCTTGATTTTGGCTGGAGATTTCAATTGTAATTTGGCACAAAAGAGAGCTAAGCCATTGATTAAGAGTAAGCATAAACCATTCAGTTCATTTATTGATTACTTTTCCCTAATAAATTTACATGGACAATTTTATAATTTCAATTTAAAATTACTTTCAGACAAAAATTATTTTCAACCAAAAACACCACAGAGAAGCTCCACTCCTGCCGCGCATCTTGCGACACACATTTTTTTTTTCATTAAATACAGTTGATATTGTTTGGACAAATAACTCTCCACTAATTCTTGAGATGTTTTGCTGATTTTGACTCTGTCTAGTGACCTGGAGCGGATCAGGTCTGGTATAGGTAGCAAAGTTCCCGTCCTCTGCCAGGCCGTCTCTCTTCTCTTCTCTGGCATGGCTGTCGGATGTATCACCAACTGGAAACTGTCACTCGTCCTACTAGCTGGAGGCCCTCTTCTCATCCTAACCTCAACCAAATCCGCCAAGGTAATCATTCAATTATCTATTGATAAAATATATATGAGAAGCTAAGATGTATGTGTTATGACAGTATAACAATACGCGATATATATCCGTTGGATCAAAACGGCAATAGTCCCTTCCGCCTTATAAACATTTGAGTCAAATTCCAAGTCTCTAGCTGTAATAGAGGCCGAGATCCCTACACAGACTCTGATAAAACCTGAAGATCTTGGAAACGACATACCCGATTTTCACCAAACATGGCTAAGAACCATCTCGCAAATACCAGCTTTTGAAACAAAAAACCGCTTTGAAATCGGTTCAGCCGTCTTGGAGCTACGATGCCACACACAGACAAAGGCTTCAAACTTATAACACCCCTCCTTTTGTGTCGGGGGTTAAAAATGATTTGTTAATTGACAGATTTTAATAATTACTTACGTGTTTTCACATAGTTTTGGTTTTATTTAGGGATTATGGTAAGTAAAAGTCGGTCTTTTAAAGATTATTAGGGCCAATCGAACCGTCACTACGGCCTGTTGCCTCGTACTTCTGCAGAAGCAACGTACCTTTAAGAACAGATATTACGCTCAGCCCTGGAAGAAGAGATACGCGGACAGTCCAGACCAAAGCGTTGCAAGTATATAGTTGGAAAATGAGAGCAACGTTGCTCACGAAGCTCGCATGATGGAAGCAGTACGCATACTCCCCGCTCGACTCTACATGGGTTCAGCCTGATCATTGGATGTCCCAAATATTATCAGGCCATGGTGACTAACTCTAAGCTCTTCTCCTTTAAGAAGAAAAACAACCAGAACTGTAGATGTGGCGGCATCGAGACTGTACAACAAGTCCTTGACCAAGACAGGTTGGAGTTGATCGTACCGGGGCCAGAAGCCGATGGCCGGTCCCTGTCGCTCAGTAACCCTTTGATCCCGACCTCCTCCGTCCACTTATGATATTGCATGGTTCGTTCTTCATTAAATCTAAATGAATAAAACTTTTATATCTATATGTTATAATTTTACAATTTATTCAGTTATTTATTCTTCTTCTTCTTTGTTTGGTAGATCGGTGCTGCGGTAGCAGAGAGAGAGCAGATCAGATATGGTATTGCTGGTGGGATCGCTTCCGAAGTACTGACATCCCTCAGCACTGTCACTGCTTTTGGCTGTCAACAAAGGGAAATTGATCGGTAAGTCTTCATTTCCATAATAAAAAGTCAATCACCATCCGAGTTTTTCCCCAGCAAGCTACCAAGCCCTGTTTCATTTGTAAAAAAAATCTCAGCCTCCGCTGCCTCCATTAAGTTGGAGGGATGGGGATGACATAGAACCGGGGTGTTTCGAGGGGTCTCCAGTTGAAGGGCTTTTATATTCATTTTATTTTATCTTTATTATTATTGTTTTATCTTTATGTTTATTATTATTCAAATTTAATATTTTCTCTTTGTTTTTTATATATTATATTATTTGCATGTAGACCATTATTATTTTATTATATATTTATTTATTAAAACGACTGATTGTACAAATATAGGTTCATATGTCGTCTCCAAAAAGAGCTTTCTTCCACATTTTTTTGTCCTCCCATTGTCCGTCCCTCAGGCCTCGCGCTGCCATTCCTGCATTAACGTCTTCGATCCATTTTTTTTTCCGGTCTGCCTTTTTTTCTTCTTTCTTGTGGGGTGAAATCAAGTAAACGTCTTGGCCATCTGTCTGTTCCCATTCTCATTACCTGACCGAACCAACCAAGCTGTTTTGTTTCTGTGGAATAGATGATCGTTAGATCTTGCTTAACCTTTCTCCTTATGTCTTTGTTTGGGATATGTTCCAGTCTGGATATCCGGCTACTTCGTCTCCAAAAATCCATTTCCAAGGCCAGCAGTGCTTTCTCTTCTTTCCTTTTTTTTTTTTTCTTTTTTTTTACATATATCTATAGATTCAGAAGCTACTATGTAAATCAAATGTTGAGTTATAGCCCAAACGGTCGACAGGCTTTGGAGGGAGAGTGAATACTTAATTCGTGCTGGGGAAGTACATATCCTTTTTACTTTCCGTTCTTACGATGATTCTTATGATGTCAGTTCGCTGACCTAATTTGGATGTTTTCATTTCCCTTATATTGACCTCTGTTTCAGGTTCGCCCAGGCAGTGTCTGAAGGAAAGCAACTCGCTATGAACAAGTATAAAACACTCTCTGTAGGAACAGCCTTGTCTATGGGTCTTATATATCTACTCTACGGAGTAGGCCTCTGGTATGGATCCACACTCTATTTGAATAAAGAACTACGACCTGGTCAGTTGTTTACTGTAAGCAAGATTATTTGAATTTTAGATAATCATAGTTTAAAAACAGAATACCGATACACTTTTTTATAAAGAATATAGATAAACCACCTTATTTTTTACAAATAATAATTATTTGTACATTCTCAAACGGACAAGTTAAAACATTGACAAAGACATAACTACAATTGGACTGCGTTGAATGATAGGTTAATATTTTTTATTAATAATTATTAGTCATTAGGATAAGTTTATTTCAATTGTATATATGTATTTTATATTTATGTCTCGATTCTGAGGAAGGAAGGGTTAGGAAGTTATTAGTTATAATATCTCTAGATAAGTAAGTGAATATGGAAATGTGGTTAAATAATTTTCTGTGAATCTTATATTTTTAAATAATTTAAAACATATTTTATTAGAATAGTTCAAATAAAAACATTATATTGTAGGGGTAGAAACCCAATATTTTTAGGATAGCTGATAGCAGAGTACTGTTTCCAGGTAGGATGGGATGTTCAGAGAAGGAATAGGAAACACCTTGTTAAGAAACGACGGATGAGCTGTTTCAAGGAAGCTCCAGATAGGATAAACAGGAGAGTCAACTTCCGTAGAAAGTTGAAAGGGTTTACAATTAATATAATTGAAGTTAGTTTGAGATTTTTCATTTTAAAATCTGATTAATTAAATCTACAACATAAATTAAAATTTGTAATTTTTAACTGTATTCTAATGATTTATTTTATTTATTGGTTTGTGTGTTCGCCAAGATTATTGCTGCTGACGTCATCGAGTTTTTCCCTTTTGACGCCAAGACCCTGGCCTCCCCACTTTTATGGGCCCTCTACACCAGTGTTCACAACTTGAAGCGAGCAACTATCGTACCAGTAGCGTAGAATTATCGTACATGAAGCAAAATTATCGTACTTTTCAAAATAATGACTATAATTAATAAATAAATCTTATTAAACGTAATATCAATATTTTTGCGTATGCTTTCTACTTAATTACGTGTAAACTATTGCTCCGAAATTAAAATAACCTTTTTTAACTATATTTTTTTACATATGGGACAGGCCTCAACTACTCCCCCCTTAACTTGGAGATCAATAATGGCGCCAACATTTTAAATTCGATTGGAAAAACTGCACTGTTTTTAAGATCCAGCGGACTAATATTTCGAATTTATAACAAAAAAATAAATATGAAGGGATAATTTTATTTTAACCTAATAACATTTTACATATAATCTTCAAGTTATAAAATAACAAAGTCTTAGAATCTTAAACCTATCATTGGTATTCACTTCAGATCATTTCTATTCTTACTTAAAATTCCTCATTTGGCATTAAAATACAATTGAACTCATCCACATCCGTGTCACCATACAAATCGCAAATTTTTTTATCCGTAGATTCTGATGTAGTTTTTCTTTTATACATTAAGGATTTATTCATACGACCATATTCACAAAAAAAAAATCTTCGCGCTATTGTCTATGAGGGCAGGAATAAAATTAATTTTCAATGCATCATAATGAAAATTATCATACAATCTGCGTACGATAATAATGTGATATCGTACATAGTACGTAGGCATGAAATTATCGCATATGTATCGTAAGGTTCCGAACATTGCTCTACACTATGGGCCAGGCAGTGGCCCAATCCTGCTGGGCCACTGTGTAGAGAGGGGTTGGCTTGTGTTGGTCATGTTGGGCCAGGGTGTTGGCTTGGGTTGGTGAATGTTGGCTTTGGGAGAGGTTTTTCAACACACATCAAAGGAGGCCAACATGCGTGAACCAAGTGCGCAGTAGATAAGAGACGCATCACACACTTGTCCAACATTGGCTGTTTGTTGCTTGCCAGTAGTGCCTTGTTTATTCCTTTCATCCTGTATTTTATATTATTTTATTTTATTATTTTACTAAACTACATTACTATTATTAAACTACAAATACAGAATGTCTACATGGACAAATGAGGAATTTTTTTAATTTTTGTTCTGTTCCGATGAATGGTTAGCGTCTACCATCTTCTTTGTTTCCATTTCTTTTCAACCATGTTTTGGTCAATAACATTTAAATAACAATTATATGCCCTAGCTAAACACAAAGATGCAGCAGCGATTTTCTCGATATCCATCACGGAAATAGGGTTCAAGCAACTGAGTGCTGGTCCAAGGTTTGGCCATGATACTACCAGCCATTGGCCCAGTACGTGGAGCCAAGGTCCCGGCCAGCGCCGCCATTACGCCAATATTGGTGACCAATGCATTGGCCTACCTTGACCCATAGTGTAGAGGGGCTATTACACTGCCATCTGCATTGTCATTTTTACTTAAATATTAAAAAATTTAATGTCCACATATTTTGGATACCTATTACAAAAGATAAACCACCTTATTTTTTACAAATAATAATTATTTGTTCATTCTCAAAAGTCAGTGTCAAAATATTGAAATTCTTATTTACACGACAAAAACCTCTACTTACTTTAACAATTTATTGATATCATTTTATTTGAAGAGTATAAATACTGTTTATATATTCTATTTTTTTTATTCTGATTAGATATTTCTTAGTGTCATCAGTGGAGCTTTCAGTATAGGAAGCTCACTGCCCAACGTGATGGAAATAAGCACTGCTATTGGTTCAGCTTCAGTTGTTTTTGAAGTGATCGACACCATACCAAATATTGATCCGTACTCCAAGGAAGGACAAATACTGCACAATTTGGAAGGAGAAATCGAATTTAAAAATGTCTCATTTTCATATCCATCAAGATCTCAAATAATGGTATGAATCTGTTCCTATTTTGTGCAGATTTTGTATCAGATCCATATGTAATAAAGTTTTTTTGTATGTATTCTGGGATAAAAGTAATGAAAAATCTACCATGATGGTTTTTAATAAATAATGTATTTTCCAATATTTTCTACATGTTTCTATTTTATTTCTAAATTTTCAATTCCCAGTAAAAAAAAAATAATAATTTTTGTGTCGAAACATTTATTAAAGGCAGTTATTAGAGTTTTTGAGTTAAGCCTCACTCCTAATCCCCCCCTCCCCTTTGAGCGATTTAGCTGAACACCGATAGGTGGTATGTATAGATGACACATTCATTCTATGGGGAGTTATCGTGTTCACAGACAGACAGAAATGTTTTTCTTTTTTTTTTCATAACGTAGTTATCCTAAATATTTCCCGTATATTTTCCACCAAACGGACAATATCACTTTTCGCGTGGGTTAAGCCAGCCTCACTAATCTGTCCTCTTGAAAGAACTCCGTACTTGAAACCAGCATTCTCCCTTTTTTTCAGGTGGGAGACACAATAACATGCCGAAGATGCTAATGTGTCATGTCCATTTCAAAATGTAAGCTAGAGAGATTTTTTTTTTCCCCCTCACCTATCTAGAGGCGTTGTCGTAATAAAGTAAACAATATAACTAATTCTAAGAAACTGACTTAGAAAACTTATGGAATGACCTTGATATTATTTCCATTTAAGTATTGTTTAGTCAACAAAGTTCATATGTAAACACTGCTAATCCGTCTCTCTGTTTGAGACTCTGTTCCCCTCAGTCCCATGCTATAATTGCCGGAGAGTGGACGTATTATAAGTTTTTATTTATTGCCGTATTTTATAACGACCCTCCTTATTTTGAACTTTTTTGGACTTGCTATCTGCCAGTGTCCCCATTCAGCCTCGTCTTCGTTCGTCCGACGAGCTTCGTTCTTCTGATCTCACCGTTCTTCGGGTTCCATCATCCTTCGAAGATCATCATTTTTGTTTGTATTTTAATTTCACTATTTTCATCACACTGTGGTTGTCAACATAAAGATATTTATCATTTTATTTTCATTTTCATCGTAAGCTCACGTTAATTTTTTCAGTTTTACTTACATATTGGGTTTTTAAACATTGTTTCTTACGGAACTACTTTCGTTGTAGGTAGACCATAGTCGATTATATATTTTATCATATTACTTTCAGTGATTATTTTTTAACAATATATTTACTTTTTTTTTTTTTTTTTTTTTTTTTTTTTTTTTTTTTTTTTTTTTAAGAATTGATATTCTGTTTGTTGTTTTTATTATGGATCCAGATATGTCCGATAATGTATAATAATTATTTACCCAATCTTTTTGACATATTTTGATAAGAATTTCTTTTTAAACTCAAGTTAATTTTTTTTGATTACCAAGATTTATTCTTTTTTGGGACATCAAATATATTTATATATATGTATTATTATTATGTTGTTCCCCCCCTTTATTTTCGTTCTCCGTTTCCCTATCATATGCTTGTCCAATAATTAGGAAGCTCTGGCGAAATTAAATTTTTTTGAGGATTTCCTTATTCAAAAGGAATAAGGGAGCCTTGAAATAAACAAATATGAATACTTAATTTATTGAATAATTTCAGGTACTGAACGATTTGAACGTGAAAATACCAGCTGGGAGCATTGTAGCCTTCGTGGGGTCCAGTGGGGCGGGCAAAAGTACCATCGTCAGCCTTATTTTGAGATTTTTTGACACGATATGTGGACAGGTAAGCATACTTTTTACTTTCCAAATATATTTCTATGATCTGTGTCGATAGTGGAAAGTTAATAAAATAAATAAAAACAAAATTCGAACTTTTTTAACTTTCATATTGTCTAATTCCAGAAAAATACATAGGTACATGAAGTGTATCGGTTTTGGCTTTTGTGAACTTTGTGCTGACGATAGCGTAATCCGAAACCGGTACACTTTATGTATATATTTTTGTGGAATCAGACTACAAAAGTTAAACAAGTGCTTTGTTTTCATTTATGATTTTTATGATAAGCCTATATGAGTTGATTATGGATGTTGTAGACAATATGATTATATTTAGGACGACATAAGAATATTATTTTATTTTATAATTTTTTATTGAAAATATGTAAGGACAACCCATCTTATGGACAGTTTAAGGAAAACTAACCGAAATTCTAACTAAGTTCTACTAAGGTATATGCTAACCAATTAGTGCTCCTTTTGACAGCTGACTTTTTTAGTTAATAATAAGTAGTCATTCATTCAGAATTTCAGATAAAATATTATAAATATCAAATTGATGCAACGAAACAATCACTTTGATCCCAAATCACCATTAAGACTATTTAAGGCCACTCTCAGCGTCAAAAGCTGGAGGAATGTTCATTTGTTTTAGCTGTTTTTTTGTTGAAAAGAAGAAAAAACAGTAAAAATTAAAGATCAAGGTAAAAGTAGTCATTTCTAAGTTCTAAAATTTCATGCGTATTACCTAATTGGACACAAGTTGCGCCCATGAAATTACATTAACCAAATTATTTTTACAGTTTTTTTTATCTTATCGCCAAAAATACGGCTATAAATAAAAACCGCTCCAGGTTGTGGAACTGTGTCCCTTACAAAATGTAAGTGGTTTGAAAGGAATTTGGTATCAGTAAATATCATCAGTTGATATGGCTTAATAGGAATATCGGATTTAAAATTGTGAGTACTTTGATATAAACAAAAAAATGTTACATTTAAAATAAGGGTCTAAATGAAATCAAAATACAAATGGAAAAAATAAATCTGAAAAAAAGGTTTTCAAAATTGTCTTTATAATTTCTGAAAAATTCAAGGTTATGCTTATGTTGCAGTAAATTGTTTCGACGGTCCTTTTCTCAGATAAACTTTATTATCTAGTTTGCTAAGTGGAGGGATCACTTCTCTGTAAGTATTTATTTTTTATTTTCAGATATTAATCGATGGAATTGATATTTCCGAATTAAATATTCAAAGTTTGAGAATGCAAATAGGGGTGGTGTCACAGGAACCAATACTTTTCGATGTATCGATAGAAGAGAACATCAGATATGGCAAATGGGACGCCACTTTGACTCAGATTGAGGAAGCTGCTAAACTTGCCAATGCGCATTTCTTCATTTTAAATCTACCACAAGTATTAATTATTTTATACCTAACTATAATATTCTGTCTAAAATAGTTGGTGTTTGATAAGAGAGCTTTCGAAAGTCCAAAGGCGAAATTGACCATAACTCGGCGACCAATTATCAAAATTTTCAAAACCCGTTTCAATATTTGTATCAAATATGAAGGGCCACTAGAAGTATCCAAAAATGACAAATTTTGCGTATAAACAGAAGGTAATATTTTATAAAAAAAATTAAGAATTTAAGTATTATCACAATCCTTGATCTAATTGCTTTAAATTGAGACTTTACCATTTTGTTGTAAAATTGTCTGTCAAATTGTGGGTTTCAGCAATGTTGACATAAATCGAAGAGATAATTGGTTTAATCGATTTTTAAAAGTTCTATTTGAAGATATCCTCGCAAGCCGGTTAGCCTCAAATAAAAGAACGTAAAACGGCGGACTACTGAACAAGATTGCGTCCTAGATTTATTCCGATTTGGCGCCTTCTTTTTTTGTGATGGTATACTGGTTATAATGATAATAGAAGAATGAAAAAGATATTTTATTCTTTGATTTTTTAACATAAAATTATTAATAAAATACTCAAATAAAAAAATTAATTATATTTGTATAACCAATTACATAACCTTTTTTTTTCTTGCTTTGGCTCGTGCGAAAACATCAATGATATTATCATAATCAATTTCTTGCACCAACTGTGCTTCGAGGGACAATAATGCAAGTGCATTAAGTCTGTCTTGATCCATACTTGCACGCAAATAGTTTTTTTACTCTTTTTAACGTGGAAAATGATCGTTGTCCAGAACAATGCGTTGGGGGAATACTTATAACTATATGTATGACTCTTCGTCCACAGCTCCGGTGCAACACAGTAATTTTTACAGTGATTTGCACAGTAATTTTTACAGTGATTTGCACAGTAATTTTTTACATTGATTTGCACAGTAATTTTTAAAGTGATTTTTTACACAGTGATTTGCACAGTAATGTTTACGGTGATTTGCACAGTAATTTTTACAGTGATTTGCACAGTAATTTTCACAGTGATTTGCACAGTAATTTTTCCATTACTGGTCTTTGAGTGCAATCACCGGAGGAAAGAGAAACCAACAGATTTTAATTTTTAGTACGATGAGGTTATCTCCACCACTTATAAGTTTAAATAAAATTACCTCAATAATTCGATTTTTTTTTTTAAATGTGGGTGTAGTTAGTTATTATGGCTCACGCCCGAGCTTTAACTACGAGGTCATATCGCCTACTACCAAAGCGCTCTTTCATCACTCCGGTGCCCGACTCTACTGTGGAAGCCTACCTAGGTTTACTCACCTATTTGCACAGGCTTGGGACCATCGTTTAACGACCCATCCAGATGATGGCGTGCTCAAAATGTTTTACCTTCCCTACTAAAAAATTAAACATTTTGAATACCTGGATTCATCCACTTTATCAAGAGGTCTTCATCTCCTCTTCCATCTCTATTATAACAATTATATTATTAACGAAGTGATCTGTTGTTTAAATGCTTCACCTATGAACCTTCCAAGAGCAGATCCTACTTATGTTATTACTTGCCAATTATTTAATTATTATGTTTCAATTATTTATTTTTTCAAACAAAGCATGTTTTCTCTTGAGGGCTACAAGACTCTGTGTGGAGAGAGAGGTGTTCAGCTGTCGACAGGACAGAAGCAGCGATTAGCCCTGGCGAGGGCGCTGGTAAGCGAACCCAAGGTGCTGCTCCTGGACGAGGCCACCTCTGCACTGGACCGACACAGCGAGGCTGTCGTCCAGACGGCTCTCGAGAAGGCCATGGTTGGAAGGACAACCATCTTCATAGCTCATCGGCTCTCCACCGTCCGCAACGCTCATCTAATATTCACTATGAAGGTAGACTTACTACCGAAGATTTAAAAGTAACTGAAGGTATTGGTTCTCCTGGAGGATACCCAAAGGAGAAACCGAGACTTTCTCAAGCAAAATACTTGGAAAATACTTGTGATCGACCACTTACATCAGAGCATACATTCGTCAATTCTATTACTTTTCCCTAATAAATTTACAAGGACAATTTTATAATTTGATAATTTCAATTTTCAATAATTTTAATTTAAAATTACTTTCAGCCAAAAACATCAGGATCCCGCAACGCACATCGGTTTTTTTTAAATAGCTCATCTCTGTTTTTCTTAATTAATTGTTTAGTGTATTAATTATTATTTTTCGTATTTTATTATTTTTACCTTGATTTTGTCATTAATTTTATTTGTATTTGTTTATTATCATTGCTCTAATGATTGCTCTTCATTTACAATTATTGATTCTTTAGTTAATTGCTAGAAGCTTTTTTTTTTACTTGCCCGATTGATTGATGCTTGTATTTTGTTTTATTTTTTAACTTTATTATTCGTATGTCCCAGAATTAAGATTATTTTTCTTTAATTTATTCAATCGTTTTTTGAAAAATTCAAGTATTTTTCGTACTTCATCAATAGATAATGATAAATTGAAATCAACACACACAAATATATTAAAAGTACATTCATTTACCATGGACTTTCTTCTGGGAACATAACTACTAGAACTTAAGTCATCCTGTAATGTCTAATTTTCGCTAAATATAATACCTATCTACTTATTACACATATTTCTGTATGTTAATTTGAGCTCAATATAATATTTTAGAAGGGAAGAATCGTCGAATATGGAAAACATGAAGATTTAATGAAGAAGAAGGGAGTTTATTATAATTTAGTTGCAACACAGGGTTTAAAAACAGACGAACAACCATTAGTACCAGAAAAGTAAGTTCCAGTTTTGCCAAAACAGTTCTCAAGTATGTGTTTTCAAATTAGTATTTAATTTAAGTGTAATGCATGTAATTTAGAGAGAAAAAAATGTTTTTTTAAATTTTGGTGTCTGGTGAATGATTGCTTGGCAACACTGTACTTCTTGAGGCACAGATGTCTGCCTCCTGCTTGATACCATGACATTGTCCTTTCTGAACTGAACGATTTTTTTTTTTCATTTTTCAGGATTGAAGTTATTGCTGAGAAACCAAAAAAGTCTTTTCTGTAAGTATTTTAATCTATAATCAACAATTTATTATTATTTTTCTTCAATATTTTTTTTTTATTTCTTCCAGAAAAAGTTTCAACATGAAGGGATTAAGCCTAAAAAGACTATCATTAAAAAATCGCAGCCGATCAATTGAAAAAAGTAAAAATGAAGTTGAAGTAATGCAAGACATTTTTTACACTTTTTTGTTATTTTATTTACGATTTGTGCCATTAACTAAGTAGTTATAAATCATTTTAAAGGAAGAAAGTGTGAGTTATTTTCAACTAATGAAACTGAATCCGTCTACTTGGATGTTGGTCGTTACAATCATTGGGTGCATACTAAGCGGTTGCCATATGCCTGCTTTTTCTCTTCTATATGGCGGAATTTTAGAAGTAATGTACTACTTTTCTATAATTTTTATTTGGAAACTTCACATAAGTTTCATTATTCAATGTAAAATTAAATTTGTTTCATCCAGATATTGAAATATTACTTTTGGTAATCTTTAGTCTTAAATGAGCCTAACGTAATACCCGTAGTTATTTGATATACTTAAATAAATGAATTTTTTTTTTCTAGATTTTTCAAGTGCATGATGAAAATGAATTTCAGAATAAAATCATTTTGAGTAGTGCAATGTTCGGAGTTTTGGCTGTGATGACTGCGTTTGCAATGGGCATTGCTGTACGTTTCAAACAATATTTTAAATATTATTTAATTATTATTCCTAAAATCCAATACTTTTCATTGGCGCACTGCAATCCTTTATCTTTTTGTATGTTATTTGGTAACAATTTTTTTTTTTAAAGCTCATACCTTGAAATTAACTTTGCGGAAGAAATTGGAGATCCTATAAACATTTTGGATCGCTAACTATACGAATAGCCTATTCGTAATAGGCATAACTTATAGAGCATGAGGTCTATTGTAATTTCTAGTTTCGTTTGATGATGGATGTATTTAGAAATTTTCCATAATCACATCTAACTTAATGTAATATTTATTTTCTTTTTAGACATTGGCTTCGTCCTCAATCACGGAAGATATGATTAAAGAACTCAGAATTCAAACTTTTATAAATTTATTATCACAGCAGCTTTGTTTTTTCGACGAAGATAAACATTCACCAACTAAGATTACCAATGCGCTAGCCACAGAGCCACCATTTGTTAAAAATGTAATTAAAATTTAATTTTATAACTTTTTTTTTTTTAATTTCCATATAGGTATTCACAACCGTATAAATAATATATACAACAAGAAAATTTGCCAAAAGAGAAAAATATGGCATTGACAAAATGTCAAGAGGTTAGAAATCACCCAGTGGTGAAACTCCCTAGGCATTGAGTTGCACTCATTTGTAACTGATTATCACTGCTGCTGCTAGGGAAGTCTCTAGGCCATAGGCGCTTAAGGCGTCGTTGTGGAACGGACATAGAGGATTACTGTGGGATCTCAGAGAGGAAAATAACTTTTTGTGGATAACAATTTAAAATATATAAGTATTCTCCAAAGAGGGTAATCCGCAGATTAAAAAGATATCCTTGAGGTGGACCAAGTGAAGTGTACTAACCACTCTCAAAGTATTTATCATAGAACTATAAAAAAGATTTGTTTTTAAACTATCCATCGAAAACTACTTCTTTAAGGAACTGCCTTTTTTTACAGATTATAAACAATTTTATTATTTATATATTCTAAAAGAGATAGAGGATACATCTTAAGAGGATGAATCTTATACATTTTAATCATTTAGTATTTAACGGAACTTTTTGAGCCTAAGCTCATCATCAGCCCATTCTTTACATACGAAAAGGAGCAATACATTAAGTAACTGCTCACAAAACCTTGAGCATTGGACGTATTGCGATGGTTCCGAGCTTGAACAATATCAGGTACTCGTTAAAGTCAGCTTACTCTAGGTAACAAGGCCTGAGTATGCACATTTAGGACTCTCGCGCTAGAGTCAAGCTCATGCCAACCGGAATGACGAAAGAGCGCTCTGATAGTAGGCGATTTGTTAATTACAGTAAATGATAAAACCCGAGCATGAGACAAAATAATTATTAAGTGGTAGTGATATAGTCATCCTTGTGACCATTCACTTAATGTATCATCGTTATAGGCGCTGCAGCCCTTCAAGAGCCTAATGTCTTCAGGTGGTCGAAGTGTTGATGCCATGTCGTCAGGATGTCTTCATTAGGATCCTCGCAAGTGCTGATTCGGGACTTGAAGTCCTCATTCTCTTACAGAAGTTCCTGCTGAGATTTCTCTCCTGGATATCTCTTATGGTGCCCTCTAAGTGTACACATGTCTTCGCCCTATGAACCCTTTTCTCTTCTCAGCCTCCCATATGCCTATATTATCTACTGTATTTATTATATACTTTATCTACTGTATAATATTATTATTTTCGTACTCATATTTTCAAGTATTTATTCATTTCTTTTTACTATTTAGTAGTATTGTTAACTCTAATCCATGTGTTTCAGACTAAGAGTTAATATCTGTTTATGTATCTAAATTATAGGCTACCTTAATGTAAATATTCTTATGAGGTATCCTATTACCATATTATGGTTTAACGGAAATAAGTTTATTATTATTATTTTACGCCGCGTTTATCCTTGATGCTGCCTCCTCACCGTCAAACCACCGTCAGTCCGACTTTTCATCGGAGCTTTTCCAATAACCTCATCGACTGCTGCAACAATGTTATTTCTAAGCTCGCCGCAGACTATATTAATATATTTAACACTTTATATTCAATTCAAATTCAATTCAATTCTTTATTAGCCTTTAAGAAATACATCTTTTAGGCTCAGGGTTCGGCCTGATGTATACATTATTCAGTTTAAAAAAAGTACAAATAAATGAAAATAGAAAATAATAATAATAATTAAATACAAAGTAATATAGAACCTAACTGTTAATTAACAAATTAAAACAAAAATAGAAATGGTATTTTATTTGAAAACTTCAATGTCCTCTAATTTTTAGCGCCCTTACTATGTATAGTATAATATTATTGAGGTTTTGGTTGTTTGCAATGTTGAAAAGGGTCTTGTGAGGTTGTGGGCTCTTTAGTGCTTCTACCAGGTACTTTTTTCTTAGTTGGCTGAAGGCTGGACACTCCATGAAGAAATGGTGGATGTCGTCCGGTCGGTCTTCGTTGCAGACACTACAGCTGTCTTCCCTGTTGAAGAGGTAGGTCACTCTAGCCAGGCTTTCTCTACACAGCCGTATCTGAGCCAACACTCTCGTCCTCTCGATATTTGTCCTCAGCTTTAAGTAGACGTTGTAACAGTAAATATCCTTGTATGTGAGGTTATAGTTAGATTCGAGGATGTTTACCACTTTATATATACCCCTTTACTCATATAACAGAAGGGTTTAGTCTCGAAACGTACCAATAAATAGTCATTTATTAAAATTTTGAAGACCGATTTTCTGCATTCACCCACTATATAATATATATTTTGTTTCAGATAGCCGGTATCAGAGCGGGTTGGATTATAATAACGACTGTAACACTGTTTCTGTCCTTGGGTATTGCATTTTACTTCGGTTGGAGAGTTGCCTTGGTAGCTATGGTCTTCATGCCGATTATAGTGTTCTGTACATGGATTCAAACGAGAATGAGATTTAAGTCTTATATTAAAGAAAACCTAGTGACCAGTAGAGCTGCAAAGGTAAATAAAAGTTGGGATTACTCTCATTCCTCAGAAGGCAACAAGGCATGAGCATAAAAGCTAAAATAAATTTTATTTTTATAGGTGGCATCAGAATGTTTAAAGAATATCAGAACTGTTCAATTTCTGTGTTTACAAGAACATTTACTCAGTGAGTTTACAAAGGAACTGTCCAACAATCGCAGGTTAGTATAGATATGCAGTTCTATTACAGAATGTACTTCCCCATTTCGGAAATTGTTAGTCATTTTATTTTTTTATTTATCACAACTCTATAAATAATACATACAACAAGCAAATTTGCTAAGAGTGGAGAATGTCAAGAGGGAAGAAATCCCTAGGCATTGAGTTGCACTAATTTATTACTGATTGTCACTGGTGCTACTAAGGAGGTCTCTAGGCCATTGGCGTTTAAGACGTCATTGGAAAAGTGTGACAGAATGGAGGGCACTACTATGGGAAATCAGGGAGGAAAATACATTTTTGTATCTTTGGCAATAGTACGTAAGTTTTGAATTGAAGGGATTGGATGCGCTGCAGATTGGACACATTGGTCGAACCCCAGAGTTTTTTTTTTTAATTTCCTTCACAGCAAGATATAGTTAGTTATTATGACTCATGCCCGGGATTTTAACTACAAGGTCATATCGCCTACTACCAAAGCGCTCTTTCGTCACTCTGGGACATGAGCCCGACTCTACTATGGGAGTCCTAAATGTTGCATAGCCTAGATTTTTATTAACTTAGGGTAAGGGTCTTTAACGAGTACCTGACATCGTACAGGCTCGGGACCATCGCTTAACGTCCCATCTGAAGGACGGCGTGCTTAAGTTTATTTTACCTCCCAGATAAAAGGGCCTCGGCCGGGTTTCAAACCCACGACCTTGAGCTCAGTAAGCAAGCACGCATACCACTCAGCTACCGGCGACCAATCGACTGTTTGGGGTAAAAATCATGCTAAATTTTGTGTCGATACATTCACATTAAATACATTCGGTTATTGTGATATTATTATAATCGATGGGTAATATTATGTAAATATTTTTCAGGGAGGAATTGAAGCAATGCTTAACCTTCTCATTGTGCTTCGCTTTTGTAAGTTCAACATTTTTTCTGATGTACGGATCCATATACATATTTGGGTCTCAGTTTGTAGATGAAGGTTTAATGTCTGGCACAGATGTTTACAGGTTACTATTCTTATATTACATAATTCTCTATGAACATTGATAACTTCTTGAACATATTTTCCATTATTCTTTTTAGGACCATATTTTCATTGGTTTTTCCTTCTGCCACTTTCGGAGCCTCAGCGTTATTCTTCCAGGACTTTGGTAAGGCCAAAGTAGCAATGGCAAAAATCTACAGACTTATGACCACTCCTTCAACATTGAATAGTTTTTCAACTGAGGGAGAAAAGCCAGTAAGTTGTCGTTGGTCAGTTAGTGAAATCTGAAATGGCGCCAGGGTCCCTCCCAAAATCTTTATTCTGTATTTGTGAGCTTCTGAGTTAAGTTGTCACAACATAGATCGGTAAAGATTGAGTTATGCTGGCTATTTTTTTTTTTTTGTTTTGTTTTTTTTGGCCTTATGGTCAATGCATATTGGCCATGGTAGATGCTTATGCTTAATGTACAAAATTAAAGACGGAACCCGAGAAGAGAAGACCAGAGGACAAGAAACCGCACGCCCGAGCCGCTCTCTGCAGGCACACATGTCATAGCGTTGGCATTAGAGCAGCCCTACAAGCCTGGGATTGTTTCAGTCCAGAGAGCCCGGAAGTGTCCTCCCAAGCCCCTAGCCAGGCCACCCCAAGCTATCCCCACCCGGTCCCCGGCCAACCTCAAAAGAATTGATGATTTTCTTAATTAAAAATTATATAAACAAAATATTAAAAAATTAATAATAATAATATTATTATTTAAATAAATAAAATATTATTTTAAAATTGTTGCTGGCTGTTATACATCCGAAGTACAGAGGAATCCTTGTCATTTTTTCTAAGATCGAACAATTTTTGTTGTTAGATTTTAAAATTTCCTTCACAACTTTGCGCTTCAGCGTTAAGCGATGGTCCATAAGTTGTGTGATGTTAGGTACTTATTAAAGACCCCTACCCTAGGTAATTGAGCCTGGATAACCATAATTTAGGTCTTCTATTGTAGATTGGGTCTGGCTCATGTCCAAGAGCGCTCCAGCGGTATGAGTCACAAAAACAAGTCAAAACAAACAATTTTTTTCCGTGTCTGTCCCTGAAATCCTTGTCACAAACCTAACAAGAACCACGGAACGGATTTTTAGGAAACTTGTTATAACGTTTGTTTGGCATGTAACTGATCCCATTTTAAATTTTGTCAAATCGGGTTATAAGTAAGGGTAGGTATTCTGCAACGATATTTGAAAAACATTTTTAAAAAAATTGATAAGATAAATAATTAAAGTACATGCGAGGAAGTGATGTGCGATTACTTAGTATGCATTTTTATTTTTAGGTGATAAAAGGGGAAGTTGAATTGATTAATATCTCTTTCTCGTACCCAACTAGAAAGGATGTACCAATTTTGAAAGAGTTTCACCTCAAAATAAGTCAAGGTCAAACTGTAGCACTGGTCGGAGGGTCAGGATGTGGCAAGTCCACTATAATCGGCCTCCTCCAGAGATTCTACGACCCGAACAGAGGACACATCGTAAGTCATTTTATTTTATTTTTCCACTAACTTCTTTCGTTACATTCCTTATTGATTTGTCCTGCTTGCCTCTGGGGGACTTCACATTGTATATATCGATGCGTTCCAGGCAAAAGGCCCTAACCCACATAAGGTTATCTTTACAGGAGAAAGAAAAAACTGTTTCATTATTAAACAAACCAAGTTGGCTTTCCACATTAGTTTAATTGTAATTTTTAAGAATCTTTTCTGTTATATATAACAATTATTTTTCAACAATACTTGCATCTCTTTACAAGAAATAACAGTGAAGTGAACCACTTTGTTGATTAGGGCCTTTATCTCCTTGTAGCAACGGGACCTGTCTCATAAGTAGTTTTTGAAAGTCCCGAATGTTCAGATCGAAAGCCCTAACCCACTCCTATCATTGGTAAAATAAATAATTACTTCATTTTCCTTTTTTACAATGGCATTTTTGTTGATTAGGGCGCTAGATTTAAATGAAACGGATCAATCAACAGCATCAAACCAGTGGGATAGGGCATTTGTACTGGTGGATAGGTCTTTTGGTCTCTCAAATGATTTGAAGTTTTGTGAGAGTATGTGGGTTATGGTTTAGGGCCTTTTCCCTGGACCACATTTTGCAATGCCAAAAAAATGGAGTTAACAGAAATGTGCGGGATAGTCAATAGTGTGGGATAGGGCCAAAACATGAAAATCTCGAAAATTGAGGGATAGGGCCTTTTGCCTGAAACGCATCGATATACTTTCGTTTTATATCAGTTTCAGTTTTTGCTTTAGTCTGCTTTCTTTTCAGCTCTCTGGTGAACTGGTTCTGATTTAGTCTATATGCAATTTTTCCATGCTCTTCTACTATTTAAAATAGCCTTCATGTCTTCACTCTTTAGTAATTTAGTTCGTTTTCTGTTTTGGATGCCTTCTCTTATAGTCTTCTTCTCACACACCCACTCAGCTACTTCTAGTAGTACTTATTACACCTTTATTCTAGGATCCACTCAGAGGAACTGTTCAAACTTGCTCTATAGCAGCTGACCTATTTTCTTTCTTAAAAATCGGACATTTATTTTGCAGTGATCCATTATTATAATAAACTTTTCTTTTTCTATAGTATATAGATGGGACAGACGTAACAAAACTGAACGTGTCCCACTGGAGAAGTTGTGTGGGTCTGGTGACCCAGGAGCCAGTGTTGTTCGACTGTTCCATCCGGGACAACATCAGCTATGGGGACGTGGCTCTCGGAAGACAACCCTCCATCCAAGAGATAGTCCAGGCGGCAACCACTGCCAACATTCACCAGTTCATAAAGAGTTTACCTCAGGTGAGCTGCACTCGGGGACACCAGTTAGAGTGGCGCATATGCAGAACGACCTTCATTCCGTCGTTTATCCTCACAAAATGTCATATATCTAATTTACTAACCCTCAAATTCCTCACGCCGGGTAACTTGCTTGTTTCAGTCGTCGTTCTGGTCTTGGCGGAAGCACGTGAAGAGGGGTATCTTTTGACAGGAGGTTCTCACGAACGAAATCTATTTGCAGTATTTTTAAACTTGGAATGTATTCCTGAATTCGGCGCTGGGCCTCAGTGCTGAGATTCATGTTAGAATATTCTTGTGAACATATGTTTTATGATATTTTTGATCCCATTTTACTTCCATATATGTACAAAGTATAGAGGAAGTTATGTAATCAGTCAGAATTTTGATGTTGAGTTTTAATCGGAATTTTATGTTTTCCGACCCTTTGATTCCAAAAATGAGAACAACAAACAGTCTGTGAACACGATAACTGCCGATCGAATAAACATATCGACATGACATTCACTGCCAATGTAATGAATATATTCTTAAATGTTACATGAGAAATCATGATGCTAGATAATGGCACTGCTATTAATGATTCCTGCTGAGAATTGTCTGTGAGATCAATGAAATGCAGAGGTGGCGTTTACTTGCAAAGCCAGGCTACATCCCGAGCGTCATGCTGTCATGTTCGCTTGGGTCGACATGGTGGGTTTGTACCGTGTATTCGAAGCTAGTGTTTGAATGAGAGGGTTGGTGTGAATGGCGAGTTTGGCGAAATTAAACACTTGGATTCAGAAGACCTTGTGTAAGTCAACTATTGATATCTAGACAAAATGGACGATGGGTGTTAGAGGTAAAAGGAAAACTTGCTTGATTAAGTAATAATAGTAATAATAAACGTCTTTATTTCTTTTTCTTTTTACAGATGTAATAAATAATGATATTTACAGACAACAGTGCATTAGTTAATTAAACGTTTGTGATTTCCTCTCTTATAGCTTAATTCTGCTTATAGCACCTAGCTTATAGAATTCGCATCCATCTCTGAGAAAATAACTTTTTTATCCGTAAATAACTGCTTATATAAAGTATGATTGGTATTATTTATTGATTTTAATTTATATTCATTAATAAATTCATTTTTTACTTTATTTACAAAATCATTCCCTTTTATTCTGCCATCCAAAAACTCAGTTAGGCCCCATTCACACGAGTGACTTTTGTCACGCAACATTTTGTCACTCTCCAGGGTGGGTGAGTATTGAAGCCTAATTAGGTGGTGTACACACGAGGCGACGTGACAGCCGAGTGACTTTGTTGTACTGACAAGTCACCTTGAGCAGGTGACTCGACGTAACAAAAAAGTCACTCCCGTCCTGTTCACATGCAAAGTGACAGTTGTCGCCAAGGAAGGTTGTAATTTGGTTATATTCTTTTCTGTTCTTTGGAAAAAAACTTGATGAAAATATTTTATTTTTGTATTTCAATAAATAATATATTATTTGTAAATATTACCAATTGTTTGTGCATTTTGTTTCTACAATGGATGACTCTAATATCAGTGTATGTGAAGAAGATATACAAAACGAGGTATTAATTGAAGAAATAGAAAAACGGGCAGCTCTATTTTAAAAAAATCTGAAAGAATACTCTGATGTTGTCATCAAGAAAAGGCTTTGGACAGAAGTATGTGAAAAATTATTTCCTGACACGATTTTTTTACGATTTCTTATAACCAGAGCACAAATAGCTGCAACCTCGACGACATCCATTTTTAGACGTCTCAATATTTTCTTTAAAGTCACCGTGACAGTCGCCTCACCGTGTGAATACTTCAATGTCACAGCGACATTTTCAGAAAAGTCACTCGTCTGAATGAGGCCTTATAATAACATTGTAACATTAAATAGATTGCATTTCGTTATACCAAAATACGTTTTTTCGATATTCCTCGTAACAATGTTTATATATCTATAAGATGAGAGATTTAACGATACCTTTATAAAATGTGAATGTAATTTTAATGTAAACAAAAAAACTGGCATTAAATCAGATTCTAAATACAAGAAGAAACTTGGTTTGTTTCTGGGCAACTTTAAACATTTTTCAATAAAAAATTTAAAGGTTTTTTCAATATTACTGTACATCCGATATCCACATAGGGACTGTGCGCGATACGGCATAAAAGATTTTTAATTTGGAGGCAAATGGTATCTTCTCATTTAAAATTATTTCATTAAATGCAGACAGACCAACTTCAGCAGCTTCTGCTTTCTCCTTAAAGTGATTTTCTAAGGATAAATTTGAAGATAAAGAAATCTTATATTACCATTCTTGTGCCTGGCTGGCCTGCCTTTCTCCATTCCGGTGGAAGTACATTGATTCACTGAAGACTTTTTGAACTGAGTTGTATCCAATTTACCTATCTATGTATCTTGTTTTCTCTGCCTATAGGGTTATGACACGAAGGTGGGAGAGAGAGGGTCCAGACTCTCCGGTGGACAGAGACAGAGAGTGGCGATAGCTAGAGCTCTTCTGAGGGATCCTAAAATTCTCCTCCTTGACGAAGCCACCTCCGCCCTCGACACTCAAAGTGAACAGGTCATCATAATAACACGAAATCGTGTGCTTCTTTTTCAATTTTCTACCAAAAAATATAAAAAAGTATTGTGCCTCACACAAGTTTCATATCGATGGTGATGAAACGCAACTAGGAGAGACAAAAGACCTCATAAACATATTATGTCTCTCTAGTTTTATTTTACTATTTTGATTAAATAATTTATACGCAATTGAGTTATAATAAATATAAAATATTAATAAAAACAAAGAATTTGTTAAACATTCATATTGTCTAATTCCACAAAAATATATACTTATAATGTCCCAGTTTTGGCTTGCCATTGTCAGCCCAAAATTCAAAAGTGACATAGGTTGGCATATTTATTCAAATCTCTCTTTTAATATAAAATGTTGTGTATTTATTTACTACACATATTATGTACTCATTTATTTATTTTATTAGTATTTCTTCTTGTTCTGTCTCTTATTACTTCGATATTATTTCATTTATTTACTGCATATATTAAGAACTTTATTATGATTTCCATTTCTTTATTTTATTTCTATTTTATCTGTCTCTTATTACTTTGATATTATTTCATCGATTTATTATAATGTACATACTATGCACTTTTTTATGATTACTATTTCTTGATTTTATTTCTATTTGACCTGTCTCTTTATTACTTTGATATTATTTCATTTATTTGTTATATATACTATGCACTTTATTATGATTTCCATTTCTTTATTTTATTTCTATTTTATCTGTCTCTTATTACTTTGATATTATTTCATCGATTTATTATAATGTACATACTATGCACTTTTTTATGATTACTATTTCTTGATTTTATTTCTATTTGACCTGTCTCTTTATTACTTTGATATTATTTCATTTATTTGTTATATATACTGTGCACTTTATTATGATTTCCATTTCTTTATTTTATTTCTATTTTATCTGTCTCTTATTACTTTGATATTATTTCATCGATTTATTATAATGTACATACTATGCACTTTTTTATGATTACTATTTCTTGATTTTATTTCTATTTGACCTGTCTCTTTATTACTTTGATATTATTTCATTTATTTGTTATATATACTATGCACTTTATTATGATTTCCATTTCTTTATTTTATTTCTATTTTATCTGTCTCTTATTACTTTGATATTATTTCATCGATTTATTATAATGTACATACTATGCACTTTTTTATGATTACTATTTCTTGATTTTATTTCTATTTGACCTGTCTCTTTATTACTTTGATATTATTTCATTTATTTGTTATATATACTATGCACTTTATTATGATTTCCATTTCTTTATTTTATTTCTATTTTATCTGTCTCTTATTACTTTGATATTATTTCATCGATTTATTATAATGTACATACTATGCACTTTTTTATGATTACTATTTCTTGATTTTATTTCTATTTGACCTGTCTCTTTATTACTTTGATATTATTTCATTTATTTGTTATATATACTATGCACTTTATTATGATTTCCATTTCTTTATTTTATTTCTATTTTATCTGTCTCTTATTACTTTGATATTATTTCATCGATTTATTATAATGTACATACTATGCACTTTTTTATGATTACTATTTCTTGATTTTATTTCTATTTGACCTGTCTCTTTATTACTTTGATATTATTTCATTTATTTGTTATATATACTATGCACTTTATTATGATTTCCATTTCTTTATTTTATTTCTATTTTATCTGTCTCTTATTACTTTGATATTATTTCATCGATTTATTATAATGAACATACTATGCACTTTTTTATGATTACTATTTCTTGATTTTATTTCTATTTGACCTGTCTCTTTATTACTTTGATATTATTTCATTTATTTGTTATATATACTATGCACTTTATTATGATTTCCATTTCTTTATTTTATTTCTATTTTATCTGTCTCTTATTACTTTGATATTATTTCATTTATTTACTGCATATATTAAGAACTTTATTATGAATACCACTTCATTATTTTATTTGTATTTCTTGCTGTAATTTGTTTTCTTTTGTGAATAAGGAGTGGACTCACAGCCTCAGGTAACCTCAGAATTGTATAAATATGCCAACCTAGCAAACTTGAATGTCACTTTTGAATTTGGTGCTGATAATGGCATAAGTCAAAACCGATACATTATATTATATTTTTGTGGAATTAGACAGTATCAATGTTAAACAAGTTATTTCCTTTTATTAGTTATTCCACTATATCGACATCAAATCTAACTTAGAACTTGAAATATCATTAATTATTATAATTTTAATACAAAAAAAAACATTTTTGAAACAAGACTTGTACTCTTGAAAATCGAGAAGCATTTTTATGGGTTAGTTAACAAATTTTTTCTATAAGCTTACGAGCTATTAGCCAAGTCTTCTTTTGGTCATTTTCCATTAACCGTTTGCTTAAATTTTGTAATAAAAGAGATTTCGGATCGAGAAGTAGATCTACATTTTCTGACAAGAAAAACTTTCTTAGAATCAATATATGAATGGAGCTTTAGCGTGCCAAAAAAATGTCGAGTGGGGAGTTACAGATAAAGATACAATTTTTGACGCAGTCACTTCAAGAAACCCATTTACAAAAACTATCTATCCTATTGACAAATTATCTTTCATTATGTATGGAGAAACATTAGTAATAAATATATTTATTTTTTCAGTTGGTACAAGAAGCCCTGGACAAAGCAAGTGAAGGTAGAACAACGATAGTCATCGCTCACAGACTGTCAACTATTCGAAATGCAGACTCCATTGCTTTTATTCGAGATGGGAAAATTGTAGAGCAGGGAACACACGAAGAGCTAATGCGACTGCAAGGGTTTTATTACGATCTAGCCACAAGACATTAATTTCTTAATACCGAACTGTAATGTGATCATAACCAGAACTTCCCGAGATACATATCTTCACGAGAATCAATTAATTCACCAAAGAAATCTTGAGAATTTAGTACTTTCTGTGTAAACATCGAATGTGTTCACTGGAAAGGAAGGAAATTCAGTAGCGACATTTTTAATGTAACAATATTTTATTTGTTCAATCCATTTTTATTTTCTTACTTCTTAGTTATTTACCTGTTTTTAAACCTATCTTAGGTTTTATTTAACAGATGCTGATTAATATCTAGATTGTTTTTATTTTATATTTAGGGAACCAAAATCACACCAATCCGGAAATTCGCAACATCTTAAGTACAAATTTACCCCACAACCCCCCAAGAAGATTAAAGACAGTTTGTCATAGAGATCCCTGGTATGAAGTGATGCCATGAGGGTTCATGTCATATTTATTTTTATTATTTTATGTTATTTTTGTATAGCACCTACAAGTCAGCCCAGCCGCTGGTTGTGCATTTAAATAAATAAATACAAAAAAAAAAAAAAAAATTTAGGGAAAACAATTTTTGAAACTCTATAAGAGTTACACATTTTCCTACTTCAAACTTAACAAAAATTGTTAGATAGAAATTACAAGAGGACAATGTTTTGTAATAGCCGATTTTTCCAATAGAAAACAGTTTTCACATAAAGCAAGCAAATGACGGATCGACGGTGTACCGATCTGGCTGTAATTTAAATATAATGCATTGTCAGGAATGAGACATTTGTACCAAGTTTCAGTCTTCTATCTCTATTAAAAATCTTACATAAAAAACCCTATATACACACACTATTTACAAAAATGATATATTTGAAGAGAATTTACAAAAATTATATATTATATATTTGGGAATATGGATAATAGACTATTAGAAAATAAATTTCAATATTTTGTAATTGATATAATACATAATTTAGGGAAAGCAATTTTTGAAACGCTATAAGAGTTACACATTTTCCAACTTTAAACTTAACAAAAATTGTTAGATAGAAATTACAAGAGGACAATGTTTTGTAATAGCCGATTTTTCCAATAGAAAACAGTTTTCACATAAAGCAAGCAAATGACGGATCGACGGTGTACCGATCTGGCTGTAATTTAAATATAATGCATTGTCAGGAATGAGACATTTGTACCAAGTTTTCAGTCTTCTATCTCTATTAAAAATCTTACATAAAAAACCCTATATACACACACTATTTACAAAAATGATATATTTGAAGAGAATTTACAAAAATTATATATTTGGGAATATGGATAATAGACTATTAGAAAATAAATTTCAATATTTTGTAATTGATATAATACATAATTTAGGGAAAGCAATTTTTGAAACGCTATAAGAGTTACACATTTTCCAACTTTAAACTTAACAAAAATTGTTAGATGGAAATTCCATGAGGAAAATGTTTTGTAATAGCCGATGTTTCCAATATAATATAAATTATATTATATCAATTACAAAATATATATATGACATCTTATAAACAAAGTCTCGAAACAAAAAGGGCATAAATTTGAAAATATACAGGAAAAACAGGAGAAAAACAAAACATATTTTATATATTTGAGATTCTGAAATGTACATCTTAATCATAACGACACATCTGTATTTTCGCTTAGTTTTCTTTTTTTCCTATATCTAAAATTGGAATGGTTATATTTCCTTGAGTCTGATATAAGCCCTAAACTTGTCTGAGAACTTTTCAGTACAGATATTTTATAAGTAGATTTACACAAAATAATACTGTTTATTATTTTTTTATAAACAGACTTGCGACAGCGGAGGATGGCTTCTTGAGTTGTCGCATCATATTTCATAATGTCAAAAGGCAGAGATTTTCCAACCTTTAAAAGAGAGAGAGAATAAATATGTATCTATTATTTTTATTTACAAATAGATATTTACAAATGTATAAAGCATATAATATAAATAAAAAAGCATCCAATTTAGATCACCATCACCACAAGGGAGAAATATTTTGTGGTAAACATTTAGACGAATTGTCATCACAAGAAATAAAAATAGTACTATCGTCGGCTCAATTAAAAAAATATGGTAGTTGTAGTTAACATAACAGGTAGGTTGGTTGAGGTATGAAGAAAACACTTGGTAAAATAGCATGGAAAATATCGAAAAATGTTGATATGATTAGAACCCTGATAGAGGTCTAGTTCCAAAAATAGCCGGGTGTTAGTCTAATATATAGGACTCCCATACTAGAGGCGGGATCGTGTATATTGAAGCGACGAAAGAGCGCTCTGGTAGTAGGCAATATGACCGACCTCGTAATTAAAGCCCGGGCATGAGACACAATAACTAATTACATGTATTTATTTTTAATATATCATTAATGGCAGTATTATTTTTGCCGTCATGAGCCTATGTAACATTCTCTATGTAATAAATAAATAAAATAATTTTTAATATACTTTATAATGAAAAACTACCAATAAAAGAAACATTTTAAGATTCGTTGTCATGCGTTACAATTTGGATATTGCTTTGAACTATTTCCTACAGAAATTAATTGTCTTCTAAGAAAGGCATTTTGATAGTTGGAAATGTAATAAGGAACATTATTTGTAGGGATACATTTTTCGATAGAACTAACCGTTTTTGCGCAAATCGAGAAAACGTCCATTGGGGTTTGAGGTGCCATTTTAGGTCTATTTCGGCATTATAATATATATTGTATATATATTGCAAATGTGCTAAGAGAGAGATAATGACAAAATGTCAAGAGGGGAGAAATCACCCAGTGGTGACACCTTAGGCATTGAGTTGTAGTCATTCGTGACTAAATTCTATCACTGCCTGATCTAAGGTCTCCAGGCCATTGCCGCTTAGGGCGTCGTTCGGCAAGTATGGCAGAAAGGAGGGCACGGACTAGAGGATTACTATGGAATAATTGTCTATAGCTGGTTAGTGTTACTTCGGTGACAAATGGAATATTGAGGTCAGTGTGAAGGGTTTTGTTAGAGTTGTTTATTTTATCTGGGAGGCAAAAAAAAAAACTTAAGCACGCCGTCCTTCGGATGGGACGTTTAGAGATGGTTCCGAGCCTGTGCAATGTCAGATACTCGTTAAAGATCCTTATTCTAGGTGAATAAAAATTTAGGATAGACAAAATTTAGGGCTCCCATAGTAGTAAGGGAGTCGGGCTCATGTCCACCAGTGATGAACGAGCGCTATGGTAGTAGGCGATATGACCTACAGTTGAAGCCTGGGCTTGAGTTAGAACTAACTGTTGGAGTTGTAATAAGGAGCATTGGTTATTATTGTACCAAGGATTTTGGGTTGAATGCTCTGGGGATTTAGCAGAAGCCCAAATTTCAAGTCCTTTTAAGACTATTTTAAATTATTTTCGTATTCATCCTTATTTTAAATACTAAGATATATACTAACCAGACCAAACAAACACTCTAGAGAACCAAGAATGGTGAGTTTCAATTTCACTGCGTTCATTTCATCTAGATCTGCACCTTCTCTGAAATAAAATACATTCTTGATAAGAAAGGCACATAAAGCCAGCCTTATTCTTCAATACATTTTGTTGCAAAAAAACATTTTTTTCTCAAATAGGGACCGTTCCGAGACCCTTAGATTTTTTATCAGGGAGATGAAAAAACCTTGAGTAAGCCGTCCTTCGGATGGGACG
Source organism: Aradus depressus (assembly GCA_963662175.1). Taxonomy (NCBI): domain Eukaryota; kingdom Metazoa; phylum Arthropoda; class Insecta; order Hemiptera; family Aradidae; genus Aradus; species Aradus depressus. Next base: position 9,538,300 of record OY759222.1, read on the forward strand.
TTAAGTGATGGTCCCGAGCCTGTAGGATGTCTGGTACTCGTTAAAGACCCTTACCCTATTACCAAATTTAGGACTCAACAGTAATCGGGTGCATGTTCACTAATGAGCTCTGGTAGTAGACAATATGATCTCATAGTTACAGCCCTGAGTCATAATAACTAACTAATAGCGACACAAAGGTTGTCGAAGTCAAGATGTAGGACTTATAGAAAATGTAATATCTCAGGGCTTATTTTACTTGTTCTCTTTTGATATGTGGCCAACGCATCCATGAAAAGTTAATGCATAATTCCCAAACTAACGGATTTTATATTTGAACACAGAAACATCCTTAGATAGTTCTCCTTACTGCTATTTATAATGGAGCGTGACACACTGGCTCATGTTCCCTCACTTTAAAAAAAAACACACGACATTTCAAGTTTTTTTTTTTGTTGTATTCATCTTTTAATTTGATTAAAAAAAGTATGCTCAGTAAGTAAAAAAAAAATAGTTAATACTTACATCAGAAGTTTCACATAATAAAAGTCAAAATATTCATCCTTTTTATGGCAGGTTTCCTCAACATGTTCTTCACTTACGGCATCCTTATCTTCATCGAAACTCATATTCTACTATACATACAATTTTTTTTTTTTTACCTCTAGAAGCAATTTAAAACAAAACCTTACAGCCCTCCATTCTTCAACGGTTAAGTTGTAACCTTCTCAATTGAACAGTGTTGTACCAAGTTTCAAAATAATTACAAATATTTTTCAGGATGGAATCACATTCATTCTATCTTTTAATGTGTTTCGTAGATAAGAATTTTTTCTGAATTCCTTTTGGAAACTTCAAAATGTTTCCAAAATGAATGCTAATTGACTTCGGAGAGGATTTTTTTTTCAGTCGTGGGGGAGTTTCTCTAAAAGTATTACAACAAACTACACACAAATTGCTTATAATTATTTATTTGATTTGATATCTAGAATACTAGAAGCTTTCTGTAGTTTATTACTAAGTTTTGATTATATTATCTCAGTAAATTATATAAGCTCCTGTTTAACCTGTTATACCTCCGATTCAGTCATGCAATGAAAACATCAGATTCGGTAGAAGTATTTCTGTTTAAATTCATAGCGAAGAAAACTACATTATTCTTCCTTAGGCTTCCTGCAAGAAATAAATGAATGTAAGGAATATAATTTTAAGTATATGAAAAGCTAATGTTTAAAACTTTCAATGTGTAATTTTCAACAAAATAAACGTTTTTCAAAGAAGTAGTGTCCTATGTACAAGTAAGAAAATTATTTCTCCTTTTAGTGTATTATTCTGTTTTGTGTAAATATTTTCAGAATGTCTAGCAAGAGTTGCCAGACATTGTTGTAAATGATTAAATAATCTTTATTCAGTTTGTTTTATGCTACAAATTAAATAAGGGTAACATTTAGAAGCAAGAGAATGGGTAAATCAGGAAAATAAAATAAGTTTCCAAATATTTCATCTAATGTACCCTTAGGTGTTATATTGAATATATATACGATTATTTGAAATTACCTGATGAGCGCTCAATTGAACATTTATTCGAGGGCATTATAGGATCGCTGATGAACCATATTATCTGAACATTTAAAAGGAAACATAATCCCAGCAAGAAATAGATCTGATATTTTTTTAAGTCCAGAAAAACATGGAGTTAATACGCTGACAATAATGTAAGGAATGATGCAGATAAGAGCCACAATCCAAGAGACGAGAATCAAAAGCAAAAACCAGAATATACCGTTACATAGGTCTTTTGCTGTAGCCATTCTCCTGCAAAATACAACAATAACAAAGATTTAAAATTTAATAAATAATGAATTACAATAGTGATTCCGATGAACCATGTTCCTCGGACAAGTGGGATGAGGAATGGAAATGATAGACCGATAGGGACGAATAGGAAAACTGAACGGTATTGACCAACTGTGGATATATTTTAAAACGAGAAAATAACAAGAAGCTAAAATATAAATGTAAAAAGTGTTATGAAATCAATAATTTTATTTTAGTTGACAAGCATCGGTGTGAATATTAACGTAGATCAAATATTCTTCTACTCAGACGTAAGTAACTATCTACTGCACATTCATGTTATGTTATATTGATCTCATAGAACATTTTATATTTTATTTTGGTTTCTTATTATTTTCTTTTCAAATATATCCACAGCTGCTCAATAACGTTAGAATAGGGATTTCCACCCCCTAGGGAGGAGGACCCCTCACCCCAGGTACTCTTAAGTTAATGTTAATATTGTCATATATACAACTCCCGCCTTTTTTTGGACTTTTTAATTGTATTTAGTTAGTTAAAGGGTTGCATATGGCAAAACCAAGATCAAAATATGACCCAAAAAAGAATAATACGAATATTTTGTTTTTAGCATTTTAAAAAATGTGGGACATTTAGATAAGTAATACAAAGGGATTGAAGAAGACTAAAAGAAAATAAGTAGCCGGGCGGGTGTTGGGAAGAACAAATGGCAACATCGCAGCTCACTCCTGGCCTGAGGGACATGATTCACCGGCCTCACTGTAGATTATCTTCTGTGTTAAAGGAAGCAGCATTTAAATGATTAGCAATGACAAGGATCTACATAACTTATGGCCATGTCCTAACCTAATTCTTAAAGATTTGAAAATCTCTTCAATTACTGACATTTACAGAATAGCTTCAACCATAAAACATAATATGACATAAAAAATGTGATTATTCCGAATTGGGCCTCCAACCTAAATCGCGCCCATTTTTTTTTATAATGTCATGAAAACATTAATATTAAGTCGTGGGAAGGAAAAAATACATATATAGTTCATAAAAAAAATGTATTTCTCAATATAAACGATATAATATGTCAACTATTGTTCATATTTTAGTTAATATTTAGTGAAATAATCCAGGATTAGAGCATAACAATGTAAACCACAGTAAGAATTTAAAAAATCCAGTTGATGTATCCAAAGAAATAACATTTTGACCCTCCCATCGGTCCTTATAGTGAAACAGTCCAGGTTCTCCTAATGTAGAGAAACCCCATGGGGGAGCATAAAAATAATATCTAATTCGACATATAATATAATATACGATATTATCGTTTATATTGAGAAATATATATTTTTTTTTATGAACTAGATATTTTTGTTAGTTATGCTCAGAAAGACCAAGGGGGGTCGAAAAAAAAAAAACACAAAGATGCAGAATAAGGAGGGTTGAAACAAACCCCCCATAGAGTCTCATATTACCCTCATCAAACAAAGAGCTCTAATAAAAATAAAAATTTTAATATTACCTTTCCTGCGCCGAAAAAAGGGCAATGACAGGAATGATCCGCCAAAATGAAAATAAATAAAATTTAAAAAAAATAAAAAAGTTAAGCTATCCTATGGGGTTTCTCTTATATCAGGAGAACCTGGGCTACAGTTTCAAATTTCATTTTCTACAGTTTCAAGTTTCACTTCAATTAGCAAATGTTTTGACTGACCAATGGTTTATTGTCCGTGGTTATCTTTAAGCTATAGAAACAAATATCTGTATTACTATGACACTAAATTAAAATTTATATACAAAGTGAATATTAGTGTACCTTATATATAATACTTATTTCAGTCAAATTTGTATCTTCCACATTATTTTTTTTATTTAACTGAGTAACATAACCTCCTAGTAATAAAATTCAAACTACATCTATCACTAACTAATACCATGTTCTATTAACACTTAACTAACATAACATTAGAAAAAATATTATTTTTTTCATAAATGAAATAAATAATCACATGTTTTAAAAAAAAATTCATTGTAACCATAGAAACAACAGGGTTTTTAGTTTCTTATGAGCTTAGTGGAATATCTAGTAGATTATTTAGTTATTGTGAGTCATGCCCCAGTTTTAACTATAGTCATATCGGCTACTACCGCTCTGGTAGACATGAGCCCGACTTGGAGTCCTAAATTTTGATCTATTCATCTAGGGTAAGAGGGTCTTTAACGAGTACCTGGCATTGTACAGGCTCGGGACCATCTCTTAACGTCCCAACATAAGATCGATGTGTTCAAAGTATTTTTCACCTCACAGATAGAAAAATCGGAGAGCCTCGGCTGGGTTTTGAACCCGCGATTTTGAGCTCAGTAAGCAAGCACGGTGATGCGAAGAAATAGGAATTGTACATAAAGAGGAAAATAATAGTGCTAAGCAGGTAATATATATTTATTATATTTTTTTTTATGTGTAAATATTAATAATTATCTTACATTTAACACATTACAAAAAAAAAAAAACAAGTATAAAAATAATTAGTACAAAATATAACATACAAATATAAAACTGTTTTTTTAATTGTTTTATAAGCGAATCAATGATGAAAGAAATTTTGAAAGCCGATTAGGAAAAATAATGAGTTTTGAGAAAAATTGAAATGTTTCTCTTTGCTTGAAACCAGACTATCTCAGGCATCATTATTATGAAAACCTAAGAGCATATTAAAAATAATTGTTTTAAAATTATGTACTTTATAGCATACATATAAAAGGACAGGAATAAAATTACATACAAATTTCTTACAAATAAATAATTTGTTCGTGTATCTAAAAACTACTTTTGTTTTTAATTAATGGATTGTACTTGATCATAAGAATTGTATTTGTTAACTGGAGCAGTCCCGTTTCTCCTTAGAATAACCGTGGCTGGTTCTAACTCTGACGGAGTCTTTACATCGTTGTTGTGTTATGTTACTGATGGCACATGAGATTATAAACCATACTAGCCTAGTGTTGTAAAAATTGTGATTACATGACTATCGTATCACTAAAAAAATATTTATTAATTGTAACAAGCGAATTATAAATGGATTAACCCTCGATTTGGTTACATATTTACATTGAACAGAACACAAAATTACAAGTGATATTATCAGATATATGAATGATATGTGTCTATTTCTTTAAACCCTTCTCTACATTAACATTCACCAACTGCGGATGGCAAATTGCCGAAACTAGTTGTCGAATAAATACAATTGTTAGATTGATATCTCTGTATTACTTATGAAACTTAAATTAATTTATATATAGGTACATATATGTATATATTTATATATATTAAACATTTCGGTAGTGAAATTTTCTTATTTTCCAGTGAAGACACACACTCGATGTTTACGCATAACTAAGAGAGTACTAATTGAACTCTCACTATTTTTTCCACTTTTAAATGTTGAGTTTCAACTTCTTTTTATTATTGTTGTTTATAATTATTGTATTCTACTAGTGTATTGTTGTAGTCTGCTAATTTATTACTTTTAAATTTTGTTTATTTTTTACAAGCAGTGCAGTATTACCAAATTGAGACATCTCTGCAAGGTCAAGTCTACACAATCCATGACACTACCTAATGATTAATAGTGTCGACAGTATCTTTTCAATGTAGAAGGAATTCTAGGTTCTGTCGTGAAAATGAAAATTCAATATTTGGCCAACGTTTGGGAAATTATGTATTTCCTTCTTCAGGGCCTACAGAATACAAACAAACAAATTAGTCATTATGGACAATGATATAACTAGATACTTAATAATACTGTTGAAAAGAGATGGAAACAATTTTCATAAATAAATGAAAGAGAGATAATAAATAAATAAATATATATATATTTTTTTTTGAAAGTACATAGTAATACAATTTTATATAAATAAATAATAAATAAAAATTACTTTTGGACACAAACTCTCAACACCTTCACCACACACATCCATTCCAGTCTTTATAAGGTAATTTATATATATATATATTTTATTATTTTTTTTTATTTAATTTAATTATAAAAAAGTTTTCCATCTCTTTTTAACATTATTATTATTTTTTTTTTTTTTTTTTTTTTTTTTTTTTTTTTTTATGGCATATCAACCACGAGGGTCATTGATGCCTGGCTGTTCAAATAAGTAGGAGATCCCACAGAGAAACTGGGGGGCGAACGGAGGGGGGACCCCGCACAGGACCCCGGGGCACCCAGTGAGCGTCCCAACCAGGCCAGGGGACAAGCAACGGCACAACCGGGCGTCTCTCTTTAGGCATTGGGTTTAGGCCCCGGTGTAGCTAGGCCTGTTAGAGAGGGTGTGCTTGTATGTGGCACCGACCACACCCTCCAAGCCCGGGACTATATCAACATTATTATTAAGTATCTAGTTATATCATTGTCCATAATGACTAATTTGTTTGTTGTATTATGTAGGCTCTGAAGAAGGAAATAAATAGTTTCCGAAACGTTGGCCAAATATTGAATTTTCATTTTCACGACAGAATCTCGAATTCCTTCTACATAACATTAACTATACCTAAGTGAACAATTTTCTAATTTATTATATAGGTGTATATATATACTTATATATATTCATATATATATTTATATTTCTTATACATATATATATATATATATATGTGTGTGTGATTGTTCAATATGAGCTTGTTTGATACATGACTTCATTGGTTGAGTCACAGTCTTGATATGAACACAATCGGGTTCGGCAGTAGAGCATCTATAAATATATTTCCATTTGAAAACTGCAACATAACTTCCATCAATTTCCTGTAACAAATTTAGAATATGCATGTAATTAAAAAAAAAAAAAATTGTCGGTGAATCATTGGCAATGTGTTCCTCCCCAGCACGAATTAATCCATAATGTTTTCGCTCTCCCTCGAAAATCAATCGAATTTTTCGGTTGAAAATCAATAGTTGAATTGGAGGGCGCTGGTAGCTCATTGGTATGCGTGCTGGCCTTCTGAGATCAAAGTCGAGGGTTCGAAACCCGGCCGAGGCTCTTAGTTTATTTTGTCTGGGAGGTAAAATAAACGTATGCACGCCGTCCTTCCGATGGGACGTTAAGCAACTATGTAGTTAAAAACCCCTACCCTACGTGAATAAAAGTTTAATATAGGCAAAATTTAGAACTCCCGCAGTAGAGTCGGGCTGATGTTGACCAGAGTGACCTCACAGTTAAAGCCCGGGCATGAGTCATAATAACTAATAGTTGAATTACACACGGATTTCTGAATCCTCATACTAAATTTTGTTTCAATACATTGCATACTCATATCGGCACTTTTTGAGTTTTAGAGTTAAGTCCTCTTTCTCTTCAGCCGACTTCGCGGAAAATTAATAGGTGTTGTGGTTCATGTAGATACATTAATGTGCAGTTATTGGAGAGTTTGGAGTTAAGCCCCTTTCCCTAATCCTTCCATCTTCCGTTTCGCCTATTTGACTATAAGGGTCTGTAGGTCTCAACCTTAAGAGATTCCGGAAACTCTAAACTATCTAAAAACGTAAAATTCGGATGAAGACTCAACATCGCATTTATGAGCTATTGCACAATTTTTGCTATACTTCGTATAACTGGGGGAGCATAAAAAACATATAGTGTGTGCTTGGAACACTCACCAGAAGTGAAACTTCCTTCGCGATTTTTCATTTTTTTTTTTTTTTTTTATCCATAACTATCATCTTTATGTTGTATGGGATTTCTCAATTAACTCAACATTTTTGGTGCAGACAGTTTTATTTATTGGCTTATTTTATTTTTATTTATTTGTTAAATCAACATTATTTTCGTTGTTAGAAACATCAGAAATCACTACATTTGATTCCAAAAAAGAGACAATAAGGCCTATGGGAAGAGAAATAAGAAATTTAGGTTTTTGAACGCGAGAGAATAGAAAATGAGAATTGAGAAAGAAATAGAGACGCTGTTTATGACGCCAGCAACTCTAAGCAGGCTCTCACCTTTGTGATTCATTATCAGTAGATTGGGTATTGATATGAAAATGTTGCTCCTCCGAACATGATGCAACACTTGTAATATCTTAACATAAATGAAGCTACGGGAGGCGGGGTGGGGAGCGCTCCCCTCTACTAGCCCGCTCAACGATCCCCAACTGCCACTCTCAGAATTCAAAAAAAAGAAATGCTTTCATTCACCCCTGTGCGCAAACCACTCGTTCGATTTCGTTCAAATTTGTAATGTAAGGTCTTTAATCGGTGCCTTCACAGATTATACACTTTGTTTTCAAAAAAGGACACCGTAAACCACTTTTGTAGAGGACGAACTGAAACACTGGTGCGGAGCGAGTCTGGGAGGTGTTCAGCGTGTCACATAATTTCGTAACTCATTTATCAGTTTAGTCCCCAAGTTGCCCAGTGCATGTAAAGAAGTTACACTTCAAAAAATTAAATTTTAATCAGCTAAATCATGTTAACCAAACAGTTTTGTCCTCGACCAAAAGCCTTCAAACCTTTTTATTATTATATACAAATTAATATTTAAAGGTAACTTCGTAAAATTTATTGAAATAACTAAAAAAATCAAAATTGTTTCGTAAAAACAGAATTAAAGTAACATGTGACGCAATACGCGAAAACCTCAAGTCGGTAAAAATAGATTTTTTTTACATTTTAGGCGTTTATGATCGAGATAAAAATAATCCCTGAACAAAAAAATATATACCACATAGCTCATTACGATAAGAACTCGCTTTTTTTATTTTGTTATTAATTAACATTATCTAGCAGATATGAAGTTACTAAGAAAACCTACATCATGAAAGAAAGAGCTACATTTAAAACAAACACTGAAAAGCTATGTACGAAGTTTTTTTTTCACGTTTATTATGACGTTTTAACTATAATTTGAATTCCTAAGAACTCAAAAGGGTATAACTTCTGCCTATATCTACTTCAATCTTAAATGTTTGTCTTTCTGTATGTTATTTAGTTAGTTATTATGACTCATGCCCGGGCTTTAACTACGAGGTCATATCGCCTACTACCAGAGCGCTCTTTCGTTGCTCTGGTGGACATGAGCCCGACTCTACTATGGGAGTTCTAAATTTTGTCTACCCAGATTTATTAACCTAGGGCAAGATTCTTTTAACGAGTACCTGGCATCGTACGGGCACGGGACTTTCTGTATGTGTGTCTGTTGTTAACTCCCGATAGAATGAAATATCGATATGAATTGTTATAAATTTTACCAGAACCCCATAAAGACGATAACTGCTCGTATTAATTTCCCGTGAAATCGGTCGAAGGGGAAGAGGTGATCAGAGAAGGGCTTACAACTCAATTAACCCCAATTGCTGCCGATGTAATGAATGTATCGACATGGAATTGTATAGGCTTGATCACAAAGCTACACATACAGAGACATCACCACAAAATGATCAAAACGTATTCATGGGATCTTAAAACGGGAAAATTCGTTGAAAACTCGATCTCGGATTTCCCCACGATTATAATACTCCCTTATACTGTAGATATAAGAAAGTGAAAATATGTACTTACACAACTTGTTGCCCAATGATTAGAATTGAGTTCAATCCAGAGAATTATAAGACCGCTGATGAACCATATTGTCGGAACATTTATAAGGGAACATTACCCCCAAATGAAATAGATCTGAGACTTTTTTAAGTCCAGGAAAGCATGGAGTAAGTACGCTGATAATAATGTAGGGCCAAAAGCAGAAAGCTGCCACCATCCAGGACAAAAATATCAGGATGACAAACCAAAACAAACCGTTCACTGCACCTCGAGCTCCAGACATTTTTCTGAAACAAAAAAAAAAAATCAAAATTTAATACAGAATTCATTTTTTTTTTCTTATACGTTTAGTAGAATAAAGTATTGTAATCCTAGGAGAAACCGAGATCGAATTTTACGGAATTACATGTTTCAAAGTCTTCCAGTGACACTTGAACTTGAAATTAGACCATTTCACTTCAGGAACTAAGTACATTACAAGATACCGCTTATATTTATGACCTAATCAAAAAACTTTTCAAATTAAAGTTGTAGAAAAAACTAAAACGCACATTTTATATATAATACGATTTTTTAAAAAGTCGTTTGGTTTTCGAGATACGTGCGAAAAACCGTCCTAAAATGTTTTTAGACGTTTGCTAGATAAGATTATATATAAAGGCTTGTCCTATCGTATAGGCTATCGAAACATTGGTAGCATTATTGGGCATATGAAACTCATTCTAAGAATATTGCTGTAAACCCGCTGATGTCATCACATTACCTTCATATACAGTAGAATCTCCCTTATCCGGCGCTCGCAAAATAATATATTTGTTAAACTAAAATTAACATTCAATTATTAGATTATCAATTATATGAGCCACGTGGATTTACGAGCACATAATAATTCCGTAACTCACGAATCTTTTATGAATTTTTATTGTAATACATACATACAGTGGCTCAAAAAAGTATAGGCAATTTTATTTTTGTAGGTTTTAATCTTATAACAAAATAGAGAACAAAACAAACAGCTTTTTAAAAGAAAACATTTATTATGAGAAAGACTTGAACAATAGTAGTTTAGAAAAAAAAAATATTGCAACAAATCAATATTGAAAAATGGGAAAAAACAGCATCAAAAAAGTATAGGCAATTGCGTGAAATACCAATTAACTACTTCAATTTTAATTATTATTCCAATTTTAAGCAAAATTAATATTTTGTATGCATTCCTTTGGCTTCTATTATGGCATTATGTCTTCTGGGCATTGAAGAAACTACATATTTAGTGGTGTCGGTCGATATCTTTTGCCACTCATCCAACAGTACTTTTTTGAGCTCATTTTTTGAAGAAATTTTGCTCTTACGGATCGCTGATCCCAGGTGACATATCGAGCGATTGGTGAAAAGTTAAAATTAAGCTTATTCACTCTGAGAACGATTATTAAAAATTTTGAAAACACTGGGTCTCTTGAAAATAGGAAACGAAATGGACGCCCAAGGATATTCACAGCCAGGGAAACACGAGAAATCGTAAAAAAGGTAAAAAAAATCCATTTATAAGTGGACCAGACTTGGCGTTAGATGTGGCAAATTGTGTAGACAAGTCTTTCTGTGTCCAAACAGTACGAAATGTTTTGAATGAAAAGCAATTTTTCGGAAGAGCCGCCCGAAAGAAACCGTTCATTTCACAAGCTAATAGGGAGAAACGTTTGCTGTTTGCCAAACAGTATAAAAACCAAACTGAAGAATTTTGAAATAAAGTAATTTTTTCTGACGAATCTAAATTTAATATTTTTGGATCCGATGGACGTCGTTATGTTTGGAGAAAAACCAATACAGAATTCCAAACAAAGAATTTAAGGCCATGGTAAAACACGGCGGTGGGAGTGTTATGGTGTGGGGGCCTATGGCTGCAAGTGGAGGGGGTAATTTAGCCTGTATTGATGTTATTATGACTGCTGATGTTTACATCAATGTGTTGCGTCATAATTTAAAGGAGAGTGCCGTGAAACTAGGATTAGAGAGAACATTTATATTTCAGCAAGATAATGACCCCAAACATAGGGCCAGAAAAACTGAAGAATGGTTGCTATATAATGCATCCCGTCAACTCAAACCTCCTCCCCAGTCACCAGATGTGAACCCGATAGAGAACCTTTGGAGTCACCTGGGATCAGCGATCCGTAAGAGCAAAATTTCTTCAAAAAATGAGCTCAAAAAAGTACTGCTGGATGAGTGGCAAAAGATATCGACCGACACCTCTAAAAATGTAGTTTCTTCAATGCCCAGAAGACTTAATGCCATAATAGAAGCCAAAGGGATGCATACAAAATATTAATCTTGCTTAAAATTGGAATAATAATTAAAATTGAAGTAGTTAATTGGTCTTTCAGGCAATTGCCTATACTTTTTTGATGCTATTTTTTCCCATTTTTCAATATTGATTTGTTGCAATGTTTTTTTTTTCTAAACTACTATTGTTCAAGTCTTTCTCATAATAAATGTTTTCTTTTAAAAAGCTTTTTGTTTTATTCTCTATTTTGTTATAAGATTAAAACCTAAAAAAATTAAATTGCCTATACTTTTTTGAGCCACTGTATGTACATTGTATTTATAATGAAGGGAACGCTAATACAATATTTTATTACTTCACTAATATCCTATAAATAAATTATGATGAATACATTTCTAAAAATAATGAAGAGGAAACAATTGATGATATGACACACAAAGAAGGTAAGGAGGACAACCATCCTCCACTTTTTCAGGCGTCTTAACACTAAACAAGTGGTGGGACTATGCAGCACGAATCAGTGTTGTGTTAGCGAAGCAAAGGAAAATTACAGATTTTTTTAACAAATAATATTTTTAGAATTTTAAATTTTGTTTTAAATATGTATGTAATTAAACGCAGATTTTAAAATATCTTTTTAAAATGTTATCAACAAAATACATACGTGTTTTATTCCCTAGCTCACCTAAAAACACTTTTTTTTATGCTTTAATTGATATATTTTTTCTCATTAATTGATGATTTCCGTTATCCGGCGTATTCTGTTATCCGGCGTTGCGTCGGTCCCGGCAACGCCGGATAAGGGAGAGTCTACTGTACTCAGTGACGCCAGGATGAAATGAATTTGATATGGGGGAAAGAAAAGGTAACCATTGAAAAGTGAGTGTGGCGAAAGAGTCCCAAACATCATTTTTGTCGAAATTAAGGTGTTAAGGTCAGGGCCGGCGCGACCAAATAAGCGAATTAGGTGGCGCCCAGGGCGGCATTATTGCGGCAGACACATTTTCTCTTGTTGCAAAGATGCTCAAATTATAAAGGATGAAATAAGGGTAACATTCTTAAAAACTCTTATATCGGCATATTCATATCGTTGACGAGTTATAGAATTTTTGGCGTTAAGACCCGCTCTTCTCTTTGGCCGATTAAGCTGACATTCAATAGGTGTCCTTAGATTCTTTTATCTGGGAGATGAAAAACATTGAGCAAGACGTCCTTCGGATGGGACATTGAGCGGTGATCCCGAGTCTGTACGGTGTCAGGTTGGGAAAATTTAGGACTCCCATAGTAGAGTCGGGCTCATGTCCACCAGAGCGAGGAAAGAGCCTTCTGATAATAGGCGATATGACCTAGTAGTTTAAAGCCCGGGCATGAGTCACCAAAACAAACCATTTTTGTTCAGTCTTCTCAAAATCCTTGTCACACACCTAGCTCAAGAACCTCTGAATGGATTTTTATGAAACTTGGTATAAAGGTTCGGTTTGCTATGTAGATGCTCCCTTGTAAAAATGTGCACAATTGTATTACAATTAAGAGTAGTTAACCTGCAACCAGTCCAGGTATGAGTCATAAGAATAATGTCGTGTCGATATGATCCGAAGAATTTCCGATTCTTTTTTAATTAACCGGTCGATCATTTGGGGGTTGTCCATAGATTACGTAACGCCTCTAGAGAAGCTCTTGGTAAATGTTACGTAACGCAATAAAAATATAAAATTTCTTTATTTCACTTGTAGTAAAAAAAAAATTATGTTATGTATGGGTCAACAAGACTTATTGATGGGGGGGAGGGGGGGGGGGGGCGGGTTAAATGTCAGTTCGAAAATTGTATTACATAATTTACGGTCGACTTGGCTCCTATGGAAAATAAATTAAAATGAAAATTCGTAGTTACTTGTAAACAGTGCAAAAACGGGAGGTTATCAAATTTTGCCACAATTTGTCTTCACAATTAAAACATTAATTCTTATTTTCAACTTTCTTCAATTATTGATAATTATAAGATTTGCTATCCTGTAAGAATGATCAATATTTCTTAATCTTAATCTCTAATTGTTTTCAAATAATTTTATTAAAATAATTATTCAAGCAATAAATCTATTTTATATGTACCCACATATGTAATAAAAATAAGCATAATTTTAAAGCGAACACAATGCCTTATTATTAATTATCAATAATTATGATCACATCTAAACGATTTAATTACAATTATCATTAAATTGGTTTAATTTTTGCAGGAACACATTTTGACTTACAAGTTTAAATATGTATACAAATTATTATTATTATTACTATTGTTATTGTATAATGTAAATAGTTAAAAATTGTTAATTCCATAAGAATACTGTTGGTTACTTACGTAAGTGAGAGAGATGGCAGAAGTGAGGTGTCGTTTGGGTGTGGAGTCTGAAAGACTTTTGATTACATAACAGACAGCAGGTAGATTTCAAGTTTCAGCCAGGTCTGACCCTCAAAATATTTAAATCAATCCTCTTCAGCGAGGGGGCCGACCTGAAATGTCATAGATCCACGTATTATATATTTTTTTATTATAAGAATAAACATTATTTTCCCTCTGTTTTCTGAATAACAATAACATTTCTGCTAATGAAGAACAGGAATAAAATGACAAATATTTTTTTTTTGTTCTTATGTATCACAATCTAAACATTCCATTCCTGTATAAAGTCAACACAACAATACACAAATTTGCACAAGTTCATGCCAAAGTTGAACACGTTAGGGGAAGCAATATCGGTCCGATCCTTGCCGAGCCTTCCTCCTTGACGTCTGAATCGTCGCTGGCCGCGTGACCTCGCAAAAAGTATATGGTCACGGGTCAAGAGGTAACTTCATAGATAAGTTCATATTGCCCCATACGTCTTCGGAAAATAGAATGAGTTCACTTACCAAGGATGTCAGGTTAATGTGGACAATAACCTCTCAAATGAAATAAGAAGCAGGATCACCAAGTTTGTTTGGACTCCGGCGTCACCTGCTTTCTAGGGCAACAAAGCTGGAACTCTACAAAACTTTGATTCGTCCGGTTCTGAAACATGGACAATAACAAAGACCGAACAAGCACTCCTGATTCATGAAAGGAAGATCCTACGTTGCATCTATAGAGGTGTCTACGACGAACAGGACTGGAGGAGAATAACGAATCAGGAGTTATATGGTTTATCGCCAGAACCGGACACAGTAAGGTTTGTAAATCTTCACAGACTAAGATGGGCAGGACACGACAAGGATGGGAGACCATGATGTGCCAAAGATAATATTATTGGAGGAAATCCACGGGACCAGACGTGTTGGAAGGACGGTGTTGCGCATGGTGCGAGGATCCTACTTGGAGTCAGGAACTGGAGGGCAGCTGCACAGGACCGAGACGTCTGACGAAGGCTGATCCAGGAGGCCTTGACTCAGAGATGAGTTGTTGCTCCGACGATGACATTCAAAGTAAAATTTAAAAAAATAATAATAATTAAGAGAAATAATTCAGTCCTTTAAGAGTTGAGTGTTGCAAGGATTGAATGGAGAGGTAGTGAGAGACTGATGATGTTGGTGAGGAGCTCAAAGAGCAGACTAAGCCGAGCAGCTGAAGAGAAGACGGTGGGTGTCTTCCTGGAGGAGAGAGGTCAACTTGGCAGATCGGAAGCCACCTCATATCTCATGTCTTCTGTCACTACCATGAATACAGCTTGTTATCCTTGTATCCTAAAACTACCTAGGCCTCCTTCACCATTCAATTGTTCTATCTGACCCATACCTTTTTCGATAGTTTTTAAACGTTACGAAGTGTGCACATTACTCTTATAACTAAAATTATTTCTCCTTCTGACGTACGAGTATACAGGGTGATCCAAATTGCGTTAGGTTGGGGATGAAATTTCGCAGTAGAGAAGTTTGTCGTACTACAATTTGAAACTTCTTATTTCTCTCGAAAAAATGTTGAGTATTTACGAAAACTCGTATTTCTGAAAGCAATTTGATATTTTTTATATAGAAAATCCGTTCTCCATTATTTAGTACTTATTTAATTACAGAGAATAATTTATATAAACATATATACTTTTAATACAGTTTAGATAGTATATTCACTATTTGAACTATTAAAATCGTTTGCATTCATGAAAGACATCACTTATCATTGACCTTCATTCTATTCATTTGTTTGATTAGATTTGGATTAATATTATTTTATTGTTTTCTCATTTTGTTATTTTTTTGATGTGTAAATATCTTAGCTCTGGGTAGGGGCTGTCTCAGACCGTCAGTCTCGTTGATGTGAATGCGTGTGTCGGACGGTTGCGCGCGCAGCGCACATACACTACGAACTTCTAAAAAACATGATTAGATATAACATTGTATTTTTACAACATTATTGATCATATTTCCCGCTGTAGTGAATTTAACTAAAATATCAATATTACGAAATATAAAATGATCTTTCGGTAAGAAACGGGAAAGCTTAAATTTGTCGCAATAAATAAAATTTGTGGTAAAAGAAAATAATATAGCACTGTAAATCTAAAAAAATATAATTATTTTAGATATCACAAACCTATATTTTCATGTATAAAAGAATAATAAATTTGAAAGTTTAATTCCTCATACTACTTTTCTTATTGTAACATTATAAAACAAATTTTAATCAAAAGCAGTGCTCAACAAATTTTTGAAACTAAAGCAGATTCACATCAATTCTCGTGAGTACCGCGTCACTCACACTTGTTATTTTTTTCTTCAACGCTGATTATTCAAAAATACAATATACAAGTTCAAAGAACTTACAACTTCTATTCAATTTTCAGTTCTTCTTGTCAGGCTATGGCAAACAAGTTGCAAGATTTGTGTGACTAATTATGACACATGCCCGGGCTTTAACTACCGATATCATATCACCTACTACCAGAGCGCTCTGTTGAACTCTGGGAGTCCTAAATTTTGCTCTACTCAGGTTTTATTACCTATGGTAGGAGTTACTTAACCAGTCTTAAATTTTTACCGGCGCCCTCATTTCATTTTATGGTCTGTTGTATATTTCTTTTGGCATCCGCAAAAACTAGGAAACATAATTTGCAAACCATTATTATAATATATTATTCTCCTTAAGTCATCTTAACTTTTAGATCTGTTTTATTTATTTTAACTGACGTTCGTTATAGTCAAATGAACCCGTGGAAACGATCTCCGTGATCGTCCCTGGTGAACGCCCTCCGACCTGTGAAACCTCAACCAATTCTACCCGTTGTGGTGGACCAGCCGTTTTTCCATCAAAGTGAAATTAAGACTAATGGAACCATTGCTGAGACAGCCTCCAACCGTTTTCCAAGATCTACTCTCGAAGATATTGTCATATTCATATCTATTCTTCTGGCGTATTACAGTTTGTCTCTAGTTGCGAGAAGCTGAGATTTAAATTTATTGTTAATGAATATATTATATTCGTCAGAGATAGTTGAAAACACTCTTTCATGTTAGGAAAAGAATAAAAAAATATAATAAAAATTATTATATATATATTTTTTTTTTCAAAAATTATATTTAACATACAGGCACTGTTATTAATATAGTTCTTATATTAAATTTGTATCTAAGGATAAAAAATAAAATAAACAATTTGAACAGATATTTCACAGAATAATTGGACATCTTATACACATAGATATTTACAAAAATATACATAAGAAAAAAAAGATACTAATTTACAGGTATTATTTCATTTTGTTTTCTACAATTTCAATAAAGATAATTTACTTCACATCAAACACTAAAAATGTATGAGTTACAAATTGAACAAAAATAATCCTAATAAAATTAAAACTGGCTGAGAAAAAAATAATTTTTTTAAAATCTAAATTTCAATATTTACAATTGCCTTTGAATTTTTATAAATTATTTACAATATTAATTATGAAATTGTGCAATAAAAAAAATTTGTACCATGAAAACAAAAGGACGAATTTCAATTCCGTTTTTTTTAGACAACTTAACACCTTTGTATATATTTGTATTGAAAAAATTTGCCTATCACCGAATGTTTTTTTTATATTTTTTAAAATTAATTGTCGGACAATGGCCAACGTAGAGAAATATTAAACGAAAAGGTTTTACTATATTACAAAAATATTATTGCCAAAAACATTACATAATGTTGGGTACAATTAATTGTACATTGATACAAAAAAAATAATTATTGCTAAATTGTTATACCTGTGTGCAGACAAGCTAATCGATGTCTTAAATATGGCTGTCAAAAAATTGAGTAGTATTGACTCATGCCCGGGCTCTTACTATGGGATTTAACATCCCATCCGAAGGATGGCGAGCTCAGGGTTTTTTCTCCTCCCAGATCGAGAAATTAATGGCTACGGCCATTATGAGTGGACTTGAAAGAAATAAAACTTGTTTATTTATGGTATTGTCTAATTTCACGAACTATATTTACATGGGAGTACTTTCGGTTTCTACCATCCTCAGCCAAAAGCATAAGAGATAAGACTCAAGCTTTTGGCTGAGGATGGTAGAAATACCGAAAGTACTCCCATGTAAATATAGTTGGTGAAATTAGACAATACCATAAATAAACAAGTTTTATTTCTTTCAAGTTCATTTGAATTATTTCACAATCTTTGCAATAATGTCAGTTTTCATTAAAAAAAAAAAAATGAAATTCTGAGTCCAAGCCCTACCGTGGAGACCACTTAAGTTTTAAATTGGCAGGTAAAAAAACCATGAGCATGCCGTCCTTCAGAGACATTAAGCATCAGTCCAGAGTCTGTGCGATGTCAGTTACTCTTAATTTTGAAAGTTGGAAGCTCGCGCATGAGTCCACACAAAAGTCGTTGGTGAATCACCGACAATGTACTTCCCCAGAACAAATCAATCAATCAAGTTTTCGCTCTTCGTCCAATACCAATCGAATGTTTGGGCTAAAAAGTCATAGTTGACTTTACATAGGGGCTTCTGAAGTCGCATACTAAATTTTGTGTCGATACATTCATTAGTTATTGAGGATCCCCCCCCCCCCCCCCTTCCTTTCGGCCGATTTGTCTGAAGATCCTTATGGGGTTCTGGATACACATCCGTTCATCATTTACTCTATCAGGAGATATCGTCAGACAAAGACTTTTTTCCTTCATTTTTTAAAACAATCATGGGATCGGAAACCTTGAAATTCCATTCAAAACTCAACATCGTATTTCTGACCGATTACATGGAACAGCTGGAAAAATAAAACATTAATAGTCCATTCGTAGTTTGTCAAGTTTAGTTTTCAAAGAGTATTTCCACCTTTCTGTACATTGTATTACTGAAGAATGTAGCAAATTTTGAAACTATTACATTTTTTATTAAAAAATAATAATAAACTTAATTTTATGTCTTTTTATTATCCTGAAATCATTTTTATGGGACAGTCAAACATACCCAAGATAGGCCAGCTTAAAAAGTGTAGCATCTACAAGAAAAAATAAATGAAATGAAGACTAGTCATATATTTGAACTCTACCTAATATAAAAATTATGAAATTGTTTACTATCTATATTTGTATTTAATGTAATAAGTTTGTACAAAGATAGTTACTCAAGAAATAACTTACTGGGTCTTAAGCTCCCTGGGAGACTAAATAAAATATATAATTATTTACAAAATAAAATAAGGCAGTATAAATAAAATGTTTAAATAGATACATTCAAATACATAGATTTCTTGTGTACATGTGTATTGGTAGTATTTGGTGGCTGTTTGGGATGATTTTCGCACGTATATCGATAGCACGTTACTCAATTTCACCTGTCGTAGCACCCCCGCTGCTCCCTTGAAATCTGAAACAAAACGTTTCCATTAAGTAAAATAATAAAAGAGAATATTCATACAAAGATGATTTTGGATAAATCCCTAGGATTTTACAATTGTTTTCAACTTCCCTAAGTATAGAGGGTTATGCAATCACTCAGAAATTAGATTCTACTCTACTATGGTAGTCTTAAATTGTGCCTAAGCGCAAGTTTAGTAGGATGGGGAGTCCTTAACCAATTGAAGGACGGCGTGCTCATGGGTTTTTCGGCCGGGTTTCGAACCTACTATCTTGAGCTCAGTAAAGCAAGCACACTACCTCTCCATTCATCAGAATGGAACGGAGGAGGAAAGTGTCTTGGATGGATCCACATAAAAATGAAATGTCTACAAGAAATCATTTATCATTCATTACTTGGGGGGGGGGGGGGGGGGGGGGGTCATAATCTTTAATCCCTTCCCTTTGGCCAATTTGACTGAAAATCGATAGATGTCGTTCTTAGAGGGCTTTAAATTTACATATGAAATTGCATGTCACTACATTCTTTACATCAGCAGATATTACATTTTTTTGTGTAAAACCTCCTCCCTAATCCCCGACCTCTTTCCTTCGGTCGATTTGGCTGTGAATAAACAGGTGCGTCCTTAGAAGGTTCTGGCTACACATAAGAAATTTCGCTCTCTTCTTATTTATGCTCTTCAGATTCCTCAAAGTTCATTATAAGATTCCATAGGACAAGATAAGTTTCCATACTGTTTTGAGAAAGGTGGAGAGTCAAATTGAATTTGAATTGATAGCATTTTCCAGACACTGCCTGACCTAAATTCATGCTGACATTTTTTTTAAAAGACCTTCAATGCTTCAAATGAAAAATGTCCAAGAATACCCGAGTTCTAGATGCACATTATTGAGTTGACAAATAATCGTAATGATCGATTATCCCCACCATTAAATCCATGTTGAGTCACTTCGTAAAAATATTTTTTTCCAACATGCACGTACATAGTAGCATCATAAAACATGTAGAGAACGATATTTATTTTTTTTTTTTTTGTATAAATATTCATTACGATAATAACTACAAGTATAAGCATTTTCTCAGTATTTTCCACTAATCGCATTATTTGCAAAGTAAAGCAACGATATTTTATTTTCAAGTTCCTTTATATGATGCCATTTTCATTTTGGCGACTATGGCACTCTACTCTAAGAAAGTAAGTAGGAGGCAGTAGTTTACTTATCCAGCTCCAGAGCGGCGTACTGCTCTTCATCAACTTCTGTCATCATCAAGTTACCATCAGGAAGCAGGAGGACAACTCTCCGGGGACCACCTGAATAACAACACAATAATATCACTAATCGAAAAAAGTAAGCTATAAAATAGAATATATTACAGCGGTATCCCTTCTTCTAGGGGTTATTTCACATTTGTAAAGTCAGTCTCCGATCAGTTCGACAATAAATAATATTGTTATTATAACCCAAGTACCTACACTCATACTGTTAATCCATTATACACACTTATATTATTATCTATACACAGATTAAAGACGATTAATAACACTAGTGAGCACTGAGCTTTATTATGTATCCAAACAAAAGTATGTACCTTCTTTAAAGAAAAGTACGATAACGATACTTCATCGATCCGATACTACTTACCAGCAGACATATATATAAATTTTGTCCCTAAATAGACCATGAACTCCCCAAATAATATTAAAATAATAAATATCGACATGCTCTTTAATATAAATGGTGCAAGCAACTAGGAAACAAAAACAATTAAAAAATTGTATAAAACGAAATATGACCATTGATGGAAAATAGTAAACTTGTAGTTACAATAACTGAAAAAATTATATTCTTCTTCTTAATTTTCAAGCTTACAGTAAAAAATAAAAATTAATTGTTAATTTTTCTAACATCTGTTATCAAAAAAAAAAATGCACAATTGGTTCTGAGTCGAATTTTGGTATATTAGAGAGATAATTGTGGAGAAATGTTTGCCTGGATATATACAAAGAGGGACAATAGAACAAAAAATCAAGAGACAAATGAAGGCCAGGTAAGACCCAATTGAAGGACAATGGGCAGAGTGGGGAGACGGTCCTCCGACTTGGCCAGGAGTTGCTGCCACCAGCCTAAAATCCTGCTGAATATCTTCAGTTTGGTGTGGACCCGGCCTGTTTTCATCCTGTAGATCAGATATAATATAGGAACAGTTACCTCCAGGCTGCGGCTGGCCTGCCTCGACGAGCTGCGCTACCACCTGCGATGGTCCCTCGTCTCCATCTCCCCCCTCCACCTGCAGACTCACCAGCTGACCCTCCTCACCCTCCTTCAGGTAGAACTGCGTCTCCCCCTCTCCTTCTTCCTCGCCACCTTCACCTCCCAGGATGTTCACCTCCTACAATACACCATAACAAAAACCAACATTAGCGTAACTGATAGTACATAAAGAGGAAGTTCATACTTAAGGTAGATCAGTAGGTAAGAGGTAATAACTAAAGTCAAATCTGACGATGTTGTTGCAATAAATTGAAGATACCAACGTCAAAGGTCTGATGGTTATAGCATTAAAGGATCACAGTGAAGCGATATTTCATCTTGAGATGTTACTAAATGTGTTCATCTACCAAAAAAAAAAAAAAAAAAAAAAAAAATGAGCGCTCTAAATCAGAAACGATCAAAGAAAAGAACTTGAAATTTGAGATAACGATGTCTAAGTGCTAACTTAGATTTGATTAGTCGCAAGTACAAGAGGTCATATCGCCTACTACCAGAGCGCTCTCATCACTCTACTGTGAGAGTTCTGAATTTTGCCTACCCTACATTTTTCTTCACCTAGGCTAGGTGCCTGGTCTCAAGTACATGCTCAAGTTTATTTCATCTAGGAGGAAACGGCGGTGGGAAAAATGTATAGCTTCCCAAGGGGAGTACTTTCAAGGGGACAGTCCAATAACTCGTACATTTTTTAAATAAATGTTTAAAAAATCAGTCCTGGAACTTTTTGATCACCGCTCGCATTCAAGCCCAAATTATAGGAATAAACCCAGGGAAACACGAGGAAGAGATGTCTCCATCTATTTTTAGAATTCTCTTTTGTCTGTAGATGGCCAATATAAAGCCCCGAATAAACAAACTTTTCTTGTTACCTGTCCAAGTTGTGTTACTGAGTCAGAATATGAGTCGAGTGTGAGGACAGTGGTGCCATCCTCGTTCTCCTCCCCCGCCGTTACATAGACACACTGCTGACCGTCCTCTCCAGACACCAACAGAGTGCTGTTCAGCTCTGACTTTCTCACCTGGAGAGAGGAACATAAGAAAATATCATTTTAAAAAAAAACCTATATTCAAGGGGTGAACTTGGTATACTTTGACATCCAAATATACTGATTCACTTGAATACCTTGCTTCAGTGGTGTCGAACTATCGATAGTACTATCGATTAATATGTTGGATTAGACCATCCAATATTATCGATAGTTATATTATATTATGTATTATATATACTATCGAATTTGAAATTGAGAGTTACAATTAGAGATGACAAAAACATGACATGCACCATACTTGTAAGGAGGAACTGTAAATTCTTTGTGAATAAGGTAGGCGCCTAATTTATTCATTTTCCATCTTACCACAAGCAGATGATCCTAGAGCCACAAAATAAAACAGCACATATGATGCTGAAATTTATTATAAATATAAATATTTTTAACATAACCTTTTTTTCAGTCTAGATTTTTGGTTTACGTACTTGTTCATTTTACATGAACTGTTAACTGAAGTATACATTAAAAAAACAATTTTTTTATAAATAAAAACATATTAACTATTTAATAAAAATACATTAACTAGTAGGTTAAAGGAACTGACAATACTGATTAGGATGAAATATATTTTCTTGGTTACTGACGGAATAGCCAACTGTACGGAAATGGAACTCTTTTCCGACAGCGGCGATTGCTTTTCTTGTTCGAAATTCATTCTGAAACATGAATTTCGATAGTATACTATCGGTTTGGCCGATTATCAATAGTTTGACACCACTACCTTGCATTGATTCGAGCTGGGGAAGTACATAGCTGGTAATTCGCCGACAACTGTTTCATTTTTGGAAACAGGGTGTGGGAAAAAATTAAATTCCGGTGAAAACTCAGCTTCGAACTTTCTGAAATATTATATAACTTCCCCTATATTTCGTATATCTGGGAAAATAAAAAATGTAATGAAAACATACAAATGAAAGTAGGATTAAATACCTTATATACAATCCCATCGTCTCCTGTGATAGTAACGATGTCATCATTATCGTTATCTTCAGGGAAATTTTTCTTAGGTGACACAGACACTGACCCTATCGACCTAAAGGAAAAAAAATACAACTTAATTTTTACAAATATATCGAAACGGAAGAAAGTTCAGAATATTTCAAATACAACAAAAAAATACATTATTTATTTCAAGAAAAACGTGTTACCCAGGTTTTAATGTTTTTTTGATCAAAGCTTCTTTTTCGTTATTGTTACTGACTTTGTTGAAGAACGAAACTTGTCCGTTACTCCCACTATCACCTTTTGACTTCTCCTGAAATGTCGAAAAAATAGATAAGTACCAAAAACTCATTAAAAATAAATAAATAAAACATATTTATATATTTTTTTAAATTGTCTATTCCAGTGCGAATCGTACATATAAGACATCAGGTAGGTTTGTTTTGTAATATTTAGTTCAAATAACAGGGCTAAAACTAAAATTAAAGATAAAAATTATTAAATTCCAACAAGATAAACTAATATATAGGTGATTATTGTGAAATAATGTCTGTGTATTAACAAAAATATTACTGATACCAGTTAGTTATTGTGACTCATGCCCGGGCTTTAACTACAAGGTCATATCGCCTACTACCAGAGCGCTCTTTCGTCACTCTGCTGGACATGAGCCCGACTCTACTATGGGAGTCCTAAATTTTTATTCACCTAGGGTAGGGGGTCTTTAACGAGTACCTGGCATCGTGCAGGCTCGGGAGCATCGCTTAACGTTCCATCCAAAGGACGGAGTACTTAAGTTTTATTTTACCTCCCAGATAAGTCCCGAACCCGCGATCTCGAGCTCAGTAAGCAAGCACGCATACCACTGAGCTACCGGGGCTCTCGCCTGCTGATACCATGACAATATTGATACAATTATTTCCTATTGTTAAAAACAAAATGAAGATATAAATTGATTACTTGTTTTGTTTGTTATTTTTAGTTTGTTACAATTTCAATTTATATTTTCTTTGACCTCAAAAGACGATTTGGACGACTGAAATCAATCATCGGACGACGATCGACATTATCGCTTGAAAACAAACTTCACATTTACAACACTATACTAAAACCCATCTGGACTTACGGAATCGATTTGGGGGTCAGCCAAAAAATCAAACATACAACGCCTTCAGTCATTACAATCTATCATACTACGCCACATTGCCAATGCCCCATTTTACGTTTCCAACCTCACATTACATAATGACCTCAACATCCCATTTGTACCTTCTGTTATCAAGACACGATATCAAAATTTTCACGACAAACGCCATCACCACGCCAATCCACTTATTCTCCAATTATCCACGAACACTCTCCCCACAAATCCGCCAAGACGTCTAAAGCGGGCATGGCAGAGGGACCTGCTCCAGGACTAGCCTGGACTCCTCTTCGGTCACGTACCTCAGCAGTACAGCGACACACTTGCCACAGCACATCATCACAATCACTAGTGACAAATGTTGTCGTTGTGAATATGTAAATAAAAAAAAATAAATAAATAATATTTTCTTTGTTATTCATTTAGTTTTTACAAGCTTTTATTTAGCTTGCTTTGTTGTCTGTCTGAACAAATCTTGCAAGTCGAATTTAACCACTTTCCAATTAACCGATTGACTTGAAATTTAGTACAGTCACATTAACGAAGATGGTTAATACGTATTCAGGGGACCTTGAAACGTGAAAATTCATTAAAAATTCGATCTCGGATTTTTACCCGATTACAATACTTCTTTATAATACGGGTATGAGAAAGTAAAAAAAAATATGACAAAACATTCTGCTCCCATTCGATTTTTTATATAAGAAATCATAACTGCTCATCGCAAATGTTTATCGAAATATGTCAATTTTGAATGATTATAAAAAGCGATATAATAAATGTTTGTACTCAAGAACTAGAAAAATATTGAGGAATAGGCGAATAGTTTCATCATGTTAATATCTCAATTACCTTGTCCGACAGAGTGACTGTAACGGTAGCCTCCTTGGGAGACTGTGGTGGGGTCGGTTCTGGAGTCTTCTCACCCTCAGCTTTCAGAAGAACTTTCCCTGTCTCAGGGCAGAGAGACAGAGGTCGAGGAGGACTCTCAGGTTCCAGAGGAGGCAGATCTGAGACAGAATGGCAAAGGAAAAATATAAATGTACTTCTTTTAAAGTTGATTCAGAAACAATTTTAGAACAAAAAAAGGAATATTATAAAGGAGTATTTCGTTGGTGGAGGAAATTAGATAATAGCTCAAGTTCTTATCAGTCTTCTCAGTGCTGCCATTTTTAGTTAAATATCCAACTAAAGGTACCCATACACGAAGCAAATCTATCGTCAGATTGATTTGACGATATTAGGAGCGCACACACAGTTCGATACATCTCAGTCGACGCAATGGAGCAGGACGATCTTTTGTTGTTATTTTCGGCTGTTTTGTTATGTAATAAAATGAAACGAAAAAAAAAAAAACAGAGTAGTTTGGACAAAAGGGTAGTTAATGAAAATAAAACAATTTTCGCACAACATCTTTAATAAAATGTTCTAAATTATCTCTAGACCAGGTACACGTATCACAATTTAATGAAGGAAAATTATAAAAACAGTAAAGTTAAAATACCTAATCTCTTCCACTTCACTTTTGTGTTTAAAAGGTTATTATTATAGATAAACTTATTATAACCTCCTTGATTGTCGCCACGATAACCACATACACCATACAATCAATTGTACAAGCGATTAATCTGTTCGATGATTGCATGAAAATGTCTTCAGATCAAAAATAGATCTGAAGACCAACCAATCGAACCCGATAACGACATACATTAAACGATTCATCGAACGAGTGTTCGAGAGGTCAGACTACATTTTATTTGACAACCTGTGAAGTAAGGCAGTACCGTTTTAAGACTGTTCCGGAGCCCTGAGGCAGACTTCATCTTGGTGTCCTTAAATTATTTTTTCAATATTATCCTCAAAATTATTTTTAATAATTTATATAATACATCAGAACATTCTAGAATCTTATAGAATGTCATGAAATATTCCATCATGTTTATCAAAATTGTAACACGTTTCTAGATAAATCCAATAGGACATAGAAACCATCGAAGAATCTAGAACCTACGTAAAGTATCCAGAGAATGAATTGATCGAAGAATACCAAATCGCAAAAGATTATCTCAAAATTATTTTTAATAATTTATATAATAATACACCAGAACATTCTAGAATCTTATAGAATGTCATGAAATATTCTATCATGTTTATCAAAATTGTAACACGTTTCTAGATAAATCCAATAGGACATAGAAACCATCGAAGAATCTAGAACCTACGTAAAGTATCCAGAGAATGAATTGATCGAAGAATACCATATCACAAAAGATTATCTCAAAATTATTTTTAATAATTTATATAATACACCAGAACATTCTAGAATCTTATAGAATGTCATAAAATATTCCATCATGTTTATCGAAATTGTAACACGTTTCTAGATAAATCCAATAGGACATAGAAACCATCGAAGAATCTAGAACCTACGTAAAGTATCCAGAGAATGAATTGATCGAAGAATACCATATCACAAAAGATTATCTCAAAATTATTTTTAATAATTTATATAATACACCAGAACATTCTAGAATCTTATAGAATGTCATAAAATATTCCATCATGTTTATCGAAATTGTAACAAGTTCCTAGATAAATCCAATAGGACATAGAAACCATCGAAAAATCTAGAACCTACGTAAAGTATCCAGAGAATGCATTGATCGAAGAATACCAAATCGCAAAAGATTATCTTAATTTTGATAAATCAACGTTTTCCTACTTTTCAGTGTACTCAGCAATTATTAATTTGTATTAAACCAAATCTTGAAATTCTTCCCCGAATTCATTTGTAATTGTTTTGCACGAATGTTCAGGATGCGAAGATCTTTTTCAGAATTAAAATATATAAAAAAATATCTAAGAAGTTCCATGGGCGAAGAAAAGTTGAATGCATTCGCATTACTTTCTCGATTGAGCTTGAAGTTTTGAATAAATTAAATTTTGATAAAATATTGATGATTCCATTCATGTGAAAAATAGAAAGAAAGCAATTCCTAGACATCATCATCACAAGCATCATCTGTTGTATAGACATTCAAACTAAAATGTGAACAGTTTTGTCATTTGTTAAATCCTTGTTTATTCTTTTCTCTCTTTTCCAATTTATCGCTGTTTAATTTTTTGCATGACTTGCCTCAGGGATAAATAGGCACTGCTATGAGGTCATATCGCCTACTACCGTCGCACTGGTGGACATAAGCCCTACTTTAGGAATCCTACATTTTGCCTACCCAGGTTTAGTAACGAAACCTGACGTCGCACCAGGCTCGGGACCATCGCTGAATATATCCCATCCGAAGGACGGCTTTCTTAGTTTCGAACCCGCAATCTTTAGCTCAGTAGGCTAACAATGCTGCCTCAGAGCTACAGGCATCCTCAATGTTATATGCGACAAGTCACAATTGACCATCTCAACATCACGCTCTTGCTATCTTTTAAGATATTTTTGTACGATAGTTTGACGCCTAGGGCTATACCCGGCGTCACTTGGTTTCTAAATAGAGTATAATTACAAAAAAAAATATGTAATTATAGTTAATTTCAATTCATAAAGTGGAAAACAGCATACTCCATTTTTTGTAATCCCAAAAAAAGAAGAATCGATGGTAAAACATTCATGCTACTTATTCTAGAGAAAAAAAAATAATTTAAATTTCTAAATATTGTACATAAAAATAGGTAGTAGGTTTAAGAAATTCATCATCTTTATGAATACATAAAAATATATATTCCGAAGTGTTTTTTTTTTTTTTTTTTTTTTGCCATATTATTCGAAGATTATAATTTTTTTTACAAAAACTTGGAGTAAGCGGATTTCGATTTCGTCTATTATTTATTATATTATTATTATTTATTTCTTCTAACTTGAAATCAAAGTACAAAACAGTTTGAATACCTGTAGGGAAGAGATCAGTTAAACCCGCATCAGAGTCTGAAGAGGACTCCTGGGGCATATCGAAAAAAACATTTTCCGCGTCAACACCTTTACAACCCCTCTCGGAATCGGATGGAACTATAAAAATGGACAACAAATGAACATTTGTTAAGTCAGAAAAATTTGAATGAACACTCTTCTTTACTACTATTTATTAATATATATCTTAATTTTTTTTCCTTATTTTTAAAAAGCCATTTTATTGAAAACGTTCGTAAAAAATAAAAAAAAATTTATAATTTGAAAAATTATGTTTGCAATTTGTCTTCAAGTTAAAAAGAATTTTTTTTAAAATTTAACAATGATAATTAAAATCCACTCACTATAAAAAAAATTGTAAATAGTATAAATTAAAAAAAAAAGAGCGATTTGTGACACTATCGATGTTCTTCGGCCGTCTGGGCTTAAAATCGATAGGTGTCACATAAAATTTGGTGTCGATACATTTATTCTATCGGTAGTTATTAGATTTTTATGTTATGCCTCCCCTAATCCCCCCTTCTTTTTGGTTACTGAAAAACAATAGGTATCGTCGTTAGAGAAATCTGGATTCACATATAAAATTTCGTGTCAATACATTCATTCCATTGGAAGTTACTGTGTTCACAGATACGCAGAAATTTTCTTTTCGTATTTAGAATCTAGAGGTCGGAAAACATGAAATTCCGTTGAAAACTCCGCATCAAATTTCTCACCGATTACATAACTTCCCCTATACTTCGTATAGCTGGCGAAGTAAAATTCACTTTTTCGCTTTACTTGTGATTCTGTCATAAAATATGAAAAATCCAGGATCTACCTGAAAGAAGACTATAATACATAACCGAATTTATTTTTTCAAAGATGTTTGCGACACTTTATATTCACAATCATATACACAACAAACCTTATGTGAGAATCTCGGTGGTAAAGTGACTACCAGGTGATTGTCCCGGATCCTACAGGCGTCAAAATAAGTTTAAATATCTCTTCCAACTATCGATGGTCGATTGGAAGAGAATTGCCATCTTTTGATAGCCCGTCGCTATGAACCAAAGCAGTTGATACAACAAAAATGAAAATAAAATAAGATAAATCCGATATTGAGCTACAAAAACTCGTTAACGTGTGGACATTGAACACATATAGTTTCGTATTTTATTTTCACTTATATTCTTCAATAAATTTCTAATAATGTTTATAATTTTCACAATAGATCACCTATTATTATAATCTAGACTCCCTCCTGATGATGAAATAACATAAATCGAAACGTCTGCAATTGAATAGTGGTACAGTTTTTACCCTGGACTTTTGGATGTTCCATTCAGACATTTGTTTTATTTTGTCATTTTTGGATTTAGTGGATCGAAAAACATGAAATTTCGATGGGAAATCAATATAAAAAAAAAAATTGCTCACCAAATGTGGGTGTTGAATGTGACGTGGTTGTATGAGCTCCTCGTCCTCTGAAACCGCCCCTCCCACCTCGCCCTAGCTTCGGTCCAAGCACTCGACGTTCCCCCAGGTCCAGGCCTCGCCTCTGAAACATCACCATCAATCAGTCAGTGTTTAGATTATTATTTTTTTTTTATTTAATGCCTTTAGATCATTACAAAATAAAAGATAAACATTACAAGATAAATAGGTTACCTCCTCCCAGAAGACGGAGTCTGAGTGTGGGAGGGGGTAAAGATTATACTTAACATTTTCGCAGATATTGTGAAACAATAAAAATATAAAGAAAAATGAATGTTTTTAACAAGCTTTTATTAGGTTGACCTGTAACTTCCTAACATTGTCATTTTAGCAAAACATTGTAAGCAAATCTTACAACTCAATTTTCACCGACTTCTTTATACCGTACCGATTTGAAACTTTGCGAACTTATGCAATTCTGGTGACAATACAATAATATGCTATCATCGAGCTTGTATGATGATGGAGGAGGGAGGTGGTCATAGAGACTCTTCCATAGCAAACAATAAGCCCATCTAGTTTGGGCTAGTCCGACTTGTCTCAATGAGTCCTTTGGTTACATATTGTCACCAGGAGGGTCTGATGATGGAGGAGGGAGGTCGTCATGGGAACTTTTAACTTTTTAGTGCGCTACTCATAAAAGCATGTTTTTAAACGACCATTTTTTTTTTTTTTTTAAATATTTTCTATTTCACAAGATATATAAAATATAAGAGAGTTCTTTCGGTAATGCTACCATCTTCAGCCATGACTTCAAAAATACTAAATGAAAATTCAACCAGTTTACATTCCAAACTGCCCCTTTTTACCAACCACGGGGTTTTTTCTGTCTCTCATGTACAGTTAAGTTTTAAAAGTATGGAAAACTTTAAAATAAAAATAGTGAAATCTTAATAACAGAAATTTTTTTAGAATGAAATAAAAAAATATTTAAATAAAAACATTTTAAAAAACCCGACTCAAAACATGAACCTTTTAAAAAAGGGGGGGATGAAGGGCTTGCGGGAGAGGGGCTTGGCCTTATAAACATTTGAGCTCAAACTCCAAGTGTCTAGCTGTAATAGAGGCCGAGATCCCTTAGCATACCCGATATCCCCCAAACATGGCTAAAAACCATCTCGCAAGTACCAGTTTTTGAAACAAAAAAAAAACCGCTTTGAAATCGGTTCAACCGTCTTGGAGCTACGATGCCACCCCTTTATAACACCCCTCCTTTTGCGTCGGGGGTTGAAAATACAAATATATATGCATTTATAAAATAAATCAAAGATGACAATAATAAATATATGAATAAAATTAAAAATACCATTTTCTGGGAAAACAAGTACGTAATCACAAAGACTGGAGGATTATATTGGCGATAAAAGGGGTGAGTATTTGAGATTGGTCTGATCGTTCATACAATTTCCTTTTTGTAGTGCTCTGTTTATTTCTAGTTGTTCCAGTGAGTTGAGTAATGTACCTTTGTCACAAAAATGTAGGTATTGTATGCCCGTATTTATGTTAAAATGGTGTTTGTTTTCGTTGAAGTTTTGTGCGAATATTGATTTTACTGTGTTATATGTTGCGCCACTGTGTAACCCTATTTCTGACATGTGTTCTTCTACCCTGTTTTTAAAAATTGTCTTCCAGTCTAACACCAAATGCCCATGTTTCAAGTACACTTACATGCTCCGTGATCGCAGGCCTGTTGGCTGTGATTGGTAGTTTGGGTCGGATAGATGGAGTTATGGCAATGTTCGACCTCGGTCCACTGTGGATTAACCTGAAAAAAAAATAAACAGAAAAATTAAATAATAACAAAAAAAAGTCAGCGAAAACCGGCAATGAACTACTCCAGCACGAATTAATCAAATATGTGTTCGATTTCCTTCTGAAACCAAACGACCGCTTGGGCTAAAAACTAATAGATGACTTACATAGAGGGTACTCAATTATCATACTACATTTTGTGTCCATACATTCATTACAACGGTTATTATAGAGTTTTTTAGTTAAGCCTCTCCTCCTAATCCCCCCATTTCCTTTGGTTGATTTAGCTGAAAATCGAAAGGTTTATCCTAAAGGTTTTCTGGTCACACATATAAAATTTCGTGTCGATACATTCATAAATAAAACAAAGTCTTACGACTTAGTTCATAACTAGACCTGATGGTGTAAGGCCGAAACATTCATAAATAAAACAAAGTCTTACGACTTAGTTCATAACTAGACCTGATGGTGTAAGGCCGAAACAGGTAGTTTTGTAAATATCTTTGGTGGAATAGACAATATTTCAAAAATAAGTTTGTTTTATTTATTCATTACAAGTTCCACAATATGTCCACATGCCTTAACTTAAAAGTCGATACGATACATTCATTCAATCGGGAATTATCGTGTTCACAGACCACACAAAAAAAAGACATATTTTTTTTTTTCGTTTTTGGAATCTGAAGGTCGGAAAACATGAAATTCCGTTGAATTGCTGACCGATTACATGACTTACCCTATACATCGTACATCTGGGGAAGTAAAATAAATATTACATTCACTATCAAATGGTTGAATAAGTATAATTGAGTGGTTAATTACAAAAACAAGTCAAGTCAAAAAAATTCAATTGTTTCTTAGCGACGCATCTACATATATACCATCCCGTAAACCTAGTCGTCCACTGGGACCGGAAAGTTGCGAACTGCGAAGCAACGAAATCGGGCGAAGCCGTTCGTGCGAATGCCGATCGTCCATTGATCCACTCAGTACGTTCGAATGCGTAGACGGGATGGCTCTTCGGAACGGTTTTTCCGATGATTCTGACAACGAATTTTTAGCGTTGGAATTATCACCTTTGATTTATCGACGAAGGTGATATAGACGTAGACGGGAAATGTGGGTGAATCCCATTTTCGAAAAAAGGGAAGAGTTTGGCGAATTTTCTCATTTGTGGCGTGACCTTCAAATCGATGATAATCACCACTTCTCCTATTTTCGAATAGAAAAGGGCACTTTTCAATACATTCTTGACAACATCTACTCAAGACTCGAAAAATTCAGTAATTTTCGTGTGGCGATTTCCCCACAAGAACGGCTGGCTGTTACATTAAGGTAAGTGGAAAGAAAGAAAAAATCACTGTACTTTTTTTTTACACAAACTGTATTTTTTTATACTTTCAAACTAAACTAAGGTACATAATAACGATACAAACGAATAACTAGACAAACGTAGTACAAAAAATGTAATTTTTATTGATTTACAAAGAAGGTTCCACTAGGATCTAATTCGTGAAAATAGGACGATGCGTTGTACTGACCCCCGGAGGAATCATCAGAAGAATTATTTGGTGTACAATGTGAAGATGTGTTCGGAGTTTGTTGCAATTCATCCATCACAACGTCCATCATCTTTTTGCGCAGGAACAGTTTTCTTGATTTAGTGACATCATGGAGATGAGGCAATAAACTCATGAGGAACTGATAGTTCGCACCTGTTCGTCCGTAAAATCCCAGCAGAATGGGATCGCTTCGCACTTCGCACCTGTTCGGCCGAAAACTGACGAACGATACGGGTCTAGTGGACGCGGTCCCCCACCTTGTCACATGTTTGGATCGTTCGTGCATTTTCGGCCGAATTCTGACGAACTGATTTCGCTACTTTTCGCAACTTTCCGGTCCCAGTGGACGACTGGCCTAAGGCCTATCATACCCGCACATTCGGTTCAACCAAAAACAAGGCGCAGTTGAAATATGGACATTTCTACAAAAACGTAATGTTCCACATAGGAATTTGATAAGTTAGAGTATATCAATCGCGAATAATGAATTCGTAAATGTTGAGGAATTAATATACAGTGAAACCTGTTTAACTGGGATCTCAAGGGGCCTTGGATTTTTTAACACTTATAGAGGCTTTTCATTCACCCAGTTTTCCAAATAGGCAGGTTTGAAATGACAGTTGTTTTATTTATAGAGGGTCCCGCTAAGAGAGGTCGCAATGTATCGTTTCTCATTTATAGCGGTGAGAATGTTAATGAAAAATGAAGATTTTATGTTGTTATCTTTTTTGTAGTAAATTTTAAAGTTGTTGATAACACCTTGATCCATTGGCTGTAAGTTACTTGTAGTATTGACAGGTAAATACAATAATTTAACGTAGTCTAATTCGGGCATATTATTGTGAGCTGGGTCGTAACCTGATGAAGTGTTTTACTTATACTGGTTCAAATATAGAGGTAAACATCGAAAAAATCTACGATATCAAATCTCAATTAAGAAGGTTTGAAAATTCCCAGTAACAGAGGTATTTCAATGCAAAAGTGTCATTGTAATTATCAGTAACAGAGGTTTCTCACATATCCAGGGCCCACTTAACCAGGTTTCACTGTAGTTAGTTTATGACTCATGTCGTGGCTTTAACTACGAGGTCATATCGCCTACTACCAGAGCGCTCTTTCGTCAGTCTGATGGACATGAGCCCTACTCTACTAAGGATAGAGTTGCCCTAAATTTTGTATACCCTTGTAAATGTAAGGAGTTGACTTGTGGTCCAAATTCAAAAAAATGATGAAGAGTGGCCCCTCTGATACCTTCGTCACATCGCTTTTATTGCATATGCCGATTAAAAAAAAAAAAAGATAACAGACATAAATTAACTATTCAAATAAATACTGTTGAATATTAATGCATGTCTGTCAGATGCATTGCACTACATTCCGGATTACCCCTAACGGGGAGTTAATTGTGAAAAAAAAAACTTTGTCAACATGGCCGATTTCATTATATCCGATATCCATAGACTGGAACAGGGGTCGTCAACTTTTTGCAAATATAGCCCGCATATGCCCTAAATTTCCATGTGCGGTGCGCAAAAAAAAAAAAAAAAAAAAAAAAAAAAAAAAAAAACCAATGTGTACCAAAACGACATTTTAGGACGGTGTTCCGGGTAACGTTCAACAAATGGAATTTTATTTTGTATAAAATCTCAGTATTCTCCATTTTTATTTGAAGAGATTGTTGATTAGGTCATAAATATCTTCTAAAATGTACTTAAGCTCCTTTATCTTCACAAATAAATCCATTTTGTTTAAAAATATAATTTTATAGGTCATTCCGGTGCCGTATGTGAGAGGAGTTCTTAAAACGGTAGTTATTACTATGATTTCTACTGATTATGGTGTTACTGACCTGGTGTTTGGGTTCTGGACCCTGACACTGGGGTTGAGGCGGGGCCGACCCACCCCTCTAGTACTGCCCCCTCTCCCAGTCACCCCCGGCTTCCTCATCACCCCCGACCTGGCCCCCACACCACTTCCCAGCCCTGTACTCTCTCTGTTCACCATGATGAGTCCACTATGAGAGGAGGACTGGGAAATAGTTGGGGTGGTCGTTGTGGTGTGTGTGCTCTGCTGTGGACTCACTGTCAGCTGTTTCACTGTGGAGGGAGTGGCACCCTTGAGTGACATCGCTTTTGATGGGGTCACTGAGTCCAGTTTGATGATACCAGATTTGTTCGACATGATGTAAACACCAGATGACAGATTGGGCACTTGACTTGGATCCACTTTCACCACTCCTTTAGCATTCGCCACCAGAACCTAGAAAGAAAATATTTAAATAATGAAAATATATTTAGTAAAACCCCTCAGTAACGGACATTCACGAGACCAAGAAAATTGTCCATTGCAGAAGCGTGTCCGTTGAGGAGGGTTTAGAAAAAAACATCATTACATGTATGTAGGTACTTACACAAAACGTTTAATTGGCTTTTATGTTTAATTCTACATATATAGGTAACGAACAACAGATAATTAGATAAAACACAAGTTAATAACCAAACAGTGGGTATGTATGCCTGTTCCACAAAAAAAGATAATTCTACGAATAATAAAAAGCCTTCAAAATTAGATTTTTCAAATGAACTCTTTTGTAAGTATCCGCTTAGGAGAGGTAAATTTATCTCTTGATTATGAAAAATTGGTTGTCCGCGTCCGTTAGAGGGGTGACCATTGCGAGGCGGGCGGGTAAAAATTGTCTTCCTATACTTCGAGCCAAGACGCAAAATTAAGGAGAGCAGTGCGTCGTAGAGGGGTGTCCGTAAAGAGGGGTTTTACTGTATATAATAAATATTTAAATAATGCAAAACAATGTAATAAATTGTAAATGTGACCTCTATTTGCACACTGACCTGTTTAAAAGTTCAAAACGAAACTCAAAGCGCTGAGGGAAACATGAAGACCTGGACGGTCACAAAACTTTGAAATTGAGAAACTTTTCCTCAAACTTTATGGGTTCTCTCGGTCAAGACAGAGAACGAGCAACAAAATTGTCATGGAAGAAAAGGTTGGAATCAAACTTTGAGAAGCGGAACTTAATAAGATCGGTTAGGTGAAGAAGTAAACAGTTGAATACGAAAATATTTTCTGAATGAATACCTGTTGGTTATGAGGACTGATACCGGTGCTCTTTTTGACAATGCCTTTGTTGATAACATCCAGAGCGCTGTTGGACTTCCCTTCGTCCCCACTCGACTCCAGACCCAACACCGCAGCCAGGCTATCTGCGGTGCCGTTCGTTATTTTGGGTTTGAGTGGTGGTCGGCCGGGTCTTCGGATTATACCACTTTTACCAGCTAGAAAATAAAATTGCTATTACTCAAAACATTCCAATAATAATAAAAACAATTTTGGAAGACAAAACCGCTCTGTTTATATCTGACTCTAAGAATGTCTTGTCCATCAAAAAAACATTTATATTAAAAGGATAATATGTACATATTAGATGTCGTTGAAAGATGAAGGAATATAAGAGAGAAATATTGGTTGGTACTCTGTATTAGTTCCCCAACAGTGCAGCAACAATAAGGCCTTGGATGCCAGGGAAGCGGTGCGCGCAACACTGTTGTAGGTTAGGTTAGGTTTTATGACTCATGTCCGGGCTTTAACTACGAGGTCATATCGCCTACTACCAGAGCGCTCTTTCGTCACTCTGGTGGACATGAGCCTGACTCTACTGAGGGAGTCCTAAATTTTGCCTACTCTAAATTTCTATTCACCTAGAGTAGGGATCTTTAACGAGTACCTGACATCGTACAGGCTCGAGCCATCGCTTAACGTCCCATCCGAAGGACGACGTGCTTCAGTTTATTTTACCTCCCAGATAAAATAAACTAAGGGCCTCGGTCGGGTTACGAGGCCACGTTCATGAGCTCAGAAGGCAAGCACGCGTACCACTGAGCTACCGGCGCCGCCCAAGTAAAAAAAAATAATAATAAATACAAATTACTTACTTTTTGAGTAGAAGACTCTTCCACTGGTGCTATCCTCACTGTCTGTCTCTTTTTCTAGTTTAAGTTTTTTTATAAAAGGATCCTCATCTTCGTCAGAATCATCCACGGGTCCTTTCCTTTTTACTGAAATAACAACAAACATTTATTTAGACATATTTAATTCAGTATCTGTCCGAAATGTGTTCGCAAAAGGAATTTCAGAGAATTTGAGGTGTACTTTACGCATAATTTACACACACAATCTAGCTGAAGTTCGTTGAAGACCCTATTTTACTGAGTGATCAACATGTACAATATTAGCCCATTACTGGCTGAGAGACTTTACTTCTTGGAGAAATAATCCAGCAGTAGTTCGTTCCTAGAATCAATATTACTTCCCCAGTTATACGAAGTTATTTAATCGGTAAAAAACTTGATGCAGTGTTAAACGGAATTCCATGTTTTCCGATCTCTAGACACGTGTGTCTGTGAACACGATGTCTCGCGAGAGAATGAATATATACATATAAAATTTTATATGTGAATCTAGAACCCCCTAACGACAACACCTATTGATTTTCAGACAAATCGATCAAAGGTAGAGGCTTAGGTAGAGATTAGGAGAGGCTTAACTCCAAAAACTCTAATAATTACATTGTAATGAATGTATCGACACAAAATTTTATATGTAAATTCTAATTCCATAAGGATGACACTTAACAATTTTCAGCGGAATCTGCTGAAAGGGGGGGGGGGGGGGGGGGGGCAGAGCAGAGGGGGCTTAACTCATAAACCCCAATAATTACTAATGTAATGAACGTATTGACATGTAATTTCATTTTTGAAGTCATAACTGTCAAATTTCAGAGATATCGGCCAAAGGGAAGGGGAGGAGGGGGGGGGGGGGGGGGGTTCAGAGGAGGGGGCTCAATCCAGAAATCATAATAATTTTTAAATAGATAAAAATAAAAATCCTGAATGTACTTACACATCTCCACCTCAGCATCGTCAGGTTTAATTGAACCACACCAAGCTTTAACTTGATTTAAAGCCTTTTGTTTACTATATCGGATAGGACGGCCACTGCAACAACAGATCGAATAATACAACTAAATGTAACAACGTTTTAATAAAGTCAGTTAATATAAAGCTATAAGACTGTACCCATGTCCGAAGGTTGCACTAGACCCGGCAGAAGGAGGTTCAGCCTGCTTTCGCGGCTTGGGTTTGGTCAGCGACTGCTTCGCAAGACTCTCTTCAAATGCCTTCAGTAAGTGTTGGCAGGCCTCCAGGTTCTCTGCAGGCTCCCATGTGTTCTGATCTCTACAAAACAATATCTACATTAAAAGCTGTACGTTAAGAAAACTTACGTTCATAATACATTTCCGTTCGTCAGAACAGGAGCATTGACAATAGAACAAAGTATTTTGAATTGCAGGGTTTAGATGTCGTTTCCAAGATGGACCCTCAACAGAGCTTCCGAGCTCGTCAGTTTACATAAAGTTGAATATTTCTCTTCCTGTTTGTCCAGAGACTAAAAGGGCTCAACCTATTTTCACAAAAATCTCAACCTAGGCTCAGATGTGCTTGTCTTCTGAGATCAAGATCGCGAGTTCATAACCCGGCCGTGGCCCTCTTCGGATGGGACGTTAAGCGATGGTCCCGAGCCTGTTTGATGTCAGGTACTTGATAATGACCCCTACCTTAGGCAACTACACCTTGATAGGACACATAAGGACTCCCACAGTAAAGCTAACAGGGAAGGGATAACAGCATTGGATGCTTAGGTCCCTAGGCGTACACACCAGCCCTCCCAATTACGTGGCACTAACACATTTCCATTTGTGAAGTTACTACTGGGGAGAAGACACCTAAATGTTTTTACAATAACAATGTGGTATATCGTTTCAAAGGCTCGCATGAGATGAATTTGTAGATATATTTCCTAAAGAGGAGAGGTTTTCAAAAATGGGAGGGAGAAAAAAATGTATAATAAAATTCATTACTGCATTAAACGAATATTGGTGGAAGTGTCGAAATGGCAATGTACTGAGATAATTTCCCGAGCAGTGCAGGGTAACGCAGCTAGTTTTACAATAATTTCTTAATTTAAAAAAATATATAAAATGAAACTTACGAAGGATAACCTTCCCATTTCAAAAGATACTCATACTGTTTCTTACGAGGATTGAATCTTCGGGAAACAATTTTTTCAACAACAAATTCCTCTTCTTGTAAAGTATCCTCTCCGCCATCTTTGTTCTAAAATTTTAATCAATCAATCGTGCTTTTTTTCAATGAAATTATAAATATTTAAAATATCTCTAAAAAAATATATATAAATATATTTACCTTGACCCTATGTATTTTCGTAAATCCTACCCTGGGTAACTCTTTTTCTGCTATCTTAAATAAATAAATAAATAACAAATAGAAATTTAAAAAAATATATATAAATATTACACCAGACATGCCATTAAAATGACTTTTCATGAATCTTATAATACATTCAAGATTTGAATACAATAACATTTACATAGAATTCTTACTTTGTCTAGCGAATCCCCGTCTTCTAATTGGTTCCTTATGTTCTCTATGTCTTCATTGAGTCCTAAAAATATAAATAAAAAAGAAAGTTTAAACATAATTTTATACACCTAACAATAATTGTTTATTGAAAATTCTTTTTGAAAAACAACTCATGTTTTCATACATAACATTTTTTTTTCTTGAATGATGGCGGGCATTTTATTTAGAAAAACATTTTTTAACAACATTTAGTAATAATAAATAAAAATCATTGTCCAGTGATGACAGTATTTAAGTTTTTATTGGCTGTCAACGTCATTTCTGTAGAAAAAAGTCAAAATTTCATCAAATTTTGTTTTTTTGAAAGAGAATAAAGTGCATTTTGTGTTGTATTTTTAGATTGGAGGTGATCCCCCGTTTACAAAAGTCAAAACTCGAATTAAAAACTGAATTAAATAGAAATTCATACAGAAATATCTCAAAAATAGAAGATATTTTACATGAGATCATTTTGATGATATAGTGTGCATGTTACAGCTAATGTCATTGAGTTAGCCAGTATTATCGATATTTGCACAGTGGACAAGTTAATGTCGGAAATAAGATGCCTATTTTTATCTAGCCTCCTCATAGCTTACGGCACTGGCTATCCCTCTGGTAACGTTGGTAGAAAGTGGGCGTCAGTAGCTCAAGAGTAGCGCTGAGAGGTAACAAAACATTGAGCATGCCGTCCTTCGGAGAGGACGTTAAATGACTGTCCTCTACTCTAATTAAATCATGGCAGGCACAATGTAAGACTCCTACAGTAGAGCCGGGCTGGCTACCCAGTACATATATGTGTAATATTGGTAGAAAGAAGGTTATAAAAGATACATTACAAACTCTTTCGGATACATGATTTATACATGTATTATTTTTTTTTTGCCTTTATGTACGGTGCATATTAGCCATGTCAATGTGTTATATATAGTTATTTACGACATCCATGGCCCCGGGAGGGAGTTCTATCTACGAAATAAAACTCACTCCCGGACGGGATTCGAACCCGCAAACCATGGTGACCATGCGACCAAAGCCCTACGCTCTAGCCGGCACGGTCCCCTACATGTATTCTTAACAGAGGAACATGTCCTGATTCACTATTAGGCTGTTACGAGGAATAACGTTATTCTTTCGGATATATGTTATAATTTATAATAATATATATTTTCACATCTTTATTTATGCTCTTTACAACCTAGAAAACAGAGTTTAAACAAAAACTCCCGTCATCAGTATCTTTAATTTATTTTCTGATCTTTATTGTCATCAATTTTATCTTTATATCGATCATATATTATTTACGCAGAATATACAGAGTCGAGTTCTACGTTATAATCCTTGTTCAAGACTCGTAGTACAATATAATAGTAAATAGTTAATCAAAAAATTATATTTATTATTTTAATGGGGAATTTATGCCTGATGTTTTTGGTTTATCTCATTTATGGTGGTAACAAATCTCATTTATGGAAGTAAAAATTACCAAAACTCTTAGTTTATGTTCCACCATTACCTGTTTTGATATTTACCGTTGAGTCGATGACTACTTCATTTCTGGTTTTATATGTCTAGACAATAATATGCCGAGGGCCAGTGCTCGAGTATCACTGGTCTGGATTAAGGCTTTTAACACAGATGTCGACTTGTATATTATGCACTGCATAAGAAATCAAA
Organism: Aradus depressus; assembly: GCA_963662175.1. Lineage (NCBI taxonomy): Eukaryota > Metazoa > Arthropoda > Insecta > Hemiptera > Aradidae > Aradus > Aradus depressus. The sequence goes on from OY759222.1 coordinate 9,580,022, forward strand.
AATATATTTTTTTTTAATAATCACAATAAAGATTAGCAAATATATTAAAGCTGTGAAAAAATATATATTATTATAAATTCATAATTTGACTACACGAGCCAAAATTGATATTATTTGTATAGGTGAAGATTGTTTGTCTGAGCAGTTGTTCATACATCACGTAAACGAATGGGAAGGGCTCAAGTCGGAAATCACAATAACTACGTTAAAAAGTCGTCGTTGAATCACCGGCTATGTACGTACCCAGCACAAATTAATCATAGTTTGGGCTAAATCTCAATATCTGACTGGTCTTGTACAGTGTACACACTTGTATACAAAGTCGAGGGATTTTATATCTAGACTATGTCTATATACAATCGCTCGACATGTCTACTGACAATCCTGAGACAAATTCATGTCTGTAGACACGCTTTTGGAACAAAATCGCAAAACTTTTGTCTCCGGTTTGAAATGGGAGACATGAGAGAATGTTGCGCAATATTTCAATAGTGTGGACGTTTTGGGAGACATTGTCTCCAGTTTTTCTCTGTCAGCCCAGAAGAATGCCCCCCCCCCCCCCCTTTTTTTTGGTTTCTGTTTTTTATTAACAAGAGGTGGCCTATGGAGAAAGTGTTATTGGTAATTGAAGATTTTCACGCGGCATCTAGTCCCGATTATAAAAACCGCACAAAAAAAATAGATATCGAAGAGCTGGTCAAAAAATATGAAGTGTCAGTAGGTGCTTTAGAGAAGAAATGCATAATTTGAAACAGCTTTTCATCGGGAGCTCAAAAAAGTTGATGCGAAGAAGAGCGGGGTATTTCCTGTAACGAATGTTTGGTTCGCATACGACGAACACTTGTTATTTCATTACTCGGGGTGAAGTTTCGGAAACCCACACTATCTTCTAATTTCAGTTATGAAAGTAAATTGCAACCAAAACGAGGTCCCTCCGCAAAAATGTCACGCCTCCACCAAGATCTGCTCTTAAGCTTCATTTCATTGTTCATGATTAGAACTTTGCAAGCAGCGACCCCAACAAAGTCAATCATGTCTAGTAGCTAAACACGAGGAACAAGGCATTCAAGTGTGGACACGCGACAAAGTCTCTAGACTGTCCAGATGTCTATAGACAGTCCCTATACATGTTCAAGGCCTTATATAATAGCATCTGAATTTTCATAATAAATTTTGTTTCGATAAATTCATTACATCGGCAGTTAATAGGGTATTTAAGTCGAGCCACTCATCTCTGGTCCACCTCTTCCTTTCGAGAGCGGAAAATTAACAGTTGCCATCCTTATGAGGTTTTGAATTTAAATAAAAACTTTTATGTCGATACATCGGCAGTTATTGGGATTTTTGAGTAAGCCCCTCCTCCCCTTCGTATGATTTCGCTGAAAATGATAGGGCTTTGAATTTATATATGAAATTTAGTGTCAATACATTCAATACAACTTTCAAAGTTTTTGTTATAAGCCTCCCCCTAATTCTACCTTCCCCTTTGGTCCGATTTGGCTGAAAATCAATAGGTGTCGTCCTCGTCCTTATAGGGCTCTGGATAAACATATAAAATTTATTTTTCTACCCTCATTGGACTGGACCTGGACTTTGCTTTTTTCATTAACAAACTTCTCCTTTATTAATTTAGTACACATTTTCATAAAAATAAGTCCAAATATTGACGGTTTCTTATATGGAAATATTTTTTATGATCAAATCTCTACAAGAGAGGAAGTGTGAAAATGTAAAAAATCTTACCATGTCGTTTTCCCTTTCGAACAAATCCTTCTAAGTTTTAGTCCATGTTCAGTCAAAAATCCAAAATTGAGTGAAAACCCCAAAATATAAACTTTTCGCGCCCTACTTCGACATGGCAAGTCAATTTTCGAAAACTTTCAGCATTTTACGAATAGTCACTCGCTTATTCTTATTATATACGACTAGAATTCGTCCCATTGTATTGTAACGTTTACACTTATTATATACGACTAGAATTTGTCCCATTGTATAATAACGTTTACACTTATTATATACGACTAGAATTTGTCCCATTGTATTGTAACGTTTACACTTATTATATACGACTAGAATTTGTCCCATTGAATTGAAGTACCGTATTTAACGAGCTCATGAAAAATTCCCTACGCAATGATGCTTCACAGGGAAAATTTTGTGGAACATTTTTTTTTTTTTTTTTTTTGGCATTCGGCAGAAATATTTTTCTATACTTATCGTTATTTTTGTAAGTTTATGCATTACTTTCAGTGCCTTTGCTATTAAAATAATACTATATTCAATTATAGCTTGTCAAATAATCATATAATTGAGGTACTACAAAATATTATAAACAAATTGTGTTTACAAACCAACCGATACAATTTACGTAAAAACATAATTACATAGTGATAAACAAAACAGTGTAAGCAAAAAGGAAATTTAATTGAACAATCGACAAAACAGAATTGAACTAAACAGAAAATGAAAAAAAAAAAAAACTTACTTTACTTCTTAACTCGAAAATAGTTTAGTTTTTGAAAATATCTTGCTAAATAACAAATATTCAGAAACAAAATATTTAAGAAAGAAACTAACTTTTTCTACCAGAGGGTCTGATTGGCTTGATTTCTTTAATTTCTCCTGTCGAGTCTCTTTGTACTAATCGTTTTATAACGACTGGCTTTCCTTCTTCGCCTAGTGAAATGTTCATTTGTAAAAAAAATGACATTTAGACACAGACAATACGAAAAAACAAAACAAAAAAACAGGGAAAAAGGTAAGGTACTTATGTTATAAGAAACATGATACAGGCTAACTTACCATCGTAGAGGTCCACTGTTGTATCCTTTTCTACAACACGTTTTGGAGGAAGCGGCTAAAATATAAAAATAACATATTGGAGTTAAATTGATACAATCAATAAGGTAACCAAGCTCATTTTTTTTTATATTGACCTTTCACCGTAAATTAATTGCAAAAAATCATTTTGAACAAGAAAATCTCTCTTAAGGTACCCATACACGAAGCAAATCTATCGTCAGATTTATTTGACGATAAATCTGACGACATTAGGAGCGCACACACAGTTCGATATATCTCAGTCGACGCAATGGAGCAGGACGATCTTTTATTATTATTTGCAGCTGTTTTGTTATGTAATAAAATTAAACGCAAAAAAAAAACAAAAAAAAAAAACAATAGTTTGGACAATAGGGTGGTCAATTAAAAAGAAATCAATTTTCGCACATCAGATTTATAAAATGTTCTAAATTATCTCTAGACCAGGTACACATATCACAATTTAATGAAGGAAAATTATAAAAACAGGAAAGTTAAAATACCTAATCTCTTCCACTTCACTTTTGTGTTTAAAAGGTTATTATTATAGATAAACTTATTATAACCTCCTTGATTATCGCCACGATAACCACATACACCATACAATCAATTAATCTGTGCGATGATTGCATGAAAATTTCTTCAGATCAAAAATAGATCTGAAGACCAACCAATCGAACCCGATGACTTTTGAACGATTGTCGATCGTCAGATTCATCTGACGATCAATTGCTTCGTGTATGGAGACTTTCGAGTCTTGGTCACAATATGAAAAAAAAACTTGCCGGTGAATCAGCGGCAATGAACTTCCCCAGAACGAATTAATCAATTAACCGTTTGGTGTAAAAATGATTTGTTGATTAACATGGGGGCTTCTGGAACCTCATACTAAATTTTGTGTCGATAAATTCATTACATCGGCAGTTATTGAACTTCCTGAGTTGCCCCCCCCTTCCCTTCAGCCGATACCGCTGGAAAATTAATAGGTGTCCTCTAATGTTACTGTGGCCACCTAACATTTAATCCTTTCATATCTTGAATATAGGAAGTACCATTTTTTAAACCTTATAACATACTAAATTTTATTGATAATGTACATATGAATGATCTGATTACCTTAATCAACGTGTCAGGTTTAGAATATCCAAAGGTACTAAAGTTCATAACTGTTTGACCCGCAGCCACCCAGGCATTTCTGATTCTTTCTGGCATTTTACACCACTTCTGGTACAATTTCCAAGAGCTCTCTTCAATAGATACACCTTCTGTTCCAAGAAAAAAAAAATTATCTTAGAAAATAATTAATCTGTGAATACATCTTTAAAAAAAATTGTAACGCAGAAATCAATAGATAGAACAACCAGGATCTTTGATGAAACATATAGAAAAGATGGCGTATGAAAGGAGGGCCACCCAGTAGTATGTATTTTAGACCACGGATTGAAATTTATTTTAATTATCTGTACAATTGAAGTGTTAGGCCCTCCGCACACGGTGCAACTGTTTTGCAACTTGAGTTGCAAACCAGTTGCACCATTGTCACAAGCACAACCAGTCTGCAACCAAAATGCAACCTCTGTCCGCACACGAGCGCGACTGATTCTTGATCAGTCGGTGTTTTCTGTCCACATAGTTCATAGTCACGAAGCTAGTTTTGCCAATATGTCAAGTAGCAGTTCAGATGAAGAAGACATAATTGACTATTATCAATACTGCAGACTAAGAAGAGCAGTACGAAGGGAATATTGGTGTCATCCTTATATACAGAGAAATATGAATTCCAGGCTGTTCGTAGCAGCAGGAAAATTGAATCAAACAGACAGCAAGTTAATAGCATTCTACAGAATGTCCAAAGATTCTTTCCTTGAATTGGTGAGGATGGTTGCTCCTGCCATAAAGAAGATGGACACAAATATGAGGGAATGTGTGACTGCACAAGAAACAATATTAATAACACTGAGGTAAGCTTTATTTATTGTTATTATTATTTATTATTTTTCACCCAAATACAAAATTAAAAAAGTACACTGTAAAGAACTAAACATATTCGAAAGAAGGTACAAAATTACAAAACTCCAATTTAAAGAAATAAAAAATACATAGAAAAATCCTTAAGATTCTTGTCCATCATAATCGCTGGTGTTAAGAGCCTGTGTGAAATCGGTATAAAACCGATTTCCCTGTGATGTTGATGGTGGAGGCGATGCATGTACCTGTATTGACTCTGAACCAGAAATAATTGCAGAGGTATTTGAATGTTCAGAGGTATATGAAACGCCCGACGTATGCGACTGTGGTGAGAGCACTGTGACAAATGATGAACACTGGGGCTGTGATGGGGTTGATATCTCATCAATAACATTGAAAATTCTCCGTTTAAACAATTTAATTTGAGAATCACTTAATTCTTCCAATTCAGGTAGCAAACTGAGTAGGAACATTTTCAGAGCCTCTTTCCTATCAATGTTGTGGGATCTAGAACCTGCTTCGTTCACACTTGTTTCTAGTCTTATTTTCTTGGCTTTGAAATATTCAGCCACACATTGATCTGCGTCCGCTGTTGATTTATTCCTCAGCGCCAGTCTTTTCTTTGCTCGAGTGGACGAAGACTGTACTGGAGGGTGAGTGCTGTGTTGAGGCGGTACGGTTCTCTCTGAAGATGCTTGAGAGATGGAGGATGGTTGTGCCGGTGGTGCTTCTGAGGACAGCTCTATATATGATGAATCCTCCAGAGAGGCACTGTCATCACATATTTCTGCATTTTCTAAAATGCCGTCAGTCGTGTCATGCTGTGGTACATGTGGCAAATTTCCGGATGAGGGAGGAGCCAACGCTTTTATAAATGGTAAACAAAACTGCATGGCTTCTGTCAAATAATATGCCTTTTTCTTTGCTCCAGATCCACTTGGTAGTTGTTTCATTTTACGCATAAAAACTGTACGAAGATTACGCCACTTCTCTCTGCACTCAGCAGCTGAAATCAAAAGGAATAAACATTACAACTTACAAATATTTATTTCATTCTTTACAAATATACAGGGTGTCCTTTTTAGATGGCCCGGCTGAATTTCTCTTGAAACGATAACGTTATAAAAAAAATAAAAAATAGGTATTTAATATTTTTCAGTCTAGTTTAAAATGTCGACCTGTTTTTGAAAAAAAAATTATACGGGGTACCTCAGGACCAGTACAACTTAAAACTTTCAAATAGGACCCTATACCTTCCGATACATCATTTTGAAGGATTTTTTACTCTGAAATCAACGGTGTAACCAGATTTTAAATTGGTCAAAAAATTACAAAGTTATAGTAAAAAAAAAAAACACAAAAAAAAACATTTTGTTTGTTTCGGTATTAATTCCAATAAACCTAATTTGCTTCCTAATTTTAGTAAAATCGTTAAATCGCTTTTATTGTTTACATTCACTGTCATTGTTTACCCAAAAGGTCTTATGATAGCGAATTTTAATTCCTGGAAATAAACAACTTTTACAACAATACCTACTTCCTTAACAATCAGTATTAATCAGCCAGTCGATGAACGGAAGGGTGCAGTTTTCCCATCAAGAACAAGTGGATATGTACAATTGTTTTATTGAAAGTGGTGGTATTGCTCTATATTATCATAATTTTAATTGTATTCACTTTTTACAGGTACTTGGCTACAGGCTGCTCATTTCTGGCACTTTCTTTATATTTTGGAAGAGGGGAAACTACAGTCGGAGCTATTGTTAAAGAAACTACAAAAATAATCTGGGACGCATTGAATGAAATTTATATGCCTGTACCTACAGGAGATCAATGGAAAATGATTGCTGATCGTTTCGAGATGTTATGGAACCTCCCAAACTGCATTGGAGCCTTGGACGGGAAGCATATCCGAGTAGAGAAATTTCCCAATACTGGTTCTGAAAATTACAACTACAAGCACTTCCATTCTACTGTCCTACTGGCGTGCTGCGATGCAGATGGCATTTTCACCATGATTGAACCAGGTTACGCTGGACGAAACAGTGATGGAGGTATTTTGAATGCCAGTGCAATGAAATACTGGATGACCCACGGGGTTTTTAACATCCCTTCGCCTTCCCCAATGCGATACGATGAAACAAATATTCCGTTTCCTTACTACTTCGTTGGAGATGAAGCGTTCCCATTGTCACGCAATTTGATGAGGCCCTATCCAAAAAGAACCCTTGACAATGTGAAGAGGATATTCAATTACAGATTGAGCCGTGGAAGGAAAACTATTGAATGTGTCTTTGGAATGGCAACAGAAAAGTTCGCGGTGTTGAATGGGCCCATACGATGTCGCAATGCAGAAACAGTGAATGACATTGTAAAAGCTGCTTGCATCCTCCACAACTACGTACGTAAACGAGAGGGGATTGACTACAGGCCTGCAGACACGGGAGAGGAAAATGAGACGGGGTGTGTACCTACCAACATGCCAAGACAACTTGTAATAATACATGATGGTTCTTCGGCGGCTACTATGAGGAATTATTTGGCAAACTATTTCCTTTCTCCTCGTGCATCTTTACCCTGGCAGTGGAAATACACAGTACCAGGAAAAGGGAATAATATTAATAATTAATATTACTTAACTACTACAAATACTGCCAATGTATGTTGTATAACCTTACAAAAATGAATAAATAATAAAAATAAACAAATTAACACCTTTACATACCTGACAAGTTAACTTCGGCTGCCACCTCTTGCCATGCTTTATCCGTCATATCTTTCCTTGAGTACCCAGGAAGTTTATAATTGTAGAGTATTTCATGTTTCTCCACCACTCCAACAAATGTTATATTCATTTGTTGATCACTCATAATTTCGAAAAAAATGTGATTTTTCCCTTGCAACCATGCAACTGAAACTGTTTTGCAACTGGGAAGCACGATCGCACGCAACCAGTTGGCAACTGATTTCAAATCGGTCTCGTTTGGTCGCCCCGTGTGCGGACCCCCACTACTTTACATGGGCAAGGTCGCAAAACAGTTGCACCGTGTGCGAACGGCCTTAGCATATCACAGTAAAAAAAAAAAATTAATATATATACATATATATAAAATGAAAAATAAAGAAAGAAAAATAGTATTGAAAGATATTTGTGAGTGGTAATAAGTCGGCGGATTCCAGGTCCTCTTCAATATTCTTGGGCGGTTATGTGGTGAGTGTTGGTTGTCACGATAACATGCGTATTTCTGGGTTTGTATGTGTGTAGTTTGTTGAAAAATCCTGTCTAAATAATCAGTGTTTGGATACTGTGACTATAATGAAATCGTTATGAAGAGCTCTCGTATGATGGGCAATGAGTCTCAGGGTTTTAGATTAAAACGGCTTAATTCGTTTTATTTGGATGTTTTTTTCTGAACAATATAAATGTGATCCGTATGCCCATATCGGTCTCATTAAGTATAACAGTTTCGTTGTCTAGTTTAAAGTCCGTAGAATATTATCATTAGGCAGTTAAGCATGTTTCGGGTGAGGTTACCATATCAGTTCTAGATATTTAATTGGAAATAAAATAATCCTATCAAAAAAATGTCATACTTCCAAAATGAATGTTTGGATTCTTTAAAAATAAGGATTTCATCATGTTGAATCAACTACTCAAAAACGTTTTCTTATATTAAATATTTACTTGTTTAAAATATTCCATAAAAATACAGTAAATAACTCGAAGAATAGAGAATTGTAAATGGCTACTTACGTTTATTCATTTTTGATCGAGCATTTTTCCAAAGAAGAAATGCCCAAACTTGCGGCTTGGTTTCGGCTATACTACCATGAAAATCTGACTTTTTTTTACAAACAGGTTTGTGTTTTAGAAATTCTTCGACAAAATGTACCACTATGTGACATGATCCACACACCAATATGTCGAAATCTTTTAATTCATCTTGAGCAGCTGAAAGATAACAAATCACAAATGAGAATTCATTCTATTATATAAAAATAATTCAGTGACATATACAATTTTTTGTTGTAAAATATTTTGGCAATTCTTTTTCCTTCTAATTAACCTGAGCTTTTAGGTCAATTATAAAAGAAAACAATATGAGAACCTAAACTTTTTAGGGCTAGTCCCTCGCGATGTATTGATGTGGCTAAGTGAAATCTTCATATTACTCGAATTTAAGGCTTATATTTTACTATCCAAATAATTGCTCATTTGGAAAAAAACTTGTCTAATATGTAATAAGCCGTTATATAAAAACTATTGATACAAAACAAAACTGAAGGTTACATAACTCACAGAAATATCAATATACTCTCCTTGGATCATGGTCTGATGCGAAAAGTTTCATTCATCTCCTTTCCAAAAGAAAATGTTAGGATTTCTAATGTAAACTACTTAATAACCTCAATGGAAGAGAAGCGTCTTAGGATTCGCCCAATGGAAAATAAAACCATAACTTGACGTCCAGAAGATTGAAGATGTATTATAGAAGCGGAGCGGAAGGGACCCATCGCCGAGATTAGAGACCGAAGCAAGCAAGGGTGGTTTATCACAATAAACATTTAAAATATGATAAATATAAACCATTTGTTAGAACTAAATACAAATAAATATCTTATATTAATGAAGTGAAATAAATCTATTGAGATCATTAAAAAGAACTAAAGTACATAACAGTGGCTCGATTACGTTTTTAAGCCTATTTCTAGCCATGAATATTAGTAAAGACGGACATGCGCGAAATTTTATAAATAATCATAAACGACTCCTGACATATATCTAATTCCTAAATACTATCGTTATGAACTTCTAAGTTGAGGAACGCGGACATATTGTGGAAACTTGTAATAAATAAATAAAACAAACTTATTTTTGAAATATTGTCATGCACTAATAAATATTTACCAATTCTCCCCCTAGCAAATATACTTATAGAACCAAATTGGGGGAAAAAAATATATAAAATTATTTATAATAAACATTCCAAAGAAGAAACGGATGACGCTCAAGAAAAATTGATTATATACAACACAAAAACGGTATTAAATAAAAGATAGTACACACTGGAACTAGTCATAAATGTATATATCTATCTGATTTCACCAGTAACATATGAAAGTACGTCAAACATTACACTTGAATCCAATGTATAGGTTCTACGAGACAATTATAGAGCTAAATAAACGGCAGGAACCTGTAGAGACCAGGTAAAAAAAAAACACTAGATATGTAAGTTATTGTTTTTCAAAAAGAAATCTAAGCAATCTGGAAATGTTACTCACATTCGGTGTTTAAAAAAAAAATTAATAAATAAACCCAATGCAAGCTGGAATGATAAGACATACCTTTCATATCCTCAATGTTGACTTGAGGATTGAGGTCAAACGGTTCCTCATCTGGGTCTAAACTGATTTCAATGTCAACTTTACTGTTATCTGTAGCAAAATCAAACATTTCATCAATTTGTGTAGCACTAAGCACTTTAGTTACAGCCAACTGAGAGGGCTCAGCCTCTGATATTTCAATTTCTTTGGGTTCTACACTCTCAGTATATGCTGTATTTTGCGAAATATCCACAACCATCGGTTCATCGCCTTTCGCAACCGAAAGATTTTCACTTATTTGCTCTTGAACAGAAGGCTCCTGCAGAGTCAATTCAATGGAAGCCACTGTGTTGTCCTCAGCCAGAGCATCCGGGACTGCAACATTTTGATAATGATATAAATTCGAAAATAATTTTAGAAATACTAAATAGAATTAATGTATAAAGAACTTACCACATAGCGTGTCATTATTTACTGGCTCGTCCATCACTTCAACTTATCATTAAAACTGGCTAAAAAAGTAATAAAAATTGATTTAAAAAATAAAGTTTAATTGAAATATATTTTTATCAACAGTTATTATCACAGGTAATAATAATACCAGAAAGATATACATTTGAAAAACTAATTTAAAATGTTGCCAACATCAACTACACATACAACCGTTAATTTCCTGTTCAATAAAAATCAGGCCAAATACGCATATTGAATATAAACATTCATATATCGAAAAGACACCGCCAATACTGCATTATTTGAAAGAAAACACGAGAAAGAACTCCCAAACAATAGATATAAAACACTGTTCCCGCTCTGACCAACACTCATGACTGCCCACTTTATTTAGGATAAATTAACATTACGAAGCAAGCACGCCTGAAACACAAATGTAATGGCTACGGGTCACAGATAAAAAAACGTTTTTTTGGAGGTAAAAAATCCCATCAAAAATTGTAAATGTTCTTAATTATCAATTATATAATTATTGGTTAAAAGACTTTACCGCCTTGCTAAGTTACGTTTGACCAAAAATGAAAAGAGATTTTCGTAATATATAACAACTCAGATCAACACAAGAGAAAATGGACGTCGAAAGCGTCATATCACTCGACTACAGCGCTATTATGCGTGGCTGGAGGGTAACTACTAACTACGGGGGCACATTCAAATTTGAATGAAAAACATAACCTATACAAATAACCTCATCAGTTAAACTATTAATTATTTTAAACCTTTTCCGAATCTTTAAGTTCCCTAGTTCCTTTTAACGTTATATCATTTTCATAGAGGAAGTCAATATTTGAAGAATCATTTTGATCCTTTGAAGTGAAAAAAATGAAATGCTGCCTTACAAAAGCAATAACGTTAAAGATTGGCTGATATGCTAAGATCATGAGGCCACAAACAAATTTTTAAAAAACGTTAGATGCATAATTATTAACTGCCATTAACAGGAAGAGTAACACAGGATGCTTAAGAATTTATGAATTCGAATGTAAGCCGAAGTATTTATGTAAACTATTTTGTGATGACCTGGGAATAATCGTACTTACTGAATTATCTGCGACATTTGAAATACAGAAAACCTAAAGGAGTACAAGGAATCATAAATGAATATTACATTTATTATATTTAAATATCACCTAAGATATATTTTTATCTGCATTATCTTTGTCATGGAAATTATTTCCCATCAGGTAACGAACTCCTCAATTATTCAAAATCCTCATAGCAAGATTCTTGGAATAATATCAAACTTCACATATCCAACGAAGTGAATGTGGTACACAGTACTGTATAGTTAAATAGTAAAATGTAGGGAAAAAAACAAAACGAGCTTCCCTAACAATACACAAAAGAGCATAACCTGTCACTGATATAACCTGTTTCGAGGTTTTGTGGCAGTTTGCTTCTCTATACTTCTGCCGTGAATACATGAGAAATATAAAATATTATTGACACTTCTGTCTATCGTATGTACGTTGATTTCATTTTATTTAGTAACCTAACTGCAAAACTTTATAGACCACGTATGAGTGCATTTTGAACAAAGTGACTAATATTAAGTATATATAGCAAAACTAATTTCAGATAGAATACCTAAAAAATGGCAGAAGATGAAGAAGGAAAAGAGTATCGATGGGAGACAGGCTATGAGAAAACCTGGTATGTTAATATCTTATTCTACCTTAATTTTTTTTTAGTCTTGTTGATTTTTATTTATATTCTGATCAATAGGGAAGCCCTGCAAGAGGATGATAAAGGAAATTTGGAAGCTTCAGTGGCTGATATTATTCATCGAGCTAAAAGAAAGGCACAAATGGAAAGGAAAGGACAGACTCGTTTGGGTATGATGCGACATATGTATGTAATTCTGGACTCATCTGAGGCGATGCAGGATCAGGATTTGAAACCTACCCGACAGCTTTGCACAATTAAAGTTAGCATGTTTTTTTTTAGAAAAAAAAAATGGAACTGAGGCAAACTGTTCTTTCATAAATACTTGAGTGATGTCTTCCCATAAATTGTGCTTCACAATGTAAACATAGGCCCTATTTTCTTAAACTAGGAATTCATGAATTTAGAAATCTAGGTCTTATTGCCTATTAGTTTCGTTGGTTAGTCTAACATATAATTTATCTGTTTTTATTGATCGTAACGGTTGTAGTATTGTGAATCATTGTCGGTTGAGACGATTTTTCAGGTTAATGACAAGTTAATACGAAATTAAATAATATTAACAAAGAACTTGTTTAACATTTATATTTTCTAATTCCAAAAAAATTATATATACATTGTGTATCGGTATCTTTGCAAACTTATGCAATTCTGGTGACAATACACAATAATATGGTACCATCTAGCTTCCATGATGATGGAGGAGGGAGGTGGTCATAGCGACTTCTCGATGGGTAACAATATTATACATTATTCATTAAAATGTTCACATTAAGATGATTTTTTAGCCCTAAACGTTGAAATCTGTCATTATATGCATTAACCCACGAAATATGCTCTAACCCATGAAATATGCATTCATATGCAAAACAAAATTACTTTATTCCAGGTCAGAATGCTCAGAAACATCCACATTTGCTAAGATATTAGTGTTTTTAGCGCGGCAAAAAAATATGCAAAAACCTAAAATTCCGTGCCCTAATTATTACCCATGAGTTACAACAGACTCTCAAAGTTTCTAATTTAGTCTTATTATTATCATATTTTTGAAGGAGACAATTTGCAGTAGTTCATTTTGGCTTGCAATTGGTTATTATTTTTATTATTATTTAATAATGTTTGCTTTATATCATTTTCTATGTGTTTTTAGCTTTTAGAAGGCTTTATTCATGAGTTTTTGTACGAAAATCCTTTGAGTCAACTTGGTTTTATACTCACAAGAAACAAACGTGCGGAAAAGGTGATAATGCTTGTATATATATATATATTCTAATAGTTCATAAAGTGATCCATGACCTGTCTTTATTTCGTGTGTAAGTAGCTTCATTACAGGTGACAATAGTGAGATGAACAATATGATCTTTCTGTGTGGTGAACTTAGTGTAGCGACAGACTTTGCTTACAACTTATCTGAAGACTAAAATGAAATTTACTTTCGCATTTTGAATCGTTCTATTTATGAACAGGCTTACTGTATTCAGTTGAATAAGTAATTCGGAGATATCTAGTCCAATAATATATTTTATTTATACCACATCTACAGTTTCGGCAATTATCTATTGTCCTATATAGCCGGATTAATCATGTTTGGGTTAGGAGGATCAGGGGGACCAGACAGGGACACCCAACCTGCAGAGCCAACCACACCAAGGGACCAGGGATGGCCGGGCCCCCTTCTCTTTTTTAGCCACTCAGTTTGGGCAATACAGTATACATCAGCGAGGGTATGCTTGTATGTGGCACCCACCACACCCTCCAATCCCGGAACTGTGTCAGTCCAGAGGCCCCGGCCAGGCATGCACACCCAGGCCCGGCAACCCAGGAGAGCTCCCGTCAGTCCCCCCACCTCGACACCCTCAACAGAATCTATTTATGATCTTTGTTTTATTAAGAGTTAAATTTTTGAATTCGTAATTTCGTAATATATTTGAAAATTGGCGATAATAACCGAAGTAGTTGTTCGCCCAAAATAACCAACCAACCAACTATTTGAAAATTGTGTTTATGTTGTCTATTTTTTTGAAGTGTGCTATGGTTTCATTGGACAGTTGAATCTCTTGTCTTTCATTAATGTATTTTTTACTGTGAATGTGTGTATTATGTCTTCAGTCTCGTCGCAATGTTAACAAAGTTTGAAAAATTCGAAATAGAAGACGCCTTAAAACAAAAAGAGACCTATGTTTCAATAGTGTAACTCAATTTGATATCTCACAAAGGGGAATAGTTAAAATAAATTTGGTCATTCATTTATTTCAACTATTCCCCTTTGTTAACACCCTGATCTAGTTCTGTTTCCACATATATGTTTGTATTATCTGTTATTTATATTTGGTTCCACATATATGTTTCAAGTTATCTAAATCTTAACATTATTATTAATTTTATTTCTATTTTTTATTATTTACTTGTATTTGTACTTATTTATTTGTTATTTTTCCACGTATTAGTCTAGTGATATTGTTTTATGTAAATTTAGAACTAGGTTTTGTTAAGAAATATTTCATGAGTTAGCTAACGGTACAGCCGGGGGACTCCCAAGTTTTAATAGCACCCTTTGACCTGAGATGTATTTGAAGGGTCGCTCTCTGCAAACTGACTTAGTTCATAACTAGACCTGACGATGGTATAAAGCCGAAACCGGTAGTTATATGTACGTATATCTTTAGTGGAATAGACAATATTTCAAAAAATAAGTTTGTTTTATTCATTTATTACTTATTTAACACTACAGTCCATTACATCTGCCTACCAACCAAGAAATAAACCAGAGGGCGATGGCTGCTCAGACGTAGCGTGCTTGCTTACTGAGCTCTAGATCCGTTTGGTTTTTTTTTATGTGAGAGGTGAAAAAACCTTGAGCACGCCATCCTGCGATGCGATGGTCCTGAGCCTGTAAGAGGTCAGGTATTTTTTAAAGACCCCAACCATAGGTAAATAAAAATTTAGGGTAGGCACAATTTAGGATTTCCATAGAGTCGGGCTCATGTCCACCAGAGCGACGAAAGAGCGCTCTAAAGCTTGGCTAAGTCATAAACTAATTGAGAAATAAAGTATTCAGTCGGATATGTGATATAACATCGATTAATTACTTGTATCATTGCATTATTCTGACAGAATAATTTAGTCCATCTTGTCGGTTTGTATTTTGTATATAATTTTTGTATACTAATCAAGCTGTATGTAGATTACAGAACTGTCAGGAAACCATAAGAAACAACTAGAGGTATTGAAGACTACTTTTGGCCAGCCGACAAGCTGCAGTGGAGAGCCCTCTCTACAGAATGCCCTGGAACTAGCTCTTACCTCACTCCGACATATGCCTCCTCACGCCATCAAGGAGATACTGGTCATCATGGGCAGTCTGACTACCTGTGATCCTGGCGATATCAATGTTACCATTCAGGTAGTGTTTTTCCTAATATTATGTCAGGTGTCAGGAACGATGGGTATTTTGGTCTTTGTTACTCCGTCAGTCTGTTCAACTCACTGAAAGGAACAAAAACCTGCTTCGCAACTTGAGATCTTATCAGTCTACTTTCCTAGTTGTTATAATACATATTTACTATATGTAGGCCCATATTGCAACTATTTTCTCGCAGTTATTGTTGAAAGCTCCCCAACTTAGATAATCTGTGTGAAGTCAAATTCGTAGAGATCTCGCTGAATATACATCTGATCTCCATCTAAAGCCGGAGACTACACTATGCATTTTGACGGGACCCGATGATCTACATAAACAGATCCCGCACCTTTACAGTATTTATTTTTTAAATTGACAAACAGATATTTACAATTGTATAAACCGTATAGAACAAGCAAATGTGCCAAAGGGAAAAAACATGTCAAGAGAGGAAAATCCCCCGGTGGTGACACTCCCTAGATACTAAGTTGCACTCAGTTATAACTAATCATTGAGCACAGAGCACTGGCTATTGTACGAAGGATTTTGGATTGCAAGGACTGAATGCGCCGAAGATTGGAATCTCAGAACCCCAGAGTATAAGTCCATATAGGCTTGAGTATTGCGTTATACATAAATGTATTAGTTGTTTTGTTCTCAGAGTTGATTTTGTTTTTTTTGTATAGTAGTCTTAGTAACAGTTTGTCTTTTCAGTCTGATGTGAGAATTCCACGTCATTCGTTTGTCGAATATGACGCCTAGGTAGCGAACTTTGTTTTTTGAAGGGGCTGTTAAGGAAGACGGGAAGGCAAGTATAAACACAAATATTATGAGGATTTAGGAGCCCCTGTGTGAGTCAATGATTGAACATTAGCGCAAATGTTCGATTAATTTTACAGGAAGAGCTTCCTCCCCAAAACATTTTTGAAGTATAACTTCGTTACCTAATTATAGCAGGACGTTTTGAGGCAGATGGAGCGTTTCCCCCCTCCAAAACGCAAACGAATAATCGTAACATTCTTGACGCCCACTGAGCAGACTGCGCATACTTGTGCGCACCTTTTACTTTTGATGCTTTCACCTTTCACTTTAATAAAGCACGTGTATTTCTTATCAGTGTTTTTTTTAAATGTGCAACGCTTTAAATTTACGAGGATTTCAAGTCATTCGTTTGTTGTTGTATTAGGTCTATAAATGGAACAGAAGGGGGCGAAATTGCTATTTAAAAAAAATAATGAGAGAAGTGATGCTGTGGTAAATACATTATACTCGTATATTCAGATTCTTCTTACACAACCCTTTTTTAGGTTAATAGATGTGACACAAGAGTTCTATGATAATTATTTCGCTGAAACTGTATTTGGATAGCAGCAGAGGCCTAACGTTGATAATTTATAATTAATTTATGGTTTCCATATTTACTTTGTGAAGCTCCATTCTAGGAATAGATAATTAAAATACACAATTTCTTTGTCAAACTTCACTATATATTCTCAAATACTCAACTAGTTTCGCCGTGTTAAGGCATTATCAAGAGTCACTTATAAACTGACAGAATTGGTTGACAGGGTAGAAGGTACAGTTATGGAGGTTTTTTTTAGATAATGACGGGGACTCCCTTGTTTTTGTTACTCTATACATTCCAATAAACAGATATTTACAAGATAATAATAAATATAAAAATAAAAAAGAATATATATATATATTCATACCTATATAAATACCAACACTTTACTGTTAGCTTCACTTTATTAGATTTTATATATATATATATTTTCTTTTTGTTTTTATATTTATTATTATCTTGTAAATATCTGTTTATTGGAATGTATAGAGTAACAAAAACAAAACGTAACAACCTCCATAACTGTACCTTCTACCCTGTCAACCAATTCTGTCAGTTTATAAGTGACTCTTGATAATGCCTTAACACGGCGAAACTAGTTGAGTATTTGAGAATATATAGTGAAGTTTGACAAAGAAATTGTGTATTTTAATTATCTATTCCTAGCGTTGATGTGTATATGGGGTGTATTCATTTTTAGTTTTTCACTATATTTTAAGCGTATACATTTTATTTTTTAGATGGTTTCTTTATATCCGATATATGTTTTCCTCCCTAGAAATTGAAAGATGCCAACATCCGGAGCTCACTAATTGGTCTGTCAGCGGAAGTACGACTCTGCAAGGCGCTCTGTCAGACGACTGGTGGAGAGTACGGAGTGATCCTGGACGATGTCCACTTCAAACATCTTCTGTCGACTCATGCTCTTCCTCCTCAGGCGGCTCCGGAACATAGCACTAGTGCTCTTGTAAAGATGGGCTTCCCCCATCATCCTCCTGTCCAATCCAAGTCCACTTACCTCGCCATGTGCATGTGGTAAGCTTAGCCTATTTACTATAAGTTTAATAAATAATCCACACTTCATTGAGTAATTTAGTAACTTCACTATTTTCCAATTGTACACGCTTAATGACTCGGACAGTCCGAGAGAAAACTTGACAACCTTAAAATGTGGATTGAAAGCATACAACTGTTTGTATAAAATTAACAAAATACATTTACTTTCAAAATAAAAAAACAGATGTGCCTCACCCACATAAGCGCACGGTTGAAGTGAAACGTCTTTTGTCTTCATTAGCCAAGCGAATTAAATAAACAAATTAATAAATATATATTTAGTTATTATGACTCATGTCCGGGCTCTACCTATGAGGTCATATCGCCTACTACCAGAGCGCTCTGATGGACATGAGCCCGACTCTACTATGGGAGTCCTAAATGTTTATTCACTTAGGGCAAGGGTCAGGAGTCTATGACTGTGTTTTATACTTAATATAAACACGACGCATTTTAAGAAACAGTACATTTTTTAAAAATCTAAAACGATATCTTCAAAATCCCCTCGAATGTAGCTCTAGAGTTGCCAATAATACAACACAGTAACTGATTCAGTTACTCAACTTGAGCGGCCATTATTGACATTGAGGAAAATATTATTTTTTAATAACTGTGATTTTTCATTCTGTTATATTTCGATTTTTTTTTTTAGTCATTTGGACTGTAAAGACACTGGAAAATTGGACGGTGGTGGACATATATGCCCTCAGTGCAGGAGCAAGTATTGTGAACTGCCCGTGGAGTGCAAGGTATTTATTTATTTATTATTTTTATTTAAAAGTGCTTTATTTATTGAAAGACACAGAGTTGTTGTCCACTCACAAGTTTTATTTGCAGCATAGCCAGCTTTCGGTCCTATAAGACCATCTTCAGTGCTAACACTTTAAAAAGGTAGTGGTCTCCACCAGTTTCTGATTGCCACTCGTGCTTTATTTAAGTCTGATATAGACAAAGGACCAAAGCGTGTTAAACTATACAGGAATAAATCTGATGTGCACACCACACTACTCCCTTTTAATGTCAATTCATATAAATTTACGTTTTTCTTCTGGATACATTTATTTCAATCTATTATACTATGCAAGATAATGGCCACCTCAGATAGCATCTGCTAGACAACGGCCGACACCTCAGATCGTATCTGCTAGACAACGGCCGACACCTCAGATAGTATCTAGACAACGGCCGACACCTCAGATAGTATGTGCTAGACAACGGCCGACACCTCAAATAGTATGTGCTAGACAACGGCCGACACCTCAGATCGTATCTGCTAGACAACGGCCGACACCTCAGATAGTATGTGCTAGACAACGGTCGACACCTCAGATAGTATGTACTAGACAACGGCCGACAACCCAGATAGTATGTGCTAGACAACGGCCGACAACTCAGATAGTATGTGCTAGACAACGGCCGAAACCTCAGATAGTATGTGGTGGGCAATTGCCGACACCTCAGATAGTATGTGCTAGACAACGACCAAGACCTCAGATAGTATG
The DNA here is from genome assembly GCA_963662175.1 of Aradus depressus. Lineage (NCBI taxonomy): Eukaryota > Metazoa > Arthropoda > Insecta > Hemiptera > Aradidae > Aradus > Aradus depressus. The sequence continues at coordinate 9,599,619 of OY759222.1, forward strand.
TGCTAGACAACGGATTTATCTCCAGAGTGCACACACTGACATATAATATCCAGACGTTCACTGGTCGTGTGGTAGGCTACTAGCCTCATTCAATTTTGATTTTTTTCTTTTTTGTTTTCTATGTAGCCTGATTCTTTCTGTTTATATTCTAAAAGTGTGTATCTATATCGTAGTCGTACCACTGAGGATGCCACAATCGTGACGAACACCGGTTTTTGTTAATAAAAATAAATGTGGGAAGACAACCTCTAGTTTCATTCGAATAACGGTCATCTCTGATATGGACTCCCTTTTCTGTTTGACGGTTATATGTATATATATATTTTTTGTAATTATAATGTTTCCTTATCTGTTTGGAGGTTTGCGGGCTGACGCTTGTGTCAGCGCCTCATCTGGCCAGATCCTACCATCATCTGTTCCCCGTCCAGCCATTCTCAGTCCTCCCTATGGACCAGGTCCGGGTCACCACCTGCTTCGCATGTCGGGCCCCCTTCAAGCAAGTCGATAAACAGGTATACAGAGAGTATAATGGTTCGTATAAAGAAACAACCTCTGCGCAGCTCTGCAGTCGGTACTAACTGTGTACTTTATGTTTCACCTCTTCTTACTCCAACCTCACATTAGTGGACGTGGCCTCTTTCCTATTTCTTTCCGTAGTAACTCTGTCGTATTGTGTTCAATGAACACATCTTGGAAGTGATCTGATTTATATCTTACAATTAGTTATAATAATATTTATTTGTATTAATCCATAATATTTCAATTGGATATGTCATACAATTTTGTACATCAATGGAAAGGAGGGAGGGAAATGTATCGGATTCAGGCGTACGCAATATACCTAAAGGGAAGGTTACTAACAATTTTTTAGAAATCAGGAAGGTTCTCCGTTACATAATAACAAACATTGGCCAATGGTTATTAATAATTGGACAAACACACTTCCCTGAGACTTTTAGATGCCTATCGGGAGCGAGATCTGGGCGCAATTGGAAATAGAGTTTACGAAAATAGTTATTGTGACTCATGCCCGGGCTTTAAACAATGAGGACATATCACCTATGCGCTCTTTCGTCGCTCTGCTGACCATTAGGTGTCTTTAACGAAAATATATTTTGAGAGTTAGAATCATGAGACGAGAGCAGCTTTGAGAATACCAAGTAGGCATAGGTGTACCCTCTAGACATGAGATGAACAATACACTGAATGAGTTACGTCAAAAAGTCAACAGAAAGTCACTTTACAAAAATCAAAATATCTCGCAAAATCAAATTATTAATGCTTTAAATGAATGCTTCAAAAAAAAATTTACACAGGAAGGGAAGATGTCACATGTGCTAACTTAGGTCTGATTAGATTTTAGACGAAATCAGAAGAAAAATTATACTTATTTCGGGGCCTAGGTATTAGTTATATTTATGACAACACTTCAAATGAAACTTGTAGAGAAAACTGAAAGATACGTTTTATATTTAATATATTTTATCGAAGGTCTTACGGACAAAACCAATACGAACAAAGTTTTAGCTCTTCAAAGAACGTACAATAAATGTCTGCAGGAAACAGTTCAACGCTACGTTTGTGTTGTGGCCATAACATGTACTTTCATTTACCAATGACTTTTTTACAGATTAATCTCCATCCTTCCTCTCAAATTCATTTCATACTGGCATTAATGGATATATGGGGGGGGGGATGATCTGTAAAAAAATGGTTAGTATAAGTACAGATCACATATATATTTTATTTTTTATACGTTTATATAATATAAAACTACCAATAACAAAAACAAATTATTTTTTTTCATTCTAGAATATTTACAGGTACGCCAAGGAAGACAGTTTACTGTACACTATTTTTCTCTACGGATGGGCATTGTCTAATATTGTTCATGTTTGTTCAGGTGTACAAGTGCGAACAGTGCTGTGAAACGTTCTGCCTCGACTGTGACATGTTCATACACGATGTACTTCACACATGCCCGGGCTGCTCCACCAACCAACAGACCTATCAAGCTTTGTCCTCAGGCTCTTAGCTAGTTTAATTTAGTACTAATGTATGTACATTTTTTATTTATTTTGTAAATATAAATTTTATTCCGCAAGAGGAACAAAAAAAATATATATTCTTTTTTAAAAAGAATAATAACATATACTCGTAATTTACAAAATAATTCCTTGTAGTATAAATCATATACTTCTTATAACTAATGTCAATCTTATAAATTTGTACTGAAGATGTGTACCTGAGCATTTGTAAATAAAAACCCAAAATTTGTATTCCTATTTTCGAGTATTTATTTATTTTCCCAATATAATTTTTTGTAGACTTTTATAAACATAAATGAATGAATCAATAGTTTTAAAAATTATCTTACAGGAAAGGAGGGCGCCGGTAGCTCAGTGGAATGCGTGCTTGCTTACTGAGCTCAAGATCACGGGTTATAGGCCCTTACTTTATTTTATCTGGGAGGTAAAAATAAAAATTAAGCACGCCGTCCTTCGGTTGTGGGGCTAAGCGATGGTCCCAAGCCTATACGATGTCAGGTACTCGTTAAAGACCTTAAATTTAGTGGAGTAGGATATGGGCCGAGGTGGACAATAACAAGCTGAAAGTTGTTAAGTTGAGATGTGAAGCCGTGGGCCTCCTCGGTTCGGAAGAATAGAAGAGAGGAGGTTGCAGTGACCAGACAGGCTGGGACATAACTGACTTAGCCAGGGGCACCTCATCACCAGGATTCAGCCCAAACTGAGCCGCGGAGTCTCTCTGACGGTGCAGCCCATCTTCGAAGTGTGCTCATTACATCGGGAGCTGCTGAGGACGATGGGGATACCGGCAGCTCTAGCCGGGGCATTTGGCAACGATATTCAAATGGTAGCAAAGTAGTGGTCTTTCTTAGGACGGACAATTTGCTCAACGAGTTGTGATTCGAAGATTTATTTACATTTTATTATTTTTTTTTTGTTTTTTCTCTTTAATATTATTTTATTTATTTTAATTTGTCTTCAAAATTAGTATATTAAGTAGATGAAACAATGGCGCTTATGACCACGTTGTTGAGCGCCAGATTCAAAACCTAAACCTTAAATTTAGGACTCCCATAGTCGGGCTCATGTCCATCAGTGACGAAAGAGCGCTCCAGTAGTAGGCGATATGAGCTTGTAGTAGCCCGAGTCATAATAACTAACTTACAGGAAAGAGTTCGATACATAATCATAAATATATACTATTTGTAAATAATAAGTATTAATGTCTGAATACATTTCTGCGATCTGTGTCGATTTTAGTGGAAAGCTAATAAAATAAATAAACACAAAAAACTTGTTCAACGTTTATATTGTTTAATTCCACAAAAATATATACACTTCCAAAAAGAACTGATGGCCATCGGCAAGAGTCGAAATATCGTTAATACCCTGTGGGAGCGAACTGGGTAATCTGTACTGACTCCTTGTCTATTATTGGCCATGAGGAAATCAGTACTATGCACAGCTCCTAGTTCAAGGTATTCTGATGCCCTTGTGTCAAAGAAAAATCAGATTTCAGTTGCTTTCTTGTGGATTCATAGATCATTATTATTCATATTTATAAAGTTTTTATATTTATTCATTTTAGTAATATTTTTATGTATTTATTTTAGCCACAGAATGTTTATCTTTCTTACATAATTATGTTTTTTGGTAGACTGCCTGATGTTGAGAACCTCGAAAGCCGGCTAGCATATAATAATAAAATCTATGAGAGATACATTTGCATTCTGTAACCTTTGCTATTAAGCCCATTTTCCTTCTTCCCACCATTTAACAGATTAATACATATTTTAATACTAACTCTCTCCTCCCTCAAAAGAAAAAAAATTACTAAAATATCTTAAAGCTTGGATTTTCAGGAGGTCAATTTGAAATTTACCCTATTATTTCAGTTTCACAATATCAATGAATTTTGGGATATCTTTTATCAATAATAATAACATTGACGAACAAAAAACGTACTGTATTTGATAAATAAATGGACATAAATAACGATATTGTCTACTAAATGTTCTTTGTTTTAATGAAGGCCTCTTATCCAAGATAGGTGAGAATATGTAGTCTCTTCTCTCAAGTTAAAACTTCTCATAAATTCAACTTAATAAAAACTACTTAGGAAGTTTAAACTTATGAGAAGTGGCTCAAACTATTCACTTGCCCTGAAATCACTGTTGGAGGAAGAAGAGCTCTTGTCTTGATGTGCCAATTCTTCTCCATATGAAATTAGCTGTTTAACAAATCCCGGATTAGGACAAATGGATGGCCTCATAATCTTCAGATAGTCGTAGGAGGTCTGAAATGTCATACTGCACTCGCGCATAATATAGCCTATCACAACGGCTGCAGAGCGGGACACTCCTGCATTGCAATGGATTAATATTAAATTATTTTCTTCGCGAACTGCATCAATGAGAGCAAAACACTGTTCCAAAATACTCTTCAGATTGAACTCGGGAAGATCTAGTACTTGAACGTATGTAAAATTGACACCTTCAACTTCGGGAACCTCCACACCGACGCTAAGTACATGAGTGACGCTGTGGAGTCTGAGAATGTCCTTAGACAATGCGACATCCTGAGAGCCCATGAGAAGACCAGGAAGTACATGGGTCACCGTCAGATTGGGCTTTGTGTCCACGACAAAGCCATACCTCGTGGAAACACGCTCTCGACTTCCCTCTCTCAAATCTTCTATAAAAACTCGACCATCACTGTCCGTCGTCGTGGTCTTCGTATGACTTAAACAAGTCTTTTTGTCTCGTATTTCTTTTAAAAAACTCATTTCACAGACAGAACACATCTACATCAGGTTTACTGTCAGTTTCGAACAACAAGTCCCTCTCGTTATAGTCCACGTTGAGGAGATAGAGGCCGCAGCCAGGGACCACAGTAGCCTTGTCGTTCCACGAGCCGTTGGTAGGGTTCAGGAACATCGCTTCCACATCGGCCAATGAGAGCCTCCCTTGTCCCACCGCAATCAGAACTCCAACTGTCCTCCTCACCTAAAATTATATTAAAAATCATTATCAAATTAAAGAAGCTCCTTCCTGAAAAAATTATATCTTTTAAAGATATAATTTTAACTAAAATATCAATATTACGAACTATAAAATGATCTTCAGGTGAGAAACGTTTAGGTTGAGATGCTTCGATAGCTTAAATGTAACAATAAATAAAATTTTTGGTAAAAGAAAATAATATAGCAGAGTAAATCTAAATAAATATAGTATTATAATATTTCAATATATTATTACATAAAATTGTTATTAATATATATTAATAACTGCTGAAAATATCGATCAATAAATAATATAGTTGTCATATTGTCACAACAAATAATATAATGTTTTTACCCATTTTAGGAGAAACCGAACAGCTCATTTTTAAACTTAATCTACAAATGAATACGAATCGAAGCATTTCAACAACAAATTCGAAAACTACCATCGACGCTGTATTCTTTCGGTATTTAGAGACACTACAATCACAGTTGTATATATCTCATTTTTGCTATCACAAACCTATAATTTCATATATAAAATAAATTGAAGAACAATAAATTTTAAAGTTTAATTCCTCATACTACTTTTCTTATTGTAACATTAGAACAAACAAATCAAATTTTAATCAAAATCCGTGCACGATAGCAAATTTTTGAAGCGAAAGTAGATGTTTACACATCAATTCTCGTGAGTAGCGCGTCACTCACACATTACTTGTTTTCTAAATATTTCACATCTCGTCCTGAAAAAATGGCAATGGTAAAGAAAATATTAAAATTATATTTTTCTCAAACTTTATTACTTTCTCAAATATACCTTTGAGTTTTGACAGGAATTTCATACTTTCCAAACCCCTGATTCCAAAAATAAAAAAAAAATCTATGAAAATGAAATAAAAAGAAATTTTATTATTCTGGGATTGAGGTCCCCTAAATAAAAGAGTAAATAAATAACATGAAAAAAAATAAATTAAATTAACAGCTTAATTATAAAGAAAAAAATAATAATAATCTATATGAATAGAAGAAAGTATGTAAAGAAGAATCTATATAAATGTGAATAAAATAAAGTAAATTGATAACATACAGATCATAATACAATGATGGTTAACTATAAAAGAGAAGGAAGGATGCCCAGACAAGGTTTGTGTCTGTGAACACAATAACTTCCGACAGAATGGATATATCGGCACGAACATTTGTATATGTATCCAGAACCCATAAGGACGACATCTATTGATTTGCAGCCAAAGCAGCTAAAGGAAAGGGGGGCTTAACTCAAAAAGGGGGTCTTAACTCAAAAAGGGGGTCTTAACTCAAAAAGGGGGTCTTAACTCAAAAACTCTAATAACTGTCTTGTAATAAATGTATTGACACAAAATTTCATATGTACATTCAAAAAAACCAGAGGACAGCACCTATTAATATTCCGCGGAATCGCCGAAAGAAAAGCGGGCATAGAGGGGGACTTAGACACAAAAACCCTAATAACTGCCAATGCAATGAATATATCGACACAAAATTTAATATGACAATTCAGAAGCCACTACGTAAATCAAGAGTTATAGCTCAAACGTTCGTTTGAAGGGAAAACAAAAACTTAATTGATTAATTCTTGCTGGCGAAGTACATAGCCGATGATTCACCGACCCTCTTATTCATAAATATTGAGAGGTTACACACCTGTTTATAAAGGAAAGATCTACCAGAGCAAGTAACGTCCCAGAAGTTGAAATGATCACTTTCTTCAGTTCGAAACAATGGACAACCCCTCGAAATGGTCAGATCCTCAATATGTCGTTGTGTCACTATGTTCGGACGGACCGAATTCGGTTTGCCCATGAACGCACGAAAATCCTTATAGCCAATGAACAGACTAGCAGCTTCCTCTGCTTGAGACGAATCAAATTCTGAGTTACTGTCAAGAAATAAATAAATATATATTAGATTATAAAAAAAATAAATAAAAATACTCATATGAATAAAATTTTGAAACATTCTATTACCAAACAAAGTAAATGAAATTATAATTTACAAGAAACTTATGTGTGAATTGAAAAATTTTGCTCGTTAGTTTCCTCGAGTGCTACAAAAAATTTTGAAGGTTATGTTTTCAAAATGAAGAAGGTAACGTAAAACAAAAAAAAAATTAAATAAAGTTTTTTTGCTACTAGAAAATAAGTAAAAGTAAACATGAAAAAAAATATATATTCAATTTTTTCAGCTTGCAGATATATATTGTTTATAATAAAAAAACAAAACAAATAATGGAAAATAGTTTGAACATGAAACTTTTTTCTCATCTGATAATTATTTCAAAGTTTTTTTGAGCGTATTTACAATCGGTACAAGTAATTTGATAACAATGTTTCATAATAAATACAATATGTACAAGGTAAGAAATGCGAGAAAAAATAAAAACCGGATTGATAATTACATATATAAATAAAAATGTATCTATGTGTCTCATTGGACCACATTACCTTTATAAGGACATACATAATCGTTGTGGAGGTCTTAAAGTACAATCCGTGTAGAAAATAACAGTAAGCAAACCATGGACGGGTTAAAATAATAATTAATATCAATAACAATTAAAAGACTTAGCTATAAATGGTAGAAGGTATTGTCAAGTCATAATATTATCTGAAAATACTTACAAAACAAAGTGGCATCTATTCTTCTCCAAAATCGGCATGGGGGTTATAGTACTTTTTGTAGGCAGATGTGGTACCGCATCTGATTTTACTATAGCAAATCTATACAAATATCGCTTTCTAATCGCAGAATAACGAGCACTAAAGGTTTCAGGTACATTTTGTATACTTAATATTCTGAAAAATAAAAATAATTTCCAATATATTAATAAAGATAAGAGATCCCCAGCCACTGCGGGATCCCAGGTAACGAAGAGGCTGATACCCTGACTAAAGAAGGATCCCAGATGGAACAGCCAACCATCTCCATCAACCTGGATACTGGAAGGAAGTAGATTGACAAGGCTTACAGAGATCTGCTGAGGGCAAGTACTAGGAAGAGATGGGGAGTCTTACTGGAGGAAAAATATCGGATAGCTGGCGACATGGCTAGGAGGGTGGAGGTGGCCAACTTCAGGATTCTCGCAAGACACGACTGCCTCAAGAAACTTCTGAAGAAGATAGGAGTGGCCGACTCCTCGATATGCCCCCTCTGCAATGATGAGATGGCAAAATTCTCGGGCGCAATGAATCTCCGAATACGATGTGTACCGTTACAGATGTGGATGGGAAAACAGATTCCTTAAAAGGTATTAAAATAAAAGAAGTTTACAATTTTCCAACTTTTATTATTTATGATGGTCTTTAAAAATGTCCAACTCTAAATATAGAAGGGATATTTGGTTTTTCCACGATTAGGTTCTCTCCGATTGAATTATTTTTTTATATTCACTTTCTTATGATATTAAGAAAAAAAAGTTAGTTTGTAAATTTATTAATTAAAAGAAAAAAAAGTGAGTCGAAAAAAGTTGAAAAAAAATGAGAGAGTGAGCGTTTTTCTTTAAAAAGTGAGTCAGAGTGAGAAAAGTGAGCTAGTACGGGCACTGTATACGCTGTAGGATGCCACATGTACGCCCTTTGTGTTGGGTGCCAAAAATAAAGGTTTTTTTGTTTTTCATTTCAACAATTAATGTTTTGTGGGTGGTTAGTACATTTATCTCTGGCCCACCTCGAGCATAAACTTTTACCTCATGGATAGTAATTTATTTATAAATGCCATTATAAAACTCACCTAATGTCATGGTCTCTTTTCGTAAAATACTTATTCAATGAATGAACAATACCAGTGATGGATTTAGTTGCACCTGGAAACTCTAAATCAACATGAGCGGCAGTACAGAGCGCGTGCACTCCCTGGTCTGTTCTGAAATAATAATATATACAATACTATGTTATCTTAACTTTGTAGGGCTTTAAATATGAGCTCATATCACCTACTACCAGATATGAGGTGAATATCGACCGAAGAAGGGATTTGTCTAGAAGCATGGCGCATTCATAATTTTTATATTATTCTGGACCCCCTGGTCCCTGCCAGTGAAGAGAGCAGATTAAGTATATAATTATTTATAAGTTCATTTGAAAAGGTAACATTATGAAAGGTTGGGAAAGAAAAATAGCCAAAAGAAGACAGCGATATGATCAGGAGTGGTTGAAAAAAGAACTTTCCAATCGATTATTTCTAGGCATCTACTCAATGAATATGCATCGTCAATCAATTACGTTTTAGGGGCGCCGCACAGTGGTCAAAAACTGACTTTTTCGAGACAAAATTTCAGAATTGTCCAAAAACGGTATAGTTTTCTTTATAAAATAATGTTTTTATAAGTTGATAAAAAATTGTTGTATGAATGAGGTGAAACAAAATTCATTTGTGAATTCATCTTCAATTTCATCTTGATACGATCAGCAGAACTGCCTGGGCAGACTTTTGTCTCGAAAAAGTCAGTTTGTAACCACTGTGCGCCGGTAGCTCAGTAGCATGCGTGCTTGCCTTCTGAGCTCAAGACCTTGGGTTCGAAACACGGCTGAGGACCTTAGTTTATTTTATCTGGGCGGTAAAATAAACTTAAGCCCGTCCTTGAGATGGTCCGCAGCCTGTACGATGTCAGGTACTCGTGGTACGGGACCCCTGCCCCCTAGGTGAATAAAAATTTAGGGTAGGCAAAATTTAAGACTCCCACAGTAAAGTCGGGCTCATGTCCACCAGAGTGACGAAAAATGGCTCTGGTAGTAGGCGATAGGACCTCTTAGTTAAAGTCCAGGCATGATTCATAATAACTAACCTACTATCAGACACTCTTTTACTGTGAGAGTCCTAAATTTACCACCCAGATAAAAAATCTAAGGAGATAGGCCAGGTTTTGAACTCGCGATCATGTACTCAGTAGGGAAGCATCAAATGTAGAGAGATCTTCCAAATTTTACAAGATATTATACTAAAGATATAATGATAATATACGTTATCGTTTGAAAGATGTGTCACCCAACTTCGTATTCATTCAAAATATGAAAAATAAGTATTCTATTTAAATAGAAGAGATCATACCTACTTGCCAAATAAACCACAGGTTCATTTACTGGTTTATGTTTTAAATTAGACAATCCTGCTTCTAAAATACTTTGCACAGTCTCGTCCGGGTAAACAGGAACTCCCTTACAAAACTGTTTCTGCACTCCCCTAAACAAATATAATAGAATTTAAAAAATAGTAGCCTTAAATACAATTTTACAAAGTAAATAAATAAAATAGAAAATAAAAACCTGAAACGTGTCCCAATGTAAGATAAATACATCAAATATCTCCTCATATCATTCGATAATGTTTCAAAACATTTTCACTTCTTTTAAGGATATCGAAAATATACAGCAAAATTGAATATAAACACTGCATAACCTCTCCGAGTATCGATTTCTCTCATCGAAAAGAAGTAGATATATTAGTCCATTTTTTTAAATAAACTGTTGGATAAATTTAACGCATCACTTCTAACAATTGTAATTTCTTCCATAATTTATAATTGATTTCCTTTATTAATAAATTCAAAAATCCCATAAGGACAGCATGTACTAATTATTTATGCACGAAATCAATCGAAGGAATGAGGGGGGTCAGAAGAGAGGGGGCTCAACTCAAAGACTCTACTAAGTGCCTAGGTACAGGGTTGTAGCCAGGATTTTGGGCAGGGAGGGGGGGGGGGGGCAAAGTTAGGTTACGAGGGTGGGGGGTATAGACTCCCGGGGGCACAGGCCGCAGTTTTTGTGGTAAGCACTGCAGACTTTTTGTTATTAATTTGGGAGACTCGGACCCGTAGAAGCTCCTCGTGAGGTAACCACTGACTGTAATACTTAAGTTGACTTTACACGAGCAGCGAAAATGCAAAGCGCAGCAGCAGTGCTTTTAGCATTAAATGACTCACATCCAATAGCGTGCATTTGCTGCTGCTGCGCTTTGCATTTTTACTGCGCATGTAAAATCAGCTTTAAGAGTATAAAGTATAACATAAATTACGATTTTGAGCGAGAAAATGAAATGATCGAATTCATATAGTGAAACCTCTCTTAGACGGACACCCATGGGGCCGTGGAAGTTGTCCGCCCAGCAGAGGTGTCCTCCTAACGGAGGGAAAAGGAAAATAGAAGGCAAATTGATAAGGATGAAAGATATCTTTTCTAAACACGTGTATCGTATGTAAAAAATATTGTTTATTGAACAACTTAATACAGTTTTAAAAAATCGGAAATTTGTAATAAAATCAGAAATTTGTACTAGAATCCGAACATAAACAATGGTACAACGTCTAAGTTCTAAAAAAAATCGGACATTTTCTTTTGTTTCAATTTTTTTTCCCAAATCGAGTTTTCAATATTGTCCTCTACCTGAGAAATTTAAAAAACTGACGAAGCATCGTTTGCTTGGAGGCAATAACGCTTGATTAAGTTCGCGTAGTGCAGAGCATCTGATGAACTGATAGGTACGTCTCATTTCCCTGATCAAACTGTGAAGTCAGAGGCTCAAATTCTTGTTGAGAAAACTTGTTGGAATTACGAGTCCCTATGTAAACACAGGTGCACTACGTGGAAAGTTTGGTAGGTTGGTAGTACAATGTACAAAGAGAATTCTAAGAACATATTAAACATCAACCCGAATTAGAGGCCTGCCTGTCCGTCCAACAGAGGTAGTCTGCTCTTCTCGGTACTCCATTTCACTGTCCGCGTCCGTCCAAGAGAGTGGCAAATGTATTGAAATCTCTATATATTCTTCCGGGACCGTAAAAATTGTCCGCCCACCAGGAGTGTCCGGCTATCAGAGATGACCGCCAAGAGAGGTTTCACGTATTTAAATAAACATAATATGACTTGTTTTGTACATGTACATTTATGTAACAGCTGATTGCTGATTTAGGAATCAGACGCACGGGAAATTTGAAGATCCTATTGGTAACTTGCAAGCAATACATTTTTAATAAAATTTTTTAGTTTATTTAATTTTTATCTTGGTTTTTTGCTTTGGTCAGGGGGGGGCACGCTACTCCCTGTTCCCGCTTGGCTACGCCCCTGTTTACGTAATAAATTTATCAACACGAAATTTAGTATGAGGGCTTATGTCAAGTATTAATTTTTAGCCCGAAAAGTGGATTAGTTTTTGAGGTAGAAAGATTACGCAACATTGCCCATCTTGCCTTTTAAAAAGAATCGTCAATGAATCGCCGGCAATGTATTTACTTGTACTTGTATTGTAGTCAACTCTTGATAAGTCGAATTCGTAGTTCAGTCTAATCAATTCTCTGGTCCCATGTCATGTAACGTAAATATTACCTCAATAAGTCGAATTCGGGCTAAATACCATGAACAATGCGCAAATAAGTCGAACTTTGATAAGTCGAACTGAGAAAAATGGGCCTGTGAGAGGACTTCCACCTCTATAAGTCGAACTTCGATAAGTCGAACTGAGACAAATGGGCCTGTGAGAGGACTTCCACCTCTATTAGTCGAACTTCGATAAGTTGAACTGAGACAAATGGGCCTGTGAGAGGACTTCCACCTCTATAAGTCGAACTGAGACAAATGGGCCTGTGAGAGGACTTCCACCTCTATAAGTCGAACTGAGACAAATGGCCCTGTGAGAGGACTTCCACCTCTATAAGTCGAACTTCGATAAGTCGAAATGAGACAAATGGGCCTGTGAGAGGACTTCCACCTCTATAAGTCGAACTTCGATAAGTTGAACTGAGACAAATGGGCCTGTGAGAGGACTTCCACCTCTATAAGTCGAACTGAGACAAATGGGCCTGTGAGAGGACTTCCACCTCTATAAGTCGAACTGAGACAAATGGCCCTGTGAGAGGACTTCCACCTCTATAAGTCGACCTTCGATAAGTTGAACTGAGACAAATGGGCCTGTGAGAGGACTTCCACCTCTATTAGTCGAACTTCGATAAGTTGAACTGAGACAAATGGGCCTGTGAGAGGACTTCCACCTCTATAAGTCGAACTGAGACAAATGGGCCTGTGAGAGGACTTCCACCTCTATAAGTCGAACTGAGACAAATGGCCCTGTGAGAGGACTTCCACCTCTATAAGTCGAACTTCGATAAGTCGAACTGAGACAAATGGGCCTGTGAGAGGACTTCCACCTCTATTAGTCGAACTTCGATAAGTTGAACTGAGACAAATGGGCCTGTGAGAGGACTTCCACCTCTATAAGTCGAACTGAGACAAATGGGCCTGTGAGAGGACTTCCACCTCTATAAGTTGAACTGAGACAAATGGGCCTGTGAGAGGACTTCCACCTCTATAAGTCGAACTGAGACAAATGGGCCTGTGAGAGGACTTCCACCTCTATAAGTCGAACTGAGACAAATGGGCCTGTGAGAGGACTTCCACCTCTATAAGTCGAACTGAGACAAATGGCCCTGTGAGAGGACTTCCACCTCTATAAGTCGAACTGAGACAAATGGGCCTGTGAGAGGACTTCCACTATAAGTCGAACTGAGACAAATGGCCCTGTGAGAGGACTTCCACCTCTATAAGTCGAACTGAGACAAATGGGCCTGTGAGAGGACTTCCACCTCTATAAGTCGAACATCGATAAGTCGAACTGAGACAAATGGGCCTGTGAGAGGACTTGCACCTCTATAAGTCGAACTGAGACAAATGGGCCTGTGAGAGGACTTCCACCTCTATAAGTCGAACATCGATAAGTCGAACTGAGACAATTGGGCCTGTGAGAGGACATCCACCTCTATAAGTCGAACTTCGATAAGTCGACCTGAGACAAATGGGCCTGTGAGAGGACTTCCACCTCTATAAGTCGAACTGAGACAAATGGGCCTGTGAGAGGACTTTCAGCTCTATAAGTCGAACTTCGATAAGTCGAACTGAGACAAATGGGCCTGTCAGAGGACTTGCACCTCTATAAGTCGAACTGAGACAAATGGGCCTGTGAGAGGACTTGCACCTCTATAAGTCGAACTGAGACAAATGGGCCTGTGAGAGGACTTCCACCTCTATAAGTCGAACTGAGACAAATGGGCCTGTGAGAGGACTTGCACCTCTATAAGTCGAACTGAGACAAATGGGCCTGTGAGAGGACTTGCACCTCTATAAGTCGAACTGAGACAAATGGGCCTGTGAGAGGACTTCCACCTCTATAAGTCGAACTGAGACAAATGGGCCTGTGAGAGGACTTGCACCTCTATAAGTCGAACTGAGACAAATGGGCCTGTGATAGGACTTCCACCTCTATAAGTCGAACTGAGACAAATGGGCCTGTGAGAGGACTTGCACCTCTATAAGTCGAACTGAGACAAATGGGCCTGTGAGAGGACTTGCACCTCTATAAGTCGAACTGAGACAAATGGGCCTATGAGAGGACTTGCACCTCTATAAGTCGAACTGAGATAAATGGGCCTGTGAGAGGACTTGCACCTCTATAAGTCGAACATCGATAAGTCGAACTGAGACAAATGGGCCTATGAGAGGACTTGCACCTCTATAAGTCGAACTGAGACAAATGGGCCTGTGAGAGGACTTGCACCTCTATAAGTCGAACTGAGACAAATGGGCCTATGAGAGGACTTGCACCTCTATAAGTCGAACATCGATAAGTCGAACTGAGACAAATGGGCCTGTGAGAGGACTTGCACCTCTATAAGTCGAACTGAGACAAATGGGCCTGTGAGAGGACTTCCACCTCTATAAGTCGAACTGAGACAAATGGGCCTGTGAGAGGACTTGCACCTCTATAAGTCGAACATCGATAAGTCGAACTGAGACAAATGGGCCTGTGAGAGGACTTGCACCTCTATAAGTCGAACGGAGACAAATGGGCCTATGAGAGGACTTGCACCTCTATAAGTCGAACTGAGACAAATGGGCCTGTGAGAGGACTTGCACCTCTATAAGTCGAACTGAGACAAATGGGCCTATGAGAGGACTTGCACCTCTATAAGTCGAACTGAGACAAATGGGCCTGTGAGAGGACTTGCACCTCTATAAGTCGAACTACGTTGAACGTTTGTTTAGTTTTTTAATGTTTTGGTTTGAATGTTTACTTTATTTTCACTTCATTACCTATTATACCGTTGTTATTGAGTCGTTGTCTGTACGTGAACCCTCTTCTGAGGAGAGTATTTTGGCGGAAGTGCAACTGCCAGTAGAACCCACTGACGGAAGTGACGATAAAGATGAGGCAGAAGTGACCGAAAATGAACCGCCAACAACTAGAGAAGCCAGAAATGCATTTAACATTGTTTAAGCCTTTTTGGAAACTTGAGACAACGTCGACCAACAGCTTTTTATCTAATGAAGCGTCCAAGATGTGTCTAACTAAAGAAAAAAAAATATTAAAAAAAAATTGGGAACTATTTCAAAGGCATTGAAAAATGATTTACATTTGAATGTATTAATGTACAGTAAAACTTCGAATAACCGTGAGTTTCTTTTATCCGTCATTGTCTAAAAAAAAAATGCCTCAAGTTAGAGCTCATATGGCCCAAAAGCAGTTGCCACAAGAAATACTGCTGTTAATGGACAATTAACAGCAGTGCTTCTTCCGACACACCCCTCGTGTGAACTCAAAAGTGATGACGGCAAAATAACATGGGTCTTTCTCCCAGCCAATAAAACTTATTTCAACTCACAACTTGAAATTAATTTTAATGAGCTAAAAATAGGTAACTTATAGGGGGTGAGGAATCACTAATTCACATACAAATTATATGAGATGATTTCTTTTTGAGGATTTTAATAAAGTAACACTTCAATAAAACCTATTTTGTATTAATTAAATCACAGATAATGTTTAAAATAATGACAAGACTTATAAATCTATAATATTATAAAACTACATAAAATCTGATTAAAAATGAAACTGTATAAACTCTAAATCTAAAAAAACTCTCATAAATAAAATAACAATTTTTGCACAAACGAATTGAACAGGTTGGCATACATTGCATGCAGGTTCATCAGTCTCGTCCGCGGTTCATCTGAGTCGCTACTTTGTTTCGGAGCTCGTACTATGTTCACAAAATTTTCTCCATCTTCAATATCCGATATTGTGCAATTTTCCTGCTCCTGTCTTTGAATTTCATGTTATATCCATTCGGCAAAGTCTGGATCATCAATTCTAAACTCATCACGATTGTGAGACATTGTAAATTGTTGTTAAAAGACGTAAAAATTACGTAACGTTTATCTCGATATGGGGTCTAACAGACCTAGTATGTACTTACATTTCAACAAAATTGTCCTTTTGAACGACGCTAGGAGTCTAAGGCTTCTTACATACCAAAGCCGAGCCGTGCCGGGCTGGGCGATGCGATGCGAAGCCGAGCCGAGCGGAATCTGCCTGCGTTCGCACCGAAGCCGATTTGCTCTCAGTAGGTTTTCTAGCCTTGTAGTGAGAGGTGCTTCTTTCCTATTCAGTCTCAGTTGAAACGTGGTGCAAAATGATGTCATCAACTTTGATGATGATGATGTTATTGGATAGTTCATCACTTGATGATGAATGTGAGGCAGAAAGAAGGAGATACTGAACTCACTAATATTTCTATGTCAACACTCATTATAATATTAAAAAATTTAAAAAACAAAAACCACTTGAAACAATAAAAAAAACAATATATTGCGCAATATGATGTAACTCACTGGGCTGAAACACCGAACTAGACTGAATGACGGAAGAATCCGCTTGGCAGAAAACGCTCGAATTGGCGGTAGGTAGTACTGCTCAAAACCGCTCGGCATCGCCCGGCGCGGCTCGGCCTTGGTTTGCATACTCTCATGTAAACCCTGCCTATTTAGCGCTCAAGCGTTTTCCGCCCGGCTCGGCTCGGCTCGGCCCGGCTTTGGTGTGAAACCCCACTAAGTGGACTTAGACTGCACAGATGTCGCCCAGTCCCTAGAAGTTCCACTTATCGAGTTGACTGTACTAAGTTGACTTACATAGGGGATCCTAAATCTTGATAATTAATTGCTCATAATGCACACTCGTTACGTGATTAACATAAAAGGTTAGGTTTTATGACTCATGCCCGGGCTTTTAACTACGAGGTCATATCGCTTACTACCAGAGCGCGGTGGAGATGAGCCCGACTCTACTCCTAAATTTTACCTACCCTAAATTGTATTCACCTATGGCAGGAATCTTTAACGAGTACCTGACATCGTAAAGGCTCGGGACCATCGCTTAACATCCCATCCGAAAGACGGCATGCTTAAGTTTATTTTACCTGCCAGATAAAATAAACTAAGGGCATGGTCGGGTTTCGAACCCACGTTCTTGAGCTCAGAAGGCAAGCACGCATACCACTGAGCTACCGGCGCCCTCATTTTCATAGAATATCATTAGACATTTCTGTTGTGCGCCTCCCAAGTTCACTACTGTCTGAGAGGAAGACTATGCCGGTCACGTGTGGTCCTCTCCTCGTGTGGTCTTCCTTCTTCTCTATTATCCACTTCTATAAATGCCACCTTTGTTAACCACAGCTGCCCACTCTCCTCCCACATAACTTTCCTATTCAACAACTGATTTTCTTAAAATCTTGGCAACAGCTGAGTGTTACTTCCCATAGGGAAAGTTATGTAATCGGTCTAAAATTTGATAGCGGCTTTTCAATGGAATTTCATGTTTTTCCGACCACTTGATGACGATAAGTGCAGTAAAGAAATTTTATATGTGAATCCAGAAACCTCTAATGACGACAACTATTGTTCTTCAGCCAAATCGACCAAAGGAAAGGAGAGGCTTAACATAAAAGCACTATAACTAATGCATCGACACCAAGTTTTTTGTGTGTGACCAAAACACCATATTGATTTTCTGTTAAATCCGTCCAATGAGAAGGGGGATTAGGGAGAGACAACTCTAAAACTGTAATAACTGCTGCAGTAATGATTATATCGACATGAAAAGTCAAAACCCAATGAGGACATAACCTGACAAATTTCAGCGACATCGGCTGGAAGGGAGGGGGCTCAATTCTAAAACCCTAATAACTGCCGATGTAATGAATTTATCATTCATCTACACAACATTTATTATGAGGATTTAGGATAAGATGTAAGTCGGCTGTTGAATATTGGCTCAAACGGTCGACTGGTGTTTGAAGGGGAGCGAAAAGTTAATTGATTAATTCGTTCTGGGGAAGTACATTGCCGGTGATTCACCATCGACATTTTTTTTTAATATTGTCTATTCTAGAAAACAATTTATGCAAATACTACAGTTTTACCATGACCTGTCTTTATTTCGAGTATAAGTAGGTTCAGCTACTACCAGAGCGCTCTATCGTCGCACCGGTAGACCATGAGCCCTACTCTGCTATGGGAGTCCTAAATAATTATTTATCTAGGGTAGTGGTCTTTAACGAATAGCTGACATGGTAAAGGCTCGGGGACCATCGCTTAATGTGACATCGGAAGGAAGGCGTGGCGTGCTCAAGATTTTTTCACATACCAGATAAACCTAAGAGCTGGCAAAATTACAATGAGAAAGTATCAATGTTGCCAACAATCTTGAAGAAGAGAAATACTTAAATTTCACAAATAGTGTGTAAAAATTACCTAGAATTGAGTTAATCAAGTCTAGCTATTCCTGGCCAGATCCGGCATAACCTCACGTATCTGCCAAGTCACTAATTGAGCAAAAAACCGTGAGTTTAATAATTCATTTTTTTTATTAATTTTCTTAAAATTAAATTGAAGCAGGTTCTAGGCTGATAATTAACGTTGAACTTTGGCCCACAAAAATAATTTAAAACTAAAAATCTTATTTTCTTTAAGAAATACGACGCGTGGGGCGACCTCCAGTTTTCTATTATAAATTTTATGTATAAAGTGTCCATAATATTAGCATAAATAATGGATAGACTTACGTGGAATCTTTATTAATGGCCGCTGTATCAGATGAAGCAGTGTTGCCACGGACTTTGTGACTTATATATCCCAGATGGTCCCAAACTAATTAACACAAGAATTGATAGCTTCCTAACAGTGACACAACTCAATTAAAAGTTCTATATATGGTAGTTAACTCGACCATTTCAAATGAAATCAAGATAAGCCTTTATCACCTACAAAGGTTTTTTCTATCCTATTTTTCAGGTAGATGTCGCCCCCTATTTGGTCAATGGAATTGGTGTAAATTATTGTATTACCTGGTCAATGAGGTCTGAATACCATTGTCACAACGGGACTTAACCATGTCGGAATGTTGTTAGAGTTTTAAAAAAAATATTAAGAAAAAAAAAAATATCAACAAAGTTTGGTTTTTCAGCAAGTCTGTATTATCAAAACGTAAAAGTTTGAATTTTTTGGAACATAATGTGATATCAAGATAAAACTTAATATTGGTTATATTATATTGACCAATAAAAACTTAACAAGCTGAAAATTTGAAAAATATATATATATTTACAGTGGAATCCGCTTATTAGCAATTCGCTTAATAGGAATATCCGCACATTAGCATCAAAAAACGCTGGAACGGACCGGATCGGCAAAATACAGTGAGTTTTGTCCGCTTATTAGCAATGAATGTCCGGTTTAAGGGTTCAATTATGAACGCAGAATGAGGTTTCGAGATAGGAAAATGGGATGTTTCTCGGTAGGTCGGTATTCGGGGAAAAATAACACTTGCGTAAACAGATTTAGTTTCTGACTATTCCCTGAAAAACGGAAAGGAGTAAAGCCATAATTACATAAATCTCAGAAGACTTTGATTTTTGAACTGAACCCCCACGAGTTTTAAACAGTAAGCTATTCAGTTGTACTCGGGTCATTGTGTAGTGCGTGTTGTTTGTTAAAAAGGTGCGATGAGTCACAAACGACGCGATCTTTCCTTGTCGGAAAAAATTGACATTTTAAAAGCGTATGATGCCCTGCCTAAAATGACGCAACGAGAGGCTGCAGAACGTCTTGAAATTTCCCAGTCAGTACTGTACAGACTACTAAAGAACCGGTACGAAACTGAACTTTCTGTTCAGGAAAATGCAAGTGGGCGTAGAAAGATTTCATGCCTACCTAATTTTTATATTTTTCTTTCTCTCTCTCTCTCTCCCCCCCCCCCCCCCCCCCCCCCCCCAATCCGTTTATTAGAATCGTCCGTTTATTAGGTTCAAAGTACGGTGGTCCCGATGTGATTCTAATAAGCGGATTCCACTGTATATATAAACATTCGAAAATTGTTTATTACAAAGTGAATTCGAGAAGTCTTTGCGGTAAGGGCTAAAAATTAAATAACACTAAATTTTGTGCCGATAGATTTTTTACATCGACAGTTATTAGTGTCTTCTGTTAAGTTTCCATATTGAGATGTCATTTTAAGAGGATTTTAGGTATCTCATGAAACTAGTTTTCTGTACAAAAGGGATTTTTGATAAGTCATAATAAATATAAGCGATATTGTAAAATGTACTTAGGCCCTGAAGTAAAATTGTCTTAATTTTATTCTGACTTTGGCCAAAATATAATTTACTTATTTTTTTATTAGAGGTAACGTGCTTGAACTCAAGGCCGAAACCCGGCTGAGGTCCTTAGGTTTTTTTATCTGGGAAATGAAAAAAAAACTTAAGCACGTCGTCCTTCGGATGGAACCTTAAGCGATGGTCCCGAGCCTGTACGATGTTAGGTACTCGTTAAATACCCCTATCCCAGATGAATAAAAATTTAGGTTAGGCAAAATTTAGGACTGCCACTATAGAATCGGGTTTATGTCTACCAGAGTGACAAAGGAGCCCCCTCTGTTAGTTAGGGCCATATACCCATATAGATGATAATGAATTGAGATAATAAAAATGGAAAGAGCAGAAAATCATTAAGCTATTCAATCATTAAGGTAAGCTATGAACAACTAGTCTAGCCTAATATTTGAATTATCTCTTCTGTTAATAACTATGAACAACCTAAGTCGCATAGACTAAACTATTATAAATTGTTCATTTAAAGTTACGTAACACAAAAAATATTGTTTTAAATGTTTTTCTTTATGGATTAATGTTTCGTACAGCCCCGCCGGAACTGCGGGGTGGGAAGGGCGATCGCCTAGGGCGCCTCGATGTTAAGGGCACAAGAGTTGTTGACTCTTTGACCTTGATTGAAAGAATTGAAGAAAAAAAACTAATACTTGCGACTTATTCACAAACTTGTGGATTGCGTTACGCATACTTTTAACGATTCCAGTATCAGTAGCCAGTTGCGAAAGGAGTTTTAGCAAATTGAAATTAATAAAAACACATTTAAGATCAACTATGACACAAGAAAGACTCCATGCTTTGCTGTTCTTGCAATAGAAAACGAACTGGCCAAGAACATAAATTTCAAGGACGTAATTGAAGAATTTGCTAATGCTAAAGCCCGAAAAATACAATTGAATTTTTACAAAAATTGATACAATTTGATGTCTTTCAATCATTTTTTCAGATATATTATGATAATAGGTTAGGTTAGGTTTTATGACTCATGCCCGGGCTTTAACTACGAGGTCATATCGCCTACTACCAGAGCGCTCTTTCGTCACTCTGGTGGACATGAGCCCGACTCTACTGTGGGAGTCCTAAATTTTGCCTACCCTAAATTTTTATTCATCTAGGTTAGGGGTCTTTAACGAGTACCTGACATCGTACAGGCTCGGGACCATCGCTTAACGTCCCATCCGAAGGACGGCGTGCTTAAGTTTATTTTACCTCCCAGATAAAATAAACTAAGGGCCTCGGTAGGGCTACGAACCCACGACCTTGAGCTCAGAAGTCAAGCACGCATATCACTGAGCTACCGGCGCCCTCTATTATGATAATATATGTTGTTTTTATAATTTTTTTATATATAGTATATATATATATTTTTTTTTTTATTTTTTATAATAAATTTAAACATTAAACAATTTTTTTATGAAGTTTTATTTTTTAATTATTGAAATTTTCTCTCTTTACAAGAGGGTGCAAGGTAGATTTTTGCCTAAGGCACTGATATATGTTGCGGCGGGGCTGGTTTCGTAAAGACATGTGCAGTCTGTGTAAAGGTATATTTTGTTTTATTGGCTATACTGTATACTGTAATTGTTAGAACTGACTGATCATACAGTGAACTGATATAAAGAACTTTAAAAACTAAGTGACTAAAACTATATATGAACAACTATTATTTAAATAACACAAAGTTGAGATTTATGTTTATACGCTAAAATCAGTATTTCAATTCAAATTTAGCATTAAAATTTTTAAACAGTTTTTCTTTGTAAGCCTAGCTAGAGCCTGCGCGTAAATCGCTGATAGGCCTTAGTCACAATAACTATCTATAAGAAAGTAATATAACGTTTAAATTTAATATCTAATACGGTGAGGTATTTGATTTGATTTGGTCACTAAACTTGAGATAGATAAGCCAATGGTGGATTATACGGTCTCTATTAGATGAGGTCCCCCTCCTTGCCATGAGAGCGGCCTTCTTCACACAGAATGATATGTTTTGAGTTTTGCTTCGGTTTGTCAGAGCTGGGAGCAGACTGAAGAACCGTGAACACAGAGGTAGGATGTTGCCAATCCGATGTTCCGCCAGGCTCCACGCTCTTCATCCGACTAAATCTACCTCTTTTCAAGACACGCGACCTACACAAAAAATTGGGTACATTTCTCTCTCAGTCTATTTATATTCTATCTTTTCAATTTCAAATTGTGGTCAAATTAATAAATATTGTGTAAAAAAAAAAAATATATCAAAAGTTCAAGACATGCAACTTTTAAGAAAGTATATACATATTTTTAAAAAAATTCAATTAACAAACTTTTCATTTGGATTTCTAAAGAGATGCCATACCTATCGTTTTCTAAATTTTACAAAAATATTAAATCTAATCCAAAGGTTTTTGAATTATCTTTTCTGAGACAACAGGGAAAATTAATAGAAAAGAATTTACGAGAACAAATAATTGGGTTTATTTACTTAAACTAGATAATAAAATTATTAACTGAATGATAAAAAAAAAAAATTGAATTATCTACAAAAAGAAATCTTACAATCTAATTTTTACATTTATGTTTTAGTCTCTTTTCTCTCTAAATACTGGCCATTCTTCAAATTTAAGTTATTTTAGGGCATATAAAAGATATAATTAAAATAATGTCCCACAACATCTTACTATCATAATAGGGGACGAGATTTCTCATAGAAAAAGACGTTGTCTTCCCACTGTTTTGTTTTAGACCAGAACCTGTTTTCGACGCAACAGCGTCAGCATCAGTGGTTCATCTATGATAGAATAATATAATAATGAAAAGTATAAATAACTCTTAAAGAAGGGTACAGAGTAACAAGATAAAAAATTATAAACTTACTTACTTACCCCACCCACACAGCACAGCGGTTAAAGGACAACTGGCAAAGTTCCAAGGGGTGGGGATAGCTAGGTTCACTCACTCTCTCTACATACAAAAATATTCATTCTAATATATACAATAACTAAAACAAGCCTCTACATAATAGTAACATAATATAAACAATTTCACCATACAGCCAAAGGAATTTTTTGTTGTCATAAAATATAATAAATAAAATTAAATTAAAATAAATAAAATTTTTTTTTTTTAAATATTATCACAGACTTGAAAAATAATAAAATATAATATACATAATAAATATCTTTATAAAACCCAGCCAAAAATCTTTTACAGGGCAGCTACTTGTTACTCTGCACCCTGATGCTTTAAGAGTTATTTATACTTTTCATTATTATATTATTCTATCATAGATGAACCACTGGTGATGACGCTGTTGCGTCGAAAACAGGTTCTGGTCTAAAATAAAACAGTGGGAAGACAACGTTTTTTATTGCTATGAGAAACGTGTCTGTTAAATCGACCTAAGAGAAGGAGGATCAGAGAAGGGAACTCAACTCAAGAACTCTAATAACTGACATAATGAATGTATCGATGTATCGTATATATCGATACAAAATTTAATATGAGAATTCAGAAACCAACATGTAAGTCAACTATTGTTCGTCAGTAGGTACAATCGATCGATTGATTTGGATGAAGAGCGAAAACTTAATTGATTAATTCATGTATCGCCGGTAATTCACCGACTTTTTAAAAATAATTAATTACAAAAAATTGTCACATATTGTAATTAAAAGGCCGATACTAAATGTTCAGCTAAAATTTTCTCTATTTTCGGCCAAATTAATTTTATTTAACATTCCTGAAGTATTGGATGGGTCGAAATTGAGGTTTCTGACAACCCTCTCGCCAATGGATATGACTGCAGACTATAGTGTTCCTAGGTAATTCTCGGCAATCAATAGTTATTCTCACAGATAGAACATAGCAAGTATGTTCTATTATTTATACTAGGTAGTTGGAGGTGCGCGGTTGAAGAAACCTGCGTGGTGGAGATGTAGGTATGAGATGAGTTATGGTACGTGAAGAGTGGTCAGGTCACGTCGGTCGGGGCGTTAGCCGGGGGGGGCCGTCATTCTATAGAGAGGGGGGTCCCAAATTCGACACAACCCACCGCCGGTCTAAGCCAGATTAGATACGGACCACCTACCACCTGCCTCGTGGCACCCACCTCCACGGGCCTGGTCATTCTTAAAGAGACACCCGTCCGTCTTTAAGGGGATGGACGGCAAAAAGAGACAAATGCTGGCAGAAGGCGACAGAGCGAGAGTCTACGTGAAAAGGCACTGTCACTTTTATGATAGGCCGAGCATTCATCAGCGGAATTATAGACATACCTCGAAAATGTTTCGAATATCTCTTCAAACCTTCCTGAATTCGAAAAATGCCACAGTAGGATTCGAAAAGAGTTAAGAATGTTCTTTTCCAAGTGGTGAGTACATAAATAAATAAATAAATT
Organism: Aradus depressus; assembly: GCA_963662175.1. Lineage (NCBI taxonomy): Eukaryota > Metazoa > Arthropoda > Insecta > Hemiptera > Aradidae > Aradus > Aradus depressus. The sequence continues at coordinate 9,624,545 of OY759222.1, forward strand.
TTAGTGAAGTATATTTATTTAAATAAATTTACAAATGAAAATGATAAATCCATTCAGATATATTTACATCTTCTCTATGAGAACAACAGTACATACAACAATAAATAATAATAATATAATACAAATAAACAGAAAATAAATAATTCTAAACAACCTATATTTATAAATAGAGGGCGCCGGTAGATCAGTGGTATGCGTGCTTGCGTTTGAACTCAAGATCGTGGGTTCGAAGCCCGGCCGAGGCCCTTAGTTTATTTTATCTGGGAGGTAAAATAAACTTAAGCTCGCCATCTTTCGGATGGGACGTTAAGCGATGGTCCCGAGCCAGTACGATGTAGGGTACTCGTTCAAGACCCCTGGGTGAATAAAAATTTACAGTAGGCAAAATGTCCCATAATAGAGTCGGTCTCATGTCCACCAGAGTGACGAAAGAGCGCTCTGGTAGTTGGTGATATGACCTCGTAGTTAAAGCCCGGGCATGAGTCATAAAACCTAAAAAATATATTTATAAATATAATACAGTAAGAATACAATAAGAAATAATTAATAAGATATGTAATATTTAATGAGAGAAAACATTAAAAATAATGATAACTTAAAATAAATAATAATAGACAAGTAATAATAATAACTAAATAGAAAATAAAACAATACTAATAACAATAATTATAATAAAAAAATATATATATATAATAAAAATAAATAAAACAATACTAATAACAATAATTATAATAAAAAAAATATATATATAATAAAAATAAATAAAACAATACTAATAACAATAATTATAATTAAAAAATAATAATAATATAATAAAAATAAATAAAACAATAGGGGAAGAAAAAATAATGATAATAATTATAGTAAATATTTTATGTAATGATACAAAATAACTCCGGATTCGGAAAACATGATTTTTCGGTGAAAACTCAATATACAATTTTTGACCATTTATATAACTATCTCTATGAATGTTTTTTTTTTTTTTTTTTTTTTTTTTTTTATGGCTTATGCCCGGGCTTTAACAACGAGGTCATATCGCCTACTACCAGAGCGCTCTTTCGTCACTCTGGTGGACATGAGCCCGACTCTACTGTGGGAGTCCTAAATTTTGCCTACCCTAAATTTTTATTCATCTAGGTTAGGGGTCTTTAACGAGTACCTGACATCGTACAGGCTCGGGACCATCGCTTAACGTCCCATCCGAAGGACGGCGTGCTTAAGTTTATTTTACCTCCCAGATAAAATAAACTAAGGGCCTCGGCCGGGTTACGAACCCACGACCTTGAGCTCAGAAGGCAAGCACGCATACCACTGAGCTACCGGCGCCCTCATCTCTATGAATGGATAGAAAGAGACTGGAGCCTAGCAACGAGGATTGATATTGTTATTTCTGAGATAGATCAGAATTAAGGATTTAATATTGTTAAACCTTAAACCTCAGGTGCACTTATTATACCTTATTATCTTCGAGACAAATATTATTTTGATTAATTGCGAATTGAATCGTTCTTTTTCTTCAAATTACAGTCAAAATTTAATTGAGATTACATGTCAACTTACTTTTTTTATTAAGAATCCCAACAGAGTTTTGATATGGGAATGCTGGTTTCAGTGTGGAAAAGGTCAAATTCTTTGTAGCAATTAAGATTTCTTTTAAATTAAATCACGTTTTTGTGATATGCAGCCGTCCTCAACTGTATCGTTGAAGGAGATACTTAACATTGGGATAGTTGTTTTTTTTATTTCATGGCTTTTTAAGGATTGTATTTAGTTTCAGTTATGCATTCCTATGTTGCTGACAGTATTTTAAATCTGGACTTTTTTAATATATCCGTAAACAGAGGGCGCCGGTAGCTCAGTGGTATGCGTGCTTGCCTTCTGAGCTCAAGGTCGTGGGTTTGAAACCCGGCCGAGTTCTATAGCTTTATCTACGAAAAAAAAAACTCTCTCTCCGGAATGGGATTCAAACCCGCAACTGTGGTAATATCATGCAACCAAAGCCTTTATAATTAATATATAATTAAATAATATAATTAATAACATAACTAATTGGATATCTCATTATTCACTATTAAAATGGAAGTCAGTTTTGTAGGCAAAGCCATTGGCTACATCCATAGTTTTATTACTGGGGCTATTGAAACTGAAGTTCTACTAAATTCAATGTGAAAAATATATCCACATGTGGAAGTGATCCTAGGAATTTTGAAATTTGGCTTTGACACAACCGAAATAATAACTTAATACTTGTGATTATTCTTGCATGTAATGAGATATTTATTATGATTTATGCCAGGGTTTTAACAATGAGGTCATATCGCCTACTACCAGAGCGCTCTTTCGTCAATCTGGTGGCCATGAACTCATTTTGTCTACTACCTAGGTCTATTCACTTAGAATAGGGGTGTTTAACGAATACCTGACATCGCACAGACTCGTGACCATTGTTTAACGTCTCATCCGAAGGACGGCGGGCTCAAGGTTTTTTCACCTCTCAGATAAAAAACCTAAGGGCCTCAGCTGGGTTTCGAATCCTCAGTAGGCTAGCACACTACCTCTGAACTACCAGCCCTCTCGTTATTAAGATAGTGGTAATTCTCAAAATATGCTCATATGCAGGGCCGTGCAACAAGTATTGGCCGCCCGTGTGCAAATAACGATAACGCACCTCCCTCCACAAATAAATACCCGAATGTTTTCATGTTTCTCCCCTTTACATTTTGAATAAGTTAATGATTTTTATTTTCCAGATAAATTCTTGAGCAAGAAAATTAATAATATGTGTAGCAACAATATTTTATTTTCAAACATTATATTATGAACTATTAAACATAATTATTACCTATGTACATAAAAAGGTAATAAAATTTACTTTGTATCATATATATAAAGCTGAAAATGTCTGTGCGTTGTACCGCTATAACTCACGAACGGCTTGATGGATTTGATTATTTTTTTTTTTAATTTGTTCGTCATCGTCTGTGGAAGGTTATAGGCGTATTAGTACCTCAATATCTGGTCCATCCCAGCATCCACCCACGCAATCTTTGTAACTCAAAAACCACTGCAATGATTAATGAGGAATCTTTTTGAATAGATAAGTTTTATCTACCGGAAGGTTAAGGTCTATTTTTTAATCAACCCCTGGTCCATCCCAGCATCCACTCAAGCAATCTTTGTAACTCGAAAACCATTGCAACGATTAATGAGAAATCTTTTTGAATAAATTAGTTTTAGCTCCAAAGCTAGCGTTACTACAGTTGAAGGACTATAAGCCTTATTCCGTATGAATAATTGAAAATTATAACATCATGAATGTACTGTTGAGGAACTGAATAGCCTTATAGGAGATATTGGGAAAAAAGTCAAAGTTCCCCGGGCAACGCCGAGTATTACTGCTAGTATAATATATAATAAACTTTGATATAGGTAATATTAAAAAACTTGTTATAGTTTTTTTTTTTTAAGAACACAACTTTAGTTTAGTATAGTAGTTTTTAAGGAACACTTAAATTTTTTTTTAAACTTTAAGTTAATTTTTTATTCAAATAAAACTAGAAACATTTTATCACAAATAGTCATTTATTAAATAAAAGTAAATTGTAATCAAAGCAGGCTCTTCTGGCCTTAATGGAAGTAACAGTTCCTGCAGCACGTTTTGTGTCTATAGAATTCCAGAGATCACTTTCGATGGATTATAACGAAAAGTCCGTCAGTCTCTCTACAAAAGCAGGCTGCCTTTTCCCCACCTATATTTCCCTTCAAATGAATTTATCTTGCTTTTCCCCTTGGCTTCGGTTTCTTTTTGTTCTCTTGTCTATATTTGGATAGATTTAAAATAAGGAAAAGATAAATTAGGGCGGGCGCCCCTATTATAGACTTAAATTTGGCCGCCCGTGTGCCTCGTTAGGGTCTGCACGGCTCTGCTCATATGGGGCTTTTTTAAGGGGCTTTTATTACAATTACATAGAATTTAATTTAAAGACAAATTAAATTCTATGTATTTGTTTTTATTCACTTTAAATTATATTTTACATTTATATAATTCCTGAGTCATACCTATATAAGTACCAACACTTTACTGTTAGATTAGCTTTATTAGATTTTATATTTACCTATATATTTTCTTTCTTTTTTATTTTATATTTATTATTATCTTGTAAATATCTGTTTCTTAGAAGGTATAGAGTAACAAAAACAAGGGATTCCCCGTCACTACCTAAAAACCCCCTCCATAACTGTACCTTCTACCTTGTCAACAAATTCTGTCAGTTTGTAAGTGACTCTTGATAATGCCTTAACACGGCGAAACTAGTTGAGTATTTGAGAATATATAGTGAAGTTTGACAAAGAAATTGTGTATTTTAATTATCTATTCCTAGAATGGAGCTTCACAAAGTAAATCTGGAAACCATAAATTATTTAAAAAAAAAAAAATCATATGATGTATGATGTCATTGTTTTGAAGAATATGTCAAACCAATGTGTTGACAAAACGGATAGTCGGTTTGACAACACTGAAGTTTCTACACTGACGTTGTACAAGAGAAAGTTCGGTGAACTATTTTCTGTTAACAACGATCTTTCTGAAGAAGACGTGAGGTGGATGTTGGCCTCTTCTGCCCCAAGCTGTCGGTCAGTGCTGGTGTGAGGCCTCTTAGACAACCAATGCATGCATAGGCACGCAGACCTCCCTCTACAGGAATGTTCACACTTAACTACCAGTAGGATAGCACACATCTCAAACATTATACCATATATCGTTTATCCAAATATGCCCAGAGAAGTAAGATTCTTAATTATGATTAATTTTTTACGGCACTTCTTCCAGATGTGTCGCCCCTTTTCAAATAAATTCGGGACGAATAGTCCTCTTCCTGTCCATAGTAAAAGTATCTAAAAAAAAAACCATAAAAAATAATTGATCTTGCATACATTGTTCAAATACCAGTTACGAGCATCAGTAAGCATTACGTTGGTCTAGATGGCCCGGAAAAGTTCCATTTTGTATCCTTGATAATCGAACTTACTTGTTTATTATTTATCTATTTATTCATGTTCCTGATTAAATAAACCTGTTTATTTTTATTAAAATAACATGTTTTCCTAATAGTGTGTTCAAAAGTTATTATTCGTCTATGATTTAGATCAATGTTCAGATCTTCCAGTTAGTTCTAAAACGTTGTAATATCTGACTAAAAGTATTACATGGAATGTTCTGGGCTTCAGTAATTCTATGTATATCGAGTAAGAAAGATTGAGTGAGTTATTAAATCAGTTTTATGAATTGTGCTAAATTGTTTATTTTTGACCAGAACCGGTTTTACTGTCCCAGTTGTCCTTTAAACGCTGAGCTGTATGGGTGGATGAACCACTGATGATGACGCTGTTGCGTTAAAACCCGTTAGACCGTTCTGGTCTAAAATAAAAAAAGTGGGAAGGCAACATATTTTATTTATATGAGTAATAATTATTTTTTTGAGGAGAATCGCTGAAGTTTGAGTTTTTGTGAAAACGGCTGAAAAATATAATTAAAAAAAAATAAAAACAGCTGTTAAAACATTAGTAAATTGTTTTTTTGTATATAATCATCTTAAGCCACAAACTATGCAAAAAATGCAACCAGCGGCTGGGCCGACATGTGCAATACAAAAAATAAAATAAAATAATAAAAATAAATATAATATAATATAATATATAATATAATATAAATATAATATAATATAATATAAAATAAAAATAAATCGGGGGCCATGGTGGCCGTGCGGGCTAGAGCGTAGGGCTTTGGTCGCATGGTCTCACCATGGTTTGCGGGTTCGAATCCCGTCCGGGAGTGAGTTTTATTTCGTAGATAGAACTCCCTCCCGGGGCCATGGATGTCTTAAATAATTATAAATAACACATTGACATGGCTAATATGCACCGTACATAAAGCCAAAAAAAAAAAAAAAAAAAAAATATGACATGAAAGGCTTGAGAGAGGAAAAACAGCCAGCGGTGATGACATCACTTCATAACAGATATCTATGCCAAACTCTCTCTAATCTTCTTGGGGGATTGTGGGGTAAATTTGTATTTAACATTTTGCAAACTTCCGGATTGGTGTGTATGTAAATTTTGGTGTAGAAACGTTGGTATAAATGTTTAAGTCTATGGGTGTGACGTTCAAGTGGCGGTGTAAAGTCTTGTTGCTAACGTATAGTGGAGTATCGGAGAGTCTTGGATTGAAATATCTGTTTTCTTTTGATGTTCGAAGTCTTGGTTGTACTATATATTTGTAAGCCAAAGAGTAGTCGGAGAAGATAGGTACAACAATTCAGTTTTAATGGAGTAGATCATTTAGAGCGCTTATTCAAAATACTGTACAATGGGGTGCCACGAAAAAATCACCTTTTGATTTTTAATTTGCAATAGCGCGGAAAAGTTGCCTTTTAGTGTAGATAAGATAAATAAAAAATATGAAAAATACTGGAGTACGTCTTGAGGTGCCGCAAGGACCTTAAAGTTTCATAAAGACACACTTTTTTGGAACTTTTTCAAAGATTTTGCGTGTCTCGATTATGTGATTTTTAATTTGGAATAGCGCAGAAAAGTTGCCTTTTAGTGTAGATAAGATAAATAAAAAATATGAAAAATATTGGAGTACGTCTTGAGGTGCCGCAAGGACCAGTTTAATGTGGCAATGAAGTAGAAACAAACATTTTGCAGCTGTAACATTTGTAATCATTAAGGCTACAGAAGTAAGAAATACAGAGTTTGACATTACAAAATATTTTTTTATTTTTATTATATTTTATAACTAGCTGCGGGGTCCGCCATCCTGAGCTCGGTTGACTCCATTCTTCAAATTTCTCGCTTTTTAACGGTTTATAGATTTAATATTTGTAAAAACTGATAGAGAACGACCGGGATATCTGAATCCTACACTAAAATTGAAATAATAATGTTTTTCAAAAAAAGTCGAGCAAACATCATACTATCCCATTCATCAAAATTCGCGCTATTTAACGGTTTATAGGCTTAATAATTGTTAAAACTGATACGACAGATCAGATATATCCGGAAAGTCCCATCCGAAGGACGACGTGCTCATGGCTAGACATCTGCATTAAGTGCCTCAGCTAGATTTCTAAGTGTCGGTCCTGAGCTCGGTAGAATTTCTCGTTTATAGATTTAATATTTGTTAAGTCGTTAGATGGTAGTAGGAAGTTGGCAGGAGTGTTGGGTGATGTCACGTACCCTATGTTGAGCAGAACGTTTAAGGATGCTAGGAAAGGTTCTAGCCGGATAAGAGTGCGAAAACTGCCCCCAACGATTTTCTAATGAGCGATTGGCCAACAGTTTGCACATGTAAAAAAAAAAATTTCCTGAAAAAATCAGCTCCCTACTCCCATTATTCGATGAGAAAAAAAATAAAAAGGCAATTTTAATTTGTGACCTTGCTATTTAACGGTTTATAGGCTTAATAATTGTTAAAACTGATACGACAGATCAGATATATCCGGAAAGTTCCATCCGAAGGACGACGTGCTCATGGCTATTTTCAACCTGTGAAATTTCACCTACCCAGGTTTATTTACATAACATACGTCTCATTATCGAGTACTTTACATTCGAAAAAGCCCTGGATCATCGCTTAAAGTCCCATTCGAAGGACGACGTGCTCAAAGTTATTTTTAACTTCCCGATTAAAATATCTGAATTAAGTGCCTCAGCTAGATTTCTAAGTGGCGATCCTGAGCTCGGTTGACTCCATTCTTCAAATTTCTCGCTTTTTAACGGTTTATAGATTTAATATTTGTAAAAACTGATAGAGAACGACCGGGATATCTGAATCCTACACTAAAATTGAAATAATAATGTTTTTCAAAAAAAGTCGAGCAAACATCATACTATCCCATTCATCAAAATTCGCGCTATTTAACAGTTTATAGGATTAATAATTGTTAAAACTGATACGACAGATCAGATATATCCGGAAAGTCCCATCCGAAGGACGACGTGCTCATGGCTATTTTCAACCTGTGAAATTTCACCTACCCAGGTTTATTTACATAACATACGTCTCATTATCGAGTACTTTACATTCGAAAAGGCCCTGGAGCATACCTTAAAGTCCCATCCGAAGGACGGCGTGCTCAAGGTTATTTTCAACCTAAGTGAAATTTCACTTACCCAGGTTTATTTACATAACATACGTCTCATTATCGAGTACCTCACGTTCGAAAAAGCCCTGGATCATCGCTTAAATTCCCATTCGAAGGACGACGTGCTCAAAGTTATTTTTAACTTCCCGATTAAAATATCTGAATTAAGTGCCTCAGCTAGATTTCTAAGTGGCGATCCTGAGCTCGGTAGACTCCATTCTTCAAATTTCTCGCTTTTTAACGGTTTATAGATTTAATATTTGTTAAAACTGATATAGAACGACCGGATTATCTGAATGCTACACAAAAATCCAAATAAAAATGTTTTTTTAAAAATTCGCGCTATTCAACGGTTTATAGGCTTAATAATTGTTGAAACTGATACGACAGATTCAGATATATCCGGAAAGTCCCATCCGAAGGACGACGTGCTCAAGGCTATTTTCAACCTAAGTGAAACTTCACCTACCCAGGTTTATTTACTTAACATACGTCTCATTATCGAGTACCTCACATTCGAAAAAGCCCTGGAGCATCGCTTAAAGTCCCATCCGAAGGACGGGTTTTTTTGGTTTGAGTTGTTTTGTTTTGTTTAAGAACTTTTTCATAATGCAAGTCAAAACATCGTAAGCTAGCTGATTTTTATTTATTTTATTTATTTTTTTTTTTTATTATTATTTTCTTTTATTTCATTTAATGGCAACCATTGAGGAAAAGAAAGAAGTCAACAATGCTGTGCCAGTAATCACACCGTGGCAAAAAGCATTTTCCAGAAAGAGGTCCGCTATAGAAAATAGAGACCCAAGGAAAATCGCTCGTCCTGCAGACACCATTCCTGTAAGTAACCCTTACACTCCATTAGCAACAAAAGATGACAACATGGAGACAGTAAAGGAAACTTTCGAGAAACCTCCTCCTATTTTCATTAAAGATGAAGTGACCAGTTGCAAGCACTTCATTGAAGAATTAATTAAAACTTCTGGGCCCGATTCCTTCATATTGAAAGCCACGACAAGAGGGATTACCTTATATCCCACGAAGCCCGAACACTATAGGGCATTCATCCATCTTCTCGATAACCATAAAGTTGAGTATCACACTTATCAACTGAAGTCGGAAAAGGTGCCGAGGGTGGTAGTTCGTGGCCTTCATCCTTCGTCCGACAAGGAGGAGATCATCGCAGCCTTCAGTGAGAAGGGTTATCAGGTGAAAGGAGTCATGAATGTCTACAAGAAATCATGGCTCCAACAAGACCCCAGTGTGCCCGACTCCGCTCCAATCAATGTCCCCCTCCCACTATTTTTTATCGACATAGAACCGAAGACATTTAACGAAAATATCTTTGATATTAAATCTTTGCTGTACTGCAAAGTGACAGTAGAGGAACCCTATAGAACAAGGTCTATAGTCCAGTGCAAAAGATGTCAGTCGTACGGACACACCCAATCATTTTGCAGACTGCGCCATAAGTGCGTGCGGTGCGGTCAGGACCATGTCTCTGGTACATGCCAGAAACCAAGAACCACTGCAGCCACATGTGCCAACTGCAAGGGCTCTCACCCTGCCAACTACAGGGGGTGCATTGTCTACCAAGAACTTCGAAATCGACGGACAATTTCTTCTCCTCCAGTAGACAACAAGAGGTTTACGCCGCCGATGAATTCAACAGCTTTTCCCGTCATGCCTCAAAGGACTCAACCAACTCCGGCGACTCATCCTGCAGCGACTGGGCGGCCACATGTCAGTGCCTTCCGTCCACCACCCGCTACAGAAAGGAAATCCAGCTACGCAGATTCCCTTCGACGTCAGAGAACTTCTGGACTGGACAGATCCGATCCTCCGTCAGGGGGCATGGGAGAGGAAGGGTCCCAGTGGTCACCTCCTAATAATGGTATCCCTCCACATTTTAATAACTTTTTATCAAGTCTACAAACTATCATCCAGCCCCTTGTCACCCTCCTTTCACAGTTATCACAAATGACACAACTCTTCACACAGTATGCACACTAATTCACTCACCATTGGTTCCTTGTCAGTTCTTCTGTGGAATGCGAACGGACTTATACAACATAAAAACGAACTGGACATACTTCTACATGACAGACGGATTGACGTTGCCCTAATCTCTGAAACCCACCTGACGTCCAAATCAAAATTGTCTTTCCGGAACTATACTATACATCGAGCTGATCATCCTGACGACACTAGTCACGGCGGGGCAGCTGTTGTCATAAAGTCCTCACTCACACACTACCCACTTCCGAACGTAACCACACCTCACATCCAGGCAGCAGCTATCACTCTACATACACGACACAAAAAGATTAACCTTGTTGCCGTTTATTGCCCTCCGAGGTTCGCCATAGCTCCTGCTACATTTTCAGCATTTTTCCGGAAATGGGGACCCTGTTTCATTGCCGGTGGAGACTACAATGCTAAACACCAGCAATGGGGCTCGCGGCTCTGTACACCGAGGGGAAGGAGTCTCAATACTACAATCAACAATGACAACTTACAAACCACTTCACCGAGTACACCAACATACTGGCCAACTTCAAGACGCAAATTACAAGACCTACTTGACTTTTTTGTACACAAAGGTTTAAGAGGTATGCCATCATCTCGATCGAAGACTGACATGGAATCCTCACACACGTCTCACACGAAACACGCTGAACCGTCGACTCAAAATACTCTACGGACTTCTAAATAGACGATCAAAATTAGACATGACACAAAAACGGAACTGTTATACTTACTTACTTAGACCATTATGGACATACGGATCACAGATATACGGTTCAGCAAAACCATCCAACATCAAACGAATTCAGGCATTTCAGTCAAAAACCCTCAGACTGATAACACAATGCCCCCCATACATAAACAACAGAACACTTCATAACGATCTTATGATACACACAGTACCCGACACAATACAAACTATTTACATACGTTTTTTTAGAAAACTTTACACATATACAAATCCAGAAATACGTACTTTATCTTCACAACACTTACCACAAAACCCCCCACGAAGGTTGAAGAGGAGGTGGAACCGCGACTTACTGCCACCTTAATTCCTATTCGTTCTTAATATTTTTATTTTTTTTTTTATTCTTTTACATTATTTTCCTTCAGTTTTACCATCTCTCTTACCCATTCCATCAAAGTTGTCTTTCACTTCCTTTTTATTTATTTATTTTTTTTTTAAATTATTATTATTTATTTATTTTTTTATTTTTCCCTTGTCCTTATAATTAATATAAATTTTCGTCCCGAGGACCTACCACTGGGTGGCCTTCCTCTCACATGCCATTCACGCCAACGTCTCCATACCTACCAACATAGATGCTGGTTGTTGCCCCCTAGCAACAGTTGCATCTTTATGAATAAAAGCCAAAAAAAAAAAAAAAAAAAAATATTTGTTAAGTCGTTAGATGGTAGTAGGAAGTTGGCAGGAGTGTTGGATGATGTCACGTACCCTATGTTGAGCAGAACGTTTAAGGATGCTAGGAAAGGTTCTAGCCGGATAAGAGTGCGAAAACTGCCCCCAACGATTTTCTAATGAGCGATTGGCCAACAGTTTGCACATGTAAAAAAAAAATTTTCCTGAAAATTTCAGCTCCCTACTCCCATTATTCGATGAGAAAAAAAATAAAAAGGCAATTTTAATTTGTGACCTTGCTATTTAACGGTTTATAGGCTTAATAATTGTTAAAACTGATACGACAGATCAGATATATCTGGAAAGTCCCATCCGAAGGACGACGTGCTCATGGCTATTTTCAACCTGTAAAATTTCACCTACCCAGGTTTATTTACATAACATACGTCTCGTTATCGAGTACTTTACATTCGAAAAAGCCCTGGATCATCGCTTAAAGTCCCATTCGAAGGACTACGTGCTCAAGGTTATTTTCAACCTAAGTGAAATTTCACCTACCCAGGTTTATTTACATAACATACGTCTCTTTATGGAGTACCTCACGTTCGAAAAAGCCCTAGATCATCGCTTAAAGTCCCATCCGAAGGACGACGTGCTCAAAGTTATTTTTAACTTCCCGATTAAAACATCTGAATTACGTGCCTCAGCTAGATTTCTGAGTGGCGATCCTGAGCTCGGTAGACTCCATTCTTCAAATTTCTCGCTTTTTAACGGTTTGTAGATTTAATATTTGTTAACACTGATATAGAACGACCGGATAATCTGAATGCTACACAAAAATCAAAATAAAAATGTTTTTCAAAAAATTCGCGCTATTTAACGGTTTATAGGCTTAATAATTGTTGAAACTGATACGACAGATTCAGATATATCCGGAAAGTCCCATCCGAAGGACGACGTGCTCAAGGCTCATTTCAACCTGTGAAATTTCACCTACCCAGGTTTATTTACATAACATACGTCTCATTATCGAGTACCTCACATTCGAAAAAGCCCTGGAGCATCGCTTAAAGTCCCATCCGAAGGACGACGTGCTCAAGGTTATTTTTAACTTCCCTATTAAAACATCTGAATTAAGTGCCTCAGCTAGATTTCTAAGTGTCGGTCCTGAGCTCGGTAGAATTTCTCGTTTATAGATTTAATATTTGTTAAGTCGTTAGATGGTAGTAGGAAATTGGCAGGAGTGTTGGGTGATGTCACGTACCCTATGTTGAGCAGAACGTTTAAGGATGCTAGGAAAGGTTCTAGCCGGATAAGAGTGCGAAAACTGCCCCCAACGATTTTCTAATGAGCGATTGGCCAACAGTTTGCACATGTAAAAAAAAAAATTTTCCTGAAAATTTCAGCTCCCTACTCCCATTATTCGATGAGAAAAAAAATAAAAAGGCAATTTTAATATGTGACCTTGCTATTTAACGGTTTATAGGCTTAATAATTGTTAAAACTGATACGACAGATCAGATATATCTGGAAAGTCCCATCCGAAGGACGACGTGCTCATGGCTATTTTCAACCTGTGAAATTTCACCTACCCAGGTTTATTTACATAACATACGTCTCATTATCGAGTACTTTACATTCGAAAAAGCCCTGGATCATCGCTTAAAGTCCCATTCGAAGGACTACGTGCTCAAGGTTATTTTCAACCTAAGTGAAATTTCACCTACCCAGGTTTATTTGCATAACATACGTCTCTTTATGGAGTACCTCACGTTCGAAAAAGCCCTGGATCATCGCTTAAAGTCCCATCCGAAGGACGACGTGCTCAAAGTTATTTTTAACTTCCCGATTAAAACATCTAAATTACGTGCCTCAGCTAGATTTCTGAGTGGCGATCCTGAGCTCGGTAGACTCCATTCTTCAAATTTCTCGCTTTTTAACGGTTTATAGATTTAATATTTGTTAAAACTGATATAGAACGACCGGATTATCTGAATGCTACACAAAAATCAAAATAAAAATGTTTTTTTAAAAATTCGCGCTATTTAACGGTTTATAGGCTTAATAATTGTTGAAACTGATACGACAGATTCAAATATATCCGGAAAGTCCCATCCGAAGGACGACGTGCTCAAGGCTATTTTCAACCTAAGTGAAACTTCACCTACCCAGGTTTATTTACATAACATACGTCTCATTATCGAGTACCTCACATTCGAAAAAACCCTGGAGCATCGCTTAAAGTCCCATCCGAAGGACGACGTGCTCAAGGTTATTTTTAACTTCCCTATTAAAACATCTGAATTAAGCGCCTCAGCTAGATTTCTAAGTGTCGGTCCTGAGCTCGGTAGAATTTCTCGTTTATAGATTTAATATTTGTTAAGTCGTTAGATGGTAGTAGGAAGTTGGCAGGAGTGTTGGGTGATGTCACGTACCCTATGTTGAGCAGAACGTTTAAGGATGCTAGGAAAGGTTCTAGCCGGATAAGAGTGCGAAAACTGCCCCCAACGATTTTCTAATGAGCGATTGGCCAACAGTTTGCACATGTAAAAAAAAAAATTTTCCTGAAAATTTCAGCTCCCTACTCTCATTATTCGATGAGAAAAAAAATAAAAAGGCAATTTTAATATGTGACCTTGCTATTTAACGGTTTATAGGCTTAATAATTGTTAAAACTGATACGACAGATCAGATATATCTGGAAAGTCCCATCCGAAGGACGACGTGCTCATGGCTATTTTCAACCTGTGAAATTTCACCTACCCAGGTTTATTTACATGACATACGTCTCATTATCGAGTACTTTACATTCGAAAAAGCCCTGGAGCATCGCTTAAAGTCCCATTCGAAGGACTACGTGCACAAGGTTATTTTCAACCTAAGTGAAATTTCACCTACCCAGGTTTATTTACATAACATACGTCTCTTTATGGAGTACCTCACGTTCGAAAAAGCCCTGGATCATCGCTTGAAGTCCCATCCGAAGGACGACGTGCTCAATGTTATTTTCAACCTAAGTGAAATTTCACCTACCCAGGTTTATTTACATAACATACGTCTCTTTATGGAGTACCTCACGTTCGAAAAAGCCCTGGATCATCGCTTAAAGTTCCATCGGAAGGACGACGTGCTCAAAGTTATTTTTAACTTCCCCATTAAAACATCTAAATTACGTGCCTCAGCTAGATTTCTGAGTGGCGATCCTGAGCTCGGTAGACTCCATTCTTCAAATTTCTCGTTTTTTAACGGTTTGTAGATTTAATATTTGTTAACACTGATATAGAACGACCGGATTATCTGAATGCTACACAAAAATCAAAATAAAAATGTTTTTTTAAAAATTCGCGCTATTTAACGGTTTATAGGCTTAATAATTGTTGAAACTGATACGACAGATTCAAATATATCCGGAAAGTCCCATCCGAATGACGACGTGCTCAAGGCTATTTTCAACCTAAGTGAAACTTCACCTACCCAGGTTTATTTACATAACATACGTCTCATTATCGAGTACCTCACATTCGAAAAAGCCCTGGAGCATCGCTTAAAGTCCCATCCGAAGGACGACGTGCTCAAGGTTATTTTTAACTTCCCTATTAAAACATCTGAATTAAGTGCCTCAGCTAGATTTCTAAGTGGCGATCCTGAGCTCGGTAGAATTTCTCGTTTATAGATTTAATATTTGTTAAGTCGTTAGATGGTAGTAGGAAGTTGGCAGGAGTGTTGGGTGATGTCACGTACCCTATGTTGAGCAGAACGTTTAAGGATGCTAGGAAAGGTTCTAGCCGGATAAGGGTGCGAAAACTGCCCCCAACGATTTTCTAATGAGCGATTGGCCAACAGTTTGCACATGTAAAAAAAAAAATTTTCCTGAAAATTTCAGCTCCCTAGTCCCATTATTCGATGAGAAAAAAAATAAAAAGGCAATTTTAATTTGTGACCTTGTTATTTAACGGTTTATAGGCTTAATAATTGTTAAAACTGATACGACAGATCAGATATATCTGGAAAGTCCCATCCGAAGGACGACGTGCTCATGGCTATTTTCAACCTGTGAAATTTCACCTACCCAGGTTTTTTTACATAACATACGTCTCATTATCGAGTACTTTACATTCGAAAAAGCCCTGGATCATCGCTTAAAGTCCCATTCGAAGGACGACGTGCTCAAAGTTATTTTTAACTTCCCGAATAAAATATCTGAATTAAGTGCCTCAGCTAGATTTCTAAGTGGCGATCCTGAGCTCGGTAGACTCCATTCTTCAAATTTCTCGCTTTTTAACGGTTTATAGATTTATTATTTGTTAAAACTGATATAGAACGACCGGATTATCTGAATGCTACACAAAAATCAAAATAAAAATGTTTTTTTAAACATTCGCGCTATTTAACGGTTTATAGGCTTAATAATTGTTGAAACTGATACGACAGATTCAAATATATCCGGAAAGTCCCATCCGAAGGACGACGTGCTCAAGGCTATTTTCAACCTAAGTGAAACTTCACCTACCCAGGTTTATTTACATAACATACGTCTCATTATCGAGTACCTCACATTCGAAAAACCCCTGGAGCATCGCTTAAAGTCCCATTCGAAGGACTACGTGCTCAAGGTTATTTTCAACCTAAGTGAAATTTCACCTACCCAGGTTTATTTACATAACATACGTCTCTTTATGGAGTACCTCACGTTCGAAAAAGCCCTAGATCATCGCTTAAAGCCCCATCCGAAGGACGACGTGCTCAAAGTTATTTTTAACCTTCCGATTGAAACATCTGAATTAAGTGCCTCAGCTAGATTTCTAAGTGGCGATCCTGAGCTCGGTAGACTCCATTCTTCAAATTTCTCGCTTTTTAACAGTTTGTAGATTTAATATTTGTTAACACTGATATAGAACGACCGGATAATCTGAATGCTACACAAAAATCAAAATAAAAATGTTTTTCAAAAAATTCGCGCTATTTAACGGTTTATAGGCTTAATAATTGTTGAAACTGATACGACAGATTCAGATATATCCGGAAAGTCCCATCCGAAGGACGACGTGCTCAAGGCTCATTTCAACCTGTGAAATTTCACCTACCCAGGTTTATTTACATAACATACGTCTCATTATCGAGTACCTCACATTCGAAAAAGCCCTGGAGCATCGCTTAAAGTCCCGTCCGAAGGACGACGCGCTCGAAGTTATTTTTAACCTTCCGATTGAAACATCTGAATTGAGTGCCTCAGCTAGATTTCTAAGTGGCGATCCTGAGCTCGGTAGACTCCATTCTTCAAATTTCTCGCTTTTTAACGGTTTATAGATTTAATATTTGTTAAAACTGATATAGAACGACCGGATTATCTGAATGCTACACAAAAATCAAAATAAAAATGTTTTTTTAAACATTCGCGCTATTTAACGGTTTATAGGCTTAATAATTGTTGAAACTGATACGACAGATTCAAATATATCCGGAAAGTCCCATCCGAAGGACGACGTGCTCAAGGCTATTTTCAACCTAAGTGAAACTTCACCTACCCAGGTTTATTTACATAACATACGTCTCATTATCGAGTACCTCACATTCGAAAAAGCCCTGGAGCATCGCTTAAAGTCCCATCCGAAGGACGACGTGCTCAAGGTTATTTTTAACTTCCCTATTAAAACATCTGAATTAAGTGCCTCAGCTAGATTTCTAAGTGGCGATCCTGAGCTCGGTAGAATTTCTCGTTTATAGATTTAATATTTGTTAAGTCGTTAGATGGTAGTAGGAAGTTGGCAGGAGTGTTGGGTGATGTCACGTACCCTATGTTGAGCAGAACGTTTAAGGATGCTAGGAAAGGTTCTAGCCGGATAAGGGTGCGAAAACTGCCCCCAACGATTTTCTAATGAGCGATTGGCCAACAGTTTGCACATGTAAAAAAAAAATTTTCCTGAAAATTTCAGCTCCCTACTCCCATTATTCGATGAGAAAAAAAATAAAAAGGCGATTTTAATTTGTGACCTTGCTATTTAACGGTTTATAGGCTTAATAATTGTTAAAACTGATACGACAGATCAGATATATCTGGAAAGTCCCATCCGAAGGACGACGTGCTCATGGCTATTTTCAACCTGTGAAATTTCACCTACCCAGGTTTATTTACATAACATACGTCTCATTATCGAGTACTTTACATTCGAAAAAGCCCTGGATCATCGCTTAAAGTCCCATTCGAAGGACGACGTGCTCAAAGTTATTTTTAACTTCCCGAATAAAATATCTGAATTAAGTGCCTCAGCTAGATTTCTAAGTGGCGATCCTGAGCTCGGTAGACTCCATTCTTCAAATTTCTCGCTTTTTAACGGTTTATAGATTTATTATTTGTTAAAACTGATATAGAACGACCGGATTATCTGAATGCTACACAAAAATCAAAATAAAAATGTTTTTTTAAACATTCGCGCTATTTAACGGTTTATAGGCTTAATAATTGTTGAAACTGATACGACAGATTCAAATATATCCGGAAAGTCCCATCCGAAGGACGACGTGCTCAAGGCTATTTTCAACCTAAGTGAAACTTCACCTACCCAGGTTTATTTACATAACATACGTCTCATTATCGAGTACCTCACATTCGAAAAACCCCTGGAGCATCGCTTAAAGTCCCATTCGAAGGACTACGTGCTCAAGGTTATTTTCAACCTAAGTGAAATTTCACCTACCCAGGTTTATTTACATAACATACGTCTCTTTATGGAGTACCTCACGTTCGAAAAAGCCCTAGATCATCGCTTAAAGCCCCATCCGAAGGACGACGTGCTCAAAGTTATTTTTAACTTCCCGATTAAAACATCTGAATTACGTGCCTCAGCTAGATTTCTGAGTGGCGATCCTGAGCTCGGTAGACTCCATTCTTCAAATTTCTCGCTTTTTAACAGTTTGTAGATTTAATATTTGTTAACACTGATATAGAACGACCGGATAATCTGAATGCTACACAAAAATCAAAATAAAAATGTTTTTCAAAAAATTCGCGCTATTTAACGGTTTATAGGCTTAATAATTGTTGAAACTGATACGACAGAATCAGATATATCCGGAAAGTCCCATCCGAAGGACGACGTGCTCAAGGCTCATTTCAACCTGTGAAATTTCACCTACCCAGGTTTATTTACATAACATACGTCTCATTATCGAGTACCTCACATTCGAAAAAGCCCTGGAGCATCGCTTAAAGTCCCGTCCGAAGGACGACGCGCTCGAAGTTATTTTTAACCTTCCGATTGAAACATCTGAATTGAGTGCCTCAGCTAGATTTCTAAGTGGCGATCCTGAGCTCGGTAGACTCCATTCTTCAAATTTCTCGCTTTTTAACGGTTTATAGATTTAATATTTGTTAAAACTGATATAGAACGACCGGATTATCTGAATGCTACACAAAAATCAAAATAAAAATGTTTTTTTAAACATTCGCGCTATTTAACGGTTTATAGGCTTAATAATTGTTGAAACTGATACGACAGATTCAAATATATCCGGAAAGTCCCATCCGAAGGACGACGTGCTCAAGGCTATTTTCAACCTAAGTGAAACTTCACCTACCCAGGTTTATTTACATAACATACGTCTCATTATCGAGTACCTCACATTCGAAAAAGCCCTGGAGCATCGCTTAAAGTCCCATCCGAAGGACGACGTGCTCAAGGTTATTTTTAACTTCCCTATTAAAACATCTGAATTAAGTGCCTCAGCTAGATTTCTAAGTGGCGATCCTGAGCTCGGTAGAATTTCTCGTTTATAGATTTAATATTTGTTAAGTCGTTAGATGGTAGTAGGAAGTTGGCAGGAGTGTTGGGTGATGTCACGTACCCTATGTTGAGCAGAACGTTTAAGGATGCTAGGAAAGGTTCTAGCCGGATAAGGGTGCGAAAACTGCCCCCAACGATTTTCTAATGAGCGATTGGCCAACAGTTTGCACATGTAAAAAAAAAATTTTCCTGAAAATTTCAGCTCCCTACTCCCATTATTCGATGAGAAAAAAAATAAAAAGGCGATTTTAATTTGTGACCTTGCTATTTAACGGTTTATAGGCTTAATAATTGTTAAAACTGATACGACAGATCAGATATATCTGGAAAGTCCCATCCGAAGGACGACGTGCTCATGGCTATTTTCAACCTGTGAAATTTCACCTACCCAGGTTTATTTACATAACATACGTCTCATTATCGAGTACTTTACATTCGAAAAAGCCCTGGATCATCGCTTAAAGTCCCATTCGAAGGACGACGTGCTCAAAGATATTTTTAACTTCCCGAATAAAATATCTGAATTAAGTGCCTCAGCTAGATTTCTAAGTGGCGATCCTGAGCTCGGTAGACTCCATTCTTCAAATTTCTCGCTTTTTAACGGTTTATAGATTTAATATTTGTTAAAACTGATATAGAACGACCGGATTAACTGAATGCTACACAAAAATCAAAATAAAAATGTTCTTTTTTAAATTCGCGCTATTTAAAGGTTTATAGGCTTAATAATTGTTGAAACTGATACGACAGATTCAGATATATCCGGAAAGTCCCATCCGAAGGACGACGTGCTCATGGCTATTTTCAACCTGTGAAATTTCACCTACCCAGATTTATTTACATAACATACGTCTCATTATCGAGTACTTTACATTCGAAAAAGCCCTGGATCATCGCTTAAAGTCCCATTCGAAGGACGACGTGCTCAAAGTTATTTTTAACTTCCCGATTAAAATATCTGAATTGAGTGCCTCAGCTAGATTTCTAAGTGGCGATCCTGAGCTCGGTAGACTCCATTCTTCAAATTTCTCGCTTTTTAACGGTTTATAGATTTAATATTTGTTAAAACTGATATAGAACGACCGGATTATCTGAATGCTACACAAAAATCAAAATAAAAATGTTTTTTTAAACATTCGCGCTATTTAAAGGTTTATAGGCCTAATAATTGTTGAAACTGATACGACAGATTCAGATATATCCGGAAAGTCCCATCCGAAGGACGACGTGCTCAAGGCTATTTTCAACCTAAGTGAAATTTCACCTACCCAGGTTTATTTACATAACATACGTCTCATTATCGAGTACCTCACATTCAAAAAAGCCCTGGAGCATCGCTTAAAGTCCCATTCGAAGGACTACGTGCTCAAGGTTATTTTCAACCTAAGTGAAATTTCACCTACCCAGGTTTATTTACATAACATACGTCTCTTTATGGAGTACCTCACGTTCGAAAAAGCCCTAGATCATCGCTTAAAGTCCCATCCGAAGGACGACGTGCTCAAAGTTATTTTTAACTTCCCGATTAAAACATCTGAATTACGTGCCTCAGCTAGATTTCTGAGTGGCGATCCTGAGCTCGGTAGACTCCATTCTTCAAATTTCTCGCTTTTTAACAGTTTGTAGATTTAATATTTGTTAACACTGATATAGAACGACCGGATAATCTGAATGCTACACAAAAATCAAAATAAAAATGTTTTTCAAAAAATTCGCGCTATTTAACGGTTTATAGGCTTAATAATTGTTGAAACTGATACGACAGATTCAGATATATCCGGAAAGTCCCATCCGAAGGACGACGTGCTCAAGGCTCATTTCAACCTGTGAAATTTCACCTACCCAGGTTTATTTACATAACATACGTCTCATTATCGAGTACCTCACATTCGAAAAAGCCCTGGAGCATCGCTTAAAGTCCCGTCCGAAGGACGACGCGCTCGAAGTTATTTTTAACCTTCCGATTGAAACATCTGAATTAAGTGCCTCAGCTAGATTTCTAAGTGGCGATCCTGAGCTCGGTAGACTCCATTCTTCAAATTTCTCGCTTTTTCACGGTTTATAGATTTAATATTTGTTAAAACTGATATAGAACGACCGGATTATCTGAATGCTACACAAAAATCAAAATAAAAATGTTTTTTTAAACATTCGCGCTATTTAACGGTTTATAGGCTTAATAATTGTTGAAACTGATACGACAGATTCAAATATATCCGGAAAGTCCCATCCGAAGGACGACGTGCTCAAGGCTATTTTCAACCTAAGTGAAACTTCACCTACCCAGGTTTATTTACATAACATACGTCTCATTATCGAGTACCTCACATTCGAAAAACCCCTGGAGCATCGCTTAAAGTCCCATTCGAAGGACTACGTGCTCAAGGTTATTTTCAACCTAAGTGAAATTTCACCTACCCAGGTTTATTTACATAACATACGTCTCTTTATGGAGTACCTCACGTTCGAAAAAGCCCTAGATCATCGCTTAAAGCCCCATCCGAAGGACGACGTGCTCAAAGTTATTTTTAACTTCCCGATTAAAACATCTGAATTACGTGCCTCAGCTAGATTTCTGAGTGGCGATCCTGAGCTCGGTAGACTCCATTCTTCAAATTTCTCGCTTTTTAACAGTTTGTAGATTTAATATTTGTTAACACTGATATAGAACGACCGGATAATCTGAATGCTACACAAAAATCAAAATAAAAATGTTTTTCAAAAAATTCGCGCTATTTAACGGTTTATAGGCTTAATAATTGTTGAAACTGATACGACAGATTCAGATATATCCGGAAAGTCCCATCCGAAGGACGACGTGCTCAAGGCTCATTTCAACCTGTGAAATTTCACCTACCCAGGTTTATTTACATAACATACGTCTCATTATCGAGTACCTCACATTCGAAAAAGCCCTGGAGCATCGCTTAAAGTCCCGTCCGAAGGACGACGCGCTCGAAGTTATTTTTAACCTTCCGATTGAAACATCTGAATTGAGTGCCTCAGCTAGATTTCTAAGTGGCGATCCTGAGCTCGGTAGACTCCATTCTTCAAATTTCTCGCTTTTTAACGGTTTATAGATTTAATATTTGTTAAAACTGATATAGAACGACCGGATTATCTGAATGCTACACAAAAATCAAAATAAAAATGTTTTTTTAAACATTCGCGCTATTTAACGGTTTATAGGCTTAATAATTGTTGAAACTGATACGACAGATTCAAATATATCCGGAAAGTCCCATCCGAAGGACGACGTGCTCAAGGCTATTTTCAACCTAAGTGAAACTTCACCTACCCAGGTTTATTTACATAACATACGTCTCATTATCGAGTACCTCACATTCGAAAAAGCCCTGGAGCATCGCTTAAAGTCCCATCCGAAGGACGACGTGCTCAAGGTTATTTTTAACTTCCCTATTAAAACATCTGAATTAAGTGCCTCAGCTAGATTTCTAAGTGGCGATCCTGAGCTCGGTAGAATTTCTCGTTTATAGATTTAATATTTGTTAAGTCGTTAGATGGTAGTAGGAAGTTGGCAGGAGTGTTGGGTGATGTCACGTACCCTATGTTGAGCAGAACGTTTAAGGATGCTAGGAAAGGTTCTAGCCGGATAAGGGTGCGAAAACTGCCCCCAACGATTTTCTAATGAGCGATTGGCCAACAGTTTGCACATGTAAAAAAAAAATTTTCCTGAAAATTTCAGCTCCCTACTCCCATTATTCGATGAGAAAAAAAATAAAAAGGCGATTTTAATTTGTGACCTTGCTATTTAACGGTTTATAGGCTTAATAATTGTTAAAACTGATACGACAGATCAGATATATCTGGAAAGTCCCATCCGAAGGACGACGTGCTCATGGCTATTTTCAACCTGTGAAATTTCACCTACCCAGGTTTATTTACATAACATACGTCTCATTATCGAGTACTTTACATTCGAAAAAGCCCTGGATCATCGCTTAAAGTCCCATTCGAAGGACGACGTGCTCAAAGATATTTTTAACTTCCCGAATAAAATATCTGAATTAAGTGCCTCAGCTAGATTTCTAAGTGGCGATCCTGAGCTCGGTAGACTCCATTCTTCAAATTTCTCGCTTTTTAACGGTTTATAGATTTAATATTTGTTAAAACTGATATAGAACGACCGGATTAACTGAATGCTACACAAAAATCAAAATAAAAATGTTCTTTTTTAAATTCGCGCTATTTAAAGGTTTATAGGCTTAATAATTGTTGAAACTGATACGACAGATTCAGATATATCCGGAAAGTCCCATCCGAAGGACGACGTGCTCATGGCTATTTTCAACCTGTGAAATTTCACCTACCCAGATTTATTTACATAACATACGTCTCATTATCGAGTACTTTACATTCGAAAAAGCCCTGGATCATCGCTTAAAGTCCCATTCGAAGGACGACGTGCTCAAAGTTATTTTTAACTTCCCGATTAAAATATCTGAATTGAGTGCCTCAGCTAGATTTCTAAGTGGCGATCCTGAGCTCGGTAGACTCCATTCTTCAAATTTCTCGCTTTTTAACGGTTTATAGATTTAATATTTGTTAAAACTGATATAGAACGACCGGATTATCTGAATGCTACACAAAAATCAAAATAAAAATGTTTTTTTAAACATTCGCGCTATTTAAAGGTTTATAGGCCTAATAATTGTTGAAACTGATACGACAGATTCAGATATATCCGGAAAGTCCCATCCGAAGGACGACGTGCTCAAGGCTATTTTCAACCTAAGTGAAATTTCACCTACCCAGGTTTATTTACATAACATACGTCTCATTATCGAGTACCTCACATTCAAAAAAGCCCTGGAGCATCGCTTAAAGTCCCATTCGAAGGACTACGTGCTCAAGGTTATTTTCAACCTAAGTGAAATTTCACCTACCCAGGTTTATTTACATAACATACGTCTCTTTATGGAGTACCTCACGTTCGAAAAAGCCCTAGATCATCGCTTAAAGTCCCATCCGAAGGACGACGTGCTCAAAGTTATTTTTAACTTCCCGATTAAAACATCTGAATTACGTGCCTCAGCTAGATTTCTGAGTGGCGATCCTGAGCTCGGTAGACTCCATTCTTCAAATTTCTCGCTTTTTAACAGTTTGTAGATTTAATATTTGTTAACACTGATATAGAACGACCGGATAATCTGAATGCTACACAAAAATCAAAATAAAAATGTTTTTCAAAAAATTCGCGCTATTTAACGGTTTATAGGCTTAATAATTGTTGAAACTGATACGACAGATTCAGATATATCCGGAAAGTCCCATCCGAAGGACGACGTGCTCAAGGCTCATTTCAACCTGTGAAATTTCACCTACCCAGGTTTATTTACATAACATACGTCTCATTATCGAGTACCTCACATTCGAAAAAGCCCTGGAGCATCGCTTAAAGTCCCGTCCGAAGGACGACGCGCTCGAAGTTATTTTTAACCTTCCGATTGAAACATCTGAATTAAGTGCCTCAGCTAGATTTCTAAGTGGCGATCCTGAGCTCGGTAGACTCCATTCTTCAAATTTCTCGTTTTTTAACGGTTTGTAGATTTAATATTTGTTAACACTGATATAGAACGACCGGATTATCTGAATGCTACACAAAAATCAAAATAAAAATGTTTTTTTAAACATTCGCGCTATTTAAAGGTTTATAGGCCTAATAATTGTTGAAACTGATACGACAGATTCAGATATATCCGGAAAGTCCCATCCGAAGGACGACGTGCTCAAGGCTATTTTCAACCTAAGTGAAATTTCACCTACCCAGGTTTATTTACATAACATACGTCTCATTATCGAGTACCTCACATTCAAAAAAGCCCTGGAGCATCGCTTAAAGTCCCATTCGAAGGACTACGTGCTCAAGGTTATTTTCAACCTAAGTGAAATTTCACCTACCCAGGTTTATTTACATAACATACGTCTCTTTATGGAGTACCTCACGTTCGAAAAAGCCCTAGATCATCGCTTAAAGTCCCATCCGAAGGACGACGTGCTCAAAGTTATTTTTAACTTCCCGATTAAAACATCTGAATTACGTGCCTCAGCTAGATTTCTGAGTGGCGATCCTGAGCTCGGTAGACTCCATTCTTCAAATTTCTCGCTTTTTAACAGTTTGTAGATTTAATATTTGTTAACACTGATATAGAACGACCGGATAATCTGAATGCTACACAAAAATCAAAATAAAAATGTTTTTCAAAAAATTCGCGCTATTTAACGGTTTATAGGCTTAATAATTGTTGAAACTGATACGACAGATTCAGATATATCCGGAAAGTCCCATCCGAAGGACGACGTGCTCAAGGCTCATTTCAACCTGTGAAATTTCACCTACCCAGGTTTATTTACATAACATACGTCTCATTATCGAGTACCTC
The DNA here is from genome assembly GCA_963662175.1 of Aradus depressus. NCBI lineage: Eukaryota > Metazoa > Arthropoda > Insecta > Hemiptera > Aradidae > Aradus > Aradus depressus. The sequence continues at coordinate 9,650,268 of OY759222.1, forward strand.
ACATTCGAAAAAGCCCTGGAGCATCGCTTAAAGTCCCGTCCGAAGGACGACGCGCTCGAAGTTATTTTTAACCTTCCGATTGAAACATCTGAATTAAGTGCCTCAGCTAGATTTCTAAGTGGCGATCCTGAGCTCGGTAGACTCCATTCTTCAAATTTCTCGCTTTTTCACGGTTTATAGATTTAATATTTGTTAAGTCGTTAGATGGTAGTTGGAAGTTGGCAGGAGTGTTGGGTGATGTCACGTACCCTATGTTGAGCAGAACGTTTAAGGATGCTAGGAAAGGTTCTAGCCGGATAAGAGTGCGAAAACTGCCCCCAACGATTTTCTAATGAGCGATTGGCCAACAGTTTGCACATGTAAAAAAAACAATTTCCTGAAAATTTCAGCTCCCTACTCCCATTATTCGATGAGAAAAAAAATAAAAAGGCAATTTTAATTTGTCCCCTTGCTATTTAACGGTTTATAGGCTTAATAATTGTTAAAACTGATACGACAGATTCAGATATATCCGGAAAGTCCCATCCGAAGGACGACGTGCTCATGGCTATTTTCAACCTGTGAAATTTCACCTACCCAGGTTTATTTACATAACATACGTCTCATTATCGAGTACTTTACATTCGAAAAAGCCCTGGATCATCGCTTAAAGTCCCATCCGAAGGACGACGTGCTCAAAGTTATTTTTAACTTCCCGATTAAAATATCTGAATTAAGTGCCCCAGCTAGATTTCTGAGTGGCGATCCTGAGCTCGGTAGACTCCATTCTTCAAATTTCTCGCTTTTTAACGGTTTATAGATTTAATATTTGTTAAAACTGATATAGAACGACCGGATTATCTGAATGCTACACAAAAATCAAAATAAAAATGTTTTTTTTTTTAAATTCGCGCTATTTAACGGTTTATAGGTTTAATAATTGTTAAAACTGATACGACAGATTCAGATATATCCGGAAAGTCCCATCCGAAGGACGTCGTGCTCAAGGCTATTTTCAACCTAAGTGAAATTTCACCTACCCAGGTTTATTTACATAACATACGTCTCATTATCGAGTACCTCACGTTCGAAAAAGCCCTGGATCATCGCTTAAAGTCCCATCCGAAGGACGACGTGCTCAAGGTTATTTTTAAATTCCCGATTAAAACATCTGACTTAAGTGCCGCAGCTAGATTTCTAAGTGGCGGTCCTGAGCTCGGTAGACTCCATTCTTCAAATTTCTCGCTTTTTCACGGTTTATAGATTTAATATTTGTTAAGTCGTTAGATGGTAGTTGGAAGTTGGCAGGAGTGTTGGGTGATGTCACGTACCCTATGTTGAGCAGAACGTTTAAGGATGCTAGGAAAGGTTCTAGCCGGATAAGAGTGCGAAAACTGCCCCCAACGATTTTCGAATGAGCGATTGGCCAACAATTTGCACATGTAAAAAAAAAATTTTCCTGAAAATATCAGCTCCCTACTCCCATTATTCGATGAGAAAAAAAATATAAAAGCAATTTTATTTTGCCTCCTTGCCCCCTGCTCACTTTTTGCCCCCTGCTCACTTTTGCCCTCTGCTCACCTTGCCCTGGACAAATTGCTTACCTATTTATATAAGCTGTCAGTGGTCCTAACGGACTTAGAAGAGGCCCTCCCTTCCGAAACCGTGATGAGAATGAGCTAGCACTATATTTATACTTAGGCCTACCCCTACAACCCCCTCTCTTGTTAAAATTTTTAGGACGCCACACATCTTTTTTTTCTATTTGGCCTTTAGGAATACTACATGTGAAACTTCGTGACAATGCGACCAACCCTTAATGAGCTAGCTCTATATTTATACCTAGGCCCCCCCACAACCACCCCCCCCCTCCCGTTCAAAACTTTGGGGCGCCACACACCTTATTTTTCTATTTGGCCTTCAGGAATACTACATCCGAAATTTCATAATAATCCGACCAACCGTTAAAGAGTTAGCACTATATTTATATTTAGGCCCCCCTCCCGTTCAAAACTTTAGGACGCCACATACCTTATTTTTCTATTTGGCCTTCAGGAATACTACATCCGAAATTTCATAATAATCCGACCAACCGTTAAAGAGTTAGCACTATATTTATATTTAGGCCCCCCCACAAGCCCCCCTCCCGTTCAAACCTTTGGGACGCCACACACCTTATTTTTCTATTTGGCCTTCAGGAATACTACATCCGAAATTTCATAATAATCCGACCAACCGTTAAAGAGTTAGCACTATATTTATATTTAGGCCCCCCCACAACCCGCCCTCCTGTTCAAATTTTTGGGACGCCACACAGCTTATTTTTCTATTTGGCCTTCAGGAATACTACATACGAAATTTCGTGACAATACGACCAACCGTTAATGAGCTAGCTCTATATTTATACTTAGGCCCCCCACAACCCCCCCTTCCCCACAAAATTTTGAGCCGTCACATACCCTATTTTTCTACTTGGCCTTTAAAAATACTACATGTGAAATTCCATGACAATCTGATCATCCGTTAATGACCCATCACTATCTTTATATTTAGGCTTCCCCCCACAACCCCCCCTCCCGTTAAAAATTTTGGGACACCACACAAAATATTTTTCAATTTGGCCTTTAAGAATACTACCTGTGAAATTTCGTGACAATATGACCAACCGTTAATGAGCTAGGACTATTTTTATAATTAGGCCCCTCCACATCCCCCCCTCCCGTTCAAAATTTTGGGACGCCACATAGCCCATTATTCAATCGGGCTCAAAAGGATGCTACATGGGTAGTTTCATAAAAATCCGTCCAGCCGTTTGGGCGTGATGCTGGAACAAACATACATACATACAAACAAACAAACAAACAAACCCCGTTTCAGCTTTATTAATATAGATTAATAATTTTTTCCAATTCTAATGCTTATATATGTATTTAAAACCATCTTTTGTAACATTATATGTACGAGAAATTCATAAAAAATAATTTATCAAAGTTTAAAATTTTTCAATTTTTTTACAAACTTTAAGCTCTTTGCGGCACCTCAAGATGTTGTAGTATTGCAACCAATTTTTTTTTTATTCTTTTTGAACTTAAAAGGCAACTTTTCTCCACTATTACCAAACTAATAACTAAAAAAAATTTTAAAAGGCCATTTTCGTTCCACCCTACTGTACAATTGTCTAAGTCGCCGTTCTAGTGTGAGTATTAGTAAATTAACCAGTAAAAAGACTATTAGGTAAATTCGCTTTTATATAAAAAATAAAAATAGAACAATAGACGATAGAAACAAATGCCTGCGGATCAGCTGTTTTATATATGTTGCAGTCAAAGTGTGACTTCCAGTGAATGTATACACAAACTAGTCAATGTATTCATTAACTAGCCGTTTTAGTGGAAGTATCAATTGATTATAAAAATGAACACTATTGCTAGAGAATGTATACATTTACTAGACAATATATACATTTTCTAGTGTTCCTTAGTGAAAGTATAAATAAATGAGAAAAAAAGGTTTTTGTAAAAAAAATCATTCATCTGAGTACATAAATTCCTAGAACAAACATAAATCGAAATATTACAAAATTTGGGGTGTATTTGCCGGCGTTCCGCCGGCGGGACGATATATCTGCCCCTCCCGTCGTTCCTATATTTGAAGTAGTACAGTTTCTAGCTTTAACATATACTTTACCCGGGTAAAGCCCGAAACGTGAACTATTTGAATTATACGCCAAATGTACACTTTTACTAGTAAAAGTGTACATTATTAATGCTAGCTATTTATACTTTCACTAAGGCATAGACGTAAGTGTATACATCCACTAGTGAAAGTATGCATATTTTAGTTTATGTACACTTCGACTAGAGAATTCAGCAAATGTATACATTGACTAGTTTGTGTATACATTGACTGAATTCATACTTTGACTGCAACATATACACAACACAATCGAGTGAGAGAGGTGTTAGGGTTAACACAGATGAAGTAAAGACATGATGAGTCAGTAATTAAATGTTAGTGGATTTACAAATATAAACCAAGTGTATATAATAAAGAAGAAACAAATAGAAGATTCAAGTACAAAAAAAAAAAAAAAAGCTACAAAATAAGGTACTTTTTATTTATTAATTATAGATATGCGCATTACAGAGTGGCCGCAGAAAAAATACATTTAAAATGTTTGTGACAACTGACATTATTGCAGAGATATTGTGAAATAATTCAAATGAACTTGAAAGAAATAAAACTTGTTTATTTATGATATTGTCTAATTTCACCAACTATATTTACATGAGAGTACTTTCGGTATTCTACCATCCTCAGCCAAAAGCATAAGAGATAAGGAAAAAAAAATGAACTTGAAAAAAATAAAACTTGTGATGTCGGAGGGGGGGGTGTAGAGTGATGTACTGGCCAGCAGAGCCGGCCGCCCAAAAATACCCCGGAAGGCGTGGGGGGGATGTGGAGATGACTCCCTTGGCTTCACAGCTGGATAGAATAGACTGGATACTGGTTTACTTCAACTGGCTTTGTCCTTTGCACTCTGCTCCTGCTTGATAACTTGAATATATGTCGAACCCCGAGCGAGCTGGGCAGGGCACACTAGTTGGACCAATGGTATCAAAAGTTCCGACTAGCGGCCCCTTAATCCAGAGCTGCTGAGGGAGTGGGAGCCGATCAGGGGTAGGGTCAGGCGTCAGCTGACCCTAGGGGACCTCTAGCACGGATTCCCAACCGCCCAACAGCCCCGGACCGCACCCGCGCTCGCCAGGGGCCTAAAAGGTTTGGGGACAGTGGCGTGATAGTAGTTCTACCTAGTAGCTTAAAGGTGAACTACTATCACGGGCCAATCATGTTAAATTGGGGAAGTTTTTATACTGGTTCTCGGCACGTGCGAGAATGTCACGGGAAGAGAGTTGGTATCACTTGTTTATTTATGATATTGTCTAATTTCACCAACTATATTTACATGGGAGTACTTTCGGTATTCTACCATCCTCAGCCAAAAGCATAAGAGATAAGCTGTTTGTATATAATTAATTTTTTTTACTTTCCAAATTTATTATTCTTTATAATGTAGGTTAAGTTTAAATAAACCTAATGTTTTGTTCCGATTCTTTGCGTTTCATTTTACCTGTCAACCAAATAAGAAAATACTTTTGGATTAGATTGAACATTTTTGCAAATTTAGAAACATTTTGTGGCATCCCAGAGTTACATATATATTTAGAAAAATCTAAATAAAGTAATTGTTAATTGAAATTTTTTATTTTACTTGCACTTTCCAAAAAATTTCACATCATAAATTTTCTATATTTTTTATTATGGGCTCTTTTCGGAAACTACGGTAGAAATCAAAATTTAGTAGTATACCAAAATTTCTACAGGAAATGTGATAATTGTATTATTTGTTAATTTGAATTATTTTTCCATATCACAATGCATTACTAGGGCAGTTATTTGGGGTAGAGCCCTCTAATCCTCTCTTTGACTGTTAGGTGTCGTCTTTATGGATTTCGATATATTGTATTGTATACAGTTATCGTGTTCACAGACAGACTTCCAATTCCAAAGCTGAGATTATTACCGTATGATTGAATTTCTGTGAGACTAAGTACTAGACAGGATGTTAGTTGGGTATCATGGATAGATTGAGGCCCAGATTGGCTCCGTGTTTGTTCAACTGATGGTGGGGCTATGTATTGTTTACCTGTACACCTGCTCAGTCCTACACCCTAATCAAAGTTCTGGTTAGTCTCTTCTGTGTGTTTATCTGAGAGCATATAGTTCTCTCATCTGTTATTGTAGCTTCAATAAGAACGTACGATGGGTGGGTGCATTTCAAAAACATGTGCAAACAGTTTCATTGCAAGTGAACGTATCGATACGTTTTATTCGATACCAAGTAGGTATCGAATAGATATTACTTGTATCGATTCAAAGTATTCGTTTCAATTTTCAACAATTAAAAAAAAAATATATAAAAATTTTTCAATTCATCAAAATCATTCACCGTTTAATTTCTTACAATTTTCTTTTATTGTAGTTGTTGCAATAAAATACTGAACTTAAATTACGGTCCACGGACAAATGATATATATCGATGGTAATAACCTCATGTGTGATGTGATCACGCAGTCTTCGTGATGCGTCCTTATTTCTTAACTTATTTACATTAAATGGTTTATCGTTTATGAAGGTCATCGAGCCGGTCCACGGCCGTCCACAGCATCATGTAATGTAAATAAACTGGAGAAGGTTACCCATTCCCCAACGAAGATAGGGTGATGTGACCGACCCCCCTCAGGGGGTCAAGGGCACCCAATAATAAAAAAAGTTTTTGCCCTTAAAAATCATATTAGGTATATCATATCAACAAAATAAAATGAAACAAAACACCAACAAGTGATCTTTCAAATTGGAAGTGTTCCCGGAAGTTCTGTATTCGGCACTGCACAAACGGCATTTAGCCAGTTTGTTTGGACCCACATCCTTATCGAAGTAACTCCACACATCGGACTTCCGTTTACGACTCATTTTTCAGTTCAAAACAACAAAGCACGCTACAAGAATAGTAAATTTTCAGTTCAAAGCAACGAAACACTCTACAAGAACAGTAAATGTAACCTTCCTTCGATTCAATGGATCCCAGAAATACAAAGTCCTTAAACTATCGATAGTTTAAACCCGATGGTATCGAAACTGTCGTTAACGTCAACTATCGATAGTTCCTGATTTCGATAACGAACCGATCTGATCAGTTGAAGTACGTGTTGTTGTTGGGTTTTTTTGCTACTAAAAGAAATATGCCTACTTACACTGTACATTTTGTTAATTGTCTCCCTTAAATTACTTACATGGTACATGTGTGCATATACATAAGCATAGAGTGATTGGATGTCACTTCTCCTTAAAAAAATATTTCGATAACGCCATCGATAGTTTTACACCGCTAAATTGCCGGTGATGCACCGACGCCTTTTTTTATTTGATTTTTTTTTAGAAGCAGTAGAATATCAAAAAGCGAGTCTGAAATTCCGTCCTAAGTTTCGTTGGCAACAATTGTCAACCCTAGAAGCCGTTGCCTACAAATCAGGTCCCTTCAGTTTGCATTATCCTGGAGAAGCTTGCGAGATCACGTCCGTCGTCTCTCTTGTTGGTAAATATTTTCTCGTTTCAAGTAAATTATGGGGATCCTGTTGTAAAGAATTTTATACATAATGTCAGGGAGGAATTTAGCTGGAGTGATTGATCACGCACAAAAAATTCAGAAAAGAAGAAGAGAAAAAAACAGGGTATTGGTTATCATTTTTCTGTTTGAAGGCACAAAAATCAATGAGGCAATGTAGATATACACTCAATAACTAATAATCTTAAAGTAATAAATAATACATAAATTTTGTCTACTCAGGTTTATTCAAAGGTGATTCTTGATGTTAGATGGCTTATTACAACCCCATATGTCCACACTAAACATTCCAGAAGCCATCTTTCGGTAGACTAAGATTATAGATATATATATAAGTATATATATATATAATTTTTTTTTAACGAATATACATTGGGTTTGAATGAAATTTGGTATGAATAATTTAAAAAAAATAAAGATTTCGCATATTTGACCCATGATTTGATATGAAAATGATAAGGTTTGTGATAGTTTCCCGAACGATGAAAGAAGATTTTTTTAATTGCCGAATTTTTTTTTTAACATAGACATAACTCGTTTCGTAAATGACCCAGACCTTCAATTTTGAAGATTCGAGTCGCTCAGTTTATAGAATTCTTTGGGTATCATTTAAATGTTTATTCTAACGATTATTCTAAATGCTGTACGCCTATCTAAACAGGTTTTTTTTTGGTTAACGCTCTTCTTCTTTTTGAAATAAGGCCAACTGGAGAATTTAAATTTGCATTGAATAGTAGACTGCCTTTAGGGCATTTGTGCGATAGCATGAATAACTGTACTTTGGTTTTATTTAAGTGATTTAATCTTCCTCAGAGCCCCATCACTCAGAATATATCTGAAAAAGAATAATAACAGTAATAATAATTATTATCAGACAATAAATATACTATATTAAACAGTCAATGACTCATGCTCGTGCATTGACTATGAGGTCATATCGCCTACTACCAGACGGACATGAACCTGACTCATGGGAGTCCTAAATCTTACCTTTAACGAGTATCTAACATCGTAGGCTAGGGACCATTGTTTAACGTCCGTTTCGATATAATTATACTTCGAACCTGCGATCTCGACAACCTTTTCATTCAACCTCAAAAAGAAAGTGTTAATGTTAAAATTAAAATAATTGAATAATAATTAAATTAATTAATTGATAATAATGAAATAATTAAAACAAAAAAAGAATAATTAAAATAAAACAATAAATTACCACATTTCCTGTAGGAATTTTATAACTGGTCTTCTATTTAATTTTGATTTCTACAGTAATTTCTGAAAAGGGCCCTACAAAATATCAAAAGATCAAGACGTGCAATTTTTAAGAAAGTGCACGTATTTAAAAAAAAAATCAATTAACAAACTTTTCATTTGGATTTCTAAACAGATGCCATCTTGTCAACTAAATTTTACAAAAATATTAAATCTAATCCAAAGTTCTCAAATTATTTTACTGGACCAACAGGGAAAATGAATATAATAGAATGTACGAGAACAAATATTGTTTTTTTTTCTTAAATCTACATTATTAAAACTAAAAACTAAACATTGAAACAAACAAAAATCGAAAGAAAAATCTTAAAAACTAAATTCTTAAAATTAATTCAATCTCTTTTTCTTTTTTTTTTCCATCATTGTATTGTATTTAGAGGTCCGGAAAACGTGAAATTCCAGTGAGGAAACAACATCGAATTTTCAACGGATCGTATAATTTACCCTTTATAACACCGTATAGCTGGGAAGACAAAAAATATTAAGTGATGTTTTGGGAATGGGTGAACATAAAATTAGCCATTACTTTCTTGATAGGATATTAAACTATATATTTCTCTTGATAATGGCTCCAAAGTTCGTTAATTCTGACGTTAAGTGCGCAGGTGCTGTCATAACTTGAGCGGTTCAGAGGCCTTCAAACTACTAGAGGGAGGTCTCGTAAATTTGGTACCCCGCCCAAAGCCGCTTATTGTTTATGGTTATTGAAATCGGCCCAGCTGTATCGAATTCTAAACATAATTTTGTTTTTTGGGTTTAACTGGTCTAAATTTTTAGTTTTGTTAACTGGATTTGGAAAAATGTATTAAACTTGATCGAGGTGTATCGGAGAAGAAAAGTTTCATCTTATTTTATAAGTAATATTTCCAAATATTTTAAAAATTACGAAAATGTTAAGTGATCTCATTAACTTGTACTTTTATATATCTGTCGTCACAAGGAATTAATTTGTGACTTTTCAGGGCAGCACTTTTTTACTTTTGCATTCGTGTAAATTCAGTTTTTGGAATAAAGAAATTATGTTTGCATCATTATTAATCACATACCTTCTAAATCAATAGGAGTGAATGAAAATGAATATTGTTAATATTTTCGCTTAGTTACCTAATCATTCCTCATCACTTACCTAATTATTAACCATACATTTTGAAATACTCGTGAATGATGCCTCTCTAAAGTTCAGCAAGTTGTTTTAACCTAAAACACCCTCTTCACTTGGAGTGACTACGGCCGTAGTGAATAAATGGTTAAATGCAGTTAACTTGTGAATGATTCCTCAAAGAAGTAGATTAAGTTGATTTAACCGAGAACATACACAATTTTACGAGATATCAAGAATCTTTATAATTCCGAAAGTATTAGAGTCTTGAGCTGCCAACTTCTTCACAGTGCGCAGATGACTTGGGAGATGATCACAGTACACTTAACGCATTTTGGCCATTTTACGATTTGACAACTTACTCCCTGTGACCATAGATATTATAATAAATAAATATTATAATATATATAATAAGAAATATATATATATATTATATATTATTATGTTGTTGGTATAATTAAAAATACATACAAAATCAAAAATGACAATTCGTAATTTTGTTTGTAATTTTGAAAATACTTACAAATGTTATTTAGTGTATTAAATTCATGACAAACATCGTAATGATGTTTACTGATTAAATACATATAAAAAAATTAGTTTTTGGTTTCCATCTAAAACTGATTGAACGTTTTGGTTAAAAATCAATAACTGATATAAAAAGGGTACTCTGAATTTTCTTCCTAAGTTTCATGTCGATACATTCTTTACATGGGCAGTTATTATAGTTTTTGAGTTGAACCCCACTCTGATCCCTCCCTTCCATTTTGCCGATTTCACTGAATATTAACAAGACTTGCTAATATTTACAAGACTTGTTAATATGTAAATTCAAAACCCCTTAAAGACAACACTTAGTGTCTTTAAGGGGTTTTGAATTTACATATAAAATATCGTGTATATACAGGGTGGCCCAGATAAGCGGGCCACAAGTGAAATAACTCCTAAAGGGTTAGAGATATCAAAATTGTGCATAGGACTAAAGTTGTAGCACTCGCCGAGAGCTATAGTGTGGCGTCCTCAAAAAGACAAAAATGACCCTTTCAATGGCTCAAACAGCCCTTCGAAGGGCGGGGTTCCTTTTGACCCTTAAGTTTCATTACATTTTATTAAAGTACTAAAGAAACAAGGAAGAACTGTGCAAACAGATTTTTGATATGTCAAGTAGTTCTTGGAAAAAAAAAGTTTAAAGTTGCACGTTTTTCTTATTCTGAAGTGAGTTGGAATTTAATAACTTCAGAATAAGAAAACGTGCAACTTAAAACGTTTTTTTTTTCAAGAACTACATGACTTATCGAAAATCTGTTTGCACAGTTCTTCCTTGTTTCTTTAGTACTTTAATAAAATGTAATGAAACTTAAGGGTCAAAAGGAACCCCGCCCTTCGAAGGGCTGTTTGAGCCATTGAAAGGGTCATTTATGTCTTTTCAAGGACGCCATAGTATAGCTCTCGGCAAGTGCTACAACTTTAGTCTTATGCACAATTTTGATATCTCTAACCGTTTAGGAGTTATTTCACTTATAGCCCGCTTATCTGGGCCACCCTGTATATTCTGTATATCAGCAGTTATTCGGATTTTACAATTGAGCCCTCCTCTCATCTTCATTTCATGTTTTCTGACCCTCTCATTCAAAAAAAAAAAAAAATGAATCACCGACTATGTACTTCCCCGGCACGAATTAATCAATTTAATTCATGCTTTCCCTTGGGCTAAAACTTAATATTTGACTTAGACAGTGGCGTCTGAATCCACATACTAAATTGTGTGGACTCGACATCGAATTCCTATCCAATTACACACAACTTCTCCTAAACTTCGTATAGGTGGGGTTGTAATATTTTAAATGTTGATGTTGGCAATACTGTTCCAAAACCTGTTTGGTTTAAGTATATGTTAAACTCAACAAATGAGAATAATACAGCTGCCAAATGTATTATAATATATTCAAAATCTCCTTATACAACCCAATAATACATAGTTTTATTGTGTTAGGTTACATTCCCACTTTTCGTTAAGGATGGTCTCTAAGTAGTCTACCCTTCAGGACCGTCTGGTGGCTAGCCACTCTCCATCCTGTCGGAAGTTCCCCCCTTCTCTGCACTATGCCACTGTCAGCTGGGAGACCGGCACAGGAAGTGGTCAGGCTATATAAACGTTACTTTGAACCACTTCAATTATGTGGGGATTTAAATCTGATGTATCCACTAGATCACTTTCTTTACATCTGTGGAGTGTTAAGGAGTGGCGGATCTACCAGAGGAGGCTTAACTCTCAGGCATCCAAAGCCAATGGGGCTTAGCTTATAATTCTTTTATTGAAAAAAAAAAAAGCTGTATCGGAGACGCAGCTACGGTGCGGTACGTGAAACGACTTGTGCAGAGGGTGTATGGACACTAGGGTACAAAAATGACGTAACCAAATACACAACGTGTCCCCCCCATAGCCAAGCAACCGTCAAATTTCTGCAAAAAACTACACACTTGTAAGCCTTATAACTCGAAGATCTCTTAAACGCGACAACTCCCATCTCAGATCGATAAACGTACTGCCAAACTTTGCCTCTGTGAACGCCGCGCGCGAGGCTTATTTGCGTCGAGTAATGGCTTCTTTCCTCTACAACGATACCAATGTAAGACGCGCGAGTAGTACGGTTGCAAAGATATAAGCGATATTAGTGTTACATATTTTCATTATATACAGTTTTAGCAAGTGACACCCTACTGACCGAAATGAAAGGCGTTTCACGTCAAAACAATGAGTGTTTGTGTATGTATGTTATGTGGCAGTTATTGAGACACGACCAGGCTTTAACTCCAAGGTCATATCGCCAGCTACCAGAGCGCTTTTTCATCGTTCTGGTGAACATGAGCCCGACTCTACCGTGGGAGGAAAGGGATCTGTAACGAGTTCCTCACATCGTACAGTCTCGGGACCATCGCTTAACGTCCCAGGCGAAGGACTGCATGCTCAAGGTTTTTTCACCTCCCAGGTAAAAAAAAAACATAAAGGCCTCTGCCGGGTTCCGAACCCGCGATGTCGAGTCCAGTATACAATCATGCTACCTCAGCGCCTTCTTTATGTGTTGTGTATCTTTGAACACGATAACTCCCGATAGAATGAATATGATTTTCAGCCAAATCGATCAAAGGGAAGGTAGGGATTAGGGGAGGGGAGGCTTAACTCAAAAACTCTAATAACTGCCGATGTAATGAATGTATCAACACAAAATTCAGTATGAGGATTGAGAGGCTCTTATGTAAGTCATCGATTAATTTTTCGCCCAAACGGTTGATTGGTTATGGAGGGAGAGCAAACACATAATTGATTGATTCGTGCTGGGGAAGTACCTACATAGCGATTTACCGAAGACTTTTTTTTATGTTGATATTGCTAATATGTATTTAAAATTTTTTTTTGTAAAGAGTAAAGGTTTGTTTATTTGTTTTAGTAACTCATGCTCACTCAGACTTCAACTACAAGCTCATATCGCCTACTAATAGAGAGCTTCTCGTCCCTACCCAGATTTAATGAGGGATGTCCGAAGGATGGTGTGCTCAAGGTAACCAATCATCCAGATTTAAAATAACTTGGTTAGAATTCAAGATATCTTTCGTAACAGACGTTATTAACTCGTTAAATGGGTTTTTATATACGATCCTCAACCTATGAAACCTACCAAAATATATTTTCGCATTCGTTATAGATCCGAGGAAAGTCGAATAGGTCCTCATATCTTTGGAGATAAGTTTAACTCAATTTTTGATACCGATTTGAATATCACTATCAGAAAACATTGATGTTAGAAAGTGTGTTTATCTTGTAAAACTTTTATTTCTACATTTGTTTTCAAACAAATTGGTAATATCTTCGACTGGGATTTACGTGACTATACATCCATACTAGCAGGTGGTGTCTGGTGTTGCATGGAGCACTAGGGAGAATAGATAAGCAAGTGAATCTGTGTGGCAGTGGGAAGACATCTGTAGTAATGCTACCGTTTAGTCAATGAATCTCGTTCGACATGGTCACATCACTGATTCTTCCGCTGTTAGTTATGGCGAATTTACAGGTACGTGAATGTTTATTTTGTTTTGTTTCCTCAGCTATATGAAGTATAGAGGAAGTTATGTAATCGGTTAGAAATTCGAAGTTGAGTTTTCAGCGGAATTTCATGTTTTATAACCCTCTGATTCCAAAAATTGAAAAAAAATCTAGAAGTGTGTTTGTGAACACGATAACTCCTGACAGAATGAATGTATAATTACGAAATTTTATATGTGTGTTCAGAACCACTTTAAGACACCAATTTTCAGTCAAATCGGCCAAAGGATTAGGGTTTAGAGGGGAGGCTTAACTCAAATAATAACCGTTGTAATGAATGTATTTGAACTCGACTCAGATACCCATAAGCGATGTAAGGAATGTATCAACACCTTTAGTATGAGGACTCAGAAGCCATTATGAGTGTCAAATAATAAGTGTTAGCCTAAACGGTCGTATGGTTTTAGAGAAATAGCGAAAACGTAATTGATTAACACATGCTGGGGAAGTACAAACTTTTTTTACTTATTATGCACATACTCTATTAATTTTAATAATTGAATTAACTTTAAAATGTTTTGTCACTTCCACTTCCTCCCCCGCCCCCATAAAAAGAAAATAAAGACCTTGAAGAATTCATTAGTTCACCAAAATGCCGCCAGAGCTTGGTTAAGGTTATAGGAAGTATGCCGTCACTTTGCATTTCGAAATTTGGAGTCATTTCACATCCACATTTACGGTAAAAAAATGTTTTATGTAGTTTTATATAAATGTTAATAAATTCACCGTACCAAAGCACATATTGTGGAAATTTATAATAAATAAATAAATAAAACTACTTTCGTTTTTGAAATATTATCAATTCCACTAGAATTGTACACATAAACTAACGGATTCATTACACCATGTTCAAATTGACGATGTATACAACAATAATATATTCAAATTGAAAATTAAATTTGTTTCAATTAAGAAAATCATTTTACAATATATGAATAATTCATACAGTGGAATCCATTGCTTTTTGCATATTAAAAAAAACTATAAACTCCAATGTGGCAACACTGGTGTAAGTTGTCTGTTTAGTATGTACATCTGAGTTTGAAGTGCAATTCAAAACCTATTTATGCAGTTTCATTATAAAAAACTTGAAATTGAGTACTTGTTTTTATTTATAATACTTATAAGTATTCTCTTACTTGTCTATTCAGTTAAGTATAGAATACAAAAGAAGTCTTTCTTTAAAATGCATTGTTGGATATTTTTTCCTCTTGAAATCTCACTTCCTAGGTACAGTATTTCCTGTTTTAGCAAATATTTAAACAATTTCTCTCTCTGCATTTGAATACTAGCTATTAAGTTTCTATTTATTTCTTATTCCATGATTAACTTTCAAGATACATATTTCTTTTTTTTTTTTAAATAATGAACTCAAATATCATATTAGGCTTATTTTTAAAATGTAGAGTCGGGCTCATGTCCAGGAGAGTGACGAAAGAGCGCTCTCTCTCTTTCGGTAGTTGGCGATATATGACCTTGTATTGACCTGATCCCAAAAATAAATTATTCGTATATTATTAAATATATTTTGATAAAGGATTTTTTATGTGAAGTAAAAAATTAGAAAAAAAAGATAGCATTAGGCCTTTTTTTTTATGTTGAATTATTAAGATAAGGATTTTTTAATGAATGTATCGACACAAAGCCCTCTAAGGACGACATATTGATTTTCAGCTAAATCGGCCAAAAGGAAGAGGTAATAGATATATGACCTTAAACAAAAACTCTAATAACTGCCGTTGTGATGAATATATTGATAAAAAATTTCATTTATGTATATTCAAAGCCCTACAAGGACGAATTGAGTAAATTGTCAAGTATACTTACCTAGACTTTTCATTGATTTTCTGTCTCGTCTCAGATATGAATTTCGATAAATATAGGTCAACTAGTTGACCTCTGAACACCGCAATTGATATACATTGATAAAAATATTTATATAATGTGGAGTGTTCGTGTATTATTAATTACATTTTGATAAAGGATTTTTTTTTAAAGTAAAAAATTAGAAGAAAAAAAGTCCTGATAGCTTTAGGCTCTATGTGTGTTTGTGAATTAGTAAGATAAGAGATTTTCTAATGAATGTATCGACACGAAATTTTATATGTGTATCCAAAACCCTTTAAGGACACCTATTGATTTTCAGCCAAATCGGCCAAAAAGAGGGGGGAGACAACACAAAAACTTCCCTTGTATAATTAATGTATTCATATATAAATTCAAAGCCCTATAAGGACGATAACTATTAATTTTCAGCAGAATTAGCCGGATGGGAGGTGGAAGAGGGGGACTCGACTGAAAAATCTCAATAATTGCCTAAGTAATGAATGTATTGACAAAAATTTTAGTATGAGGATTTTTTTTTTTTTTTTTTTGACCTTACATACATATCATCCATGTAACTGTGTTTATCTAGTTATTTACAACATCCATTGCCCCGGGAGGGAGTTCTATCTACAAAAAAAAACTCAATCCCGGAGGGGATTCGAACCCGCAAAAAACCATGGTGAGACCTTGCGACTAAAGCTCTACGCTGTAGGCCGCACGGCCACCATGGCCCCCAGTACGAGGATTCAGAAGCCACTATTAAGTCATATATTAGGTTTTAGCCCAAATAGTCTATTGCTTGGAGGGAGAGCGAAAACGTAATCCTTAATTTTGGGGAAGTACATAGCCGGTGATTCACCCTCATACGTATATTCATGTTGATCTCTGAACAACATAACTAATATACCTACATTGATTAAAATATTTATATAATAACTACATATTATGTACTTTTCATGTATTAATAAATATATTTTCATAAAGGATTTTTTGTGTAAAGTAAAAAATTATAAAAAAAAAGTTCGGATAGCGTTTTTTTTTTGTGTGTGTGAATTAGTAAGATAATGGATTTTCTAAAATATTGCTTATCTTTGACAACACTGACTTAATCAAAATGATAAGTTACTAAATTAATTTATACGATTTGTTATGGAAGTTTATAGTAATGGAATTGGAACATATATATATGCTCTTTACTTCCCCAGCTGTTTGATGTATAGGGGAAGTTATGTAATCGGTCAAAAATTCGATGCCGAGTTTTCAACGGAATTTCATGTTCCTCTAAAATCCGAGTATGGAGTATACAAAAAAATTCTATCTGCATGTCTGTGAACACGATAACTATAATAGGCACCATCCTTTTGGAGTTTTGAATTTAAATATAAAATTGAATGTCAAATTCAGGGCTTGAATAAACATGTGAAATTGCGTATCAATATGACCATAAAACGGTAGTTATCCCCTCTGATCCTCCCCTTTTCTACTCATTTGGCTGAAAATCTATAGGTCTCGTCTTTAGAGAGTCCTGAGGGCACCGGTAGCTCAGTGGTATGCGTGTTAGCCTTTTGAGCTCAAGATTGTGGGTTCGAAACCCGGCCGAGGCCCTTAGTTTATTTTATCTGGGAGGTAAAATAAACTTAAGCACGCCGTCCTTCGGATGGGACGTTAAGCGATGGTCCCGAGCCTGTACGATGTCAGATACTCGTTAAAAACCCCTGCCCTAGATGTATAAAAATTTAGGCTAGGCAAAATTTAGGACTCCCTCAGTAGAGTCGGGCTCATGTCCACCAGAGTGACGAAAGAGTGCTCTGGTAGTAGGCGATATGACCTCGTAGTTAAAGCACGGGCATGAGTCGTAAAAACTAACTAACTTTAGAGAATTCTGGGTACAAATGAGGGGGTTAGGCAGAGGGATGTAAGTGACAAAAATGTAATTTCGAGATAATTACCTTCAAAGTTATAGTAACATCGTAAATTCAGGTATTTTCCACTAGATAGCATTACTGGTACTAACAATCGTTCTGATCACTAGCCAGTAGTCAGGGTAGGTGTCAAGGAAGATGTTAACACACATATCTCAATTTCAGCCGATTTGTCACTTACATCCCTTTGCTTCTAACCCACTCAAATATAAAATTTCGTATCGGTTCATTCATTCTTCCAGGAGTTATCGTGTTCACAGACAGACATCTTCATTTTTGGTATCAAGAGTTTGGAAAACATGAAATTCAGCATTGAATTTCTGACCGATTACACAACCTTCCTTATATTTCTTATAGCTGATGAAGTAAAAGACTCTGAAAATCCCGTATTAAAGGGTCCTGGGGGAACTCTGATGAGGATCTTGAGAGTCAGCCATCAGTGTTCCAGCGTACCGACGCACCATCCCTCACCACACTCTCTTCCAATTATCTAGATCTTTAAGATAATTTCCAACAATAAATCTTTCTACAAACCCACCACCTCAAAAAGGAGACAAAATCAGGAACAAACACTTTCCTCTTTTTTATTCGCATACTTCTATAATTGGTTTATTTTGATTATTATCATATTGAATTAGTGTCACCTTAGGTGCAACGATAAATTATTCACTTTCAAATACTGATTATAGTTTGTTATTATGTGTCATGTCCGGGGTGAAATTCGTTGCTGAGTTTTCAACAGAATTTAATCTTTTACGAACTCTTGACAATAACACCAGATAGAATGAATGAAAAAGTGTAACCAGAACTCTCTAAAGACAAGACCTATTGATTTTCAGCTAAATCAGTCCAAGGAAAAGGGACACGAAATTTCATATGTATATTTAGTTATTATGACTCATGTCTGGGCTTTAACTACGAGGTCAAAACGCCTACTACCAGAGCGCTCTTTCGTCACTCTGGTGGACATGAGACCGACTCTTCTGTGGGAGTCCTAAATTTTGCCTACCCTAAATTTTTATTCACCTAGGGCAGGGGTCTTTACGAGAACCTGACATCGTACAGGCTCGGGATCATCACTTAATGTCCCATCCGAAAGATGGCTTGCTTAAGTTTATTTTACCTCCCAGATAAAATAAACTAAGGGCCTCGGCCGGGTTTCGAACCCACGATCATGAGCTTAGAAGGCAACCGGCGCCCCCGAATATGTGTATTTAAAGCCCTATATGAAGGAAACTATCAATTTTCAGAGGAATCAGCAGAAGGGGAGGGAGCGCTCCATTCAAAAATCCTAATAACTGCTGATATAATCAATGTATCGACCTGAAATTTTTTATTTAAATTTAAAACCCCATAAGTATGACGTCTATAAATTTTCCACAAAATCTTTCGAAGGGAATTGAGCCCCCTCTCCTGAACCCCCTTTTCCTTTGCTCGATATCGCTGAAATTTGACAGGTTATGCCCACATTGGATTTTTACTTCATATATGAAATTTTGTGTCGATACATTCATTATATCAACAGCTGTTGGAGTTTTTGAGTCGAGCCCCCTCTGATCCCCCCTTCTCTTCTGCCGATTCCGTTGAAAATTGATAATTGTAGTCGATTTGATATTTTGATTTCTCTTATGAAATTTTTGTGTCGACACATTCATTACAACGCCAGTTATTAGAGTTTTTGAGTTACACCTTTCCCCTAATCCTCCATTCCCCTTTGGCCCATTAGGGAGAAAATCGACAGGGGTGGTCCTTATAGGATTTTGGGTACACATATAAAATTTCATATCGATACACTCATTCTATCGGGAGTTATCTTGTTCACAGACACACACACACACTGTCAGGCAGACATTTATTTTTCATTTTTGCAGTAATACATGGTCATAAATTCGATGCGGGTTTTTCAACGAAATTTCATTTTTTGATTAGGGAGAGGCTAAACTCTAGTAACTTAATATAATACTATTTAAATATAACTTAAAATATTAACTTTTGTTATATTCGATGGTAAACATCGATTGTTTTATTTCGATACTCATCTCTAGTTGAAAGTCAGCATTATTTATCTTGAAAAATACTTCCTTCTTCGTCTGATAATTTATTATCATGTTGTATTTTATTCAATGAATAAACAAAAGCTATTTGCTTGGTTACATTTAGGTAAACCGTAAACATTAAAATGTGTAATGTCCTATCTCAAGGCAGCCCGTTATCTGAACAATAGCAAAATGACGATTAGGGTAATTACTACAGAGAACAGTGACTAAGACATCTTAAGTTCAACTAACATTTTTGACATATGAGTCGTCTAATTTCAGCACCAGACATTTTTAACATTTTACAAGATAAACAAAAAAAAAGTTACACAGTATTTTCCATAGATTATAGAGAAATTGAGACCTTTGATCTTATTCCTCATAGTACTTCTATATTTAACAGTGTTTACTTCCCCAGTAGTATGGGGGAAGTTATGCAATCGGTCAAAAATGCGAAATAGAAAAATACACTATGTGACATCTCAAAAATGTTAACGGGAGGGTGGTTGTGGGTGTAGGCCTTAGCATAAAGATAGTGTTGGCTCATGAACGAATCGTTGGATTATCAAGGAATTTCACATGTAGTAGTAGTAACTACGTACTGGCTGTGGGGTCCGCCGTTGCAAGACACATACTAGCTGTGAAGCCCAGTGGTCCTAAAAACTTACTAGCTGTTGTGTCCGCCGCTGAAAGACTATAAGCCTTATTCCATATGAATAATTGAAAATTATAACATCATGAATGTACTGTCGAAGAACTGAATAGGATTCGAACGAGAGATACGATTACATAATTACATTGTCATTACATAACTTCCCCCATACTTTGCAAAGTTGGAGAAGTAAAACCAAAAGAAATTTCAACAAAATGGAGATTTAAACCCGGTAAAATACACAATTTTCATTTGAATTACAAAAAAAATTTTTCTTGCCACACAATATTAAAAGTAATATAAATATTGATATATTTTTACAGTTGGTGTTGCCTAGCGAAGGGCCCATCATCGGGATTCTGTCGCAAGAATTTTCACCAACTGAGAAGGGGAGTTTTATTGTGGCCTCCTACGTGAAAGCACTGGAGGCCTCTGGAGCCCGTGTTGTTCCTGTACTCATCAGAAAACCTATCTCTTATTATACGTAAGTAGAAGATATACTTGAAAGAAGCTAATAACTCCATTGGTCCTAACTGGTTGGGATTCCAAAATAGTATGTCACTGTAAATACTGAGCCACCCAAGTCCTCTCGAAACACACAACCACTGAAGTCCTCTGACATTTGTTATTGTGACTCATGCCCGGGCTTTAACTATGAGGTCATATCGCCTACTACCAGGGCGCTCTTTCGTCGCTCTGGTGGACATGAGCCCGACTCTACTGAGTCTTAAATTTTGCCTATCTGCTTATTCACTGGAGCAAGGGGTCTTTAACGTGAACCTGACATCGCACAGACTCGGGACTATCGCTTAACGTCCCAACCGAAGACAGCGTGCTCAAGGATTTTTAAGTTTTTTAAACCTTTCAGATAAAATAAACTAAGGGCTTCAGCCGAGTTTCGAACCCGCAATCTTGAGCTCAGTACCTGTTGGTTACAATCTAGTGAATTATATTCACCATATTTCCGTAGCTTCTAAGTTGAGAAACGAGAACATATTGTGGAAACGAGGGCGCTGATAGCTTAGCGGTAGCGTGCTAGTCTACTGTTCTTAAAATCGCGGGTTCGAAACCCGGATGAGCTTCTTAGGTTTTTTTTTATCTTGGAGGTGAAAAAACCTTGAGCACGTCGTCCTTCGGATGGGACGTTCATTGATGGTCCCGAGCCTGTACGGTGTCAGTTACTCGTTAAAATTTACTTACTTACTGTTACTCCGTTGGCGACGAACCCTGAAGATCCTTAGCCGCCCACACTAGCCTTCTCCACCGCGATCTGTCGTGCGCCACCGGTCGCCAGTTCACCACGTGGTGTTCCACAGCATCCTTCTTCACCAGGTCAGTCCACCTCAGCCGTGGTCTTCCTCGTGATCTGGCTCCTTGGACCTGAGCGTCCATGATGCGTCCTATGGCTGTCTGCTGTCCGCTTCTCACCACGTGTCCAGCCCATCTTAAGCGCCGTGATTTCATATCTGCAACTACGGTCGGGTGTTGCCAGAAGATGTCTCTCAGCTCCCTTTGGTTCTGATCCTCCACTCTTGGGTTTCTCTATCCTTGACCGGACCTGCTATTTTCCTCAGCACTTTATTTTCAAACGTCTGGAAACGTTTCTCTAGATGTGAGGTCAGGGTCCAGGTTTCACACCCATAGATCAGAACGGGCTTTACCATGGAGCTGTAGATCCTATACTTCAGGTTCCTTGACAAGGCTCTGGACCGTAGCAACTTGATGACGGAGAAATACGCTCTTTGGGCCTGCAGAAGTCTCCTGTCCACCTCCTCCAGCATCGAGTTGATGCTAGTTATCGTGGACCCGAGATATCTGATCGTTAAAATTTAGAGTAGACAAAATTTACGACTCTCATAGTAGATTCCGGCTCATGTCCACTCTGGTAGTAGGCGATACCAGCTCCTAGTTATACTCCTGGCATGAGTCACAATAACTAACTATTTTGGAACTTATAAATAAAAATAACAAACTTGTTTTTGAATTATTATCCATCCCATAAAAATGTTTTTTCATATACCACCAGTTTCGGCACTACACCATAGTTATAAATTAAGTCAGGTTCCTAAGCGTGAACCATTCTTATACATCAGATAAAGAAAGGGGTTGAAATTTCAACTTAGAGATCTCTGAGGCTATACAGTTAGAAATTTGTATATTTTATAATATTTTCTTCCCGATTTTCTTTAAGTGGTAAAACTAAAATTAAAAATGAAATTATAATGTAATATTTGTGAAATGATGTTGGTACATTTAACAAAATGATTACTAATGAGAATCTTAATAAAACTATAATCAGAGGTTCTTCCTATCTTCAGAATAACTAAATGAATAACAATAATCATTAGAATTATTAAATTCTAACTAGATAATCTTATTTTTGTATATACCGTATTTATTTTTCCGGAATTTTTTTCCAGAGGTGTCTCCTTTTTTTTTTGACAATATTTCCGGACACTCCCTTGTTGAGTTCACAGTGATCAGAAGAAGGGACGTAGAAGTGTCCTGAAATATTGTCAAAAAAAAAAAAAAAGAAACCTCATATCAGAAAAATGCCCGGAAAAAATCAAAAAATTATTTATATAATCTTTTTAATAACTGTATTTTTAATTTTCATTTTACCGCTATTATTATCATGTTATTATATATTTTTTACCTGTTCTTCGTTATCACCAAAATGCCATCAGGCGCTATATAATTTTTTTTAAACATATAAATACCATTTATCAAGGAAAAACGCAACGCATCGAGAACTCTCCTTATGTAGATTAAAAACAGTTTGACTATAGATTTTAAATATTGATAAAAATTGTGACTAATCTATAGAGTCCAAGCGAAATCCTTAAGAAAGGAATGTCTAAAAAAAACTATTTTTATGATACTTTTTATGAGTGTTTTAAAACTCGAAATGTTGAAAATTGCGTTTAAAACGCAAAGAAAAAATCAACGTTAATTAGAAATTCTAAAAAAAAAATGGTTTAATAACTTTAATTCTTGTGGAAGAAACTTTCTTAAAAATATTTTTTTGATTTATATTATTTTAGAAGAAAAAAAAATAAGTGAAGAAGACAAAAACAACACTTTTATTAACGATCTCACGCTACCTTCAAGAAATAAAAATTACATACACGGATTTTTTGCCAAATGATAGATATTTTGGGGGTAGCGTATTATAGAATATTATTATTTTAATAATTTTTTCTGTGAAACACCTTAATGTACTTATCAGTTTTTGTGTTTATTTTGCAGAGAAATGTTAAACTCTGTTAACGGTCTTTTGCTGCCAGGTGGTAGTGTAAGTTTTACAGCGAAAGCAGGTCACGCTGAATATGCTTCCATTCTTTTCGATATGATTTTAAAGGTAAGAATTTTTTTAACTAAAAAAAATAAAGTCTGTGTGTGTCTGTGAACACGATAACTCTTGTTAGAATCAATGTATCGATATTACATTTTATTATTTATCCAGAACCCCATAAGGACGACACTGATTGATCTTCAGCCAAAGGGGGACTCTACCCGAAAACTCGTTTAACTGTCGATCTAATGAAGGTATCGACATGACATTCAGTATGTGTTTCAAGAACCTCACAAGGACAACACCTATTCATTTACAGTCTAATCGGTCAGAGGGGAGGAGTTGAGGGGGCGGGGGAGGAGGCGGGGCTTACCACAAATAATCTGCAGCTGTGTATTTTAATATATCAAGGTCAGAATTATCTAACTGAAGGACATGTTACGGTTAGAATTTAGCTTATTATTATATTTTTTTTATTACTTGGAGGTGAGGACACGTGTACATCAGATTTAGCAACGATGACACTGTCCCGCTCCTTACTTGTACTTGTATTAGATAGAATCAGTTCTATGTGAGATTTCTTGTAGAGAAGTCTGATAGTGAGTTCTTTTGGTAGTTCTATGGTAGAGTCTATTGATTGAATTCATTTCTAACCGTAGTTTGGATTAAATAAATTGTTTTTAAAAACAATATCGGTGTTGAAAAGAACTTAAGTTACATATATATATCATTTCTCCTGCTACACGAAACATAGAGGAAGTTATGTAACCGGTCAGAAATTTGATGTTGTTTCCGCTAGAATTTCATGTTTCCGGATCAGCCGGAGGAGAGGGGGTTGAACTAAAAAACTGTAATAACTACCGAAGTAGTGAATGTATCGACACAAAATTTAGTATGATGATTTATATGTTAGTCAAATAGTGAGTTTTAGTCCAAACGATCGATTCGCTTTGGCGAAAGAGCGAAAACATAATTGATTAATTTTTGCTGGGGAAGTACATATCCGGTGATTCATCGACAACTTTTTTTTGTTTTGTTTATGACGGGGTTTATCTATGAGGTCATATCGCCTACTAGCAGAGCGCTCTTTCGTCGCTCTATTGAACATGATCCCGACTCTTCTTAGAAGGTCCTAATTTATGCCTACCCAGGTTTACTTATAATATAAGTACTTATAATATATTATATTATTACCTAGGGATCATGTCTTCAACGAGTACCTGATCACTCTACAAAACCAGTCGACCGTTTGGGCTAATATTCAACAGTTGACTTACATAGGGACTCTTAAATCTCATACTAAATTTTATGTCGATACATTCATTACATCGGCAGTTATTGGGGTTTTTGAATTGAGCCCTTTCCCTTAGACGACATCACTGAAATTGGACAGTAGGGTGGAACGAAAAAATCACCTTTTGATTTTTAATTTGGAATAGCGTGGAAAAGTTGCCTTTTAGTTAAGATAAGATAAATTAAAAATATGAAAAATATTGGAGTACGTCTTGAGGTGCCGCAAGGATCTTAAAGTTTCATAAGAACACACTTTTTTGGAACTTTTTCAAAGATTTTTGCGTGTCTCGATTATGTGATTTTTAATTTGGAATAGCGCAGAGAAGTTGCTTTTTAGTGTAGATAAGATAAATAAAAAATATGAAAAATATTGGAGTACGTCTTGAGGTGCCGCAAGGTCCAGTTTAATGTGGCAATGAAGTAGAAACAAACATTTTGCAGCTGTAACATTTGTAATCATTAAGGATACAGAAGTAAGAAATACAAAGTTTGACATTACAAAATATTTTTTTATTTTTATTATATTTTATAATAATTTTTTCCAATTCTAATGCTTATATATGTATTTAACACCATCTTTTGTAACATTATATGTACGAGAAATTCATAAAAAATAATTTATCAAAGTTTAAAATTTTTCAATTTTTTTACAAACTTTAAGCTCTTTGCGGCACCTCAAGATGTTGTAGTATTGCAACCATTTTTTTTATTTTATTCTTTTTGAACTTAAAAGGCAACTTTTCTCCACTATTACCAAACTAATAACTAAAAAAAATTTTAAAAGGCCATTTTCGTTCCACCCTATTGGACAGGTTATGTCCTCATTGGGTTATGACTTTAAATATGAAATTTCATGTCGATACATTCATTACAACGACAGTTATTAGAGTTTTTAAGTTGCACCATCTATTCCCCTCCCTTTTAGTCGATTTGACCGAAAAAAAAAATAGGTATCATTAGAAAGTTTTGGATTCACACAAACAATTTCTCGGAAGTTTTCATGTTCACAGACACACAGACAGAACATTTTGTTTTTCATAATTGGGATCTAGAGTTCGGAAAACATGAAATTCAGTTGAAAACTTCGTCTTGCTGGAGAAGTGAAAATATAAAATTTTTCATTTAATTTTCTGTTTTCATGAATATAAATTTTTTTTTTGTTGACAGATGAACCAGAACGGTGACCATTTCCCGGTGTTGGGAGTGTGCCAAGGGTTCCAACTGCTGGTCTACCTGAGTAACAACAAGTCGAGCAACTCTCTGTTCCATTGCACTGCCTTCGGATTGAATCTACCTCTCAAGTTCACTCCAGGCTATCGGAACAGTTCTCTGTACGGTGGCGCCTCTCCCACCATCCTTCACATCCTGGCTAACAAGAATGTTACACCCAATTTCCACGAGTAAGTTAGTCTTGGTTATTTGCTACTCGAGCTTTTTTGTTCGTTTGCTATTCGCTACTCTTAAGTGAATTTCTGATTGTAAAATTAGCAAGTAGACAGGTGCTTGTGAAAAAGAGACGTTTTAGTTGTAGTTAGAAACTACAGTAGATTATCTCTTACGTAAAAACTGTATTTCAAAATTTCGATAAATCGTGAATTATAATTACAATTTTTTTTTTTTTTTTTAACATAAGTATGAACCATCCTAATTTTGTAACACCCAAATACGTCAAGCTGAAGGTTGTATTCTTGCGGGGGATTTATACTAAAAATGCATTTTTCCGTTATCAAATTTTATAAATGCTTTAGGAATCAAATCATCACCAGTGAAGTCAAAGGCAGTATTCTTCTAAAAAAAAGATAGAGACGACTCCAGTATAAAATATAAACTTATGATGTTTCGTTGGAAGGAGCCTACTAGTTTTTTAGTTGTAGTTAGAACATTAATTATAGGCGCGCGCGGGAATCTATATCTATACGTATAAATAAATATTAAAATATATATATACGTTTAAGTAATATAATACGTTAAAAAATATAACATCCTAAACCCTCCGCAGATCTTAGAGTGGAGGGGGGGTTTGGGTTTATGACTCATGCCCGGGCTTTAACTACGAGTTCATATTGCCTACTACCAGAGCGCTCTTTCGTCACTCTGGTGGACATGATCCCGACTCTACTGTGGGAGTCCTAAATTTTGCCTACCCTAAATTTTTTATTCACCTAGGGTAGGGGTCTTTAACGAGTATCTGACATCGTACAGGCTCGAGACCATCGCTTAACGTCCCATCCGAAGGACCATACCTCGGTCGGGTTTCGAACCCACGATCTTGAGCTCAGAAGACAAGCACGCATACCACTGAGCTACCGGCGCCCTCTCTATATACCTATATATTTTCCATTTAGTTAGAGTGTTAATTTAATTATATTTTTTTTTTAAAGTTTTCAATTAATGTTTACAAACAAGAATACGAAAACGACCGTAAACCTTCTGAACGTACTTATTTAACGACTGTGTCCAAGGTAGCGGCACAAGACAACCTAAGAAACATAAACAATCCTGTAACCTCCCTATTTCTACAGGTTACATATATAAATATTAATTACATAATATGTAACAATATTAATGAATAAGTAATAAGATGTACCAGCCCAACATTTATTAAACCACGATTAGTTTCGTCAGTAAACTGACATCTTCAGGTGGAATCTTACTAGAGAAGAGGTCAAGGGGCACATATCAGGGACGAGCTGAACACAGTGTTCGTATGTGTCCCTTGACCTCATCTCTAGCAAGATTCCACCTGAAGATGTCAGTTTACTGACGAAACTAGTCGTGGTTTAATAAATGTTGGACTGATACATCTTATTATTTATTTAACAAGTTAGTCCACTACATCTGCCTACCACCAAGAAATACAATATTAATGTTTAAATATTTGTGTGCAAATTATTATGACTCTCTTAGGGCTATTAGATATCTACAAGGTCATATCGCCTACTACCAGAGCGTTCTTTCATCTCTCTGTTGGACATGAACCGGACTCTTACTCTGGGAGTCTTAATTGTGCCTACCTAGGTTTATTCATCTAGGGTAGGGGTCTTTATACAGTACGTCCCCAAATGTGCAAATTTAATTAGTGATAATTCAAATTCACGCTGCTTACATTCTTAGTTTAATTGAAGCGATGACTTCTTAGGTTTTGAACGTATTTCGTTTTTAATAATTCGAAAGTAAAATAAAAAAAAGTCGTTTGTAAATCATATTCAATGTACTTCCTCAGATCAAATTGATAATTAAGTTTTTGCTCTCTCTCTCTCTTTCTCTCTCTAAAATCAATGGTGCTGGGAGGAGGCGGTACAAGAGGCTTCAGAGGAGCATAACTTATGTATCAATGCAAATATGCCTTGATTTATCAAATATGAACTCATATTTGTATCCAAATTGAGTATGTAACTCAGTAATGTTGTAATAATTTTTTTTTCCCACTAGGTATTGTGTATCTCAAGGAACCCTGCGCCGACTTCCATGGCGAGTTCTTTCTCTCAACAACGACATCAGTGGTAAAGAGTTCGTATCGAGCATTGAGTGGGGTCCTATCGCCGGAGTGCAGTTTCACCCGGAGAAGTGTGCCTATGAATGGGGACAGGTAGTACATTGTACATTGTAAAGTAGAGTGTGTGAGGTGAAACTTGAGGTTGTTGTCAGATGCGAGCATGGCTTCCTTCAGTCCTATTTTATAATTGGAGAGGTTTATTCAAGCAAGGTTTAGTCATTTTCTTTTTTAAAAAAAAGTGCATTTTCACAACTGCTGTGAACTGTTAGGAATCCATAGAATTAAAACAACAGTGTCATCATCAGTGGCACATCTATGATTGAATAAATATCATATACAACTTACTTATCCCACACTGTAAGTAAGTGTGGGGTAAGTTTTTATTTTGTTACACTGTACCTTGATGCTTTAAGATTTTATACTTTTCATTATTTGTATATTATATTTATTCAATCATAGATGTGCCACTGATGATGACGCTATAGACCAGAATACGGCTCAGAACCAATAGTGCATTTTTTTAATCACATGGATGTTAAAAAAAATTAACGATTTATTTTTATTTTTTACTGTAATTTTGAAAATTAAGTCCTCAATACATTTCTGGAGGGGGTTCTCCTTCAAAGAAAAAGTCTTAGAACTTTCAAAATTGTATATTGGCCACTGCTTGGGTTCAAAGTTCTCTAAAAAAAATTTAAGCTTGGGCATCTAGATATGAGTGATGATACCCGGCCAATATTTGTCGCTCTTGGTGTTCCTGAGAAGAACCGTAGGAAGATAAGCCTTGGGAAAGACTAAGGTCCAAGCAAGCTGGGGATCAGGGCTGCAGAGTCGGCTGCATATACAGTAAAACTGCATCGGGGCAGAATGGTTGAGATCTTGGCTCTCCACAAGCCTTATAAAATGCATTCTGTCTCATAGCAATATAAAATAATTAATTTTGTTTTTAATATTAGCGTTTAATGTTTCAGAATAACCCATCTGATGAAGATGCGCTACTCTCTGCCCGACATTTCTACGATTGGTTCGTCAAAGAAGCACGAAAAAACCAACACACTTTTTCAAATAGAAGTTTAGAAACTGAACATTTGATCTACAATTACAGTCCGCTGTACACAGGCAAACTGGGCGGCTACAACGAACAGACCTACGTCTTCAACGAAATATCAGACAATCGAATATAGACAACAAACTTGAAAACAGTTTTTCAATAGTTACAGTTCCTAAAAGTGATGTTTAATGAGACTTTAATATCAGTATTATTTGGATGTGTTGTAGTTTTTTTTGTAAAACTGCGCTCAGAACACTTTTTTACTATGTTTCCATAAACTTCCGCAGACAGGAGGTCAGAGGTATTCTCATATTGAAAAATTATTCTACTTAAATAATATTTATGTAATTATTTCATAATAATAATAATATTTATTTGCGTTAAACCATAACATGCTAATAATATATGTCATAAGAATGTATATATCAACACAGCCTATAAATGAGATATATAAACTATTAGAGGGCGCCGGTAGCTCAGTGGTATGCGTGCTTGCCTTTTGAGCTCAAGATCGTGGCCCTTAGTTTATTTTATCTGGGAGATAAAATACATTTAAGCACGCCGTCCTTCGGATGGGACGTTAAGCGATGGTCCCGAGCCTGTACGATTGCTTCACGCAAACGGCGTTGCACTTGTAGGTAGTACTCCTTATTGATCGTTTGACCTTGTGGCAAGAACTCATGGTGCACTATGCCGTTAAAATCGAAAAATACAGTGAGCATGACCTTCACATTCGACCGCACTTGTCGAGCTTTTATATCACTCGTAAACCCTAGTTTTACTCATAGCAGACTCACCAAAAGCAATATTTAACATTTCTAAAACTTTGCTGCACTTTATTCCATTCTTATAGCAAAATTTAATGAAAATTCTCTGATCCATTTTCTAAATTTGCCGACAGCACACTAAACATCCGGCTTGGCTAACAATGTACAGATACTTTTAAGTCATGTTTACCAACACAAGAACGAAAAAATCGCGCGAATTGGACTAATACAACCAGCAAAATTACAAAATACCCGTTACTTTTGAACACACCTCGTATATGGGGTTGCACGCTTCGCACACGCTTAGGTATTCCTTCCCCACCAAGCTCCCTAGGGGTTATCTTGAACCACTGACAGATGAAAGAAAAGACGTTAGCAACAGAGGCTGACTAAAGAAGAAGATGTGCATTTCTATTTACCTGTCCACAATGTGGCCCAAAGTGTGAATTTCCAAGAGAGACCAAACGGATGCGCAGACACACACCCACCCTGTTTGGAAGAATGGAGTCGTCAGTGGACGGGAGGCTGGCAATGTTGTGGTACAAAGAGGGCGAGTGTTGGGCAACAGGCCAGGTAGGAGGGCATTGTTCATGGGCTTGACTCCTGGGGTTTGGGAGCCGACTCAAAAGGAGATGTTCTGTGGCCCCAGAGCAAAAACCAAGGAAATAGGGTGATTCCAGGTAGGCCCGAGGCTCCTGGTCAATCCCTCGGTTAGCCCATAAGACCACTAAAACATGCATCTCTATCAAAAATGGTCAGTAGTTGAGTTAAAAGGACGGACTGGGGTCATCCTAATTTCTGGACCTTACTGGGCCATAGCTGATTCAACAGACTTGGGAGAGAGAAAGTGATCTGTAAGCGTGGGGATAGTAAGTCCTGAAATGGCCACATCACATATATTGTTTCATGAAATAGAGAACATTTCAAACAGAAATTTATTTTATTTATTTGTATGGTTAAACAACTAGAAAGGTTGAAAACTCGTGCTCTTTCATCTGAGTCACTACTCAACATATTTATTGGACAGTCATTTTATCTATTTATTTTTATTTTTAAATTGTTCGTTAAAAATATTTTATTACACAGCGTGATGATAAGGGCAACTTCGAAAGCCGGCTAGCACAAAATACTAAAATCTAGGTCAGACTACCTTTTAATTTAACAATCTATGTGATATGATTTTTTTTGTTTTCTGAGACTACTTGTACTCTTTCTATGTATTTGTACTGTCCCCCAATATATGAATGTAGTTTGTTATTGTAGTTCATGCCCTGACTTTAACTACGAGCTCATACATCGCCGGCTACCAGAGAGCTCTATCTTCCCTCCAGTGGACATGAGCCCGACTCTATTGGTGACTCTCCGTTTTTCCCTACCTACGGGGCTTACCTACCTTGGCTAAGGGTCTTTAACACGTACCCGATATGCACAGGCTCGGGACCATCCCATAACTTCCAATCCGAAGAAAGACCTGCTTAGCGTTTTTTCACCTCCCAGATATACAACATAAAGGCCTCGGCCAGGTTTCGAACGGCTAGCACGCTACCTTTGAACTTCAAAATTCTTAAAAAAAAGAGATGAATATAATAAATAACATTAAAAACAAATACTATGATTGGTCTTTTTATTACAAATATACAATGTTTTGTTAGCAAATGGCTTATGGCCCATGGGAATTGTATATGATACAAAAAGTGAAATTAAACATTATGATAATAAAGGGATACATCATACAAATTTAATGTATAGTAAGAGTAATAAATAAATAACGCTACTGTAACAGTAAATTGTGTAACAATAAAAGAAAAATAAATTTTAATATACCTAAGTCTGTTGATATTGAAAATACTAGTTCCTTAGTTGGCTACAAGAGAGCTACATGTTTCAGTTGCTTGTCTGTTGTTACTTATTGTTCTCTTAAATGTTGTACTCTTAATTATTTGATATTTTCTGTATTATATTTTTATTGTAGAATAATTATTTTTCACATGGTATGGGGCGTCGTGCCGGCGGATCGAATGTGACGAAAAAGGTTGATAGAAGGTTGAAACGCCCGAGTGGGACGGGAATGGTATCACGTTGCAGGGTAAAGATGTACTCATTGGTGTCTTGAAAGGAATGCGGCTGAACGCGAGGTTAAAATGACCATGTTTCGCGCCATTCCGGCAGTCGTAACGCAGCAAACGGAGGAGCTACATGCGACCACTCAAACGATTAGTTACGGACTTAACAAAATAAAAGTGCGAAAATAGTTCACGGGCAACTAGCTCAGTGAAAACATGGTAACTTTTTACTTAAGGTTTAGCTGGATTTCAATTTGACTGTTGGCAGTTTGTACAAATAACTGAAATATTTATATTGACATTAAATAAGGATTTATCCTTAAAATAAAATTTGTTATCAAAAAAGTCAGTGAATTATTAAAAATTGTAGACTATCTTTAATTCTATATCAATGTCCGAATACATTTCTGCGATCTGTGTCGATATAGAGAAAAGTTAATAAAATAAATAAAAACAAAGAATTTGTTTAATTTTTATATTGTCTAATTTCACAAAAATATAATTTATATCAATCTTTCCAGCTATTTCGTTATAAAATAAAGGAAAGCGTTACAGAAGATAAGATAGTTATTATGACTCATGCCCGGGCTTTAACTACGAGGTCATATCGCCTACTACCAGAGCGCTCTTTCGTCACTCTGGACATGAGTCCGACTCTACTGTGGGAGTTCTAAATTTTGATTCACCTAGGGCAGGGGTCTTTAACGAGTACCTGACATAGTACAGGCTCGGGACCATCGCTTAACGTCCCATCCGAAGGACGGCGTGCTTAAGTTTTATTTTACCTTCCAGATAAAATAAACTAAGGGCCTCGGTCGGGTTTTGAACCCACGTTCTTGAGCTCAGAAGACAAGCACGCATACCACTGAGCTAGCGGCGCCCTCCAGAAGATATGATTTTCTCTGGTCTCTGGAGTCTTCCCACAGATTCATTCTGTCCTTCATGCTCTTATAGATCAGACATTACACGGAGAAAACTATATTCTTGCGGCAAGAAGATATCTTCTTGACATTATCTCCATACAGAATTAAATTAAAAAAACATTCCTCATACATTGTATAGAAAAACTCTATTCTCATCGGGAGAATCACCTTGTGGTATCTACTATACCCTGTCACCGACTGGCGTCTACTACTATTCCCTATCACCTACTGATGTCTACTATTCCCTATCCCCTAGTGGTGTCTACTGTCCCCTATCACCGACACATAATACAGAATAAAACTTTTTTGCCGCAAGAAGAAATTTGCTTTGCCTCAAGAACAGTTTTTCTTGCCGCAAGAATATATTTTTCTCAGTTTATCAGTTCTCGATATTTGTAATTATGCATTACCTCTTTGTAATAGTGTATAAAGTATTGTTTATTTTGCTTCAAATAAAGTTTTGTTTTTGAAAACCAAACTCGTGGTTGAACTATAATTTATGTATATAAAGTGTAGGTACCGGTTTCGGCTTAGGCCATCTTCAGCACAAAGTTCAAAGTGACGTTTACGTTTGATAGGTCATATTTAGACAATAATTGTCTAAATATGACAACCTAGCAAACTTAAATCTCGTTTGTTTTTATCTAATTCCATATCTGTGCTAACTTTCCTTAAAATTAGCAAGGCAATAGGTACTTACGCCATCGTTAGCACGAAGTTGTTGTGAACTATTGCCTTGCTAATTTTAAGGAAAGTTAGCACAGATATGGAATTAGATAAAAACAAACGTATAAAACTTTTATATTGTCTAATTCCACAAAAATGTGAACAAGTTTCTCGACCAGATTCTATAATCATATGGTTAAAATAGGCATAACATTTAGCTTGTCGGTTGTCTTGCGGAGAATTCCGATGTTCTAAAATTTGTAAATACATCCTACATTGTATCTTCTAAGAAAAGCATTGAAAGCTGCCGCCCTTTGTGGAAGCCCCGACAAGCTAGGACGAAGATTGATGTGTTCTCCCTGGAGTATTCAGGATATAAGTGAAGCTCATTATACCAAGCAACCCTTCTTCTTCGAGGTCTTTTGTTGTAGATGTTCCGAAGGATGGCTTGGAAGAAAGATGGACAGGCGTTTATCACAATTTGTTGTCTGCACCAACAGCTAGGCTGTTGAGATGCATGAGGTGGAGCACTGTAAGAACAGACAAATCATATAATTATAATATTATTATAGGCATACTTGTAAGTTACTGTGACTCATGCCCGGACTTTAACAACGAGGTCAAATCGCCTACTATCAGAGCGCTCTTTCGTCTCTGGTGTTCATGAGCCCGACTCTATTATCGAAGTCCTTTTATCTTTAACGGGAACCTGACATCGCATAGGCTCAGGACCATCGCTTAACGTCCCATCCAAAGGACGAGGTGCTCAAGGTGTTTTCACCTTCTAGATAAAAAACCTAAGTACCTTGGCCGGGTTTCATATTTGTCTTGAATTAACAATGGTGTAAGTCGAAAATCTAATGATCCTATTCAACCATTTTGTTTAATTTCTGAGTGAATTATATTATTATATATTTTTTTTTCTTTTTTACTTTCTTATATCTTTAGTTTAAAGAAGTAGTGTAATCGTGCAAAATATGAGATCGAGTTTTCAACGGAATTTTACGTACGCGTATATCCCCTGAATCCGTTTTGACCATTTTCGCGATGATGTCTGTCAGTGCATCTATGTAACGCGTCTATGTGTGTAACTTTGTGACTGCTAGGTCTGGTTAGACTTTGACCGAAATCGGATGAAAATTGAGGCTCCTTCATGGCCTAAGTACAGTGTATAAGATACCGCTTATATGTTGACCTAATCAACTATCTAATGTCCGTTTGAAATTCATTTTTTAGACTTATAGACCTATGATGAAACATTCAGTTTTTATAATAACTATTGGACGTAAAAAGCTAAAACATGAGATTATAGTTAGTTATTGTGAATAAAACCCGGGCATTAACTACCAGGTCATACCGCCTACTACCAGATCGCTCTGGTGGACATGAGCCAGAACTCTGAGAGTCCTAAATTTTGCTTACTTAGGTTTATTCCCTTAAAAGGTGTCTTTAACGAGTACCTGACGTACAGGCTTGGGTGAACGTTTTTTCATCTCCCAAGTATCGAACCCGCGATCTTGAGCTCAAAAGGCAAGCACGCTTCCTGTGGGCTATCAGCACCCCATCATGAGATTATACGAATATGTGCAATAGTATTAAGTACAGAACAAATCTAAACACCGCAATGTTTTTTTATACTTTCTACAATAATACATCTCAAAAAAGCAGTTAGTAAGTTGTCAAACGAATATTTTATTTGTGTGCTCGCCGACAAACATTAAAAACTCCGTAAAAAAATGTGTCAACTGGGACTAAAAACAGGTTTATTTTTGTGACAAGGATCGCCGATAGGGGGCAGGTGAGAAGGCGGCGACCCGAGATAACCGGATAGAATCTTTGAAGGATTTAACTGGCCTCGTGGATGAGGCATCTATGGGAGTCTTGTGAAAGGATCCAGGATCATAGAAGAGGGCAGGATTAGGACTGAGCCAGGATCACAAAACAGGAATCCTTACCGCCTTGTTAAAGGACCAAACAGAGGAACAGTTTAGACTTGATGCTCCATTCCTTGTTAAACTATCATAATAGCTATCGTTTCCATGGTAACTTCTCCCAACTAACCCCCCCCCCCCCCCCCCCAGTTCAGTTCAAAAATAAGAAACAAGTCTTCGGTAAATCACCGGCAATGTACTTCCCCAGCACGAATTAATAAATTACGTATTTCCTTTCTCTTTAAAGCCAATCGACCGTTTGAACTAAAAATTAACAGTTGACGTCTGAATCCTCATACTAAAGTATATGTGAGGCGTGTCACGACAAAACCCGATAAATCCACTTTTTCAGGATTTTATTTTTATTTAATAATTTCAAAGTCTTATTTTACTAGAACATAGTGCTCGAAGCGTTTGTTTAAAACTCCGTTATATCCTAGTGAATTAGGGGTCTTGAATTTTTCGTTTGAAACTAACTCTGATAAATCCATAGTTCCCTTTATATCCAAACACGCCGCTAGTTGTGCCGAGAGTAACCTCCTACACTGTTTTTATTATTTTCACAGTTTACTTGTTGATTTTAGGTTTCTCTTAAGAAGTTTTTCGTACTATTAATACAATTAATTACTTTTGTAAAAATGAATGTGGCTATTGGTTGTCCATAAAAACAAACTAGGTGATCCAAAAGCAATGGAAAAAAGAAAAGAAAATGTTTCCACTCAATAAACATTTAGTTAGTAATATAACGCTAGAGTAATAGAAAGAGGGTAGAAAAAGTAGGAAATAACTACTTAGCACGAGGGATAAGTACCTGTCAGATCACGGCAAAACCAGATAAATCCAACAAAAATTTCAGCTTCCTAAAAAAACTAGAAAAAAAATAAACAAGAGGGAATCAGGCATTTAAATGACCAAATCCGCCTAAATAACATAATTGTGCAAAATAAATAACACAATTTTTTTTTTACTACATTGTAAAAATTTATGAAACGGATTTATCGGGTTTTGCCGTGACACGCCTCGTACCAGACCTACTCATACATACATATATTCATACATTAGTAGTTATAAGGGTGTTTGAGTCCCTCCTCTCAATTCGTCCTTTCCCTTGACCGATTTTTCGAAAAATATTCATAGGTGTCATCCTCATGGGGTTTTGAATTTAAATATAAAATTTCGTGTGAATACATTCATTACAATTGCTATTATTAGTTTTTGTGATAAGCCTCCTCCTAATACCCCCTTTTCCTTTGCCTTACTTGGCTAAAAATGAATAGGTGTCGTCCTTAGAGGGTTCTGGGTACACATGTAAAATGTTGAGTTGATACTTTCATTCTATTGGGAGTTATCGTGTTTTTTGTTTTTGTTGTTGTTTTTTTCTTGGCTTTATGTACGGTACATATTAGCCATGTCAATGTGTTATCTAGTTATTTACGGTGGCCCCGGGAGGGAGTTAGTTGTTTAATTTGTTTTGGGGAAGTACATTGCCGGTGATTGTATTTTTTCAATGTGTGAAAGAAGCAATCTTGAGATAGACATGATCTCGTAGGAGTCGATAAGAAAACCAATAACGAAAAGAATGGCCACAATAAGATTAGCCCGTGAAGAAATATTTCCCATTGTCCAAGAGTATAGATCATATTGCTTCAGAGCGATATGGCTTGCTTTCTATATATATATATATGTGTGTGTGTGTGTGTGTGGGAAGATGCGTTCAAAAAAAAAAAATGATTGAAAAAAGCTGAGTTGAGCGTACCGAGAGGGAAAGCTTGCTTTGGTACGTGCCATGGTCCAGTTGAGATCTCTATCGTTGGGGGCTTTTGTCATCCGGAAGGTTGGTGTGAGCGCGTGACTCGTCCGAACAAAAGGAGCAGAGCCCAATCCATGTCTGGGCTACGTGATGGACCCGCAGCCAAAAGGCCGGATTCAGCCTTGAGGGCACCCTCTGGTAAAGGGAAGAAAGATAATACGAGTAGAACATTATCTCATGTTCATTGTGTTGCTAGATTTCTTTTGGGTGAGGTTTGATTTTGTACGTGGCCACTCGCGTTCCAATTAGAGCAAAGCGAAATTTAAAAAAAAAAGTCGGTGAATCACCGGTTGAATCACCGCAATTGTAGTTCCCTAGCTCCTCTTAATTTAGAATAGAATCAGCCGAAAGGAAGGTGGCTCCATCTCAAATCCTTCTCTAACTCAAATATCGATTTTTATCCAAATACATTTTTTGCGTTTTGTGTCGTTATAGTAGAAATACTAATAAATAAAATTAAAAATATAATATTTCTGTGGTCACAGGGAATAAATTGGTAAGTTTTTACTTTTGGATTAATCGTTTAGATAGATAAACTTTATTGCACAAAAGATTACAACCTCTACGGCAATGAGTGGGTTTTTTTTTTACAAAATAAATATTCTTATAGTTAAATAAGTGAAATAAAATAAAAGAAAAATTATCTATACAAAGAATTGTAAATAATAGGCAATATAACAACTAAATAAAAAGATACCAATAATATTGAAATAGTAAAAATGGACATGCTCTTTAAATATGAATAGTGCAAGCAACCAGGATGAAGGAAACAATTCAAAAATTATATAAAACAAGATATGATATAAACATGAATAAATAAATAAATAAAAAATAATAATAATAAAAAATATATATCCATCTTACATGCAACAAATTAAATTATGTTATTCTTTATTCTCAAGAACACAGTAAAAAATAAAAATAAATTGTTAATTTTTCGAACTTCTAAATTATTTAAAATATGTACAAATGTTTCTGAATAATATTCTGTTTTATTGGTGAGATGATTGTGGAGAAATGCTTGCCTGGGTATACACAAGGAGGGACAATGGAACAAAAAGGGTATGAGATCGTCCTTTTCGTCTAAGGTACAGAGCCTGGAGACACTTTCAGGACAAAACTCATACCTAAGCCCTCCAAGTAATATTCTAAAATTTCTATTGCTACTGTGGAGACGGATTTGAGCTAGAAGTCGGAGTTTTTCAATATGGCATTAATCGTTTAAATCCAGTTTTTGGAATAAATAAATTATGTTGCATCATTTCTAAATCTATAGGAGTGAATGAAATTGAATATTGATAATTCTTTCTTGGATTTTCCCTTAGTTACCTAATTATTTCCCATCACTTAGCTAATTATTGACCTCTCTTACCTAATTATTAACCATACTTTTTGAAATACTCGTGAATGATGTCTCTTTAAAGTTGAGCAAGTTGATTTAATCGAAAACACCCTCTTCACTTGGAATAGTCTGTCGTAGTGAATAAATGGTTAAATGCAGTTACCTCGCGAATGATTCCTCAAAGAAATAGATTAAGTTGGTAGATTAACCGAGAACATACACAATTTTACGAGATACCAAGAAACCCACATCTTTATAATTCCGAAAGTATTAGAGTCCTGAGCTCCCAACTTCTTCACAGTGCGCAGATGGCTTGGGAGATGATCACAGTACACTAACTCATTTTGGTCATTTTACGACTTAACAACTTATTCCCTGTGACCATAGATTTATGATATTGGTCACTATTTTAACTAAACAACCGGAATTAAGTACTCCACATCTGTGAAAAAGGGAGACAATAGTTAGTTATTATGACTCATGCCCGGGCTTTAACATCGAGGTCACATAGCGCTCTTTCGTCGCTCTGGTGAACATGACTCCTACTATGGGAGCGCTAAATTTTGCCTACCCTAAATTTGTATTCACCTACGATAGGGGTCTTTAACGAGTATCAAAGGACGGCGTGCTCACGGTTTTATCACCTCCCAGAAAAGCTAGTAGAACTAGAAGTAAAATTTACTAAAAAATACTTTCACACAATTAAATATCATAATTATATACCTATAATACGGAAAATTAATGCAAAAATGTACTTTGAGCAAACTAATTGGTCAATCATTTTGGAGAGAAATTTAGCCCCGTTGGTTATGTTATGTAAGCTGGAAGGGGACAGGTGGTAAAACTTGGTCCCTCAAGTGTTAGCCCAAGAACGAGCCCAGCGGTAGCGCCTCTGTTATTAACTCTCAGGTCTCAGGTAAATATTGACCTAAACCTGATTATACCTATTACCTTCCTCAACACGAAATTAATAGCCCTTCACTCCTCCCTATTTCATTTTCAACCCTCACCTCAAATTAATATTATTATATTGTTTAAACTAACAATCTGATATCGAGAAAAGTATACAAAATACATATTTATAAATAAAATAATTTTATTTTACAATTTTTATTTCTTATTATTATTATTATATTATCTTTATTTTCTTATACCTTAAGAATAAGAAAATCCCTGAAATCCATCCTATTTTAGACCATTTTCGCGATAATTGCTCTTCTCTTTATGAAAAAAGTATAAATCATAAAGGAATTAATTTTTTTAATGCCCTTCCCCACTTCTTGAAGTCAATAGATACAATAAAAAATTTAAATTTCAACTAAAAATGTTTATGTTAGAGGAAACCCTTTACATGGAAACGGAATTTTATTCTCACTGTTCAAAAATAATAATATAATCACACTAAAGAATCGTGTTATTATCTTATTATCATTACCTGCCCCAAATATGATGATATAAAAAAAGAAATATTTAGAAGCACCACAGATACTACATTTATGTTGGAGTTATTAAATGGTAAAGACTGGCAACTACTGGTAAAATATTGCAAAAAGGCTTACAATCTCAGAAACTGTGAATTAAATAAATAAAGAAATTGGTTAAATGCAGTAATGCAGCAAAGTTATATATATATATTATTTTATTTTGATTTGATTTTAGAAAGAAAAATTTGTTTTGATTAAGATTATAAGTTTATAAGATAATATTTTGTAAATCGAGACTCCTCAAGACGGCTTAGGCCATTGAGTTTGTCTTCATAAAAGATCTCATTAATGTATATATGGTTTGAATGTGATACTATTATGTTAATAAAGACTTTACTACTACTAAAGAATCGTGTTTCTTATCCAAAAACATTATTTGATACAAAGCTTTCATTTTTATTTTTTGGCAGACTTCCTCCACACCTCAAAGGTCAGTCGATTGTACGTTATTGTTTTATTCATTCATTTATAATTTTTTATTTATTCATTTATAAATTTTTTAGTAATATCTATATCTTCCGAAGAGTTTTTTGATAAATAGTTATCTTAATTTTTATTAAATT
This sequence comes from Aradus depressus, assembly GCA_963662175.1. Taxonomy (NCBI): domain Eukaryota; kingdom Metazoa; phylum Arthropoda; class Insecta; order Hemiptera; family Aradidae; genus Aradus; species Aradus depressus. The sequence goes on from OY759222.1 coordinate 9,691,027, forward strand.
GAAAAATGTGTCTATGTATTAATTTTTTTTTAAACTCATATATTTCAAAGTATTTATTTATTCAATTTTTATTAATTTCATTTTACTTTTTTTAATAGTTTTGTTATTACTACTAATCATACGTGTGATAGACTCAAGTAGTTATAAATCTAATTTATAAGCTATCTTAATGTATAAATTCTTTTGACCTATTCTATTATCGTGTATTGGTTTAACGAAAATAAATTTATTACTAAAAAAAAAAAATGTGTGTGTGATTGGAAATTTGTTAGAGGTTTAACTCAAAAATCATTCGTCTAAAAAGTTCTTTATGTAAAGAACTTCCTTTATGTAAAATGGGTAAGTTAGCATTCTTGTATGTATTATAAAAATATGTGATGTGGTCATCACAAGACTTATACCAACAAAGCTTACAAATCACTCTCTCTCCACTTCCCCTTCTCAAAATCATTTAATGTTTTTCTCTTTGTCTAGCGTTATCTTGAGAGTAGACATTCTTATACCCAGTAATGCCAGTATGAAATAATTTTGAGAAGGGGGAGAGAGAGAGAGTGACCTGTAGCGTGGTTGGTATAAGAAAGTCCTGTAATTTTTATTATATTAGTATTTTCATTTTGGCACTACAGGGGTGGGTTACATTAACGGGATTATTTTAACATCGGTCGAAAATTCGATGTGGAGTTTTCAACAGAATTTCATGTTTTCCGTCCTCTAGATTCCAAAAATAAAAAAAATTAAATTTCTGTGTGTGAACACGATAACTCCCGATAGAATGAATGTATCAACACGAAATTTTGTATGTGAACTCAGAACCCTCTAACGACGACATCTATTGTTTTTCAGCCAAATCGATCCAAGGGAAGGGGGGATTAGTGGGAAGGTTTAACATAAAAACCCTAATAACTGCAGATGTAATTAATTTATAGACCCAAAATTTAATAGGAGGATATAGGAGCCCCTATGTAAGTCAACTGTTGAATATGAGCGTAAAAGGGGTGAGAGAGAGCGAAAAGTTAATAGATTAATTTGTTCTGGGGAAGTACATAGTCGGTGATTCACCGACGACCTTTTTGATTTTTGTACAATGGACGAACATACGATATTATTATTTATTGGTTGTATGAAAAACATTTTTTTTAGATACTGATGACAGGAGCTCCTCCCGAAACGTCCATATTCGCTTGGTTGTTAAAACCAAAATATAAATGAGAAAATAATATACTGTAATGGCTGTTTTTATTATCTCAAGGGATATGTTCTAAATAGAACCTGTTTTGAAAGTTTCTGAACATTAGGTAAATTAACAAACAAAATGAGGCGTGGACTTTATTTGGAGCGTAGCGGAACGCATTAACCCTGATTTCAAACACCCCATAATTCGAAAATTATACGTCAGGAGACGGTGTGAAATTAAGATTATTATATCTCATTTTTGTTTGTTTTGAGAGTCTCGGCACCTGTATAATTATAAAAAAAATTAATTAGATGTTTATTCAAATATACACGTCTTCAAAGGTAATCTTTTCAGCAGGAAAGGAGAGAGCAAGATGGCTACTGATTATGTATTTGAAAATATAATGTAAGGGGAGTTAATGGGTTGCTACTCGAATTTATTTTTAAAATTCCGAAAAATTAGTAGATATATAAAGTTTTAATGTACTTATGAACCCAAACCTTATGGCAAAGAGTGTGATTCTTTACAAAATACATATTCTTATATTCTTACATAAGATAGAGAATAATAAGAATTTATAAATAAAAAAATAAGTATGAAGTCTATCATTAAGAAAAAAATAAAAATAATAAAGATAAACTAGGTGTGCAATGCATTCTGCTGTGTGCAAAAACTGAGCTGAGTCAGTCTAAATTTATTGAATCATACTGTTAATGTGGTATGTTATGGTATAATTCAATTGAATTCAATGGATTTTTTCTAGCCTTTTTGTAGACAACAGCTGTTTTTGCACAAAATTCTTTTTACTATGTGTTCTTTGTATGTTGAAGAATATTTTTATAGAAAAAAAAATCGAAAAAAGTGGTGTCCGATGGTAAACCGAAAAGGGCTTCGCCCGGATTTTTACAATTGAAATAGAAAAATTCTATTATGCGCGAGAATTTTGTCTCTCAATTGATTTCAATGGGGATTTCATTTTTCGGTGATTATTCCTCCGTGGTATGTTCGATTTCAGATTTTTTTAGTAGTAAACCATCGTCACCGTGTCCACTACCATCGTGCCAAATTTCAATGTGATCAGTAAAGGGGTTTAGGAGGAGTACGAGTACAACGAAATACATGAGTCGCCTAAGAAAGAGCTTCGTAAACTCAGTGAACTGTCAGTGACTAATATTAATGTAGGTTAAGTGTTAATAAACCCAATATTTTGTTCTCGATTAAATTCTATTCATTTTCCCTGTCAACCAAATAAAACCACTCATACCATTCCTCTCATCTCTTCTCCAAATAAAAAAATTACCTTAGTTGACCAACTATATAAATATTTGATGAATAATAACATAAAGATTTAAAATCACTTTCGATTATTATTACAACTAATTAGCCTCTTATCCTATTATATAATGGCGTGACCTGGTGGGGGGCACTTTGGGTGCCCGGGTGTGTGTGCCGGCCGGGCTGGGGGCTTGGGGCGGCTCAGATGGGCTCTCTGGACTGTAACAGTCCCGGGCTTGGAGGGTGTGGACGGCCGTACACACATGCACACCCTCAGCGACAAGCCTCGCTGAAGTAATATAAAGTTAATATAAAGCAGCACCAGTGTGCCCAATACTCAGGGAGTAGCCCGCATGAGCGGTCCTCTGTCCCCTGGTTTGGCGGGGCCGCATGCTGGGGGCCCTCTGCTTGGTCATATAATTATGTAATTCCAAATAATGAAGCCCATTCATACATAATGACAGTGTAGTGACGGCTGATGTGCGCTGTTCATAAAGCCAGAAAAGGGGAGAGAAAAAAATAAAATAAAAAAATAAATAAAAAAATATCTTTGGATTAGATAAATAAACACAGTTTTGTAAATTTAGAAAAAGTTTTGGAATCCTGAGGTTGAAAAACATGAAATTCCGTTCAAAATGCCTGCATCGAATCTCTGATTATTACATAACTTCCCTTATACCTCGTATAGCTGTAAAAGTTCCTTTAGAACATTGTATCAACCTTTTAGGAGACTTTATACAATTAATGATTTCTTGACATTTCGCATTTTCACATAAAATCTTTTATGAATCTGATCTAATTGTAGCTAAAGCAAATTTGATTGCACTACTTCTTACTGTAGGAAAAGCAGAGAAAAAATGTTAATACTAAAGACATAAGACATTTATATTCCTTAATAGCCTCTTTTGTTCTTTCCGTATTTTTAGTAGATGTTTTTTTATATATATGTGGAGGTGTTGAGAAGGCCGAGGAACGTGTGAGAGAATACCTGAGAAATAGGTGATAACAAAAAAAAATAAAATAAAAAATGTGGTGTAAAATATTGGTGCTGTCCAGTGAGCTGGAGGGCAGGTGTCTGTCTGGGCTAGTGTGAGTGATGACCACGTCAGTCGAGATTAGATCTGGGAATTGTCTGTTCTGTGTGGTTAGGGCTGATCACCACTCATCACTCTACAGCTGTTGGAAACGCAACAGCATAGCATAGAGCAAAGTTGCAAAAGAAGAAAGTACCTGGTTCTGTGAACTTCGATTCCCTCCAAGTCAGTGTTGCCTCCTGCGATATTGTCTATTCCTTTTTTTAATAATAATTAAGCTATAACCTTCCAGTCAGTGTTGCCTCCTGCGATATTCTCTACTCCTTTTTTTAATAATAATAATTAAGTTATAACCTTCCAGTCAGTGTTGTCTCCTGCGATATTCTCTACTCCTTTTTTTAATAATAATAATTAAGTTATAACCTCCCAGTCAGTGTTGCCTCCTGCGATATTCTCTACTCCTTTTTTTAATAATAATAATTGAGTTATAACCTTCCAGTAAGTGTTGCCTCCTGCGATATTCTCTACTCCTTTTTTTAATAATAATAATTAAGTTATAACCTCCCAGTCAGTGTTGCCTCCTGCGATATTCTCTACTCCTTTTTTAATAATAATTAAGCTATAACCTCCCAGTCAGTGTTGCCTCCTGCGATATTCTCTACTCCTTCTTTTAATAATAATTAAGTTATAACCTCCCAATCAGTGTTGCTTCTTGCGTTATTCTGTACTCCTTTTTTTAATAATAATTAGGCTATAACCTCCCAGTCAGTGTTGCCTCCTGCGATATTCTCTACTCCTTCTTTTAATAATAATTAAGTTATAACCTCCCAATCAGTGTTGCTTCTTGCGTTATTCTGTACTCCTTTTTTTAATAATAATTAAGTTATAACCTCCCAATCAGTGTTGCTTCCTGCGATATTCTCTACTCTTCTTTTAAAATAATAAGTTATAACCTCCCAGTCAGTGTTGCCTCCTCTGATATTATTTCTTTTTTAGAATGACATTTTAGCTTACTTCATATGAATTCACGTAATTTCATCTTTTGATTAAATTGACGAGGACATCTTACCATATTGACGACCAGATGATTTAAATATTGTGATGTATTAACTTTCCCAGCATCCATTATTCTAATATTTTAATTTTTCGAACCAGTTGTATTATTTATCTCATCTTTTCCAGTTTAAAATTATAATATTATGACAGGGACGTTCCCGGATTATTGATAGGCCTACTTTCAGATATGAATATTCAAATTTTAAATAGCTACACATCGAGAATCTCGTGTTGTAGACTACCTACCTGTTATCACATTCAGTATTTAGATTACAGATAAAATATTTCTATTATTGACATAAATGAATGAAAAACAAAAATTCAAATTTGATGCAGATTTGCTCATTATAAATCTATTGATTTCACTTCCCCAGCTGTACGAAGTACGAGTATAGAGCAAGTTGAGTACTCGATCAGAAATTCTAAGCGGAATTTTCGGAATTTCGTGTTTTCCGACATCAAAATCCCAAAAATGAAAAAAAACAAATGTCTGTATCATGTATGTCAATAACTACCTATAATGAATGTATCGACACGAAATTTTATATTTGAATCTAAAACACACTAAGGATGACAACTAGTGAGTTTCAGTCGTCTTGTTTAGTCACCATTTAGAACAATAAACACGTTAAGCAATGAATTATATATGTTTATCAGTAGGTCATTTCATGTATTGATATAGAGTGGCCCAGGACAACTTCCGTTTTGTAACCTTTGTATCCAAACGTCCTTATTTTGAGTTTACTTATACGTTCATCTATTTACTTTCATTCAAATGATCTGTTTCCACCGTTTTATGTTTATAAGTAGTTTTCCTCATGCCTTTAGCGTATTTTAATTTTTTTCAAATTATCACTTCCAGATAGTTATAGTTCAGTTTTAAATCAAATGATATTTTGTGGATTGTTCTAGGTTTTAGAAATCGTACGTATATCGGATGAGAGATACTGAGTTTCAGTCAGCTGTTGCATGGATTAAGTTAGTATACAATTGGGCAGTTAGTGAGTAAGGTCTAAATAGATGCTTTTAATGTTTAACTAAGACAGTTTTTTTAGTATTGGATGTGAATTGAATTAAAATGTAAGTACTGTTGTTTCTTTTGTACCAGATCAATTGTTTTTAGTTATTTAAAGAGAGTTGTTAATATATTTCTTGGTGGTAGGCGGATATAGTGGACTTACTTGTTAAATAAGTAATACAGATGTATTATTAGTCCAACATATTTTTTTTTTTACCACAACTAATTTCGGCAATTTGCCATCTTCAGATGGCGATTGCTGCTCGAGGAAGCCAAGACTCGTTAGCGGGTTGTAGAGCTGCGCTAAGTAAGTAAGTAAATACAGATGTATCAGTCCAACATATTTTTTTTTTTACCACAACTAGTTTCGGCAATTTGCCAGCTTCAGATGGTGAACCTTATTAGAGAAGGGGTCAAAGAATTGGACATATGTCAATCAGTATCCAGCTGGTCCCTGATTGATATGTGTCCAGTTCTTTGACTCCTTCTCTGAAAATGGCAAATTGCCGAAACTAGTTGTGGTAAAAAATAAAATATGTTGGACTCATACATATATATTAGTTATTTAAAGAGATTTGTGTTTTCTCCTCATATATTGAGTTTGACAAGTTTTCTTGTGTATTGGCGGGGTCATTAAGCCTTTACTATTTGATAATAGTGAATAAATAGTTATTAGTTACATCAGAAGTAGGAAAGTCTATGACAATATGCTATCTATATCGAAGGAAAAGCAAAAAGATCCTAAACCAAGCAATTTTGTCACTTAAGCCATAAATATTTATCATCTACAGAGAAAGTAAAATAAATACGAATAGGTTTTGGTTGACTATACGTTGGGATGGTAGCTATGGAAACAGGGAGTGTTGACTTGGGAGGCAGGCAGGTCAGAGGATTAGTAGCCCAAGTCAACACAGATGTCCCGGCGGCACAATAGGTAGCTACCTTAATTGGGGGACTGGTTAGCGGAAATGGTAGGGTGGGGGAGGAATTGTCATCTGGGAGGAGGTGTGGTCAGTGACTGGTATATGGACATGCAGACAATATGTATGATTTGAGAATTGGGATCGACAGGGATGTGACATGGAAGGTACCTAAGTGACTTGGTAACAATGTTAACTAACCAAAACCAGAAGGTAATTTTTTTTTTTTTTTTGGCCTTATGTTCCATGTATATTAGCCACGTCTCTTATAAAGGTTTTATCTAGTTATATACATCCAGTGCTGGATTACCCAATAGGCCGGCCTGGGACCCCCGTCGATGAAGGGCCCCGTAAAAATCGAAAATAGATTAAAAAAAAAAAAAAAGTTTATTCCGAAAAATTCAAAATTATAAATTTTTTTTATTCATTAAAAATTTACCAATGAATCAAATTTATGTAGATTTTTTTATATCTATACATTCATCATATCTACCATTGTATTCACGGCAAATAATTTTTTGCATAAATTTATGATTCCAATTGTTTATTCATCTCAAGTTTCTACTTTCAAATTGCGCGCTCAAGAACACAACCTTTTCTTGATTCATGATCGATACGCTCAAGAGAGAAATCAACGAACGAAGCAATGTTAACTTGGATATTTCTGAGAAATTTTCTTTTTTGGCTGATTTTCAACTAACGGAAAATGATTACCAAGAAAAGATTTCAAATTTGGTTCATTTTTATTCTGACGATTTGGAAGATTTTCATCCCGAACTAAAACAGTTTCACACTTATGTTAAATCGAAATTTCCATCAAAACCCCAGTTCACTCATTCTGAACTTTACGAAATTTTGATTCGAGATACGTTGAAATTGCTCTTCGCTTTTTTTTAGCGCTCATGATAACAAAATGTTCTGCAGAGCGCTCTTTTTCAAAATTAAAACGAATCAAAAGCGAGCAAAGAAGCATTATGCATCAAGAACGATTAGACATGCTGAGTTTGATGTTCATTGAATCAGATGTTAAATGCACAAATAAACATTTTATTGCAGTTTGTAAAAAAAGGGGGGCCCCAAAAATTTTAAGGGCCTAGGGCCTCCTATTCGCTTAATCTGGCACTGTATACATCCATGGCCCCGGGAGAGAGTTCTACCCACGAAATAAAACTCACTTCCGGACGGATTTCGAACCCGCAAACCATGGTGAAACCATAATAGGTTAGGAAATGTGGATATCTCTAACCGAGAGAATGGTTTCTATGAATGTATCATAGAAATGTCATTAGTTCAAGTTGTGTGAGTTACCATTACGATTAATACATTTAGGTTATCTGTTGGACTAGGGCTGAAAGTCGACAAGTTACCAAATAGGTTGTTTACGAATAGGGCTTTGATTTGTATACAATAAAACAGCGAAATATGCACATATATATGCAAATATATTTGGCAAAATATGCAATTAAAATCTAAAAATATGCGAAAGGCTGCAAAGTAAAAAAGTATCTATAGAATAAAATAAACTACAGAAGTAATAAAAAATCTGTATAGACATAAAATTTATTAAATAAAAAATATATAAGCAAAAAAATAAAGTAAGAAATGTAGTGATATAAAAAAATATTTGAACAGAGAGAAACTTCTAAATTTCAAACAAAAAAAAAGGATCGCCTGTCTGGCCTCAAAATTGATTTGTATCGGCTGAATGAGCGCTCCATATCAACTGAAGTAATATCCATTGGGTTCAATTCAACGCCTGACTCTTCGCTCACCACCTCCACTTCTTTTCCCCCAAACGTTTAAAACTGAACTGATCGAACTGGAAAAGAATAAGAAAGAAGAAGGGAAATGGGCATAAAAAACAGTTCCGAGAATAAATTATTAAAGTAAACAAACAGTCAGAATAAAAAGTTGGCAACATGAACACAATGACTTCAAGAGAAACATTAGAGTTTCGGGAATGCACTCATCTCAATAAAAGGTGCGTACACGTCCGTTTGCGGCCAAACAAGCAAATTAGTGGAAAACATTTGGAAAAAAAAATGGGATTCATTTTTATTAATCATCAATTAAAAAAAAAAAAAAATGACTTAAAAAAATTAAAATATGTATGAATCTACTTTACAAAGTCTATCCTAGAGCTGCCGACAAAACTCAAAAATATGCGAATAAGGTTCAGATATACAAAAATATATATTTTTAGCGATATATGCAAAATAAAAGTAGCTTAAATTGATTTTATATGGGCCGAAAAGTAAAGATAATGTTTAAACGAGATGCTGAAGTTAATAGAAATAAATATGTAATTGCATATAAATCTCAGCCCTAGTTATGAACTAACAGATGTGATAATAAAATGATGTAATAATAAAACAATAGTTTATATTTAATGTAAACTATTGTTTTATTATCTCGGTCGTGTTGACCGGCCGCCCTCCCCAGGCCCCCCCAGAGAATAATGCTAGCTACGCCAATGAACCCAGAACACCATTCATTCAATCCGCGACTCGATGTCTTCTAACCTGTATTTTCCGAATTTATACCCTGTCGCCATTAGGCTTCTATAAGAAACATTTAATTATAACTTTCAACAAAATATTTGATTAATACGTTTTCTTCTTGACATAATCTTTCAGGTTAAAAGATAATCTGTATGAAGGTTTATTTATCCACTTTGAGGTTGTGGACTTATCTCCAGTCAAACCTATAATTATTTTAAATAAATATTAGTTATAGAGTGAAGACAGGTCTGAGATGGTGTTAAGTTGGGTTGGAAAGTGTCAGATAGAGTCACCGGTCTGTGATCAGGCGACTACAGCCTCCAGGCGACTATTACCGAAGTCTGAAGTCTCCTTAGGACACTGGTATGTGTCTGGTAGCACCCTCATACGTAATAACCTGCAATTTCCTTGGATTTATTAATGTATACTTTTGGATGACGGATTTCTCCCTCCCTGCATTCCCCAGAAAAAAAAAAAAAAAAAAAAATCACGGTGAAAAGGAAACTGGTGATTTTGTTGTCATAACTAAAAAGTATTGGATATTGGAGCACGCCATCTTCACTGTGCCTTATGTATAAATCATAAATCTCTTATAGGCAGATGATTATAGACTAATTCCATGCTTATGGCGTGTTCTTCATCGATGCTTTGGAACCCGTATTTTCAATAACATTCCTATAAAAAAAAAAGTGATGGATGAATTTTTATTTTACAATAAGAAAAGTAGTATGAGCAATTAAACTTTCAAATTTATTGTTTTTCAATTTCTTTTATACATGAAATTATAGGTTTTTGATTGCTAAAATAAGATATATACAACTGTGATTGTAGTGTCACTAAATACCGCAAGAATACAGCGTCGATAGTAGTTTTCGAAATAAGCTGTTCGGTATTTCCTGGAATGGACAAATTATATTATTTGTTGTGACAATATGACAACAAATATATTATTTATTGATTGATATTTTCAGCAGTTATTATTATTACCTAAATATTAATAACAATATCATATAATAATATATTGAAATATTATATATTATATTGTTTTAGATTTACACTGCTATATAATTTTCTTTTACCACAAGTTTTATTAGTTGATTAGCGACTGTAGTTTCTAATTGTAGGAATATTGAGGGTCAGTCAAAGATGGAAGAAAACAGGCAACACTATTCAAACGACAACGTTTCGATATATTTTATATCATGATCAGGGCCTACAAACATGGGGAGGAATCAATATTAGAATCACAATTAAACAAAATGAGTGTGTTGATAAACATTACTGAACGTTAAAGCAGCTCACAAAAGTTCCAATTACACACACACACACAGACACACGGACACACAGACACACGGACACACAGACACACGGACACACGGACGCACAGACACACGGACACACGGACGCACAGACACACAGACACACGGACACACAGACACACGGACACACGGACACACAGACACACGGACGCACGGACGCACAGACACACGGACACACAGACACACGGACACACGGACACACAGACACACGGACGCACAGACACACGGACACACGGACGCCTAGACGCCCAGACATATATTTCATATTTCCAGCCAACACAGATCCTGTACAGAAAGAAAAAGTTTATTTTCCACATTTCAGTGTACTATAATTGCTGTATAAGATTTGAAAAACTATTTTTTATATTATTATTTTTTTCTATTTTGATATCAATATGATTTATGATGACTATTATCTCGAATGATAATTTTGTATTTTTTCTTTAGACAATTCTCCTCACGTCATTAACCTTTTTTCTTAGCACTCGTTTTAATATATTTTTGTTTTTTTAAACCTTTTCCTGGAATATAAAAAAATTTAAATGTCAGAATGATGCGTATAAAGATGAAGAAGACTGAACAAAAGACAAAAAGTGCAGCTGGTTGCATTTCCTCCATACTGCATTGCATTGTTCCTCCAATGACTGCTTTTTTTTTTAATGATATTTCTATTGTTTTTCTAAAAACTTTTTGTAAGATTTATGAGGCAATAATAAACCGGATATTTGGACGAGTCTGTGGAAAAAACGATCTCATAATTTCAGAGAATACAGAGGAGCTAACCAGATTAGACATCTCAATTACTTTAAACTTCCTTTGCTCTCTTCAATTTTCACCTTCACGCTTGGTTACACCCAGAACTAACTGCGCCAATTATCATTATAATTAACGATAATAGAATTGTTTGCATTAAATATACATTTGTATGCCAAATTGTGTCAGAGCCAGTGAGTTTTTCTGGTGAGAGAAGCACATTTACCAAAGAATTACTAATTAAGTATACGAATATACTGAGAGAGGCTCTTCATCAAATATTTTAAACATTAAAAAATTAATAACATTAAGGGAATAAAAAATATAAAGAAAAAGGTAAGTTTTTAAAAATACTATTTCACAAAATATATAGGAGTACTTTCGGTATTTGTCAAGTCGTGGCTGAAAGTGGTATCAATACCGAAAATACTCCCACATATTTTAGCATAAGTAGTAGAATTAGTAGAAAGAGCTTTTCCTTCATATATTAAAAAAAAAAAATAAGTATCGAAACAGATTAAACGCAGCTGTAGACTTAAGGGTATACCTCGCATATTTTGAACCAAATTTCAAAAAATTATGTACTTCGAAACAAGCACAGGTTTTTTATAATTTTGTGTTTTTATTAAAACCATTTATTAGTAAACAAGATATGACAAAATAGTAGATAAATATGAAACTCTGAACAAACACATACATATATATATATATATATATGTTACAGCGAGTTTATAATCCGGCATGACGTTTAGGCGTGTTTCAATGTAATTTGTCTCATTATGTGATGTGAATACATGGTCACCCTATAAAATTTATAATGTAAATAAAATAACACACTCGCAATAACAAATTTCACGAAATACAATCATTTTTACGAAGTGGTACAATTTAGCATGATGTAACTACCAAGTGGTACGCGATCCAAAAAAGGTTGGGAAACGCTGCTCTAATCAGTGCCCTCCCTTCTGCCAAACTTGCCCAACGACGCCTTAAGCGCCAGTGGCCTAGAGACCTTCTCAGATCACGCAGTGACAGTGATTAGCCATACATCAGTGCGTCTCAGTGTCTTGGGAGTGTCACCACTGGGTGACACTCCTCTCTTGACATTGCCCTGTTTTTCTCCCTTAGTATTTTTGCGTGTTTTATATATTTTTTCGTGTAGTTGTAAATATCTCTTTGTAAAAAAAAAAGTTAAGGTTATGAAAACCTTAGATATTTTCCGGCTCGCGATTGAAAACTTTAGCTATTTTGCGACCTGCAGATTGCGAACAGGTTGCCGACTACTGGAAGATTAGTTCTTTTTATATATAGCCTATGTATACATTATATTGAAAATTGATTTATACCACTTGGACTTCAGAAGGGTTCATATTTCGCTTCCATGCAAAGAAAACGAATAAATAATCATTATTTCTTGAGCACTGGTCCCATCATAAATAAAACTTCTAATCATTTATTAAGTAGGATATCTTGAGATGTCAGTTATATTCTGCTCAAGTCACATTATCTCTGGTAATGAAGATATATAAGGCTTCTTTATACAAATATAAAGACACCGGAATACATAGAGATTAGTATGTTAATTTTAAAATGTATCAAATGTTCTTATACTATTTTCTATCTGATGGATAATATAGATAAATTTAATTTATTTTAGTTTTAAAAATTACCTCCAACTTTGAGCTTTCTTTTAACGTCAGACATGAAATAACAGGTTGAATAGTTTTTTTTTGATGCGCCTACCAGAGCGCTCTTTCGTCGATGTACATGCTCCCGACTCTACTATGGGAGTACTAAATTTTGGCTACTTAGGTTTATTCCCCTAGCACCTGACATCGCACAGGCTCGGGACCATCGTTAAACGTCCCATCCGAAGGACGACGTGCTCAATGCAACAAATTCATCTACGTTTGAATAAATATAAAATATAAATAATGAAAAGTAACTGGCAAATCTTTCAGCATCAGGGTGCAGAGTAACAATACCAAATCTTGCTTACCCCTCGGTAGAGGCTAAAGGACCACTAGCATAGCTGAAAATAAATATCTAATATATAGATATTCTGATTTTAGTTATTGTGTATAGATATTTGGAATAAATGTTTTTTGTATGTAGAGTGAGTGAAACTCGTTGTTCCCACCACTTTGAACTATGCCAGTAGTCATTTAGCCTCTATGCTGTACGGGTGGGGTAAGCACAGATTATTTTTTATAGGTTTTTTCACATCCCAGATGAAAAATATAAGGGCCTCGACCGGGTTTCGAACCCACGATCTTAAGCTCAGTAGACTAGTATGCTACTTATGAGCTACCGTCGCCCTCTTGTAGATACTGTACTCATTTCATGAAACTGTGAAGAAAAGGCGAACGGGTGCACAACATGCGAAATAAAGTCAGTGCGCATCCAAGTTGTGGAGGGGTTAGGTGATTTTTTTTTTCTTCTGAGTGTAGTCATGTGCTCTGATGGCGTATTTACTTCATCGTCGTGTTACGCTAATGATGTCACATGAGTTTATATTCTATCCTAGCAAGTGTTTTTGCAGCTTCTGGAACCCTTCATTTTTTTTACCGGATGGTAGCCCCAAGATCGGGCATAAGTGTATAGCGGCCGAATGATGGTCTTGTATATGAGAAGGCTGCATCTTGTCTTGAGCCTGGATGTCCTATTAATTAGAGGATACAATACATATAAACAAAATAATAATTATTTATTATGACCTCCGGAACAGTCCTGCTTGGTACTCCCCTCATTCCTACAACTAAATGGAGGTAGGGGAGGTCACGGGGGCTCGAGTGATCCTCCGTACCCCCTGGATCTGTCTAGCCTCTGACTAGCAGTGGAGGCAAACCGTTATGAAACTAAACTTGAAATTTTATATCTGCTACAAAAAGTGGAAAGTGAAGGTGTGTGATAAAAGCTTGTTTGCTACCACATTTCCTGTAGAAATTTGATCTCTTTTGTTTATTTAAATTTTGATTTCTACAGTAGTTTGCCGAAAATTGCCCTAAAAAAATATTATCAATAATTTAAGACGTGCAATTTTTAAGAAAGTACACGTATACAACGAAAAAAATTCAATTAAACAAACTTTACACTTGGATTCACAAAGAGATACCAATTTTTAATAATTTTAAATAATATTAATTTCTAATCCAAAGGTTTTTCAAATGATACTACTGGGACAACAGGGAAGATGAATAGAATAGAATTTGAAGAGGACAAATAATTGGGTTATTATCTATATTTACATATTTAAATTTTAAAAAAAACTTATTTGAACAAACAAAACAAAAATTTACAATGGCACAAAAACATTAAATTAATACTTAAAAAACTATTTCTTTTTTTATTTGGGCATATTGAAAAATATATATTATTAATTGTACCTTCTCGACGCCTCTACCACAAAAACCAGACCCCGTCAACTCTTCACACTTTAATTCCACCCCAGTCAACTTTCATCTAATTGTTCAACTTCATTTTTATTTAAAACATATCAAAACACATGCACCGTTTAAGAGCTAGCTCACGACTCCATTACATTTTACACTATTTCACAGCTGTTTTTTATATGTTTTCTTGTTTTGTTTCTCAAACACCTTGATATATATCTAATATATATATGATATTAGATTATAATAAAAAAAATTACCTCTTTTCATTAAAATATTCATTAAAAAAATGTTCCGTAGTGTACATCACATTTGCCTTTTCCTTCTTTATAAAAAAAAATGTTTGTTCACAAAATTTTTTTTTTTTTTTTTTATATAAGTTCTTTCAGATTTAATTTCTTCCAATACACAGGTTGATTTAGCTTCTTTCTCGAATCCACATGATAAGCTTCCTCCTTCAATACACAGATGGATTAACGTCTTCCTCCAATACACAGGTAGATTAGCTTCCTCCTCAAACGCACATGTTGGCTGGCTCCTTGGTGTCTTCAACTCGTTGCTCAACGATGTATCGAAGTCTCTCTCTCACTTACACTCACTGATTTATTTTTTATTTTTTATATGCCCAATTCGACGCTCTTTTTATACATATATGCCCATTTTTTATATTTTTATAACTATTTACAATTATTAAACTTATATATATATACGTACCTAATTTCTAATAAACAAAAACAAATATTAATCTAAAAATTTACAATTAATCCTTAACCTAAAGAAAATGTTAACTTAAATTTATAAAAATTGGAACTAATTGAACATAAAAAAAAATAACATAATACTAAATTTTTTTTTTTTACATATTTACAGGTTCAGTCATAGTCGTGAAATTAAGTTCGGAAATAATCAAGTTGGATGCAGATTTAAGAAATTGCCAATTAATTTTACTTTCCGCCTTTACCATCAATATAACATTTGTATGTATTCAAAATAATTATATAAAAAGATTGTATATAAAAAAAATTTACTTGAAATAAAAATTAAATAAATCCTTTTTTATTTACTTCATCACACTTCCAAAATATTACTTAACAATCAAAATTAGGCCTCACGCCGGGTAATAAGGAATACAAATTTAATTTATTTAATATATATATTACTTGTCTTTTGAGGTATTAAATTCTTTGAGACGTCCTTCATACTTCCTAACTAAAAAAAAAATGTATCTCACATATATTTCAATTCAATTTACTTCCCTAACTAATTACGCCCTAAGAATACTTTCTCGTCGATGTAGCAAAATTACGGTTCCTCCTATCTCAGGTAGGCAACCAACACTACAATATAAATCTCCAATATATCGCTAGTTCTTTCTAGTCGACATAAAAAAAATCATCTCCCACAGATCAAAAAAAATATATATCTCTAATTAATCACTAGCTCTTACTAGAATTAAAAATAATATCTCCCAAAACAAATCTATATAATCCCGACGTCTAAAAGAATGTCATCAGCAATTAATTCAAAACTTCTCTAATTAATATTACCCTTTGTTTGTTCCTATTCCTAAAGTTATATAATTTGCTCCTACAACTCTTCCCATTCTCATCTACTCTCTCTATTAAACAAATTTACGTAGAAAAAACATGTTACTCAAATAATAAATGAAATTGCCTAAATAATAGAATTTATAATAACAAAAATTTACTAACCTATGCATACATACAATTTATATAATATATTATCCTTTCAAGGCTTCTATACATTTTCGTTCGTCTTTCTAATTTATAATATTATTATGATTTAGTCACGTCCGGTATCCTAGCTGAACAGTTCCGAAACAGAAAATCTGTCCCCTTGACTAGGCTTCAGGAAGTTCGTCATGTCTCCAAAGAGATCTAGGCATCTCTCAGCCTGCTGATTATCTTTCTAACATTTTGTAATAAAAAATATAATAAAAAAAAATCTATCTTCTTCCATATTATGTTCGTTAAAAAAAAATCAGTTGTATGTATATGTTTTAATTTTCAATAATATCATTATTAACATGTAAGTCTCAAATAAATAATTTGTATATGTTAAATTTGGATGACTAATCCCTAAATATAATCTTAGATTAATTTTATACTGATCCTAACATCTAATCTAATCCTAAAAAAAAATGTAAATCCTAATTAATTTAAACGCAGAACTATACCAAAATTCATCCATACTCTTCATATACCAAAATTCTCTCATCCAAAAATAAATGTATCATTCATACTATTATATTAGTCCAATGTCACTTCGTCATATTTTAAATTAATCCTAATTCTGTCATGTTAGTCTGTCAGTCATTTCCTCAAACTCATCCGAGTTGCAAAAAAAATAGGTTCACTATAAAAAGTGGCTAATGCAATTATATTGCAAAGCCCAAATTTAATTTTATCTTTTTCCGGATGCCCCGGCGAATTATGTCTTTAAAAATCCCCTCCCCCTTCTCTAAATATTCATTCAGTGTTAATTTTCTCCTTAATACCTGTTTAAATTCTCTTACTCCTTTTTTAAAAATTGTTCTTATGTATTTTATTAACCTCCTTTCTATTTCCAGTTTGTCTGTAAGTTTTAACTATATTTTCTTCAAAATTAAAATTTGTCTTTTGTTTGTTGTCCTCAGTCTGTTCGTTTGTTTTGTCTAATAACATCCAAATGTTCCTTTCACTCTGTCCATCCACATCAATATTAATCCTATTTTCTTGAATTTCACTTAATTCTAATTTTTCTACATTTTGACTCTCTTCCTCCACATCTTTCTCTAAAATTTGGGTCTGTTCCTCCCCACTGTTATTCTCTGTTCCTTCTACTTCATCAACTTGTGACTGACTGTCAATAATAAGAACCTCTTTTTCTACTTCAGAATTCCCTTCATCGAACTTGTTAATTTTTTGATTTAAGTGCTTTTCTAAGTTTTCTCCTGCTTTATCTATTCGATTTCCTAAACATTGTTTATCTTTCTGCAAATTCTCTATCTGGTCCTTCAAATTGTCCATATTTTTATTTAATTTAACTTCTAAATTTTTAATGTCGCCTCTTAAATTTCCCATTTCTCCCTTTAATTCTTTTCCTTGTTCTTCTATTTTTTGATTTATATTTTCCAAATCCCCCCTTAATTCTATTCCTTGCTCTTTCATATTCCTCCTTAAATCTCTACCCTGTTCTTCTATTTTTTGATTGATATTTCCAATATCCCCCCTTAAATTTCCCATTTCCCCAGTTAACTTTGTTACAAAATTTCCTAATTTATTACTTTGCTCTTCCATTTTTTGATTCATATCCCCAGTTAACTTTGTCAACACAACACGGAGCCATTCCATATCAGGAGCAGCAATGCCCTCTTTTTCTTTATCTTTATTTACCCCCTCCCCTTGCGAATCCTCACCTGTACCCTGCATGGACTCCATTGCGGCTGGAGTCTCCCTTTCTCTATCTTCCGATAACTCCATATCGGATCTTTCCTCCGAACTTGACCCTTCCTCTCTACTTTCCTCCTCTAATCTTCTCGCTTGTCCTCTGGTAATTGGCATTTTCTTACTTTACTAAATATATAATTACTAAACAAAAACAATGTTATATAAAATAGTAACCTTCTTTTGAAGTCGTCAAAAAAATATTATTTCTCAAAATTAAATGTAACCCTTATTTGTCTCTATTCTATCCTTTTCATCTTTTTCAACCTATTTCCCTACTTTAATTAATATAAAAAAATTCTCCCATCAAGGTTTTGCCAAAATATGATGGGGCTTTGTGGCGAAAATCGTCCACACAAGGGATATGCCAAAAATGTGATAAAAGCTTGTTTGCTACCACATTTCCTGTAGAAATTTGATCTCTTTTGTTTATTTAAATTTTGATTTCTACAGTAGTTTGCCGAAAATTGCCCTAAAAAAAAATATTATCAATAATTTAAGACGTGCAATTTTTAAGAAAGTACACGTATACAACAAAAAATTCGATTAAACAAACTTTACACTTGGATTCACAAAGAGATACCAATTTTTAATAATTTTAAATAATATTAATTTCTAATCCAAAGGTTTTTCAAATGATACTACTGGGACAACAGGGAAGATGAATAGAATAGAATTTGAAGAGGACAAATAATTGGGTTATTATCTATATTTACATATTTAAATTTTAAAAAAAACTTATTTGAACAAACAAAACAAAAATTTACAATGACACAAAAACATTAAATTAATACTTAAAAAACTATTTCTTTTTTTATTTGGGCATATTGAAAAATATATATTATTAATTGTACCTTCTCGACGCCTCTACCACAAAAACCAGACCCCGTCAACTCTTCACACTTTAATTCCACCCCAGTCAACTTTCATCTAATTGTTCAACTTCATTTTTATTTAAAACATATCAAACCACATGCACCGTTTAAGAGCTAGCTCACGACTCCATTACATTTTACACTATTTCACAGCTGTTTTTTATATGTTTTCTTGTTTTGTTTCTCAAACACCTTGATATATATCTAATATATATATGATATTAGATTATAATAAAAAAAATTACCTCTTTTCATTAAAATATTCATTAAAAAAATGTTCCGTAGTGTACATCACAGGTGAACGACACAAAATCAGTTCTTCACCCTTCGTCGAAAATATACCTGCCCTCCAGTGTACCTTAACAAAAATCCCAACCCTTTAAAAAACGAAATCCGCTATCTAAGCATCAAACTCGACAAACGACTAACTTGGAATCCTCACAAAAGACTGAAAAGGCAAGAAATGAACAGACGTTATAAACTTTTACTATGACTACTAGACAAAAGATCCAAACTAACTTTGACAACAAAACGACTTATATACAACGCATTACTCAAACCTATGTGGACTTACGGACTTGAACTCTGTTGTTCTGCCAAGGCTTCCAATCTCCAGCGCATCCAATCCCTTCAATCCAAAATCCTTCGTACAATAGCCAATTACTACGTCTCCAACAAAACTCTTCACACTGCCCTTAACGTACCTTTCGTCACTGAAATCGCTAAATCCAAATAAAAAAATTATTTTCCTTTCTTAGTTCCCACAATAATCCTCTAGTCTGTGCCCTCCATTCTGCCATACTTCCCTAAAGACGGCTTAAGCGTCAATGGCTTAGAGACTTCCTCAACAGAAGCAGTGACAGTGACAGTGATTAGCTACAAATGAGAGAAAAACAGTCACCACTGGGTGATTTCTCCCCTCATGACATTTAGTAAAATTAGGTCAGTTTTGGAGGGATAGCGAAGTAACTCTACTCACAGCGTAAAGAAATTTATGGATAATATTACAATATATTGTAAATATTTTGGTTTTTATAAATAAAACTTCTTTTTATCTTCCTACCGACACTTGGGAGAAAAAAATGGTATTCAGTCTAAGAAAATGAGATGCAAATTGAAGCTTTCAAATCAAGTCTGTAAGGGGGGGGAGTGTTGTGAGTGAGAAAAGAAACAGGTGAAGGTACATTATATGGGGCTTAATGTGTTAGGAAGAAACACCTTAGGAAGGGTGGGTTTTTTGTAGGGGTTGAGAGGTCTAACTAGGAAGACTGGTTACCTTGGTTGAGAACTAGGTTTAATACACCTGCTTAGAGCTCGTTGTAGAACAAAAGGCGGATAATAAGGGAGGCCTAGGCAAGTAGGCCATTGTTAGGGCAGGCTTCAGACATACCTGACCCACTTTAATGATAGCCACGGCAACAGTTCTCTTAATATGACCCTATGGAACAGGTGTGTGCAGTTCAAATTTGACTATTTTATGGTTAACATATGAACGAATTGGTATTACTTCTATACGAAATTGAAACAGTTTTGGGAAATTACACAAATTATACCCAAAACGAATTAATCAATTCCTCCAAAAATAGTTGAACGTTTGCGCTAATATTCAACTGTTGACTTCCATAGGAGCTCCTCAATCCACACACTAAATTCTGTGTTGATAAATTCATTACATCGGCAGTTATTAGGGTTTTTGAATTGAGCATAATGATACTTTCAATCTATCGGCAGTTATTAGAGTTTTGTGTCAATCATCCACTAATCCCGTCTTCCCTTTGGTCTCTCATTTTATTAAAAATGTATTTTTATTACATAAACATTTCAAAACCACCTACTAAATAAGGTAGATTGAAATATAAACAAATATAGTTCAAAATAAAAATAAAATAATTAATTATATAATGATCCTTAGGTACTGTTAGAAATTAATATAAATCTGGAAAGGACCAAGGCACCCTATTTTAGGGTTGTGTAAGGAGATTCTCAATTCATACATAATACATTTATCACAACATTATTTCTCCAAATTTATGTACAGTAAAAGCTCTTTATTCGCGGGGTATATGTTCCGTAAATATGCCGCGAATATGGATATGGATGGTAATTAGTATGGAATCATAGGGGATACGTTCCAAGGTTCCAAAATAAAACCAAGATGTATCAAAATAAAATCAATTTATTGAGAAATTCGCAACTAAAATCCATCGTTATTGTCAGCTTTAGGCAAGGGTTTAAAGAATTTAGTAATTTTTTCTTGTTTTGCCGCTTTTAAAAGGTCTTTAAATTCAGATTGATATTGAGCTGTAGCATTAATAATTTGCCTTTTAAAAATAAGGCTCCTTTCCATGGATGGATCAATTTTCATGAAGTAATCATTAAGTTCATTTGCCATACGTAAACCTTCACTTAGATTTTTCAAGTTAAAGGTCACCTTTTCAGTGCTTGTTGAAGACTCTTCTTCAGTGGAATGTGTAGTTAACATTTCCTCCAAGTCGGTTTCGGTCAAGTCATCCTGCGTATCAAGTAACTCCTGAATGTCACTTGATTCTATCTGTTCGAAGCCATCTCGTCCTATTCCACTTGTAACTTGAACAACATTGTCAGTTAAAGTTTGAATTTGCGCGGATTCTTCATCATTTCCGACAGTCAAAACAGGTCACAGTTTTTTCCAGCATGGTGTCAATGTGTCTGCCTCGGCACGTACCTGCATTACTCAAAGGATGCCGATACGTTAATAAACGACACCGAATCCCTTTCTGTTTACCGATTGCATCCGCAAATAAAGAAATTTTTAGCCGCGAATACAGGAACTGGGTTGCAATTTTTTGACCCGCGAATAATGAAAACGCGAATAAGGAAACCGTTGTATACATGATAGAAGTATTTCCACACTCACAGGTTAGAATGAATGTAGAGTTGGGAACAAAAATATACAGGAGAACAGTTAGGTATTGTATCCATTAGATACACTCACAGGTTAGAATGAATGTAGAGTTGGGAACAAAAATATTCAGGAGAACAGTTAGGTATTGTATCCATTAGATACACTCACAGGATAGAATGAATGTAGAGTTGGGAACAAAAATATACAGGAGAACAGTTAGGTATTGTATCCATTAGATACACTCACAGGATAGAATGAATGTAGAGTTGGAAACAAAAATATGCAGGAGAACAGTTAGGTATTGTATCCATTAGATACACTCACAGGATAGAATGAATGTAGAGTTGGGAACAAAAATATACAGGAGAACAGTTAGGTATTGTATCCATTAGATACACTCACAGGATAGAATGAATGTAGAGTTGGGAACAAAAATATGCAGGATAACAGTTAGGTATTGTATCCATTAGATACACTCACAGGATAGAATGAATGTAGAGTTGGGAACAAAAATATACAGGAGAACAGTTAGGTATTGTATCCATTAGATATACTCACAGGATAGAATGAATGTAGAGTTGGGAACAAAAATATTCAGGAGAACAGTTAGGTATTGTATCCATTAGATACACTCACAGGTTAGAATGAATGTAGAGTTGGAAACAAAAATATGCAGGAGAACAGTTAGGTATTGTATCCATTAGATACACTCACAGGATAGAATGAATGTAGAGTTGGGAACAAAAATATACAGGAGAACAGTTAGGTATTGTATCCATTAGATACACTCACAGGATAGAATGAATGTAGAGTTGGGAACAAAAATATGCAGGAGAACAGTTAGGTATTGTATCCATTAGATACACTCACAGGATAGAATGAATGTAGAGTTGGGAACAAAAATTTGCAGAACAGTTAAGTATTGTATCTATTAGATACACTCAAAGGTTAGGTTTTGCATGAAAACTGGTGAATCCCATTAAAATGTATTACCTGTCCCTCTTGTTCAGATATCGCATGTGACTAACACACCATAAAACAGTTCTCTCCAGATTTATTTTGTAATTCGTTCAAACTGAGGAAGAAAAAAATAGGGTCTGTCGGCTGGATCTGACTTGGTAAAGATGACACCCGAAACAAGCAGTCTGGAAGATGTGAAGAAGCCGCTAATCACAGAGATGAAAGGTCGGGGGTTGTTCAGTTTCAGCTCCTAGAGTGTTAGGACCAGGTCTTGTTACTAGACACCTGCCGCAATTAGGGAGGAGCGCTTCCATGAGACCTGGTCCCACCAAAGACCTGCATTCTGACCTCGTTCTGACCAACAATGTGAACACAACCATTAACTGAACAACCAGAACACACCTGGTCATTTTATTAGTTTTGTTGAATTAATTCTGTTCTATTGAGTTGTTGATTGATGAAGCGACAAGATTAATCGATTTTAATTGTATCTGATAAGAGGCACACAAGCAATTAAACCATGGACGCTAAGAACTTACCCATCGAGTCAGTGGTGTGTATCCATTCAACGCGTTGGTGGACATGAGCTTGACTCTACTATGTGAGTCCTAAATTTTACCTACCTACCTAGATTTATTCACCTAGAGTAGGGGTCTTAAACGAGTACCTGACATCGTACAGGCTCGGGACCAACGCTATCAACGTCACATCCCAAGGACGGAGTGCTCAAGGTTTTTTGACCTCTCAGATGAAAACTTCAGAGCCTCGGCCGATTTCGAACCCGCGTACTGGACAGTAGAGAAATAGCAGTAGCGATGGTCACGATCCTCAGACGGCCGAACGACTTCTTCTATCTAAGCTCTTCTTTTTCAAGACGAAAGACAGCCCGAACTGCTGGGAGTCCTAAATTTGCCTACTCCAAACTTTTATTCACCTAGGGCAGGGCTCTTTAACGAATACCTGACGTAGAGGCTCAGGACCATCGCTTAACGTACCATCCGAAGGATGGCGTGCTTAAGTTTATTTCCCAGATAAAATAAACTAAGGGTCTCGGCCGGGTTTCAAACCCACAATCTTCAGCTCAGAAGGCAAGCACGCACATCACTGAGCTACCGGCGCCCTCCCTGTAAAAACTTGAAGTAAGTGTGCAAAAAACAGTGAAAATTCAATGTGTCGCCTCAGCCAGCGCAAGACCGTTGAGCATATCCTTGGAAAGAGGAGGCTATGGGCCACGCACAGGTACCTACCCCAAAGTCCAGCGCTGAGCGAGCGAGATTGTTTTGGGAGCGTCGCAAAGTTCACGAAGCGCCTGCGGTGAACGACGGCGCGAGTACCTCTACCGCTGTTGTACCCGAATTGATGGACTTTATGTTAAAATAAAATTTGGGGCGCGTTCAATGCCTAGTTTTTATTTCAAATATATTCTTTTCACTTTAACCCAACGCCCCGACACAGCCTCTCCAGTTTTTTCAGCCCAAACGTTACTTAATTCTTGCTGGGGAAGTACATTGCTGGTGATTTATTTACTTCTTGCTCTAGCATATTTCTGGAGGGGGGGGGGGGGGGGGGACGCCTGTTTCAAAGAAAAATCCTGAAGGCCTCCAACACCATAGATCCGCGACTGAATGGCAGCCCTAGTTATTACCAAACCAAAGCATATCAATGCTTTCTCACATGTTGACCACACTTCAAATGATTAGTCTGATGATTGTTGCAGGAAGTCAGTGGTTCCCAACACAATGGTGTATTAATTATACCAAACTGGGCAAGGTAAGAATGATAAAGCCCACAACACAACAGGTGGTTATCCGTTAGTGCTTTTAACAAACCATCCATTCAAACATTATTGTATAGAAACTAGGGGCTAGTCTACAGGTAGCCACCACTTCCTGTCCAATGAAGGGTCCTACCTGGTTTGGCTTATATTCAAAACAACTTTTAAATAGATTAAACTAGCAGTAATACCCGGTGTTGCCCGGGGAACTTTGACTTTTCTCCCAATATCTCCTATAAGGCTATTCAGTTCCTCGACAGTACATTCATGATGTTATAATTCTCAATTATTCATACGGAATAAGGCTTATAGTCTTTCAACTGTAGTAACGCTAGATTTGGAGCTAAAACTAATTTATTCAAAAAGATTTCTCATTAATCGTTGCAATGGTTTTCGAGTTACAAAGATTGCGTGAGTGGATGCTGGGATGGACCAGATATTGAGGTACTAATACGCCTATAACCTTCCACAGACGATGACGAACAAATTAAAAAAAAAAAATTAATCAAATCCATCAAGCCGTTCGTGAGTTATAGCGGTACAACGCAACAGACATTTTCAGCTTTATATATATATGATTAAATGAACATAAACATTGCTATGCCTAACTACAAACAATGTATTTAACTAATATAACATAATTTCACGGTAACAAAAATTAATTCACTTCAAAACAATTACAGTCAACTTTAAAATGGATAGTTTGCACTTTAGAATGATTAGTTTTAACTTTACCTTTGAAAGCCTCATTGTACTTTTTGTTTACGATAAACACCACGATGCATCTGTAACTGACTCCTTCCAATCCTTTATAAGTACACTTTTTCCATTGTGATGGAGATTGCACATCTTCCGCTTCTTTCGGACACAAAAATTCTTGTTTCTTTTGCCAAATTCTAATAATTCGCGGTTTTGTTGTTTTCCTGACAGTATTTTCTGAATCACTGTTCGTACGTATCTGAGAGTTGATTCTCTAATCGACTCTAAATTACAGACGCAAAAACGCCCTCTTCACTTGGAATAGTCTGCCGTAGTGAATAAATGGTTAAATACAGTTATCTCGTGAATGAAGATTAGTACCTCAAAGAAGTAGATTAAGTTGATTTAACCGAGCACATACACAATTTTATGAGAGAGGGCGCCGTATGCGAGCTTGTCTTCTGAGCTCAAGAACGTGGGTTCGAAATCCGACCGAGGCCCTTAGTTTATTTTATCTGGGAGGTAAAATAAACTTAAGCACGCCATCCTTCGGATGGAACGTTAAGCGATGGTCCCGAGCCTGTACGATGACAGGTACTCGTAAAAGACCCCTACCCTAGGTGAATACAAATTTAGGGTAGGCAAAATTTAGGACTCCAACAGTAGAGTCGGGCTCATGTCCACCAGAGTGACGAAAGAGCGCTCTGGTAGTAGGCGATATGACCTCGTAGTTAAAGCCCGGGCATGAGTCATAAAACCTAACCTAACCTAACCCAATTTTACGAGATAGATACCAAGAAACCGACATCTTTATAATTCCAAAAGTATTAGAGTCCTGAGCTCCCAACTTCTTCACAGTGCGCCGATGGCTTGGGAGATCATCACAGTACACTTAACTCATTTTGGCCATTTTACGACTTAACAACTTATTCCCTGTGTGTAGTGCGGAAACTTGCTGTGTTTTATTAAGCTCGTTGTCGCGATTTTATATTTTCTAAGGTTTTTTTTTAGTTACTTTTAAATACGTAGGAACAATATAATAATACCTAGAGATGCCAGATCGCCAATCATATCGAACGATATTTTAATTACTGATTTTACTATCTATATTATTGGATTTCTACAACCAAAGGCCGCTAAGAAAGTTTTGAGAAACTAAACTGATACCTAAATCAATTTTTGATTAGGGATGAGCATAGGAAACAAATAGTTGGTTGCCCTGGGCCCTGTGCTTTGCCCTCTCCCGGTCCTCCTGGCCCCCTGTGGGATCCCATCATGGCTGTTCTCGTCATTAGTATAAAGAGTTCGCTGGCTCAGTTAGGACAAGGAACTTAACAAGGTAGGTTGATAATAACCAAAGCAGTTGTTCGCCCCAAATAGACCAATCAACCAACCAACAAGCGGATTATATACTAGTACTAGTAGCGCTATGGCAGCCTCAAGTTTTACAATAAGGCTACTGGCCAACCTTTTTACACAACGGCTAAATTTAGGTCAGCTTTTTTGTAATATATTAAATTACAATAAGACTGAAATGCTTTTTTACGAAAAGGCGAACTTAATCAACCTAATTGACTCGTTTTTTTAAAATAAAAAGGCATATACACCAATCAAAACGATCTCAGGGGACCTTGAAACGTGGTTGAAAACTCCATCTTGGATTTTCTCATAATAAAATAGTTACTTTAAAAGTATAAGAAAGTAAACATTTTTATTTTTATTTATTTATTACTACACTGAAGCCTATTGAGGCTTATTGTAGCGAGTTGGGGTACAATTTGAATATACATCCGGTATAATGATACAGTAAGAATATTACAGCTTAATAAATTTCTAAATATTATAATAAATGCTCACATTTACTTGTATACATACAGCCAAGAGAAATGCAAAACAAAAAAAATATATATACTTTCATATACATACATACACATGTACATATTATAATGACTTTGTACTTAAACTGTAAATAACAAGTATTTAACAAAAACTTAATATGAAAATCTCAACTTTAATTCATTTTTCATTACCTTTATTATTTTTTGGCCTCTATTCTTAATTTTAATAAAATAAAATGATAGATAAAACACTCTTTTGAACACTTATATTGTCTAATTCCACAAACATATACTTAAATGTGTAGCGGTTTCGGCTTACGCCATCGTCAGGACAATGTTCAACAATAAACATTATTGTTGTACGGTACACATTTAAGTAGGTATATGTTTGTGGAATTAGACAATGTAAGTGTTCAAAAAAGTGTTTTATCTATTATTTTATTTTATTCATTAGTATTTCCACTATATCAACACAGAACGCAAAAAATGTATTCGGACTTAATTTTAATGTCATTTTTTTATTTTATTTTTTTATTTTTATTGTTAAATTTTTTTAATGTTTGATTTTTTTAATTAATAGAATTTAGAATATAGTAATAGACAAACAAGAAAGTAAATATTAAACTTTACCAAATGATTGACGCTGTGTGGGATGGAAAGAGGCGTATCCAGCTTAACGATGTTGTGAATTAAGGAGACCATTAGTAGAAGAAGACGGAAAGCAAAACTAATTTGATAATATCATTTGTTGGCGAGCTGGTGGGAAAATATCGTTGTACTAACATGAGAGGACTGTTATTATGTTGGAGGAGACAAATGTTAATGTTGGCTATTAATACTCCATTTAATGTTTTTTGTACAAGAGAGGTCCTGTTATCTGGGAGCAGCCAACATCTTCTGTCTCAGGGCCAACAACTCAATAAGATTGGCCATTTTCATTGGTCCTTCTGTAGCCTTCGTTCTCTCCTTCTTTTTCTTTTTTTCAGTTACGCCATATTTTCAACTCACCGACAATGTACTTCCCCAGTGCAAATTAATCAACTTTATGTATGGTGAATAAAGTGATTGTTTTATTTTCCCTTCAAAAATTGTTTTATTTTACAACCGGTTTCTCATCAGGCTGCAACATAAATTAAAATTGCATCACATACCTACTTGTTAATAATATCTGTTTCAAAAGTGCAAAACAACAACAACATTTATTTGGACCAGCAAGATACAAGATGCTATACACAAATATATAACTAGGTGTGCAATACATTCTGCTGTTTGCAAAAACTGAACTTAGTCAGGCATATCTGTATAAAAAACTCAGTTAATGTTTTAATAATTATCAGTAACTTCTCATCTTGTATGTTCTTTATGAATATATTAATACTTTAAATAGATTTCAATTGAATTCAATGGATTTTTTCCATCCTTTTTGTAGACAACAACAGCTGTGAATATTTTTATTGAAAAAAAGACGAAGTTTGTACGTTAGAACACTGAAAAAAACGGCTAGTTTCCATGTGATAGCTCCAAAATAGCGCACGCCTGATCCTTGGGGTTCCAGATAATTTGGAGGTCATCAATTTACAGTTGTTGCACAAAGTACAAAAAGTCAATAATTACATTTACATCAATCGTCAATAGACACAAGATAAAAAAAAAATCGGTCGTACAAACTATACTTGTACGATTAGTGTTCCGAGCCATCATCCCCCCACTTAAATCAATCTTGTAAAAAATTCTGGGGGTTAATTTCAGGGGGTGAATTGGGAAATGGAATAAACAAAATTTTCAAGGGCATTGTGTAGGGTGTCAAATGAAAGCTAATTGAAGCATGAACAAAATATATTATGTATTTTTTTATGCATTTTTAAAACATTTTTTCGAAAATAACGCTTAATGGTTGCTGGCACGGAACACTAATTGTGCAAGTATAGTTTGCACTTGACCTATTTATTTTTTCCTGGAAACAGGCTTTTGACATGTTTTTATTCTGTACAGACAGACTAATCTAAGAAATTGCGACATCATTGAGAAAATGGTTAAGAGAACCTGGAAACGTGAAATTCAATTGACAACTCGATGTCGGATTTTTACACGATTATTTTATATACTAATCGTGTGAGAAAGTAACATGTAAATATCTGTGATTCTGGTTAAACTCATTTTGAAAGACCAGATTTAAGGTTTGTGTGAGGATGAGGCTGTGGCGGTATTGCTTTGATCTGACCATCCTTGTGTCGGTCGAAGGCTATGTTTGTCTTTGGGGGCGCAAAAACGGTGGAAAGGAGGATTGAGGGGAAGCCCACTTGTAGGAAGGGCCTGTCCATGTGTAGGACAGATGTAGGGAGAGGGCAAACAGACAGAAGTACTGAGTAGCCCTTCTCAAAGCTACTCGAAGCAGACCGAGCCAGAGCCCTCCTAAACAGGATGTCTTGGTGGCTCACACACAAGTGGTATCTACTGGAACAACCACTCATCTATTCTGTATCTGGGAGGTAAAATAAACTTAAGAACGCCGTCCTTCGGGTGGGACGTTAAGCGATATTCCCGAGCCTATATCGTCGGGCTCATGTCCACCAGAGTGACGAAAGAGCACATTATCTTAATAACTAACTATTTTTTATAGACCCCAGTCCTGGGTAACTAAACCAGGCAAAATTCAAAGACTAATGACCACCAGAGCGCTCTGGTAATAGGCGATATGACCTCGTAGTTAAAGCCCGGGCCTAAGACAATAACTAACTATTTTTTATAGACCCCAGTCCTGGGTAACTAAACCAGGCAAAATTCAAAGACTAATGACCACCAGAGCGCTCTGGTAATAGGCGATATGACCTCGTAGTTAAAGCCCGGGCCTAAGACAATAACTAATTATAGAACTCCTAACCGTAGAAAATTACATGCATGGTGTGTAATGCTCATTGGTCAGTTCTGGAACTAGCTATAAGTGATTACTTAACTAAAAGAAAACTACTTATAAACACAAAACGAACGAAACAAATTATTTGAATAAAAATAAACAGATTAAAACCACAACTCAATAGAATAATGGATTATGAAAAATAAGTAAGTTCCAATATAGTTACAAAATGGAACTTGTCCCAGGTCAACAATTAATATATGAAATGGCCTACTAACAATCATTAATGACTATATATCGCAATTGACAACGGCTCCAGAAAAAAATAAACCATTTATGACAGCAAATTTTTTATTTAATAATAGAGTCGGGCTTATGTCCACCAGAGTGACGAAAGAGCATCATATCGCCTACGCTCTGGTAGTAGGCGATATGATCTCGTAGTTAAAGCCCGGGCATGAGTCATAATAACTAACGTAACTATAGAAGGAAAAGTTATCTGCATACTCACAATTCCTAGGCCGAAGTGGCTTATAAATCTGAAAAATTGCATCCTTTCATATTGTAAGTCGTTAGAAGAATTTAAAATAAATCACGGGTAATATGTTCCTCAGAACGAATTAATCAATTAACTTTTCGCTCCCCCTCCAAAACCAGTCGCTAATATTACAACTGTATTATCTCAGTTGACTTACATAGAGGCTCCTAAATTCTCATACTAAATTTTGTGTAATGAATAAATTCATTACTTCGGCAGTTAGGGTTTTTGAATTGAGCCCCCTCCCCTGAACCTCCCCTCTTCTTCAACCGATATCGCTGAAATATGTTGGGTTATGTCCTCATTGGGTTTTTAACTTTAAATATGACATTTCATGTCGATACTTTCATTACTTCGGCAGTTTTTGAGTTGAGCCCCTCTCCTAATTCCTCCTCTATTTTGGTCGATTTAGCTGAACATCGATAGGTGTCGTTCTCAGAGGATTCTGGATTCACAAGTTCGTATCGATACATACATTATATTAGGAGTAATCGTATTCACAGACACACACAGCTTTTTTTCCCCATATTTGGAATCTAGAGGTCGGAAAACTTCACACTGAATTTTCAACCGATTAGATAACTTCCCCTTTACCTCGGATAAGTAAAACCATCCCAAAATGTGTTGAAAACCATTTTTTTTAAACAAATGCTTGATTTACACAAAAACAGTGAGTCCTATCGAAAAATTAGTTCCTAAGAAATAGGTTCCTCAATAAATTTCCAAGCAACGAATTGAAATGCCCTCAGAGGATGCCCCTAAGATCGGATCAATCCGAACGAATTTATAGTGGTCCCAATTAATGTACCATTGGAAATATTTCAAAGTAATGTTTAAATCGTAACACGTAGCAAAAATATATTTATATTATTATTATTAATATAAATAAATTTATATTTATTAGGATGCACATTACTCATTAATTTTAAAAGCAATCGTTTCTGGTGAGTGTTTTATAAATATAAAGAATGTTCATAAAAACAATTAAAATAATAAGTAATTTAGATGACAATTTCCTGAATTAAAGTGTAAACAAATAGTATAGATTGCAATTTTTGGAATACAATGTTATATTAATGTCCGTTCATTTCATTTCAGTGATAATGGCCTATAAGAGGCCGAAACGTTAAGAATATTAAAAAATTGCTTGGTCCTAATGGCTAATGTTTCATTCCATACACTATTAATGTTTTACGGAATCGGCGAAAAAAACGGGGGGTCAGAGGTGACTTCAGCTTAAAGACCCCAAAGCTGCCGATGAAATGAATATATCGACACAAAATTTAGTATGAGGAAATTTAGCATTTTTAGCCCAAATGGTCGATTAGTTTTAATGGGAGAGTGAACACTTAATTGAGGAAGTACTTTTCAGGCGAGTCATCGACTACTTTTTTGATAGGCTAACGTAAAGTAGACCACTTTGTTAACAATGCTAAGAATGTGGGAGCCACTGGACTTCGTTGGTGGCTTTATCAACGTCTCTACTCACCGTGAGTTCCAAATTACCTTGGACACTAATACGCTTCGGATGGATTTTAATCACATGATATTGAATTTTTAATAGAACTTCGTGACCAGTCCCATTTGATGAAGTCCACTTCTTAAAGAGCTCTCAGGATTAGGTTAAATCCACGCACGACATCTTCGTAAAGGTCATCTTTGACAGAAGGCCATCTTAAACTGGTCTTAAGTGAGTTGAAAACAGGGTGATTTCAGATATATGGTAGGTAATAACATGAAATATAGTTCACATGAGTTAATTCAAAAGTTGCCAGTTATTTAAGGCGCTAATTAGTTGCCCAACGGAGGTCAGTTTAACATGGATTTTGTAGAGGTTGCATGTGCTTGTGCTCTGAGTCTAGCGCGAAAAAGAACGCAAAAAAGAAACTCATTTTGAATCCATCCAATATTAAGCAAAATACATTTAAATGGACAATTTTATAAGTTAGGTTAGCCCGGGCTTTAACTATGAGGTCATATCGCCTACTACCAGAGCGCTCTTTCGTCAATCTGGTGGGCATGAGCCCGACTCTACTATGGGATTTTGCCTATCCTAAATTTTTATTCACCTAGGGCAGGGGTCTTTAACGAGACCTGACATCGTAATGGCTCGGGACCATCGCTTAACGTCCCATCCGAAGGACGGCGTGCTTAAGTTTATTTTAACTCCCAGATAAAATAAACTAAGGGCCTCGGTGGGTTTCGAGCCCACGTTCTTGAGCTCAGAAGGCAAGCACGCATACCACTGAGCTACCGGCGCCCCTTTTTATAAGTTATTTGACAGTAAGCTTTTCAGCAGTTTCAATCTCATTCCAATTATCAATGAACTGCTAAAACACCTCAATTCATAACTTATTTTTCAAATTTTTATCTGAATATTCTTTTAATTTTGTGATATAAAGGAGATGTCGTTTTTCTACAGCACTAATAAATAATTCAGTATATATGAGAGACATTTATTTTAGTGTTATCCCTAAACTGTCAAAATTGCAACTAAATATTCTCCAGTGTGGACAGGCTTGAACATGTGTCTTTGATTCTATGGGCAACTATTTGGTCACTGTCAAAATAGAACGTGTTGGAACTTTTTAGTTGCCGCAACTAAACAGTTTCCTGCGCATGGGCTTACGTTTAGTTTAGTGTCTTCTATGTGATTAAACAGTTGCTTCGAAAAAGTTGCTAGTGCGCGTCCGGCCTAATATGATGTGGGACAAGATTTCTCATAGAAAAAAAATACGTTGTTTTCCCACTGTTCTATTTTTGACAAAAATCGGTTTCCAACGCTACAGCTTCATCATCAGTGGCACATCACACCCATACAGTATAGAGGCTAAAGGACTACTAAGATGCCTTTAAATATAATTAGTTATTAAACCTGCCTACTATTAGTGCCCTCTTTTGTCGCACGTTTAGGAACCCAAGGGAGTAGGTTGTTTCAACTATTAGGTGTTTAAAAAGTAAAGAAAAAAAAGGTATGTTTTTTAAAAAATGTTGTCTATTTCACAAAATATAGTATATTATATAATATACGTGAGTACTTTCGGTATTGCTACCATCTTCTTAACAATATATTGGAGATTAAACTAATATTTTAAAAAACATACATACGTTTTTCTTTACTTTTTATTTAGTGTCTCACAATATCTTTGCAAAAAAATGTTAAGTATCATATTAGGTGATTTTTTTTTTTTTTTTTTACAAAGAGATATTCACAACTTTAAAAAGAATATATAGAACAAGCAAATGTGTTAAGAGAGAGAAAATGTCAAGAGTGGAGAAATCCCCCAGTGGTGACACTCCATAAGCACTCAGTTCTCATTTATGACTTAATCAATGTCACTGCTGATGCTAAGGAGGTCTTGAAGAAGAAGTCACTCTCAGAATGACGTTGTACAATGAAATAAATAATGAAACCGCTGAGGCCACTCATTTCTTTCATATATCCAGTATATCCATTTCAATATTTATATCATTGTTTATTTTAGATGAGAGTCGGACCTGTTAAAAGACTCCTCCTCACTAATCCTACTCCCCTTAAATATTTACCAACGTAAGCCACTCAGTACCCTGCCAGCTGTGCCGGATTAGCCACGTTGCAAGAGTAGCAAATGCTACGGGCCCCGCGAATTGGGGGCCCCGCGCTCCAACGCCTGTCTGACCGTAAAAAAATATCAATTGAGATAGGAGCGTAAAAATACTTTGCATGCCTTAAGCGCGAAGCGCTTAGGCTATGCTTTACTCCCACCTGAAAATCTAAAACTCGATTTCGTCACGTTAAATCTTATCTGAAATTAATCATTTACATTTATATGGTATAAAAATATATCTATTAGATAGGAAATTAATTAATTAACAGATTTGATACATTTTCAAGTCTATCAATTAACACGTTCATGTAAAAATAAGTATTTTACTAACTTTCTAACGTTAATGTCCTAATGTTTGTGGTGTTGGAAACACTACAACTCCCGATAAATATATTTTTTTCAGCTTATTATTAATTTTTTTTTTTTAATTTTTCGTAATACTCTTGAGAGATCCCTTTTGAAAATTGCCTCTGGAACTGCAATTTTATATACTTTTATTAAATAATTCTTTAGAATCGTGTTTCCCAAACGTAGCATTTACTTATCTCTCATGATCACTAACTGCAGTGGCGAACGTTCTTTTTCAACATTAAAACGTATTAAAAATGAGTTAAGGAACATGATGGGCCAAGAACGTCTTAATCATCTCACTTTGATGAATATAGAGCATGATTTGCTTAAAGAAGTCGGTATTGAAAGTGTTATCTCTAAATTTGTCCATATTAAATCCACAAAAGTTTATTTGTAACAGTTTTGTTTTATTTAATACCCTAAACTTGAGAACTTAAAGCAAACCGAGGGCCTCTTGACAGAATTTGCTACAGGCCCCTCGCTGGCTTAATCCGGCACTGCCTGCCAGGAGCCACCCAGAGCATCGCACTTTTATCTATCAACACATCGTCCCATCACATCCATCATCTGACCATCAAGCAGGCCCCCCCCATCTCAGAGGCGGCATCCAATTGTATCCCATAAGAACTTTTATTATTTATTATTTATTACTTTTATTATTATTATTTTACCTATTTTATGAACTTTTATTTTTTATTTTAAACGTTATATTTTTCATCACTAATATTAAGTTCAATTTTATGTTAGTTTAATCTACGTTTTGTTATATTTTCAGTTGGCCAACTGCTTTTTACCAGGTTTTCTTTTGTACATTAAATATCTTCTATCATTTTCAATTTAATCAATCTTATTATCTACCCCTTCAACTATTCTCCAATATTTTGGAGTGGTCCTCCAGAACCGCCAGAGGTTTTATAGCCAGTTATTTGGAACTCTCATTTTGGATACCATTACAGATCTATACACCCAGTAATGCCAGTATGTAATGATTTTGTGAAGGGGGAGGGGGAGAAATATGTACAAAAGTGGTTGGTATAACAACGTTTATGGGATCATCACATATATTTTATTTTTACCGAAAAACTTGTGAAAGGGAAAAAAAAAAATATATATTTTTTCTGAAGCTGTGTTAATGCACGAGGGGACAAGTTTTATGGGGAGTGTGCAGTTAGGTTACCTGCAGTCCCAGAGATCTACTGTATGTCTTGGGAAGATGGATAAAAAAAAGTCCGACAGACGGCGGAGACAAAGAAACCGGGGTTTACTGTCGAGTTTATTGGGGGTTGGCGTCGGTACAGCTTCCAGGGGTTGCTACTCCTGGAGACAGTTCGCTTTCTTCACTTCTTGTAGTGAGTTAGGGGTTGGGAAAACAAAATTTCAGTGAAAACTCATACATACATATTGTATATCTAGACGGTGAAAGTATCACCCGCGATATATTTCCCAGCTGAACTATTTATAGTTTGTTTACTTCCCTATATAAAGTATAGGGAAAGTTATGTAATCTGTCAGAAATCCGATGTTTTCACTGGGTTTTCATATTTTCCAACAGATTGACTCCAAAAATAAACAAGCAGGTTCTCGGAAATTACTGGGCTGTGTATTAAGACTCTGCAAAGGTGGCATCTGTAATTAAGTGCGGCCCTTGTGATCCACACAGCAAACCTCCCAGCATGGTATCAATATCATTAATAATATCACAAAACTAGGCATTTTACTCAGCACAGAATTTCTTATTCATTTAATTGAATTTAATCTATACATAGATTTTTAATTGATATGCAAATGCACATAAGTCACATAGCCTATTAATTTTGCTTTTAAAACTACTACATGTAAAATTTCATGACACTCCAATAATTCGTTAATGAGGTTGAACTATTTTTATGATCAACCTCCACTCACAGTCCCCCTCCCGTTGAGAATTTTGAGACGTCACACACCCTTTTTTTCAATTTGGCTTTTAAGAATACTACATGTTTAATTTCATTACTATCCGATTATCCGTTAATGCGTTTTTATGCCTAGCCCCTCTCATAACCCACCCTCCCGTTCAAAATTTTCAGACGCCATATAGCCTATTTTTCTATTCTATTTTATTTCTATAACAATTTTGTATTGATGTTAAAAGACGAAAAAGTTTAAAAAATTTGTTAATAATTTTTTTTTTTTTTTTTGCGTATTTATTTGGTTTTACTTACATATTTCCCAAAAATAAGTGCATATTATATGAACATATCTAATGTTTTTTTTTATTGCATATAAATCCGGGCCTTAGTTATCCATATTTCCATTTGACAAATTGAACCTGTTGTTCGAATGGAGTTTGACCATATGAAGGTGGGTGTGCTAATTGGGAGGTGGGGGCCATGTTGGAACCGACTCCCACTGGACACAGATCTGTGGCTCACTTCTCAGAATTGTTTAATGAGCCACTCACTGACACGTGCCTCTGGGACAAGACCCACACTTTGGTCTTTGGACAACAAAATAACTTCAGACTTCACTCCCTCCAACCATTACCAGGTTCTCATTTTTGAAGATATAACTTCTCTGGTGGCGTTATTCAGAATTTTGCCTCAATTATACTGTTTTTTTTTTTTCAATAGCTCATCATAATAAAATACTTTTGTCTTCCCACTGTTTTATTTTTGAGCAGAACAGGTTTTCAACTCGTAATCATCAGTGGTACATCTATGACAGAATAAATATAATATACAAATAATGAAAAGAATAACTCTTAATGCATCCAGAGGATAGAGGAACAAAAAAAAAAACTTATGTATCCAACCCACGCAGCGTAGCGGTTAAAGGACAACTGGCATAGCTCAAAAAGTTTTTTTTTCAATCATTACATGAAGAAATATTTTTCAAAAAGCCAAAAAACAGTTCTAGCTGATTTAATGATGAACATCGTATGGTGTTCCTTATTGATAGTATTTAAAAAAACAGGTGTGTCTCGCGGGTGATGAATTTGAAATTATTTCAATTTAAAATTACTTTCAGCCAAAAATTATTTTCAACCAAAAATTCAAACGAACGTAATTTTTAACAATCAATCTAAGATTGAGGTGGATTCTTTCAAAAAGGTTGAGTTTTTTTACCGTCCCGAGATATTAGTTAGTTATTATGGTTCATGCCCGGGAATTAACTACAAGGTCATATTGCCTACTACCAGAGTGCTCTTTCGTCACTCTGGTGGACATGAGCTCGACTCGTAACGTCCCATCCGAAGGACGGCGTGCTTAAGTGTATTTTACCTTCGAGATAAAATAAACTAAGGTCCTCGGCAGGGTTTCGAACCCACGAACTTGAGCCCAGTAAGTATGCACGCATACCACTGAGCTACTGGCGCCCTAACGAGAATATTATTAACATCCGCAAAAAGGACCGAACCGAGGGTTTCATATATCTAGGTAAATCATTAATGTGTATGAGGAACGGCAAAAGCCCTAAGATTGATCCTTGAGGAACACCGCATGTAATTTCTTTCCACTCTGATGTATGTATGCGTTTCACCAGTTATATCCTGAGCTATAATGAAAGGGGCTAGATCAGAGATGGCGTTCTTGTCTACTGAGATCAAGATCGCGCGTTCGAAACCCGGCCGATGTCCTTAGGTTTATAAATGGTAGGTGAAAAAAAAAGGTGCATGCCGTCCTTTGGATGGTTAAGCGATGGTTTCGAGCCTGTACGTTATCAGGTTAATTGGTAAAATTTAAGAATCGGGTTCATGTCCAACAGAGGTCTCGTAGTAGGAGATATGACCTCGTAGTTAAAGACCGGGCATGAGTCACAATAACTAACTATAATGATAGGTTCAAAATTATGTCAAATTGCACCCAATATCCAAGGGGGAGAGCAAAGACACAGTTAATTTCAAATAATTCCAGGTCAAATTAAGATGAGAGGGATTTCGGAAGACTTGCAACCAGACAACCATGAGAAGACACAGTTCCCACCGACGAAAGCTGAGTTTGTGATTTACGTCATCGACAAGTCAGCAGTACGATGTCCCTGGGAAATGGAGGACTGATCATTTTCCAAAGCATCACATTGTCAGGATGTCTATCATAAATGGAAAACACTAAAGAAAATTATCTTACCGCCCAATTCATTTTTTTGAAAATATTTCCTAAAATAATAATAATAAATACAATATGATAAAATATATCTTATATTTCAATAATAGTACGGTACTTAAAAGAAACGTGATTCATTGCCAAAAAAGTGCGCTTGGTTTGGGTATGAAGCCTCATTGTTTTTGCTACAAGGATTGATTCTACAAGTAAGACACACATGAAGGAGAAAACAGAGCCAATGAAGGAAGTCAATTTTATTCAATTGTTTTAACAATTTTACCTTTTTTTTCCACGAATATTAATTTTTCGAGCAGATTAAGAGCAATGAAAATGCCTCCTGAAATACATTTCTCCGCCAATAACGTTTCTGTTTCTTTTTTTTTTTAACCGCTTCAATAACATATTGAGACAAACTGTAAACGCACAGAGGGGAATTTCAGCTGGAATCGCGTTAACGTCTGTTGCGAGACTGGCTCCGTAGGTGTGGACGCGCGACAATGTCTAAATACAGTCTAGGGACATTATATTGCGATTGTCTCTATACTTTGTCCTTGCATGTCGTCCTTTGGATGGGGCGTTAAGCGATGGTCCCTAGCCTATGCAATGTCAGGTGCACATTAAGGACCTTTTTCTTAGGTGAATAAACCTGGGTAGGCAAAATTTAGGACTCCAAATGTAGAGTCGGACTCATGTCTACGTGACGAAAAAGCGCTCTGGTAGTAGGCGTATCCATGAATAAGAGAGTGGCTAAGCCTTGGGCTTCGGGCAGCAGAAAACCTAGAATCGGCCCGGACGCCATATATCTGGAATTACATTAAGGGTTGTAATATATGATCCTATTTTAATATATTTATCATAAATCGTGATTACGCAGGTTCTTCATGTATAACGAACTAAAATATAATGTAAACAATGATGAGACCTTGATGAATAGTGGCTGGCACAGCAGGATACGTTGCGGCCCAGCAGGGGGCTCTGTTAAACAATTATCCGCTAGAGCTCAGGGCTGTCTTCACCTGGATTCAAGATATATGGGGCTTTATGGTCACCACCCTTTCGTTACAACTAATTATACCATGTTAGTCATAGCATCTTTAGTATATCAGGGACTCCAGGTGGATCTAGCATCAAAACTATGGTTCGTCTCTTCAGGTCTTTGGTACAAGAATAATATTTATTTCCGATAAACCAATATCATGGATAAAGAAGACGTCATGAAAATGTGTACATCAAAATAATTTATTAATGTTATTGTGATTCATGCGCATTTCGTCGCTCAATGCCAATATTCATTTTTTTGAATCCTGCAAAAATTGACATTTAGTACATCCCCACCCAAACGAATTATGTGAGAAGTTTTATATTCTCCCAGAAATTCGATGTTGTGTTTTCACCAAAATTTCATGGGTTTCCGATCCTCTGTTTCCAAAAATTAAAAAGCAATTTCTCTATGTGTGTGAATAGCATAAAATTTGATATGTGTATCCAGAACTCCTTAAAAACAACAATTATTGTTTTTCTGCTGGGGGATCACAAAATATAGTATGAGATATATATATATGACCGTTCCTTCCGTACGAAATTAGGGGACGAAGTGCTTAACTGAAGAACGTATGCAAATAAAATTATAGATAAGGAGTGAAATTCATGGTAGTGAACGGGGTGTGTAAATGGTCTAGGGACTTAAAAGAGCTGGTACATAAGTAGATAACGAAGTCCGAATCAAAGTTGTAAGGATTAAGTAGTAGCATCTTGGAGAAGTTTTCGCTCTCCCAACAAAACCAATGTTTGTGCTACAAATAAATAGTTGACTTACAATGGGAAGTCTGGTAGAAGTAATTGTATCTCGTAGCAAAGAATTATAAAAAAAATTATAACAATCAAGAAAAAAAATAAAAAAAATGTGATTGGGCCATTACAAGACTTTCTTATACCAACGACGCTTACAGATCATACACTATCTCCATCCCCTTCTCGAAATCATTTCATACTGGCATTATTATTATAAAGTCACTCTCAGAGTTACGCTGTACAATCAAACAAAAAAATACCGTTGACGCCAACTCATTACTTTCATATACTCAGTATAAATGCCAGTATAAATGATTTTGAGAACGGGGGGGGGGGAGGGATGGGAGAGAGACAGTAATATGTAAGCAAAGTTGAAATGTAAAGAAATTTTATTATTCTGGTATCGATGTCCCGTAAGAATAAATACATATAGAGTAAAGGAAAGGAAAAATAAATATAGTATCAGTATGTACAAATAAATAGATAAATAGATGAATAAATTAGTGCTACATTGGAGAAAAACTAGACAATTATAAATATAGATAAACAAAAGATTAACATGAAAAAACATAAAATTAACATCTTCATTATGACGAAAAAAAAAATAAATAAAAGTATCTATAAAATACAAGAGAATATGTAAAAAAAAAAAAATCTATAAAAATAAGAAAAAAATAAAATAGATAATAAAAATGGACAGAGCCCAATACTATGATGGTTGTTTATAAAAGAGAAGGATGCCCAGACAAGGTTTGAAATAAAATAAATTTTAGACAATAGGGGGTGGATAGAAAAGTGTAAGGAGAGAGAAGAAAAATAAAAATACATAATAAAATAAGATAAAATAAAAAATAAATAAATGCATGATAAAAAATGAATGAATTTGGTATAATGGCTACATCGTTTTTTCCCCATGGGATCAGGGTTCTAGAAATATATGCCATTTTAAAAATGATTTTTGGAGTATGAATATCATGTCTGATTCGTACTGTTTTTTTAATCTATATATTTTTTAAGAGAGGGCAGTTAAGAATGATTCATTGTCCCAGTTTCGCAGATAAATCCACCTTTTTTTGTGTGACCGGTAGCTCCATGATATTATTTGAACACCTTTCACTGCCTAAGGCTCTCTATGTATGAGAATATATTTTTTTCTATATCAATCTTGTGTGTGTTTTAAACGTTGATAAAGTATAATTATATTCAGAACGATCAAAATAATGATCTGTTTGAACAGCTTTCAATCGGTTGCCCAACGTTTAATTGAAGAACGGTTGGTCTTGTAAGGGCGTTTTATCACGATGGCCTCATCCTCGGATGGCATTGACTATCACTGATTTTCAGTAAATATATTTAACATAGTTACAATTGGTAAAATTGAAAAAAACATAAGTAAATTTCAATAAATATAAAATAATGGATTTTTTAAAAACTTATATAGCTTAAATCAAACTTTTATAAATAACACTGAATAAAACTTAGAACGAGTCAAGAAGGAGTCATAAGTCTGTATCCTATACACTTGACAATGCTCTAACCAGCGAAATATATTGTGTCTTTTATATAAATATAGTGGAATTTTTTGAATCGTTCTAAGTGTTTTATTCAGTAGTATTTACAATGAACTTCCACAAGATCTCTGGCGAAAACATCTCTAAACTTTTATAGTTTTTTACAGTTTTGCTCATAACTTAAATAAATGTCATGAAACATGCCTTGAGGTAGCAGCCCATTGGCTGTCCTCCGTGATTGATAGGTTTTGAATTTATTTTAACAAAATATATAAGTAATGAATAACAATTAATTTCAAACACCATAAATAAAAATCATTAATTTATACAATTGGCAAAGCAAGGGATTTCGAGTTGTAATTTTTAATAAATATTTTTGTATAATTACCATTTTGTTAATATTTTGCTTATTGTTACAGGTTAGGTTAGGTTTTATGACTCATGCCCGGGCTTTAACTACGAGGTCATATCGCCTACTACCAGAGCGCTCATTTGTCACTCTGGTGGACATGAGCCCGACTCTACTATGGGAGTCCTAAATTTTGCCTACCCTAAATTTTTATTCACCTAGGGCAGGGGTCTTTAACGAGTACCTGACATCGTACAGGCTTGGGACAATAGCTTAACGTCCCATCCGAAGGACGGCGTGCTTAAGTTTATTTTACCTCCCATATAAAATAAACTAAGGACCTCGGTCGGATTTCGAACCCACGTTCTTGAGCTCAGAAGGCAAGCACACATACCACTGAGCTACCGGCGCCCTTTTATTGTTAAATGAGGCTATCAGTGCAAAAGTGGCCTAACCAACAAAATCCAATAAATCCCAGAATAACAATTTTTGGTGCCCCCCTGCAGCTCTACCGTGGGGGTCCTAAATGTTGCCTGCCGTGATTTACATACTGAGGTAGGGTCTTTAACGAGTAGGTTCTGACATTGCGCAGGCTTAACGACTCATCCGAAGGACGGCATGCTCACGTTTTTTACCTCCCAGATAAAAATTTAAGGGCCTCGACCGGGTTTCGAACCCGCGATCTTGAGCTCAGTAAGCTATCATGCCACGTCTGAGCTTCCGGCGCCCTCACTGAGAAGTATAGAAATAATTGAATTTCAGTGAATACATGGAAGGAGAAATGCCATTGCCAGCACTCCTTACATAGTAGGTAGCTACTTAGACTTAAGTCTCTCGTCCAGCACCGAATCAATCTTCGGGGTGGATTGTCGGGATGGGAATAGAATGAGGATTTTAATGGAAGGACAGTTTTGAATGAAAGTTTAGAAAATGAAACTTGATGAGATCGTTAGCAAAAGGAATTTTAAGGTGGATGGTGGAGGATGAGTTTAGAAACTTAGAAGAGTCCGTATGTCCAAAAAGGTCGTATTATTGTCTTGTATATAGTCAGTTTGTTTTCAACAGAAAGTTTGGATTTTCTGTTTAGCAACGGATAGAGCCAGGATTTAAGTTAGATTGGGCCCTAGGCCCATTCCGAATTGGCGCCCCCCCTTCAAGTCCCTTCTAAAGAAAATTTTGTTTTATAGTTATAGTATTATATTTATCAATATCGTTAATATATTATTTTTAAATCACTACGAAGAAACTTCAATTTTAGATGAAATAATTTGTTTATTAATTACTTTCAAAAGACTATAGAAGAATCACTAAAATATCAAATAATATATTTTTTTGTTGTATTTTTATCTTTTGTGTACAATATTATTTTATTAAATTATTATTTAGACGGTGAAATAATCTTTGAGATATTATTGGTAATTGTTATGTTATTTTTAATTGTATACATTATATACTACGAAAAAATATAATAACAACATGTTGTTATTAGATGTATCTAATAACATCAAATTAACTATTAATTAATAGGTTTTTAATGATATATTTTGTTAATTTTTTAAAATAAATTGTCCATTTCTCCTGTTTTTTTAGCTTGTTTTTACGATATTCAGCACCGCTAAGTTTTTTCCGGCAAGAACTCAGGTTTAATTTAAATAAAGTAGAA
Source organism: Aradus depressus (assembly GCA_963662175.1). NCBI lineage: Eukaryota > Metazoa > Arthropoda > Insecta > Hemiptera > Aradidae > Aradus > Aradus depressus. The sequence continues at coordinate 9,734,671 of OY759222.1, forward strand.
ATATTATCGATTACTTAAAAAAAAACATTTTAAAACATTTCAATATTAAAAAAACAAATTATCTTAAATAATATTAACACTTTCACACATTTAGAATGTTGAAAAGACTGAATGGAACACAAGACTAAAAATATCGCAGATTAAAAACAAAACAAAGTTACACTAAAACATCACGATACATCGATGCATGTTAACGCTGTTCAGGTGGCTGTTGCAAATAAACATATAGACAATGAATGCATTTAAAGCTTGACAAATTGAGATGATACATGATGCTCGTACCTCATTCTATTGAGAGTTTAATTTTTAGTCGCCATTCAAATTTTGGCGCAAATCATCAGTTCAGTCGTGTGTGGGTATTCCATGTCAATCTGGATTTCATGGTGGATCACTGAACTAACGAGTTTAATATCGGCTTGGTCTGTTGTCTGCATGAAGAAGGACGGACAGTGGGTGCAACAGATGGTAGAATCAGTGTGCATCTGGCTACTACAGAACGGTACTAACATCCCGCTTTACCAACCATGAATAAAGCAACCCTTAACCCACCCCATGGATATTCTATAAGGAGAAATTGTATGTTATTACTAGCATTGAGACTGTCTGTACACATTTCTCTTTCTTACTGAAAATAATAGACAACAAAATCTTAGATAATATTTTCCCATACTCGTAACAGGAACGTTTACCATAATATATGTGATTTTCCTATTTCATAGTGAAGCAGTTCAATTGGATAAACTATTTTCTGGGAATTTCGTTTCTTTTCTTGGATGAATGTTTTTTTTGACGTCTATGGAAATATGTCATAGAGAATCTATTCCTCTTGTTAAATAAATAAAACAAACTTCTTTTTGAAATATTGTCCATTCCAAAAAAACTGTTTTAGTTATTGTGATCTACCTCGGGGTGGAGATTTTGGTTAGGGCACGGTCCCCGGCTCTACTATATACACCTGTCTTGTGATACCCAGTTCGAAAAGTCCGACTTTTTCAAATATTCCCTTCTTAGTTCCCACAATAATCCTCTAGTCCGTGCCCTCCATTCTGCCATACTTCCCCAACGACGGCTTAAGCGTCAATAGCCTAGAGACCTCCTGAGCAGAAGCAGTGACAGTGATTAGCTATAAACAAGAGAAAAACAGTGATTAGAGAGTGTCACCACTGGGTGATTTCTCCCCTCATGACATTTTGACATTGTCATTAGCACATTTGCTTGTATTTATTTGTATTCAGTTGTAAATAGTTATTTGTAACTCATGCCCGAGCTTAAACTACGCGGTCATATCGGGACCATCACTTAACGTAATCCTATTTATTATAATAGTAACAGGTTGAGTAACAGTCTGTCTGTAAACGAATGACGTCATTAAAGTCTGTGGGCAAGACCGCAAGAGGTCGCGCATCACTAGGATGTCTTTCCCAATTTAACGTGCATATGTTTTTATCCTCAACGAAACTGACTTATGAGCCTCTGGGCTAGCAGGGAGGGGGGGGGGGGGGGGGGGGGGTATTCGGCCCCCCCCCCTGTATCCGCCACTGTCCCCATAACTCCTCATCGACTTTTTGACGGATTTCAACTTCACCTTTACATCGTATAACAAAACCTGTTACAGTGATAAAATAACAGGTATATCTGTTATTAAATATTGTTCCACTTGCAATTATTATCAAGACTACTGTAATAATGTCCTTGAGTAGTAAAGTGATAGGAACATAGAGTGGTAATCCCCTGTCGCGACCTCACTCCTTATCAGACAAGACAACAGCCTTCTTATCACTGTCTCGTGTCGTGTCATCGGCTCATCTTATCATGACCTCTCTTATCATCACTCCACATTGGTATAATAATTTATCTGTGTCCGGTCTTCATCCTTTTGTAGAACCGCTTATTATCTTTTACTCGACGGCGGAACGCAAAGGATATCGGTAACTTAAAATCTTGTCTTTGCCTGCGCTGAATATATTTAAGTTTATTAAGAAAAAAATAAAGTTGTTGGTGAATATCCGGCTATGTACTTCCCCAGAATTAATCAACTAAATTTTCGCTTCCCCTTCATAATTCAGTCGATTGTTTGTGCCAATTATAAGTTACATAGGGGCTCCTACATCCTTGATTAAATTTTGTTTCGATAAATTCATTACATCGGCAGTTATAAGAGTTTTGGACTTGAGCCCCCTCCCCTGAACCCTCCCTTTCCTTCAATATCACTGAAATTTGACAAGTTATGTCCTCATTGGGTTTTGAATTTAAATATGAAATTTCATGTCGATACATTCATTACATCGACAGTTATTGGGGGTAGTGGGTTGAGCCCCCTCTGATCCCCCCCTTCCCTTCTTCCGATTCCTCTAAAAATTGATATATGTCGTCATGAGCTTTTGAATTCAAATATGAAATTTTGTGTCGATAAATTCACTACAACGGCAGGTTAATACCTCTAATGACTCTAATGAGTTTTCAAGCCTCTGCCCTAATCCACCCTTCCCCTTTAGCCGATTTGGCTGGAAATCAATAGGTGTTGTCCTTACGAGGTTTTGGTCACACATATAAGATATTGTGTTGATACAATCATTCTATCGGCAGTTATTTGAGCTTTTATGTCTGTGTGTGTGTGTATTTGATTGAAAAGTTGTGAGCTCTCTACAGCAAAAACGATTGTAGCCAAGAACTTGAAATTTGGAATGAAGAGATCCCATGTGAAAACTTATGTCTGATTAGATTTTGGCCGAAATCAAACGAAAATTTAGACCACTTTCCACTAGGGCTTAATTACATTTGACAATATACCGCTTATGTTTATGACCTAATCAAAAATCTTTTCAAGTAATAGTTGTAGAGAATATTAAAATATATAATTTATATGAAATAACATTTTTCACAGGTCATCCGGTTTTTGAGATATACGCCAAAAACCATCTAGAAATGTAGATTTGAAACACATATTTTTAGACGTTTCCTTAATTTACCAAAAAAAGTTTGTCCTATCGAAAAATTGATTATTACCAGAAATGTTTCTTACAAAATTTCCAATACGACAAAAGTTATAGTTTACCGAAGAATGTAAATGTCTATAAAGAATACATCCAAATAATTTATCAATCGTAACTCATAGCAACGAACTTTAAAATATGGTTTATGTATTGGTAGTTTTTTTTTGAAAAATTATAAAAATTAAGAAAAATATATGTTATGGCCAATACAGGATTTTCTTATACCAAACCACGCTTACAGATCACTTTTTCTCTCCCTTCTCAAAATTATTTCATAACGCTGTACAAAGAGACAAAATGAAATGATTTTGAGAAGGGGGAGAGAGAGAGTGATCTGTAAGCGTTGTTGGTATAAGAAAGTCCTGTAATGGCCACATATTTTTTATTTTAATATAATCAAGTCTTTTTAAGTTTCCGCTGGTCTTAGATCTTGAAAAGAAACCATTTATAACGTATGTTGCCTCGTGATATCTATTCACACCATCCTTTATCCCCTAAAGAGTCTATTGTCAGAAGAGACCTGGTATAATCTGATTTCTCTTCACAAGCCAAACAAAACTTGATAAATTCCTTCATCCTTGTTGATACCCCTCAGGACTCTCTTTGATATAGACATCCTCACACTAATCCTTGCCGAGTGGGGAAGAGCACGTGAAAAATCGTTTTGTTCCTGACAGCCCCGGTCAGTTATCTTAATCAAATTGTCATGATACAGGGGGCACCTGCTCCTTTGTCCAGCATCAATCTTAGGAACAAGTGCATAAACGTTTGTGTAGATTTATTTATAATTATTCCGATCGGGCCTCAACCCCAAATCGTTCCCAATTTTTTTTTAGTAATTCGCATAACCAACAGCAACATGAAAATAATATTAAGTCGGTGAAAGGAAAAAAAAATATAAATAAAAAAAAATATATCTATTTTCTCAACATAAACGATATAATATGTCAACTATTCTTCATATTTTATATAATATTGAATGAAATAATCCAGGATTAGAGCATAAAACTGTAAACCACAGAAAGAATTTCAAAAATCTAGTTGATGTATCCGAAGAAATAAATTGTTGACCCTCCCGTCGCGACAGTCGTCTTTTCAGACACCGGATGGGGCGGACAGACTCCAGTTTCTTTGGAACATTGGATTGATCTGTTGGATTTATGAAACCACCTGTTGCTAGCGCAGAAGACTATATCACTCCTTATCCCTTTGTGTAGAACTCTTCTTTAGTGTTTCATTCAAAACTATGAGAACCAGATATTTAGTTTTTATTCAATACTTTTTTTTTTTTTTAAACTGCTTCACTAAGCTTATTGAGTCTGAAGAGATAATTAATGTAACCACTTTTGAAGGTTTAACAATAGTCAAACAAACAGCTGGACTCACCTCTATCCAGTCAAAGATGTTGGAAACTTCTTCACTATTCTCTTGTTAATAATTGAAATAATTACGCGATGATCTTTTCACTTTCGAAGCTATCTATCTTTTCATCTTGTATACCACCAACGAACAAAGTTTCTGACAGTTTGTGTGTGTAGGATTGGTACTTTGTGATGATTTGTGTAGGAATGGTACTTATATCGGTTATATATTATGATAAAATCCAAAAATTTCTTCAAATGAAAGTTATACAGAAAACGAAAAGGAACATTTTATATGAATTTTTTTACGTTTTTTTGTAAGTTGTCCTGTTGCCGAAAAACGTCGTAAAGTGTCGTTTTTAAAAACATTTATTTACGACATTTGCTTTATTTATGCAAAAACTGTTAGCCCTACCGAAAAATGTGTTCTTACTAAAAATTGTGTTTATTAAATTTCCAATCACTAATATATCCTTAGATTTGAAATAGCATTTACAAGACTAAAGTTATAGCGCCCCAAAAATTGTATAATAATTTTCTGCAGGGAATATTACGAAGCACTGTTTGAATTATAACGCGTTGCAACTAATTTTAAAACATATTTTTATTGTTGGTAGTTTTTTTTTTGTTAAAAGGAAAGATAAAATAAAATATATGTAAGTGGTCATAACAGGACTTTTTTAAACCAATCGCTTTTGTACATATCACTTCGCCTCCCTCTCCCCTCAAATTCATATCATCCTGAAACTACTGGGTATAAGAAAGTCTGCAACTATATACATAATATATTTAACAAACAAATGTGCTAGTAGTTTTTCATAAGTTTTCAGGTAAGATATGTCGACAATAAACTTTTTATCGAGAAAACTTTGAGATTTGAGTTTGAACCTTGAGAAGTGATGATGTCATCATCCTTGTCTTGAATTGTTGGCTGTAGTTTTCTTAAAAAACAGAAGAAGGTACAACATTAGAATAGAGAGCGCCAGTAGCTCAGTGGTATGCGTGCTTGACTTCTGAGCTCAAGGTCGTGGGTTCGTAACCCGACCGAGGTCCTTAGTTTATTTTATCTGGGAGGCAAAATAAACTTAAGCACGCCGTCCTTCGGATGGGACGTTAAGCGATGATCCCGAGCCTGTACGATGTCAGTTACTCGTTAAAGACCCCTATCTTAGATGAATAAAAAATTTAGGGTAGGCAAAATTTAGGACTCCCACAGTAGAGTCGGGCTCATGTCCATTAGAGTGACGAAAGAGCGCTCTGGTAGTAGGCGATATGACCTCGTTGTTAAAGCCGGGCATGAGTCATAAAACCTAACCTAACCTAACATAAGAACAGAAAACTGTTTGAGGGCGCCGGTAGCTCAGAGGTAGCAGAGTACTGGCCTACTGAGATGAAATCCCGGGTTCTAAATCCGAGGCTTTTTGGCCTTTTATCTGGGAGATGAAAAACCTTGAGGATGCCCTCCTTCGGATGGTCCTGAGCTTGTACGATGTCAGGTACTTGTTAAAAACTCCTCTATACGCCTAGGTAAGGATTTAGGATTCCCAGAGTAGAGTCGGGTTCATGTCCACATTAGCAACGAAAGACATTAACAACCAGCTCTGGTTGTAGACGATACGAACTCGTGAAGCCCAGAAAAGAGCTACAACTAACAGAAAAAAAAATGACCGTGGATAGCGTCCCTTTCTCGTCAAAGGTGCAACCTAGTGCATTTTTTGAAAACGGAAAGTATAGTCACCTGCACCTTGTGTTATTTAAAAATGACGTCGAAAATCCTCTGGGATATTGAATTTTTTTTCCTTTCCCGAAACGTTACATGAGCATATGCCCCGGAAATGCCTAACAGTGCATTGCAGGCCGTATGGATACTGTTGCCGGAAGGGACTCTCTACCGGTACTGTTACCTGCTCTGCACCTGACGCACCTTTCATCTTAGCTTCCCACACTTTTGATTTCGTTCTTTATTCAACTTCAATTTTTTTCTTTCACTACGCTCCCTTTCCGTTCAACTGTTTCACCATATTTTTTTTATTTGGTTTCCTCATTCTTTTGTTGCTTGTTCCTGGATCTTCTCATCAAATGAAAAAGGGAAAATGAACCTAAAAAAGGGAATTGAAGAGGGGTGGTCTACGTCAGATTGACTGTGAATCATATGGTTTGATCTAGACAAAGGAAAACCATATCTTTACAGACATCTGCTGTCGGACAATGTCTCGCGGGCTACCACAAGATCGAATTAATTCTGAAAATTTTGTTTCTCGTCCATGATTAGGGTGTTCCTACTGCCCGGAAAAATGATATATTAGTTTTTTTTAAAGTCGTCGGAGAATCACCAGCAATGTACTTCCCCAGAAGGAATTAAACAATTACTTTATATTTATCTACAATTACCTTCAAAAGCAGTCGACCGTTTGCGCTAATATTCAATACTTGACTTACATAAGGGCTCCTAAATCCTCATACTAAATGTTGTGTCTCCGCTTCTCCCTGATGAGTCAAAACCCTCAGACTGATAACACAGTGCCCTATACATAAACAGAACACTTCACAACGATCTTATGATACACACAGTACCCGACACAATACAAACTAATTATATAAGGTTTTTTTAGAAAACTTAACACACATACAAACCCAGAAATACGTAGGTACTTTATCTTCACAACACTTACCACAAAACCCCCTACGAAGATTGGAGAGAAGATGGAACCGCGACTTACTGCCATCTTAAATCCTATTCGTTCTTAATATTTTTTTTTACATTATTTTCCTTTACTTTTATCATCTCTCTTACCCATCCATCAAAATTGTCTTTCAATTCCATTTTATTTATTAATTTTATTTTTTATTTTTTTATTCCTGTTCTTGTTCTAATAATTAAAATAAATTTTCGTCCCGAGGACCTACCACTGGGTGGCCTTCCTCTCACATGCCATTCACGCCAACATCTCATTACCTAACATCATATATGCTGGTTGTTGCACCCTAGCAACAGTTGCATCTCTATAAATAAAAGACAAAAAAAAAAAAAATGTGTCGATAAATTCATTACATCGGCAGTTATAAAGGTTATTTCTTTTTGAGTTAAAGCTCTCCCCTAATCCCCACCTCCCTTTTTGTCGATTTGGCTAAAAATCACTAGGTGTTGTTCTTAGAGGCTTTTGGATTCACATATAACATTTCCTGTCGATACATTCATTCTATCGGGAGTTATCGTGTTCACAGACACACACTCAGGATTTTTTAATATAATTTTTGGAATCAGAGGATCGGAAAACCTGAAATTCCGTTGCCAACTCCGCATCGAATTTTGAAAGTAAAATTTATTTGAACAAAAAATCATGAAATATTTATTATTAATTGTTCAGCTTCTGTTACTTAATTTATTACTTCCTCTGCTACAGAAATTATAGGGGAAATGTGATCGGTCAGAAATTCGATGTCGAGTTTTCATTGGAATTTAATGTTTTCCGACCCTGTGATTCCAATAACTCCCGATAATATGAATGTATAAACACAATTTTTTTTTTTTTAGGGAGAGCGAAAACTTAATTGATTAACCAGTGATTCACAGAAAACTTTTTTTCTTTTAAGTGTCGCGAACTTACCGAGTAAATGAATGTATGAAATATAATCCTGCTAAATATAGAATAAACAAACCCACCAAACGGTATTGTAGGTTAGTATTACTAACTGTCAGGCGTTCTTTGTTAGGAGTTGTCTTAACCAGGTTTAGTTGATAATCCCAGGCCTTCTTTGTATTGTGGTGATGAGGTTTCATGGTCCTAGCAACAGAACAAGACTTTTTTATACCGATCACGTTTTTACAGATCACTTCCCCCCTACCTCCGTTCAAATTCATTTCATACTGACATTACTGGGTAAATGAAAGTCAATCTCAAAATCACCCTGTACAATGAAACAATATACAGAGTAATGCCTCTTATGAACTAATCCCTTTTCTACTTCCCCACCTATACGAAGTATAGGGGAAGTTACGTAATCAGTCAGAAAAGTTACGTAATCAGTCAGAATTTCAATGTTTTCCGATTCCTTGATTCCGAAAATGGGAAAAAAATGGGCGAAACTATCTTAAAATGACTACCGGTGATTTTTGATTTAAACTTTTTTTCTACGATTTTTTGCTATCTGAGCATATTAAAAAAAATTTCACAACAATATTAATGACTTTCCGCATTGGAAAAATTGATTCTTGATCCAATGCATTTTTCATAATTAAAAACAAAAAATCTGGGTAGCCAGGAAATGGATTATGCACTTTTTGGACTGTCGGCCCCTTTCGCCCCTTAATGTGAAATGAAAATAATCTTTATTCTGGGATATACATTCCTTAAGAATAATAACATAAGAAATAAACTAAAGAATATAAGTATCAACCAATTGAGACAGAATATTATCAACAATATAGATCTACAACCCGCTGACGAGTCTTGACTTCCTCCAACATCAATCGCCATGTGTCCCTGCTTTGTGCTCCTGTCATCCAGTTACGGATCCCGATGCTCCTGGCGTCTTTTGTCGAGCAGTCAGATCACCGCAGCCTCGGTCTTCCCACTCTTCGACATCCATATAAGGGCTCAGATAGAAGTTTCTTCGGGATCATATCCTCATGCATTCTGGCGACATGGCCGGCCCATCTAAGTCTGTCCAGTTTTACCACAGTAGCAATGTCTGGCTCGTTGTACTGCTCGTACACCTCCTGATTGCTTCTGCGCCTCCATTCTCCTCCGTCGCAAACGGGGTCAAAAACTCGACGGAGGAACATTTGAGACAGAATAAAAAGAAAAGAAAAGAGGTCTCTAGGAATAAATATTAAATGTTAATGACAGGCAATGATTAAAACAATAAAGTAGACTAGAGAAAAACAATGTATGAATAATAATGAAAAACATAATAATAATGAGTTGTATATGAATTGTAAAAAAGTGGACTGATGAAACAGACGAGTGACAATCTGTCCAGTGGAGAGAGAGACTTATAGACAGACGAGAACGATCTCATAGGATGAATGGGCTCTGTATATGACACTAGTTCATACTTTCTTCCAGGATCGTCTGCCAAGTAGCCATCCAGAGGCCCCTCGTGGCTGCAGTCCTGGCTGTTGAAGTCGCCCAATCCCCCTCCACTCCTCCACCTCAGACCTGCTCCCTTCCCCCACTCCGCCACCTCAGACCTGCTCCCTTCCCCCACTCCTCTCGTGTGACCCCTCCCCCCACCACTCTGCCTGGCCCGTGCCAGTCTGGTGTGTGCTACCGTTCTGTTTAGTCTGGTTGTTTGTGCTCCTTATCTCGGTCTTTGCTGCCTCACGTCATGGTCACCGGGAGTCCCGCCCCTCAGGTTAGGCCTGCCTCCGAAAACAACCGTCGGGTAACTAACTACATTCAATATTATTCATTTTTTTTACATGAACCATTATTTAATTTCAAGTTAGCCTCTCAAGGTTAAACCCCCTTATACTTATATGCGCCGTTTTCCTGTGTGTTTGTGGAGATATCTGGTGAAACCCAAAAATGTTTTTGAATCAATAATATTTTACTTCCCCAGGGATGTTTTGTAATCAAATTCGAAGGTGAGTTTTCAACTGAATTTCATGGTTCCCAACATTTTGATTACAAAAATTAATTAAAAAAAGGCGTCGGTGAATACCCGGCAATACGAATTAATCAATGAATTTTCCGCTCTCCCTCCAATGCCAATCGAACGTTTGGGCTAAAACTCATTATGATTTACATAGTGGCTTCTGAATCCTCTTACTAAATGTTGTCTCGATACATTCATTACATCGCCAGATACTGGAATTTTTGTGTAACCTCTCCCTATCCCCTCCTCTTTGGTCGATATGACTGAAACTTAATAGGTGTCGCCCTTAGAGGGTTTTGGATACACATATAAAATTTCGTGTCGATACGTTCATTCTATCAGGAGTTATCGTGTTCACAGAAACAGACACACTTTTTTTTTATATGTTTGGAATCTAGAGGTCGGAAAACATGAAATTCCGTTGAAAACTTCGCTTCGAATTTTTACCTGATTTCATAACTTTCCCTATATTCATATAGTTAGGGAAGACATTTTTCTTTCAATTTGTGTGTGTGAACACGATAACTCCTGATAGAATGAATATATCGACACGAAAATGTATATGTGTATTCAGAGACCACTCTACTAGTCACAGAAGCCCTCACTATCATCCTCCTGGTGAAAAAACCTTGAGCACGCCGTCCTTCGGATGGGACGTTAAGTCATGGTCCCGAGCTTGTACAATGTCAGCTACTCGTTAAAGACCCCTATCCCTGGTGGATAAGCTAGGTAAGCAAAATTTAGAACTCTCTTAGTAGAGTCGGGCTTATATCCACCAGGGTGGTAGTAGGCGATATGACCTCGTAGTTAAAGCCCAGGCATGAGTCGCAATATCTACCATGCTCCCCTCTGCTTTTTGCTAAATTATTTTACTAAATTGAACACAAAATGTAGTATGAGGATTCAGAAGCCACAATGTAAGTTAATCATTGTTTATTTTTTATTTTATTTTCGTTAAACCATAATATGGTAATAGGATACGTCATAAGAATGTTTACATTAAGATAGCTTATAATTTAGATACTTAAACAGATATTAACTCTTAGAGTCTGAGAAACATGGATTAGAGTTAACAATACTACTAAAGTAAGAAGAAATTAATAAATATTTGAAAATATGAGTACAAAAATAATAATTTTATAATAGATAATGTATTTAATAAATACAATACATATCTTTTTTTTAAATTAAATTAAAATTAAGATATTATTTTTTGATAACTTTTTCGGAAGTGTCTACGACATTTCGGCTCGTTCTCACGTCGCATCCTCAGGTCACAATGTGAATTTTTTTTTTTTTTTAAAATAAATATAACAAAATGACAATAACAATTATAATACATTTAAATAAATAAAATTCCTAATTAAAATATATAATAGAGAAAACAAGAAAAATAAATTAGATTATAAATAATAAAAAATAATTATCAAAACGTAGATTCGACAGACCTTAAAGGAGGATATCTGTGAAGGAACTCTGAAATAATAAAAATATGATAGCTATGTTTCATATAATGTTTTTGAATATAAAACACGAATTTTTTATTATGATTATTTCACTATTTTTGAACAATGAGAAAAATAAATTATTTTTCCGTATAGAAGGTTTCCTCTAACATAAACTTTTTAGTTGACGTTTGAAGTTTTTTATTGTTTCTACTGTCTTCAAGAAGTGGGAAAGGGCATTAAAGAAATTAATTCCTTTATGAATTATATCAAACTATAATATATATGTATGTTTAGTTGAAACGATCATCTCTTGAGGCTTGAAATACGTTGCCGGTGATACACCGCCTTTTTAGTTCTGGAGACATACTACCTATTCACTATTAGAGTTCCAAGTCCCCATTCTTATTTCGAACAAAGGACATAGTACTTTTTGGGTGTGTTTCTTTTTCATAAAAGGGTACCCTCATTTTTGAGAATGGCGTTTATATGTTTCCTTTTACACATGTCGGCAGTCCATGCCTGCCCTCATGTCACATTTACGACTTTACATAAAGATCTAAAGATGGAAAATAAAGAAAAAAATGAAATGAACCCATAAAATTAAATTGTTATGAGGCACCTGCCTTCTTTTATGTTAATCGTATTGCTTTGTTCTTGTTTTGCTTTCCCAGCTATAACGAAGTATAGGGGAAGTTATACAATTGGTCAAAAATTCGATGTTGACTTTTCGATGGAATTTCATTTTTTCCGAACTTTCATTCCAAAACTAAAAAAAAAAAGAGACGTCGGAATTAACTTTTGGCTCCCCCTTCAAAACCAGTCGACCATTTGACTTATATTCAACAGTTGACTTACATAAGGGCTCATAAATCCTCATCTAAATTTTGTGTCGATAAATTCATTACATCGGCAGTTATTGGTTATTGAATTGAGCCCTTTTTCTGAACACCCCTTCCCTGCTGTCGATTCCGCTGAAAATTTAAGGGTTTTAAATTTAAGTATGAAATGTTGTGTCGATATATAAACGGCAGGAGAGCCGCTTCCCTAATACTCCCCTTTTGGCCGATTTAGCTGAAAATCAATAGGTCTCGTTGTTAGAAGCTTAACTCAAATAATTGTAATGAATGTATCTACACGAAATTTTCTATGTAAATTCAAAACCTCATGAAGAAGACACCTATTAATTTTCCGCGAATTCGCTCCTAATGAGGAGGGAGGGGGCGATTCAAATTCAAAAACCCTAATATAATATACATGAACACGTTATTTAAAATGATTCAAAAGTCTCTGTGTAGGTCAACCATTGATTTTTAACCAAAACGGTCAATTGGTTTTAGAGAGACTGCGGAAACTTAGTTTATTTATTTAAGCTGGGAATGTACATTGTCGGTGATTCGCCCTTCAACTTTAGCAACTGATGATGGCACGTTTTTTTAAAGACATGCGAATCTTTTGATACCACATTCGTGTACTTTTTTTTCAAAATTCGAGGTGAAATTCTTCCATTTTTTAATTTTCTACTTCTTTAGATTTAGTATATTAAAAAAAAAAAATTGCAATTAATTTAAACATATAATAATACAGTAGGAACCGTATATATAATATAATGAATGATTGAAGTTTCTGCTGTGAAAACCAGTTGTCTCACGGGAAAGTAGAAAATCCCAGGAGAATGCTCGTTCCCACGGCAGTATCTGCTTTCCGGTGTCGGAAACATCCAACACCGCTTCAACATCTTATATAATTACTGTATCATCATATATTATTATATTACACTGCGCCATCTTCAGTAGAAATATGTATTTGAATTTGATAGTTAGAAATTATGACTTCTGCCCGGGCTTTTAACTTCGAGGTCATATCGTCCGTCTCTGTCGCTCTAGTGTACATGAGCCCGACTCTACTATGGGAGTCCTAAATTTTTATTCACGAAGGATTGGAGTCTTTACCGAGTACCTGACATCGTACAGGCTCGGGACCATCGCTTAATGGTCCATCCGAAGGACGGTGTGCTCAAGGTTTTTTCCCCTTCCAGATAAAAAAATTTAAAGGCCTCGGGCGGGTTTCGAACCCACGATCTTGAGCTCAGTAAGCAAGCACGCATATCACCGGCGCCCTCTTGAAATGTATATATATAAGTATATAGGAAAAAATCTATAGTCAAAGGGAATAAGTTGTTAAGATGTAAAATGGCCAAAATGAGTTAAGTGTACTGTGATGATCTCCCAAGCCATCTGCGCACTGTGAAGAAGTTGGGAGCTCAGGACTTTAATACTTTCGGAATTATAAAGATGTCGGTTTCATGGTATCTCGTAAAATTGTGTATGTGCTCGGTTAAATCAACTTACTCTACTTCTTTGTGAAATCATTCACGAGATAACTGCATTTAACCATTTATTCACTACTGCAGACTATTCCAAGTGAAGAGGGTGTTTTCGGTTAAATCAACTTGTTCAACTTTAGAGAGGCATCATTCACGAGTATTTCAAAAAGTATGGTTAATAATTAGGTAAGTGATGGGGAATGATTAGGTAACTAAGGGAAAATCAAAGAAAGGGTTAACAATATTCATTTTCATTCACTCAATTCAGTGAAAAAGTGGTGCCCTGAAAAGTTACGAATTTAGACTTACCAATTTATTCCCTGTGATCAAAGAAATGGAATCAAAAGAACTTGTTTAATGATTTCACACAAATATGTCCATATTTCGGTTTCGGTTTACGCCGTCAGCACAAAGTTCAAAGTTGTTTTCGGCATATATCTCGCAAACCGGGCGACCTGCAAAAATCATATTTCATATAAAATTTGTGCATATGCACTTACATTATTGCTGGTGGACCTGACCTCGACTCTACTATGGGAGTTTTAAATTTGCCTACCCTAAATTTGTATTCACCTAAGTGGTCTTTAACGAGCACCTGACATCGTACAGACCATCGTTTAACGTCCCATCCGATGGATGTCGTGCTCACGATTTTTTCTACCTCCCAGATAAAAAAACTTGAGAGCCTCGGCCGGGTTTCGAACTCTCGATCTTGAGCACAGTAAGCATGAACTGGAGCTACCGGCGCTCTCTGTCTGTAATATAACAATAATAACTATTATTATATTTCTTTAATAATAATTATATTTGTTTTTTCCAGAGTAACAAGCCGATAATGGAGAAAAGACGACGTGCCAGAATCAACAATTGTCTTAACGAACTCAAGTCGCTTATATTGGACGCAATGAAAAAAGACGTGAGTCTCTAGAATACCCTGTAATTATCTGTAATAGAAACACCAATGATCTATAATTTACAAACTTTTAACAGTGTAGAAATGTCAAATTGTTTATGCAATTTTTTATTTATTTTTTTCTCGCGCAAATGATTTTTGAATGGTTAATTTGAAATTTGCATACTAATAGTAGTAATAATAATTTAATTTATGGGAACCTTGGCAGGTGAGTAGGACACTTTCATCAATTTATGTAAAGCGACACCTTTCATCAATTTTTTGTAAAGCGACACCTTTCATCAATTTTTTGTAAAGCGACACCTTTTCGATAACTCTTTTATTGTAAAATATAATTTTTTTGTTAATTAATTTTTAGAAATGACAATACACATAACTTTTCGAGGTCATATCGCCTACTACCAGAGCGCTCTTTCGTCGCTCTGCTGTACATGCCCTACTCTACTTTGGGAGCCCTAAATTTTGCCTACACTAAATTATTATTCACCTAGGGTAGGGGGTCTTTAACGAATACTTGACATCGTACAGGCTCGGGACCATCGCGTAACGTCCTATCCGAAGTCTAATTGTACAGTAGGGACAACGAAAAACCCCGTGGAGGCTGAAAAAGGGGACAGTTTGGATTGTAAACTGGTTGAACTTTGGTATATAATAATCTAAGGAGAGGGTGCCTATAGCTCAGTGGTATGCGTGCTTGTCTTCTGATCTCAAGATCGTGGGCTCGAAACCCGTCCTTAGTTTATTTTATCTGGGAGATAAAATAAACTTAAGCACGCCGTTCTTCGGATGGGACATTAAGCGATGGTCCCGAGCCTGTACGATGTCAGGTACTCGTTAAAGACCCCTACCCTAGGTGAATAAAAATTTAGGGTAGGCAAATTTAAAACTCCCACAGTAGAGTCGGGTTCATGTCCATCAGAGTGACGAAAGAGCGCTCTGGTAGTAGGTGATATGACCTCGTAGTTAAAGCTCGGGCATGAGTCATAAAACCTAACCTATAATCTAAGGGTTTAGTTCCGCCAGTAAATATGTGACTGTTGTCATACCTTTCGGTGGATACTGTCGTCACTGGCTGCTGGTCGAGTACTGTGGGCTAGCGCTTTCGATGTGAAGACATCATCTTCAAGCCACTGTTAATGTTGTACTGAGGTTAGTCGATGTTTGTTGTCTTATATATATATATATAATATATAATATCGCCCACAGTACTCGACCAGCAGCCAGTGACGACGGTATCCACCGAAAGGTATGACAATGGTTGAAATACCGAAAGTACTACCATATATTTTGTGAAACACACAATTTTTTTTTTTAAACCTACTTTTTTTTTATATTTTTCTAATATATTTGTCTTCTATGGGTTAGTTTTCAAGGTTGGGTGACTTACCTTTAGGCCAAGGAGGCGATGTAACCTTCATGCTCGAAGGACGTTCCGTGTTATTTAGTCAGATAACCTTTTCGAGGGCACATCACAATGAAATGTGCATCTTTTTATTTCACCAGCTTTATCAAGTTGTGTAAACGGCTTGAAAATCTAAAAATTTCCGCGGAATTGCATGCTTTACTTTCCCTGATTCCAAATAAATAAAAAAAAATCCTTTTTATTTGAACACTATAACTCCTGTTGTAAATGTAGCGACACATAATTTTGTATGTGTATCCAGAACGCACTAAGGACAACACGTATTGATTTTCAGTGAAATCAGCTGAAAGGGGCTTAACAAAAATACTTGAATATATCGATGTAATGAATATATCGACATGAAAATTTATATTGATATTCAAAACTTCATAGGACCGACTCCTATTCATTTTCAACGATATAGAAAACTATCTGCCGATGTAATGAATGTATTTTTAGCAGGATCGATTAGTTTTGGAAGGGCCGGGCAAACTTAATTGATTGAATCCTTCTGGCGAAATACATTGTCGAAGACTCACGGACAAATTATTTTTTGAAATAGGGGGTCGGAAGACATGAAATTCTAGTGTAAACTCAACATCGAATTTCCGTTCGATTACATAACTTCTTCTATACTTTTTATAGATGTGGAAGTAATAATGGAGTTGCTCCGTGTTTAAATTATTCTTATTAAAATAATTACAACTTCCCATAAAATGCGGTAATATTATTTAGCATTCTACTTCAAATTGTTTTGAAAAAAATAATTTCAGATTCTTTTTAGCTTTTTCAAAATCTTCATTTGTTAGACTTTTTTCAAACACATCTTATAATATTATGAGGAAGTAGAGATTAGGTTAGGTTCTATGACTCATGCCAGGGCTTTAACAACGAGTTCATATCGCCTACTACCAGTGCGCTCTTTCGTCACTCTGGTGGACATGAGCCCGACTCTACTATGGGACTCCTACATTTTGCCTACCCTAAATTTATATTCACCTAGGGCAGGAATCTTTAACGTGTAACTGACATCGTACAGGCTCGGGACCATCGCTTAACGTCCCATCCGAAGGACAGTGTGCTTCAGTTTATTTTACCTCCCAGATAAAATAAACTAAGGGCCTCGGTCGGGTTTCGAACCCACGACCTTGAGCTCAGAAGACAAGCACGCATACCACTGAGCTACCGGCGCCCTCTGCGGAAGTAGATAAAGTAAAACTGAAATTTCATATTAATAGGTTCTCATTGAATAATATTATTATCATAATCAATCAAAGATAGTTATTGTTCAATTCAAAGATTGTTTGTTTCTGGGATTGTTTCAATTCATCGATGAAGATAATTAAAAATTGAAAATTTAATTTGGGTTTTTTGTCATTTTGTGAAGTTATGTTATCGGTCAAAAAGAAGTTTCACAAAAATTTCATGTTTTTCGATCCCTCGTTTTCAAAATAAAAAAAAAAGTTGTCGGTGTATCAACGGCAATATATTGTAGCGTCTTAAATTTGCTCAAATTCAAATTGTAAAATATTTAAATACCAATCCCCTACTCTAGAGTAGGTTCAACTTTCAACAAATCGTAAGAATTAGCACAGAACGGTACAAGTAGCTTATAATAATTCAATTAGATATCATACAAAATAACAAACCTATGATAATAACTAGCTCACCAGATCATCAGGATAATCTGTATATTATCTGATCAACTGTTCGTTCATCGGATAACAAGATTAGAACTGGTTTGATGTAGCTTTCTCATGTTGATACACCTATCTAACATAATTATATGACTGTTTAATATGACGGCTGTTTGTTGTAACAGATTTGTTTGTTTTTCTTCTGTCCTTGTCCTAGTTCTTAGTTTTACTCTTAGAAAGATAAACACCCACCACACTTGGCTTATTTCTAAGATAACTGTTATTTTGCTTTCCAAGATTATTTTTCGAGAAAAGTATATTTATATATGTGAAAATCACATTATTATTGATACATTTATTGAAAGTGTATCTCTAAAGTTAGTTTTTTTGACTCAGGGCCGGGCAATTTACTACGAGGTCATATTGCCTACTACCAGAGCTCTCTTTCGTCACTCTGGTGGACATGAGCTCGACTATACTATAGGAGTCCTAAATTTTGCCTACCTTAAATTTTTATTCACCTAGGTTAGGGGTCTTTAACGAGTACCTGACATTGTACAGGCTCAGGGCCATCGCTTAACGTTCCCTCCGAAGGACGGCGTGCTCTTTTCACTTAAATCTTTCTTCACCTCCCAGATAAAGAGTTTGGAACCCGCGACCACTGAGCTACCGGCGCCCTTGTATATCTAGAGTTCTGGAGCGTAGATATGTATCTATAAGAAAGTTTCAACCTGGATTAGCTTAGAGTACATACTCATATTCAGATAGTCCTTCCTCATTCGGTCTGCCACCACTGCTGGTCAGAGGCTGGCAGACAGAGGATCAGGATCACCTGAGCTACCATGCCCAATTAATTGGAGGAATGAGCTTGGCCTAATCGCTCCACATTACTTACGAGGTATAAGGGAAGTTATGTAATCGGTATGAAATTCTACCTTGAGTTTTCAACGGAATTTCATGTTTCCGACCCCTTGTTTCCAAAAATGGAAAAAAAATCTTGTCTGTGTGTGTGTTCTCCCGATAGAATAAATGTATCGAAACGAAATTTTATGTGTGACCAATACTTCGTATAACGTATAAAGTAAAAATACAGTACCGGAGACGTTGGCCGATGGTTATAGAAGAGAGTAATCAATGAAAATAACTTTACCAAAGCGCAAATAGAACAAACTTGGGTTCATGTCCATCAGAGTGACGAAAGAGCGCTCTGGTAGTAGGCGATATGACCTCATAGTTAAAGCCCAGGCATGAGTCATAAAACCTAACCTAACCTAGTGTCTTTTACTGGATCTTGATGGTGTCTTTTGATGTGTTTCAGCCATCGAGACACTCGAAGCTGGAGAAAGCTGACATCCTGGAGATGACAGTGAAACATGTCGAATCCCTGCAAAGATCACAAGCTGCTCTCACACTTGCTGCTGATCCTAGCGTTGTCAACAAGTTCAAGGCGGGCTGGGGAGAGTGTGTCGGCGAGGTGGACAGGTTCCCAGGTCTCGATTCACAGGTCAGTAGTGTAACATTTATTTTATAGTGTAAAAAAAGGAAGTATGGAGTGCAAGTAAAACGAACTCCGAGCTCATAATGCAGCGACTGGGGAGCTAGACTCACTGGCATTGCTACCATCTTTATTTTAATAAAATTCTCTCTTTTACAGTATTACCATAATTGTTGGTTTGCTTAAGGGGGGAGAGCGGAAACTTAATTTATTAGGGAGGAGCCTCAACTCCAAAACCCCAATAACTGCGGCACTTCCACAACGACGGCTTAAGCGTCAATGGCCTAGAGAATTTATAGAGAGGAAAGAAGTGTGAACACACATGTGTTGTTGATAATGGCAATTTGCTGAAACGTCTTATTAAAGAGTATATAATGAAAGCTTATTTTAACACCCTCGAGTTACTAATTATAGGTATATGATCAAGAAAAGGGTGTTCGAATTCTTATTTGCAAACAAAATTAGATTATAATTTCCATAGTAACTAGGCATTATTTTAATACTGAAAAATTGAATTTAACTTTTGTATGTTTAAAACTAATATTTTCCTTCTGATCAACAGGTGCGTAAAAAACTGGTGGAGCATCTTTCAACTTGTATGGAGCGAACTGCAGAACCTCACCCAGTGGTGACACTCGTTCCAACGAGACTAACGAACGGTGATATCGCACTGGTAGTACCCTGCCAGTCAGCAGCGCCCAAACAACCTTCACCACCACCCCCACCCCCGGCTCCCAGCCAACCCTTGGCGCTCGTCGTCGGCAAGGAAGAGACGCCACCGTGGAGGCCGTGGTAGTCCACAGGAGGTGGGAGTTGCGGCTCAGTGCAGGTGCTATGTCTTCTGTTGACGATAATAATTCATACAAGATCGAAGTCGAACTTCAGGAAGAAGACTGAACTTGTTAATATTGTAAATTATAATCTATTTATATTTCATATGATGTAATGGTGAAATTCATATTGTCAAGACTATATATGAAAGAAAACAGAGAACTTACTATTCAATATTCTCGCCATATTGACCTCTTGCAGCGTTGTCTAGTGCATTGGCAAACTTTTTACACTTGCATTACGCCCTGTTACTCAAATGAGGGCCGCATAGTCTCCTAGTTCAGTTAGTTGTTGTGACTTATGCCCGGGCTTTAACAACGAGGTCAGAGCGCTCTTTCGTCACTTTGGTGGACATGAGCCCGACTCTACTTTGGGAGTTCTAAATTTTGTCTATGTACAGGCTCAGGACTTTTCTTCTCACAAATAAAATACCTAAGGGGTCAAGGCTCAGTAGGCAAGCGCGCCATCTCTGAGCTCTTAGCTAAATAAACAATGAGAAGAAAAATTATTTTATTATATCCGTTAATTTATATCCAGTCTCTTAAATTCCTTTTTCACACGTTTTTTCAGACCCCTCGCGGTCTGCACATGAGGTCAATAGAGGGCCGCGGGTTGTCAACTCTTAGTCTAGTGTAATGAACAGAACTTCTCAAAACCAAACTCGCGATAGCACAAAGACATTTATGAATAAATAGTGTAATTCGAAATGAACAATAAGTGATATGTACGACAGCCAAAACTGATAAATGAGAAATAGTGAACAACTAGACTGTAGCAGTGCAACATCCAATAAATATTTAAGAAAATATTGAATAATAAGTTGTGTGTGAATCTTTGATATATTTTTCAGACAATTTAAATGTAGCCTCAAAATTTTCAGCAAAATTCAGTAAATGAAGCATGTTAACATTAGTCAAAACTTAAAGAGTTCTATGTGCCTTAAAAACCTTAAAAATTATACTAGGTAGAAATCTAGAGAAAAATTCGAAGTGCCCTTAACAGAATATGGTACTTTTCGGAACTCAACTCCTCAAATGTAGATAAAATTATTACCACTCTCAAAGAGTAATAATGGCAGCTATTTATGACTCCATGGCACTTATGGCAAAGTTTTCTGAAGAGTAAAATAAAAAAATTGGCTATTACTGTTGTTACAAATAAATCTTTTTTAAAAATCGCGAGGATCTGTCATTAAATCGGAACACATTTGAGGTTTCCGAAACGTATTTTGAATAATACTTTTTGTATGTTTTAGGAGATTCTGAATTCATCTATAATATATTATTACAGCATCACTCTCCCATTTATTTCCAACCTTTTCAAAAAATTACAAACGTTTCGGAAAGCACTCTCATCATCAATATCTATAATACATGTGTTCTTTAGATTTACTATTCCTTCTGTCAATCAGAATCTTCATTTTATAGAACA
This sequence comes from Aradus depressus, assembly GCA_963662175.1. Lineage (NCBI taxonomy): Eukaryota > Metazoa > Arthropoda > Insecta > Hemiptera > Aradidae > Aradus > Aradus depressus. The sequence goes on from OY759222.1 coordinate 9,756,106, forward strand.
TATTTATTGAATCGACTTCTATATTTAAACACAGTTTTGACTATGTGTTTAAATATAGAAGTCGGCTCAATCAATTGACAGAATATGAATAGTTAACCTAAAGAACACATGTATTATAGACACTGATGATGGTAGTGCTTCCCGAAACTTTGTAATTGTTACTTTTTGAGAAGGCAAAAAATAAATGGCAGAAGTGATACTGTAATAGTGCATTATATTTCGAATATTATTTTCATTATTCTTCAGTATTGAAATTGAATAAGACAAAATAAACTATAACTATTTGTGGACTATTAGTAACTAAATGTAATAGTATGTAGTCTAATAGCGAAAAATACTTGTTTATTTCGTCGTTTCTGAAGTAAGCCATTTCAAAATCGTATTGTCTTTCAACAGGTACAAGCACTTTTTATTTCTCGATCTAAATGTACCGAGGAATAAAATTAATATTCGAAACGTTGGTCGAGAAAAAAAGCTTTTATATATATATTTTAATATACAACAGGCACATTTCGGAAAACGTACCGGAAATACTTTGAGTTTTCATTTACCTGATCACTTTGGTCAATTCTGTTACAATTGTATTTTTTAAAAAATATTTGTGATATTTGGTCTTATCTAGAATGTATTTAAAAGAAAAAAAAAATTGTCAAGTAATTTTTTGCTTCCAAATTAATGTTATTTTAACAAAAATTGTTTTTTTATGTATACCTTTTCAAAAGGGAACCATATGGCTTTCATAGAATAAGTTTGGAAAAACTTGAATAAAAAAATGTATATAAAATAAATATCTGTGGCTTTCCGGAAGAATGAATTTTTTGAAAAAAGAAAATAACTAATATTGGGTGCCTTTGTTGACCTCATTCGTCATATAAAATGTTAAAATACTAAATATTACAATTTTTTGATATTTTGACCATAACATAGAATATTTATTTTCATTCTTGTAGTATTTCAATATATGATGTAAAATACTAAATAATTGTTACAATATCAATATCGAATTTTAAACTACAATAACGCAAAATTATAAATTCTGGAATATTTTTCTGCGAAGCCACAGCTATATGTAAAAACAGCAGATACTGTCTTTCTTAAGTTTTATAAATTATAAAACTATTTTTTTTTTTATAAATATTAAGGTTGTAATATTGTACTTTTGATGATAAAATATTTGTTGGTTTACTTCAAAGAGTATAAGTCAAGCAGAATGCGATTGCAACAAATTCCAACCGTTAACTTCTATTTTTTTTGTATATTTTTTGCTTTAAATTATTTATTCAGTTAGTTAATGAATGAATGACTTCACTGCAATAATATGGCTGAATGTACATTGAGTATTTTTGAAAACTATTTAGTTTTATCTGTTTTAGGCTTAACTGGTTTGTAGCTTTTCGTATATTTTTCTTCAATCATCACAGGGAAAATAGCTTAATAACATATTTTGAAACTTTTTATTCAGGAATAGGTTTTAGAGTACATATGATTTTAATAAATCACTAAATATTGGGAGGGGGGGGGGGGGGGGGGGGGAATTTGAGACGTTAACAGTTATTTCATGGTTTCTCAGTTACTAATGATCCTATTTGAAATATTTATGGAATCAAAATTGAAATAGAAGACATATTTTTGTACTATACATGCTCACCTGATCAGCCTAAACTTCTTATTTATACGTTTTCCCTTACCCCCAATGATAACATGTACACATTTCTCTCATGTATTTTCACCCAGTCGGTATCTAACATAATAATTAAATAAATAAAAAAGATCTCAAGAGAATGAAACATCTCGTGTTATAGTGCCTTTAAAATAAGATGCAATATAAATTGTTAATTTAGCATTAGTAAATATAATTAGAACGTTTGTATTATGAAATTTGTAAATAAATGTAAATATAATAAATGACTGATATAATAATATTTGTATTTTTAATTAGAAAAATAAGTGCCTTATACAACAAAATCCTAATGTCTTCCAATTTATATTTGTTTTTAATGTGTACATTTTGTATAATTTATTTTCGGGAAATGTTTTAATTTTTGTGATTATAATGTGAATACATTCCTTATTATTTTAAACAATTTTATTATTCATTTACTATCCTACCTTTTTTACTATATTTTGAAAATTTAAGAATTTACCTACCTGTTTTATTCAAATAATATTTTTAAAAACATTGTTTTTCGACGGTGAAAACTTTTCGCTCCCTCTTCAAAACCAGTTGACCGTTTGCGCTAATATTCAACAGTTGACTTACATAGGGGCTCCTAAATCCTCATACTGAATTTTGTGTCGATAAATTCATTACATCGGCAGTTATTAGCGTATTTAAATTGAGCCCCTTTCCCTTCTGCTGATGTTACTGAAATCTCACAGGTAATATCCTCATTGGGTTTTGACGTTAAATATGAAATTTCATGTCGATACATTCGTTACATCGACAGTTATTGGGGTTAATGCGTTGAGCCCCCTCTGATCCCCCTTCCCCTTCTCCCAATTCCGCTGAAAATTGATAAGTGTCGTCACATATGAAATTTTATGTCGATACATTCATTACAACTGCAGTTATTAGAATTTTTGTATCAATCCTCTCCCCTAATCCCTTCCTCCCTTTTAGCCGATTTTGCTGAAAATCGATAGGTGTTGTCCTTATGAGGTTTTGGTCATACATATAAAATATTGTGTCGATACATTCATTCTATCGGCAGTTATTAGAGCTTTTATTTTAAGCCTTCACCTAATCCCTCCTCCCCTTTGGTCGATTTGTCTGAAAAACAATGTCGTCGTTAGAGGGTTCTGAATTTACATATAAAATTTCGTGTCGTAACATTTATTCTATCAGGAGTTATCGTGTTAGCAGTCAGAAAGACATTTTGATTTAAAAATTTTTGTAATATGGAGGTCGGAAAACATGAAATTCCGTTGAAAACTCATAACTTAACTTGGTATAGCTGTGAGCGCGTGGCCTCGTACGAAAACCCATCTGGTTGTAAATTAAGGCGAAAATGTGTTAAAACCTCGGAATAACTCCAAACGACAAGAAAGAAATGTACTGGTTTTGAAATGTACTGGTATCTCAAAAACTAAAAAAAAAAATGTTTTTATTTGAAAATATTTTTGAAAACACTACAATTTCAAGAGTTGAAGTCAGAAAGTTAAACATTTCACACTTGAAGGGTTTCCGAGGTTGAAGATTCAAAATATCGGACCCAATATGGCCGAAGCATGAAAAGTTTGTAAAAGTTCGTATAAAACTCAATATGTATAAGGCCAACCTCACATTAGGCAATTCCGAAGCGACGCGACCGATACTCAAGTATCTTGAGGGTATCTTAGAAGTCACTTCCTATGTTGAGTGGTGGGGAGACACAAACGACGCCACTCCCAGGAGACGCGTATCCTACCCGTGTCCTATCAGTCTCAAGCGACCTGCTAGGAAGGTCGCCCATCCCTTGAGTCTCCTGCGTCGCCTCGCAATGGCTAGTGAATACACTCTTCTGCACTCACACATTCCCGCATTTGTGTGTTCCTCTGTCTTATGGATGGAGAAACAATGCCAATCAAGTGTAGGAATGATTCTTTCGTCATTCGTTAGAATGCTACGAACTTGGAATCCGACTTTTCCAGCTCTTTAGCAGCAACAAACAGTTAACATTCCTTTCGATGTAAGGATGGCGCCATAATCTTCGGATTTTCCTTTTTCTATAATAATAATAATAATAATAAGACACAACGACATCTTCATCACTTGAAGAATCTTCACTTGACACGGTGAACAACTCAGCTTCTCGCCACGGCTAGATGGAGACTGAAGAGATCCTAGTCGCTGCTCAGTATCCTCAATGTGAGGAGAAAAGTTGCCTATGGGTATCATACCCACAGGCAACTCAGATGGCTGATATTTGAGTATCAGTCGCGTCGCCTCGGAATTGCCTAATGTGAGGTTGGCCTAAGTGTTTCAGAAAGTGCTGATCATTTTCATGTAAATCATCTCGATTTTATTGAATAAAGCCATTTCGAATTTGTTCTTATGTTACGGATATCATTCTAGTTCATTATTTTGAACACTGACAAATTAAACACATCGTTTTTGGTGTAGCTTTATTCAAATAAGAGCATAAATTTCACGATCTTTAACGTGTCAAGAATTGGGGCAAACAATTAACACAATTCGTTACATCATCACCATTCCCGATATTCACTTCTTATATACAGATGGATCAAAATCTGCTCATGGTGTTGGAGCAGCTGTTTATGACCCCTTTATACAAACTCATGTTAAGGTTCGCTTGGCGAGTGTAGCCTCCATTTATAATGCAGAGTTTGGTAGCCATCATAGAAGCACTTGACTATGTAGTGACTACAGTCTATAGAAATGTGCTTATCCTCAGACAGCCAGAGCTCCATTATCAAACTGTCCAACGTGTGAGTGGAAGCCTCGGTGAACCAGCTGATGGTGGGGATCCTGGAGCGTCTCCGAAATTTGTCCCAGCAAGGAAGAAGCATACGTCTCGCCTGGGTAAGGGCTCACTCGGGAATTGTTAATAATGAGATGGTCGACAGTTTGGCGAAGTCAGCTACTGAGTACCAGGAGGTAAGCTCTCGGTATAAAGTCTCCCATGTATGAACTTTAACCAAGATCTCAGAGCCGCTTGGCAAAGAGTATATGATGCTGAGCGATAAGGCAGTCACGTATAGTAATACCATCCTGGTTCGTAAAATCTTCCAGATCACGAAGATTTGTTAAAAATCTCTGCAGAGTCAGATCAAATCATGCATTTTGTCGTAAATATTTGCATAGGATCGGCAAAAGTAAGACTCCTTTCTGTGAGGACTGTGCAATGACCGAGGATCCAGAGCATATTATCATGTGTCGCAGTAAGTATTCGTATGCAAGGACCAAATTTATAGATAAGGTACGGAAGATCACAAAGGATACCCCTAGTTACATGAACCTGCTCAAGCTGCCCAATCTCTATTCCGATAATTTATATTAATTTTTCCAGGAGATAGGCGTGGATTTTTAAGTTTCACTTATTAGAGACCATTCATATATAACTTTTTTTTTTGAAGTGGCTAATGGCTCAATGCCAAAGTCAAAAACAAAAGATAAAAACAAAACAAAAAAAACATTCGAAAATAATTCAAGGCTGGTCAATTAGACTTTGGGTTCCAGGACATACGAGAATAGAAGGAAATTAACAAGCCGACAAAGTTGCTCGTGCAGCAACGGAAGAGGACCTCATTGGACCCGATGAGGGAGGAATATTGCAACAAACACCGAATCCAAGCAGTTCTTGCACTTATTTCTGTACTACTGTCATTTTCACTTGCTGGAGAGGTTTGTTTGAATGGCTTCTCTCTTCTGGCAGGACTTTTCGAAGTCATCGTGAACTTGTGTTACTTTACCAAGATCCCTGGGCTCCAGACTCATGACTTCAAACGCCATCCTGTTGTAGATCGTGGCATTGGCATTGGTGCGTATTCCTCTCCAAGGCAGTTTAAAAAACACGGCCAAGAGTGGGTTTCAATGCCCAAGTCCACTCTTCAAGATGATAAGCTCTGACAATGAACTTTGCCTTTTGACTTGGCACTTCGGTTCCTGAGTGTCATCCATGAGATCAGTTTCTAATCTCTAAAGCCTTATTTTAAAAGTTTCATTTGATCCGACGGGCAAACTATTGTGATAATAAAACAATTTAATTATTAGTTAATTAACATTAAACAATAAAATCATCACATTTCCTGTAGAAATTTTGGCTGGTCTTATACTAAATTTAATTTTTTTGAATATCGAAAGTTTATGACGTGCAATTTTGAAGGAAGTGCACGTATATAAAAAATTATTCTGAGAAATTTTTCTATATTTGCAAAATGTTTATTTATCTAATCAAAAGGTATTTTTTTATTTGGTTGATAGGGAAAATGAATATAATATAATCGAGAACAAAATATTGGCTTTATTAACACAACTTAGGAACATTATAAAGAAAAAAAATAAAATAAATTAAAAAAATAAAAATTAGTTATTTATAAAAATTATGGCCACTCTTCTTTGGGCATATCTAATTTAATTTCTTATTATAAACAATATTTTGATGACTATTTCAACAAAAAAATCCCAAGTCATAATTTATTTAGTGTATATTATACACTCATGTCTCTGTCATCGCTGTGATGTCACTTGGTTCAGGTCTCTCTGAACACTTGTGAACTGCCTCGCTTCATGTCTGTAACTAAAACTGCTGGGTTTTAATAAATTCGAACCTAATTATACTTTTCATATTAATAATTTCAAAATTAATTACTCCAACATCAAACGAATTCAGGCGTTTCAGTCAAAAACCCTTAGACTGATAACACAGTGCCCCCCATACATAAACAACAGAACACTTCATAACGATCTTATGATACACACAGTACCCGACACAATACAAACTACTTACATACGTTTTTTTAGAAAACTTTACACACATACAAACCCAGAAATACGTACTTTATCTTCACAACACTTACCACAAAACCCCCCATGAAGGTTGAAGAGAAGATGAAACCGCGACTTACTGCCACCTTAAATCCTATTCGTTCTTAATATTTTATTTTTACATTATTTTCCTTTACTTTTATCATCTCTCTGACCCATCCATCAAAATTATCTTTCAATTCCTTTTTATTTATTGTTTTTTTTTTTTTTTTTTCATTTTTTTTATTATTGTTTTTTTTCTTCTGTTCTTGTCCTAATAATTAAGATAAATTTTCGTCCGGAAGACCTACCACTGGTTGGCCTTCCTCTCACATGCCATTCACGCCAACATATCAATTACCTACCATCATAGATGCTGGTTGTTGCACCCTAGCAACAGTTGCATCTTTACTAATAAAATACAAAAAAAAAAAAAATAATAATTAATTACTAATATCTTAAATTAAATTAAAATAATTAATAAATAATTTATTTTAACAGTATTTTAATATTTATAATGTATTTTAATATTTTACCTTTTGTACATCGCAATATACATTGTTTTATAGATCTTTTTGTAGGATTGTTCTCTTATTTAGTTAGTATTATGACTCATGCCCGGGGTTTAACTACGAGGTCATATCGCCTACTACCAGAGCGCCCTTTCGTCACTTTTGTGGACATGAGCCCTACTCCACTGTGGGAGTCCTAAATTTTTATTCACTTAGGATAGGGGTAATAGTACCTGACATCATACAGGCTCGGGACCATCGCGTAACGTCCCATCCGAAGGACGGCGTGCTTAAGTTTATTTTACCTCCCAGATAAAATCAACTAAGGGCCTCGGCTGGGTTTCGAGCCCACGATCTTGAGCTCAGAAGGCAAGCACACGTACCACTGAGCTACTTTTCACTATGACAGCTTAATCTGATACTATTTCTTTCAGTGAATGCCATCTCTCATACTCTCATGTAGCTAACTAACTTTTATATAACAGCTGTAATTAAGATAAATCTTGAGCACGATGGAACGTTAATATATGGTCCCGAGCCTGTATTTTGTCAGTTACCCGTTGAAAACCCCTACCTAAAATTTAGTCTAGGCAAAATTTCGGGCTCTCATAAGCTCATGCGGAAATGACCTCATAGCTGGTGGCATGAATCACAATAACTAGCATAGAATACATTTTGTTCTTCTTCTTCGCTAAGTTCATAAATATATTCTACTTTCAGATATAAAGGAGATGTTAAGATGACAGTCTTCACAATTTTATCCATTATCATTTCATTAAAACATTTTAATATAAATGAAAATTTTACGGAGATCATAATTTAACATATGTAATCGTTTGGTTTAATTGAGGGTCCTGAATACAAGGGAATTTATATTCAAATAAATATTTATTGATCGTAAATTTTAAAAATAAATAAATTGTTGCGAAGAAAAAAATAAAAAAAAGGTCCAATATCTGTTTGTGTGTTGCTACTTGAGAAGAGAACCGGTTCACGATCGGTGGCACGTGCTGTTATATTAATGTCTCACCAACTCGTGTATAATGTTCAAAGAACATTCATCTTGTTTTCAGCGCGTGACAAGGTGTGTCTGTCAAAAATGTGGGGGGAGGAATACCACCATTTTACATTATAAGTAAATGGCCGATATGCTAAGTTATACAACTATATTATTGACAGAAATGTACCAAAAAAGTCTTGGTTTTTGGTTCGAGGCACTATTAGTTGGACCGTTGTGGGGAGCATTATCATTTTCTGTATGAAAACACTAAATATATTTTCGCGTTCTGAGCTGGTAAGTAGACAAGCCAAGAGGACATGGTTCGCATCCGCTTCTACTTGCTGTTGGCAGGTACAGTATGGTGTGGTAATTTAAAAAATTAATAAATAATTAATAATTGTTTTAAGTGTTAATCTTAAATAAATGATAAATAAATAAAAATATAAATAATAATTACAAAAAAGAATAATTAAATAAACAATAAATTACCACATTTCCTGTAGAAATTTTATAACTGATCTATTTAATTTTGATTTCTACAGTAATTTCCGAAAAGGGCCCTAAAAAAATATCAAAAGTTCAAGACGTGCAATTTCTTTAAAATTTCAATTTCAATATAAAAATTTCAATTAACAAACTTTTCATTTGAATTTCTAAAGAGATGCCATGTTTTTCTAAATTTTTCAAATATATTTATATCTAATCCAAAGGTTTTTCAAATAATCTTAACAGGGAAAATGAATAGAATAGAATTTACGAGAACAAATAATGTGGGTTTATTTTTTAAAATCATCTACATTATTAAATAAAAAAACTGAACATTGAAACAAACAAGAATCAAAAGAAAAATCTTAAAAACTAAATTCTTAACACTAATTCAATCTTTTTTTGTTTTTATATTTTGGCCATTTTTTTAAATTTAAGTTATATATTTCTGGGCATATATCCTGTACATATAAACAAACAACAGTACCTTCTTTGCGGATCAATTTCACTGTCAATTCACTTCTATTTAGTTCATTATGTTTTAAGCCTAAACACCACTCTCCACATAATCAGACCCTCGCCATTCATCCCAGGCATCGACACGTCTCTCCACACACAAAAAAACAGCTGATGGCCGTGTTTTCTTTTCTGCATGCATTTGTTTTAAAAGAAATGGTTTCTTATTATTTATAGAAAAATAATTATAAATAATTTTATTAATATTAATGATTTAATGAGTGTATATTTTTTTATACATCACAATGGTGAAGGTAGAATGTATCTTGTGAAGGTGAAAGGGGAGCCGATTGTGATTAAGACGAAGGCGAATGATAGTGGTGAAAAATGATCTGGGCTTGTCGTAGGTCTTGAACCATGGTTGGGTGGGAATCTTGGGCTGAATAAGGCTGTAGTATCTACCTTTGTTATGACTCTGGGAGGAAAAATCCTCTTGCCATCTACGTACAGCATAGTTGTTGAGGTGAGCCCTGACATCACTGGTGGATACCACCTCCCATTGTCTGATGTCAGAGTCAACAGCTGTCTTAGCCAGCTTGTCCACCGCCTCGTTGAATCTGTTGGAGCTGTGGCCTTTGACCCAAACCAGGTAGACTGTCGTCTTTTCCCGGAGTAGAGTTATTAGAAAATTTAATATATCAAAATCATTTGGTCCGAGCATTTATGGATGTTCATTAGCGTTGAAAACACTCCTGCTGTCCGTAAAAATGAAAGCCCTCCTTTTCTGACAGCTCTGTATATATTTGAGAGCCTCTAAAATTGGGAAGCTCTCTGCTGAGTAGATGGATGCTATATTAGGCAGTTTGAACAGGGAGCTGAAGTTGTTGGAGGGGTCGAGGAACGCCGCTCATTGTGAAATTTATGAGTTTTGATTTTCAAAATTCGAGCCCCCGCTCAATTTTTGATCAATTTGGATGAAACTAGGTGCAAAATATTTTTGAAAGCTGGTTTTTTTATCAGATAACTGCGGGTTTCACAATCAAGGTATTATATGCCAGTGGCAAAAATAGCCAATATATTGAATTTGGACTACTTTAGGCCAAAATGACAACATTAGGACCACTTTTGGCTAAAATAAATATTGAATTCGTAATCAGCGACCATAAAAAACATTCATTTAAGTTGTAAAAATCCGTTAACAAAAACTTAGACAAAAAAAATTTAATTTTTTAAAAATTTTCGCGGGGTTTTGGCAGCTGTCAATTGGCATATAATACCTTGATTGTGAAACCCCCAGTTACCTGATAAAAAGCCACCTTTCACAAATATTTTGCACCTAGTTTCATCCAAATTGATCAAAAATTGAGCGGGGGCTCGAATTTTGAAAATCAAAACTCATAAATTCACACTGTGCTCCGCCCCAACTCCTTTGTCAGTTTTAGATCCGTCTGTATATAGAGAAAATATGCTATCTGAATAGCCATTTCCAATCAACAAAAAAGATCATTCTACGCCTATGACTTCCCCAATACATAATATAGATGGGAAAGTAAAAGAAAAAAACAGAGAATATTGAACTCATTTTGAAATAGGACAGAGGAAATGGGAGCATAAGTTGGGACAACATGGACGTCCAGACGAGACATAAACATAAACACTGGGCGTCTGCAGGCTGCAGAACCAACATATGTTGTCAGTCCGTCTCTACACTTGACAGAGGGGAGGAGCCCTGGTCTGAGGGGATGGAACGTCATTTACATATTTATTAAAGTTCCTGAGAGGATCGTTCGTAGCAATCTGACAAAGCTACGTTTATCAAAGACCTACCTTGAGTCGGCCTACTGTAGAGCACTAGCATCAATCATATTCCCCTCCTATTAATCATAAAGAATTATATTTCAGATAGGACCCACTGTACACATGGGATCAGCTAGGAGATGAAGATACTGATACGGCTGAGATCACAGCTATCAAGTGATTACGATTATTTTTAATTAAATAAATAAACAATTGATGCGAAATGTGACTGTAATTTAATGTGTTTTTGAGATAAGAGATGGTACCACTTAAGGGTGTAAGCTTTGCCCTATTTTTGCCTAGTAAATATCAACCTATTTTTAAGCTGAAAACTGCATTTGTCTCGGTACAAAAAAAGCAGGTGTGCCTCACCCATATAAGCGCACAGTTGAAGAAACTTCTTTTGTCTTCATTAACCATCTAATTAAATAAACAAATTAATAAATATATATATATAATAATCAGACGTATAATTTTAACGCGTAAACCGTATTCAAACACGGTACCACACAATAGCTGATGCATCGACACCGACCTAAACTTGAAGTTGACTTGTACGCATGCGCTACTCATCCGCCTCTCCCTAGCGTTTCATGTTTGTTTTTTTATTTCGAGGTCATTCCGATTCACTAGTTTCACTTCAAAAATCCGAATGTCGAACTTTTTTTATTTTTTTGACTTTGGCTATGCAAAATTTTGATGCGAAGTTTTTGTCTATTCAATTTTTGTAATATCTAAGCTAGCTAGACCAAAATCATGTCCTGCTTCTAGTGAAAATGTAAACATTACAGATAGTTCTAGAGAGAAGGACACAGGAATAACAGGAGGTTGATCCCAAGCCTTGGATTTGGAAGTCCCACTTGGACGCCACGCTACTGTCTTTCAAGTGGAGGTGATGGCGATCCTGGAAATCGGATCTAGGAGAAAGGTGACAACGAGGAGATGAAAATCTTCTCCGAAGACCAAGCAGCACTCCAAGCACTTCCTAGCGCTAAAATCTGATCAAAGCTAAGAGAGTGCACATGTCAGTTAAACTCTTAGGAAATTACAAGAAAGTTGGACTCTAGTGGATTCCCGGACACTCGAGGATTTAGGGAAACAAGGAGGCAGACCGACTAGCCAAGGAAGGTTCAAGTAAGGCCTTCGTAGGGCCAGAGCCAGTACTGAGAAGCATACCGAACATGAATTAAAAAGTGGATTAGAAACCTTTTGGAGCAATCATGGAGAGAAATAACCCGCTGTATGACCAGGCCAGGGTGCAGTTGATTCGTGGGACCGGATCATACCTGGAACTGGATCTGCGGCGGGAGCAGAGAAAAGCGGTGCGACCACCGATCGCCACACGTTGGTCGCCAAACCCCGAGCTCGCTCTACAAACATAGACGGGTGATGTTGAACAAAAGCAACACCCGACACAATACGGAGCAATAAAAGGAGTGAAATAACCTCATGCAGACAGTCGAGGATGTTCCTGGGTGAGGGTTCCAGTGTCCAAGTGCTGGAGAAATGGGATCCTGAACCTCAAGAGGAGGGAGCTTCGCGAACTGACTTGAGTTCTTACAGAATGTTCAATAGACACAGAGTCAAGGACAGTCCCACTTGTGACAGCTGTGGAGAAGAAGACCAGATGGCGGCTCACTTCCTGGCCATTTTTCGAAAATATGTGGTCATAAAAGAGGACTTTAGAAGGGAGAGGACGACGGGAGCATTCTCAAATTCATTAGGGAAACTGGGAGACTGGGTCCCTTCATGAAGGACCTGGTTTTGGCAAGGTGGAAGCCCAGCGCTTCCAGGGAAGGGATAGGAGCATTGGATGCTTAGGTCCCTTGGTGCAAAACACCAACCCACCACATATTATTCCCCTACCATATAAAATGTTTATTGATTTTTTTTTAATTTACTTTTTGTTTTAAAAAACTAGCAATTACAGAGATTTCTAGAAGCACTCCCATTATCAGTATCTATAATTCATCTGTTATTTATGTTAACATTCCTTCTGCCAATCAGAACCTTCCTTTTATAGAACATATTTATTGAGTCGACTTCTATACTGAAATACCACGTCAAAACTAAAGTTTAAAATGTAAAAAATAATGGGTAGAAATGCTATGATATATATATTATATATTAGGTTAGGTGGGCTCGTAACCCGGGCTGACCCATAAGATCGTGGGTTCGTAACCCGACCGAGGCCCTTAGTTTATTTTATCTGGGAGGTAAAATAAACTTAAGCACGCCGTCCTTCGGATGGGACGTTAAGCGATGGTCCCGAGCCTGTACGATGTCAGGTACTCGTTAAAGACCCCTACCCTAGATGAATAAAAATTTAGGGTAGGCAAAATTTAGAACTCCCACAGTAGAGTTGGGCTCATGTCCACCAGAGTGACGAAAGAGCGCTCTGGTAGTAGGCGATATGACCTCGTAGTTAAAGCCCGGGCATGAGTCATATAACCTAACCCAACCTATATTATATATTAATTCAGAATCTCCTAACACATCCCAAAAGTTATTTTACTTCCCCAGTTATATGAAGTATAGGGGAAATTATGAAATTGGTCAAAAATTCGATGTGTTTTTCAATGGAATTTCATGTTTTCCGACCCCCTGATTCCAAAAATGAAAAAAAAAAAGTCTGTGTGTGTCTATGAACACGATAATTCCCGATAGAACGATTGTATCGATACAAAATGTTACATGAGTATCCAGAACCGTCAAAGGACATCTATTAATTTTCATCTTAATGAGGGAGGCTCAACTCAAATACCCTAATAACTGCAGATGTAATAATTGTATCCACACCAAATTTATTATAAGGATTCAGAATCTCACTAAAAAATTGAGTTTTATTCCAAACTGAAGATTGGCTTTGGAGGGAGAGAGAAAACGTAATTGAATAATTCGTACTGGTGAAGAAGACTTTTTAAAATTGTTTCTATGACTCCCGATGGTGTAACGTCATCACTGACAAAAATCCTCGATGTTAGTCTGTACTGCTAAGTTCATTTTCCGATATTACCAAAGAAGATAGCATTTTACTAATTTCAGCTGAAGATCCTCCACTCAGGTAGCATACAGCCTACTACTGCTAAAAGGACGCTTAACCGACATAAAGAGAGAAAAAGCAGTGTGTGTCTTGAGACGCGCGGCAGGAGTTCTCCTCCGTCATGAATTTGAAATTATTTCAATTTAAAATTACTTTTAGACAAAAATTATTTTCAAGCAAAATTTCAAATGAATGTACTTATTAACAATGGATCTTACCTTGATGTCACATTGTGGTGAAGTCGATTCTTTTGAACATATTTTCATGTTGTGTCCGAAATATGTTGAAGAGAGGCTCACTTTGTTTTCGGCGATAGATTCTAAATTGTGTCAGCCATTCAACTACCTACGCTTGTCTTCTGGGTTCTGGAAAGGTGGACATTTTCAAGAGTATCTTAAAATTCATTAAGGCAAGTGGAATCTCGGTGTAAAATAAAATAGAAATCTAATATATTCATCCGAAATCGTTTGTTTGGCTATGGCTTAGTGGTGAGGCCACAAAAAAAAATAAAAAAATACCTTGATGTGAGAACTTCAATATTTCCATGTCGTGAAGAATGGTGAATGTCTTGATGAGAACTTGATTCATCTGTAGCATTAACATCATTGGCATTATGACACTATTCTATGTTTACACTATGATCATGCACGTTAAAGCAGACGTTTAACAAGACGCATAGTGGCTGTACACAGTGGAATATACTACAGTTTTGCCAAGGTGCATTCATCCCCTCCCCTCCGGCCATCCCCTTCTTAATGCCGGAGGGAAGAGTGGAACTTTAGTTGCCTACTTCCGTTCTGTGTCGTTTTCACCAACTCACTGCCGGTCAAGCACTAGAGACCAACGGCACGTAAGGAGCTCCGCCCCAAAAGCCGTCTGTGAATCTACGGTTGCGCTAATATTAAACAGTTGACTTACATAGGGACTCCTAAATCCTCAAACTAAATTTTGTGTCCATAAATTCATTGATAGTTATTAGGGTTTTTGAATTTCGACAGGTTATGTCCTGATTGGAGTTTTGAATTCAAATATGAAGTTTCATGTCGATACATCGGCAATTATTGGGATTTTTGAGTTGAGCCCTCCTCAGATCCCCATTCCCTTCTGCAGATTTCGCCAAATTTTAATAAGTGTCGTTCTTATAGAATTTTGAATTCACATATGAAATGTTGTGTCGATTTGGCTCATTGTTGTCCTCAAGGGGTTTCGGTCACACAGAGACATTTAAAAAAAAATATTTTGAACCTAGAGGTCGTAAAACATGAAATTTCGTTGAAAACTCCGCATCAAATTTTTGATCGATTACATAACCACCCCTAACAAACGGACTTTTTATATATTTAAATACAGTATTAAATAACTTGAATAAAAATAATAAGTTACTACAAATAGAACAAAATTAAAACAATCCATTGACAAAGCGTAAAAAAATGTCTTATATGATCTAGTTAGTTTTAGCAAGAAGCCTCGACTCGTTCATTAGGCTGCGCTGCTAAGTTAATTTTCAGGATATACCAAAGAGAAAGTATGCTGAAGATCCGCGACTCAGGTAGTACTATTACAGGTAGTACTATTACAACTAAAAGAACGGTTAACCGATATAAAGAAAAAAAATCTAAATCGAAAATTAAATATAAAGAAAGTAACTGCTGGACTTAGGATGAAAAAATAAAAATAAAATGATCTAAAGTACATTAATAGGATCAATTTATGGAGGCGTCGTTAAATAGGCGTTAAGTACTTACGGTCCTATGAGATAATGGCACTTAATGTCCCACTTTTCTTGGGCCGTCTGTTAGGACAAAGTACAAAGTAAACAAAAAAAATGTCGAAAATAACTAAAATGGCAGCCTTTCGGCGCCAACCTTTCTGTTTTTATCCCTCACTTGATTAAGATTATATCCATTTGATAATTTCTAAGTTGAGAACCAACTCCAAAAAAAAAAGGTGGTCGGTGAATCACCGGCTATGTACTTCCCTAGAAAGAATTAACTTTTCGCTACCCCTCGAAAACCAGTCGATTGTTTGAGCTAATATTCAGTTGACTTACATAGAGGCTCCTAAATCTTCATACTAAAGATAAATTCATAACAGCAATTATCGGTTTTTTGAGTTGAGCTCTCCCTCCTTTCTGCGGATTCCGCTGAAAATTGAATTCATATACGAAATTTTGTGTCGATACATTCATTCTATCGGCAGTTATTTTAATTTTTATGTTAAGCATCCCCCCTTTTGACCGAAAATTCATGTTCTCCAACATCTTGATTCCAAACATTAATGAAAAAAGTCGTCGATGAAAAACCGGCAATAATACGAAATTAATCAATGGTGTTTCCGCTCTCTCTCCAAAGCTTATCGACCGTTTAGGCTAAAACATTCACCACATCAGCAGTTATTGGCGTTTTTAGAGTAACCTCTTAAGTCGATTTAGCTGAAAAACAATAGGTATCGTCGTTAGAGGGTTCTGGATTCACATATAAAATTTCGTGTCGATACGTTCATTTTATAAGGAGTTATCGTGTTCACAGACATTTTTTTTTTTTCATATTTGGAATCTAGAGGTCGGAAAACATGAAATTTCGTTGAAAACTCCAGGGCTTTAAAACTTAAAAACATTAATAACTACTGATCTAATGAATATATCGACATGAAATTTAATAGTTGAATTAGAAACCCCATAAGGGCGACACCTATTAATTTTTCGCATAATCGGCTGAACAGAACGGGGGGATCAGAGGGGAAAGACTTAACAATTCCTAATAACTGCAGTTTTGATGAATGTATCAACACAACATTTAGGATGAGGAATCAGAAATCTCTATGCAAGTTAACAATTGATTTTTAACCCATTGATTTTAGAGGGAGAACGAACAATTAATTGTTATTTGGGGAAGTACATAGCGAAATGATTCACTGACGACGTTCTCATTCTTGGAATCATTGTTATAAAGAAAGAAGGGATAGATCGTTGGTAATTCAATCTGCCCTGGTTCCACTCTCCATTCTATTTCCTGCCTTTTCTCTTCAAAACGACGCAAAACGAAACCCTAATCCTGGGAGCCACAACCTGCGGGGTTTCCATAATTTCTTGTGTTTGTTTGCGTTGTTTTCCCACAAACAAACTCAAACAGGGGAGACCACCCTCTTCATGTTTGTATTTTACCCCCTTATATATATATATATATATAATTTTTTTTTGTTCCCCAGAGGCTCAGTTTCCAGTTTATTAGGGTTGGGTTTTTGTACAGACCCTGTGTGTAAGACTGGGGGCGTGGAAGGGCTGTGGAAGGGCCGTGGTATTTCGGAAGGGTGTTTGTTCCATCTTAGGTTACATACTGTCAGGTGTTTAAGGGATGAAGGGCTGTATCCAGATGAATCAGGTTTTTTTTAGGTTGAAACGGTCGGAAGCTGCCTACCACAATAAAAAATATATGTGATGTGGCCATTACAGGACTTTCTTATACCAACCACGCTTATAGATCACTCTCTCTACCCCCTCCAAAATCATTTCTTACTGGTATTACTATGCATATGAAAGTAATGAGTTGACTGTATTTTTTTGTTTAATTGTACAGCGAAATTATGAGAGTGACTTTCTTATACCCAGTATTGCCTAAAGTGATTTTGAGAAGGGGTAGAGGGAGTGAGAGTGCTCTGTAGGAGTGCTTGGTATAAGAAAGTCCTTTTATGGCCAAATCACATAAATTTTATTTTTTTCTTAATTTTTCAAAAAAAACTACGAATAATAGTTATTATGGCTCATGCCCGGGCTTTAGATATAGATTAGAAGACCTATATAGTTAATAGACCTACCCTACATTTTTATTCACCTAGGGCAGGGGTCATTAACGAGTATCTGACATCGTACATGCTCGGGACCATCGCTTAATGTCCCATCCGAAGGACGGCGTGCTTAAGTTTATTTTACCTCCCAGATAAAATAAACTAAGGGCCTCGGTGGGTTCAGAGCCCACGTTCTTAAGCTCAGAAGGTTGGGTTCAGAACGCATACCACTGAGCTACCGGCGCCCCTTTTTATAAGTTATTTGACAGTAAGCTTTTCAGCAGTTTCAATCTCATTCCAATTATCAATTAACTGCTAAAACACCTCGCGCTCTGGTAGTAGGCGATATGACCTCGTAGTTAAAGCCCGGGCTTCGTCATAATAACTAACTAAATGTCTTGTGGATACATTCATTACATTGGTAGTTATTAGGATTTTTGAGTTGGGCCCTCTCCTCGTTCTCTTTGGCCGATTCCGCGGAAAATTGATAAATGTCGTCCTTTTGAATTCTTGAATTTGGAGTTATCGTGTTCGTAGACATTGTTTACCTCCCCAGCCATACTTAAGGGAACTAATGTTCCTAAGTAAGGTTTTGACAACGTAGCGAAAATAATGGCCTCAACTTTAGAAGGTTAAAATTATATACTTTTTTTTCAAAAATATTTATGGAGCTATTTAATTTAGATGTGGAATGCCCAACTAACCTTTAGTCTCCGCAGTGTAAAAAGAACGCCATAAAAAATCATTGAAAGGTCCTGAGAATGCCTCCTCGCTCTGGCCGCGCGATACACCATTAGATACAGTATTTTATTTCCCTGGCTATACAAACTAAAGGGTAGTTATGTAATCAATCATAAAATTCGATGCAAATTTTTCAATGGAATTTCATATTTTAAGACCTTATAGATTAAATTTACGTTTGCTTAATTTACTCGAAAACGGTTAGTCCTTTCAAACATTCGGTTTTTACCCAAAATGTTTTTTATTATATTTCCCATTTTCCACCGCCAGATTTATATATAAAATTTCATGTCGATATATTATAAACAACGGCAGTTAATAAAGTTTTTGTGTTAAGCCTCCCCTAATCCCCCTTTGGCTATAAGTCAATAGGTATCGTCCTTAGAGGATTCTGGAAACATATATAAAATCGGTTAACGTGTTCACTCATGAAGATTCACCGACAATTTTCAGGACGTCAGTAAACATGAAATTCCGCTGAAAACTCATCGAAAATTCCCTATACTTAATATAAACTACATTTAATAAATACATAGTAATTTAATAATGGATAATATGGACGATGGGTGGCAAGGAAAGGAGGTGTTCTTGTCTTGTGGAAGACTGAAGATAACGAGGAAGAAAAAAAAGGCAACAAGCTGCCAGAGAGACTGGCATAGAAAATTTTAAAGTTTTACCTGTTGCCTGAGATAATGGGTTGAGAGAGCAAACCTGTTGAGAGGCAAGTCACGCGGATCCCTTAGCGGGGTGACCTTTGACTCGTGGAGAGCTGGCGTGGCTCCCACTCAGCTACTGAACAGTACGAAATCAGCTTTCATTATATTATATAATATATAAAAATGTAAAATAAAATAAATTAAGCAAGGAATTATATAATATTTTTATCTTACTAATATATAAAGAGACAGGGTTTCTTTCATGTTCGGATTAATCTTAAAAACTACTGGACCGATTTTCAATATTTGTTATTCTATGAATTCAAAAAATTTCTATTTTTACATTTTTTTAAAGAAAATATTTGATTTTTGTGTATAGACGTAATCGAATCTCTTGATAGTTGTCCGGGCGATGATAACCAAAGCAGTTTTTCGCCCTAAAACGTTGTGTTCTGTTTTCAATTTCTTTAGCCATGATTGTCAATTCAACTTTCTATAAATATATTCTAATGTTACTATTCGTTAATTAAGTGGCTTTGATATAACTCACCATTAACTTTAATCAGAATTTAAAGCAATTTAAGGACTTACATATGTTGTGGTGGGGGGAAAGTTGTTCTACTATAACTTAATAGTTTGATTTTAAGTTGGCATTATTTATCTGACTTTATGAAAAGTATTAGAAGTTATAACACCTTCTTTTGGGGTTAAAGAAGTAAAAGAAGGAAACTTTATGCCAACGATAGCGATGGGTACATATACGGCTGCTTAGAGTTACCAACCTGGGTAAAGTTACTAATCTGCTTAGAGTTACCAACCTGTGTAAAATTACTAACCTGCTTAGAGTTACCAACCTGTGTAAAGTTACTAACCTGCTTAGAGTTACCAACCTGTGTAAAGTTACTAACCTGCTTAGAGTTACCAACCTGGGTGAAGTTACTAACCTGTGTAAAGTTACTTCCATTATATTAAAGTTACTTACATTCCCTTATACTTGGTATGGGGAAGTAAAATATATGGTGATTCTACTTATGTGTGGGTTAGCTTGAAGTTAACTGAACGTCTCAGTAGTCTGCATGTGACAGAATTGGCTTACTGGACGCGTGCTCTGCCTCCAGCGGATAACGGGTTGGTTTTTTTGTAGTTACGCCCTGCCACTCCAGCAGAGAACTGGGCCTATAGCTGGTTCATGTTCCGTACTTCGCTCCTCCACTCTACCAACCTGTTTGCCTTCTGTTCGCTTTTTCCTCTTCAATTAGCGAATTTTGGTCAGAAAAGTACCATTTCTTCAACATCCATATCAACTATAATTGAAATAAAATTTTTAAAACATTAATATATTTTTCAGCAGTTATAGTTAGTTATTATGACCCATGCCCGGGCTTTAACTACAAGGTCATATCCTCAGAAGGCAAGCACGCATACCACTGAGCTACCGGCGCCCTCTCAGCACCTATATTTTTACTTTCTTATTCCTAAAAGAAGTATTATAATCGTGGGAATATCCGAGATCGAGGATTCAACTGATTTTCACCTCAATACGTTTTGGCCATATTCGCGATGATGTGTGTCTGAGTGTATGTGATTGAAAAGTTTTGCGCTCTTTACCGCAAAAACGATTGTACCTATGAACTTGAAATTTGGAATGAAGAGATCACATGTTCTAACTTAGGTCTAATTAGATTTTGGCCGAAATCGAACGAAAATTGGGACTAGTTCCCCCGGGACCTGACTACATCTAGTTGAGGATTTATCGATAAATCGGTCGAAAAAGCGATCCTCATTTTGAACAAATTTTTTTTATATTCAATATATTTCTGGTCACAGGGAATAAATTGGTAAGTCTAAATTCGTAACTTTTGCATTAATCGTGTAAATCCAGTTTTGTAATAAATAAATTATGTTTGCTTCATTATTAATCATATACCTTCTAAATCTATAGAAGTGAATGAAAATGAATATTGTTAATCCTTTCTTGGATTTTCCCTTAATAACCTAATCATTCCCCATTACCTAATTTTTACACACACTTACCTAATTATTTACCATACTTTTTGGAATACTCGTGAATGATGCCTCTCTAAAGTTTATTTAACCGAAAACACCTCTTCACTTGGAATAGTCTGCCGTAGTGAATAAATGGTTAAATGCAGTTATGTCGTGAATGATTCCTCAAAGAAGTAGATTAAGTTGATTTAACCAAGGACGTACACAATTTTACGAGATATCATGAAACCCACATCTTTATAATTCCGAAAGTATTAAAGTCCTGAGCTCCCAACTTCTTATTCCCCATGACCATAGATATATTTTTAAAATAAACATAAAAATACTTATATATTGAAATAGAGTTACTCTTAATACAGTAAACGAAGTGCCGTCTGTGTAAAATGACGGAGCTCACCACAAGCGGGCACCGTTGGTCTCGGTGGCCTGAGACTCCTGGTAGATCCGCCAGGGAGTGAGTTATCGATGCAACTATGGATCCTTCGTCAACGATCCTCATGTCTGCCGTCGGCTAATGAAAAGGAACGCCCGCACCCTCCCCCCTTTGAAAAAAAAATAATAATAAGGAGCTGAAGATTTTTTTTTAAAGGCAAAGGCCGACGATATTGTGATGACGTCATAGTCATTAACCTCTTCTGATAGAAGAGGCGTTGAGGAGTCGAGATTAAAGAAAAAAAAATTCGTCAGTGAATCACCGGCAATGCTAATTAATCAAATCAGATTTTTTTCTCACTCTGAATCCAATTTACCGATTTGGCTGAAAATAAACTTCTGAATCATCATAAATTTCATGTCTATACATTAATTACAAGGTTTGCAAGAGAACAACTAACCGGGGATGAAATGATGTGGTACTTGAATGGAAAATGTTGGACCCCTCTTGCTAATTATTGTAAACGAGCCAAAAATATCATAGTTTAACCAGAATACAATTTAAATCATTATTGTCATCTAATGCTATTCTATTTTCCTAATATTATATATAATATTACTTATTACTATTTAATCATATTATTATTTACTATTTATTAATCTTTTTAAGTCAAAACCTATAACTTCATGTAGGTACCTATATAAGAAATAAATTTGAAAGTTTAATTCCTCATATTATTTTTCTTATTGTAACTTTATAAAACAAATTTTAATTAAAATCAGTGTACGACAGCAAATTTTTGAAACTAAAGCAGTTATTTACACATCAAATCTCGTGAGTACCGTGACACACATTACTTTTTTACTTTAATTCCAGCTCTCTCTAAAGTCTGATCTGTTTCAACGGTATTATTCATGAGCCAGTTTTTATTTAGATAATTAGAGGCTCTTTAATGCATTCTGATTGACCATATACAACCTTCCAAGAGATTTTTTTTGTTCGTCTGTATCCCACCAGATGCATCTGACTGATATAGAACCACTTTGAAAGTGAAGGTTTTAGGTATAAGCAACCCTTAAACTGAATTACCAAATTATTACTGTAACTGAAAAAAATGTGAGTAATGTCAGGGGGCGCATCGAAACTCAATTTTTGAAGCAGGCACTCTTCATACATCCCCTAAGGGTATATCAGTAACTAAAAGCAGAGTTTCTCATATTACAGTTAATTTCAGCATATTAAGAGTTAATAACAATCTATCTATCTATCTATCGTGGCGCTACAACCCGGTGACGGGTCCTGGCCTCCTCCACCAACAGCCGCCAATTGTCCCTATCCTGTGCGGCTGCCATCCAGTTCCTGGTGCGGAACATGTTTCGGGCATCTTCTGCCACACCATATTGTTAATAACAATAATATATAATTAATATGAGGGCGCCGGTAGCTCAGTGGTATGCGTGCTTGCCCTCTGAGCTTAAGATCGTGGGTTCGAAACCCAGCCGAGGCCCTTAGTTTATTTTATCTGGGAGGTAAAAAGAAACTTCGGATGGGACGTTAAGCGATGGTCCCGAGCCTGTACCATGTCAGGTAGGTACTCGTTAAAGATACATGCCCTGAATAAAAATTTAGGATAGGCAAAATTTAGGACTCCCACAATTCATAGACTCATGTCCACCAGAGTGACGAAAGAACGGTCTGGTAGTAGGCGATATGACCTCGTTGAGGGGGGGGGGGGGGGGGGGGGGAGGCTCGTAATGTAGCATATGAAGTATAGAGGGAGTTATGTAATCGATGTTGAGTTTTCATCGATATTTTCTGTTTTTCTACCCCTTAATTCCAAAACAAAAAATTTTTCGATGATTCACCGGCAATCTACTTCCCCAGGACGAATTAATCAATCAATCTTTTGCTCCCCCTCCAAACCCAATCGATAATATTCAATAGTTGACTTACCTAAGGGCAAAAAAATATTAATTTTCAGCGGAATCAGCCGAGAGGGAGGAGGGGGTTAGACAGGGCTCAAATCAAAAATCCCAATAACTGCCGATGTAATCAATGTATCGAAACAAAATTTAGTATGAGAAATCAGAAGAAACTATTCTCAGTCAAATATTGAGTTTTAGCCGGTAATTGCTCCGTGCTGAGGAAGCCAACAGCTGGTGATTCACCGGCTACTTTTGTTTTGGTTTTTGCTGTTGCCTTGCTGCGAGCAGCAGTTTGCAACGTGACAACATATGTTGCATTGATCTACTTGTGATTATATGTTCGATATCTCATGATAAAGCGACCTGACTCCATATAACACCAATCAGTGTGATATCGCATCCTTATCACATGTGGTTATCACGATGTCTGGGTCAAACCATTAATCTATCAGAAAAATATAAAGAAAAAAAGTTCTATAAGATTTGTTGATAACAATAACAGTGCACTGAACGATTCCATAAACTCCACATGAGTGCTGGTAGCTCAGAGGCAATATGGATCGTGGGTTCGAAACCCTGCCACGGCCTTTGGTTTTTGTGGTTTGGATGGGACGTTAAGCGATGGTTCCGAGCCTGTACGATGTCTCGTTAAAGACCCCACTAATAAACCTTGGTAGGCAAATTTAGGAGCCCACAGTTGGGTAAGAGAGCGACAAATGAGCGCTCTGGTAGTAAGCGATATAGCCTCGTAGATAAAGCCCGGGCATGAGTCACAATAAGTAACTAATTTCACAACAATTTTTCAATCTTATACCTTTAGTAATATGTTATGTGGCTATTATAGGATTTTCTTATACCAACCAAGCAAAATGTAGTACTCTTTTAACTTCCACAGCACGTCAAACTTACTTTCTTTTAATTTTTCACCAGAATGGACTTTTCATTTATTTATTATTGTTATTTTATTACTTTATAAGTTTTTATATAAGTCTTATTGTTTATTTCCTCATTTTGTAAATATTTTTACGCTACCAATGTTCTTTTCCGTTTTTAAGCAAACCATTTTCATTTAATCTAATGTTCAATTTACTAACAGGATCTTTGTCACCCTTAACTAGTTTATTTTCTCTTGTTTTTCTTATATTTATTTAGTTTTTTCTTTCTTTTAACAATTTTTTTCGCTGTACTTGAGCACCATTAGAGAACTTTTTATTTATTTATCTATTCAACTCTTCACATGTTTATATTTATTTCAGGTATTTTTTTTTTTTTTTATCTATTGTTTATTCTTCTAATTTCCAGTACCATGTATTATGCCAACCTCCATCTGTAATATACTACCTAATGTATAAAAAACAGATGTAAATAAAAAAGAAATAAATAAAAAATATACCAACCAAGCTTTTACATATCATTTTCTCGCCCCCCTCCCTTCACAAATTCATTTCATTGTTAAGTCGCGAGTTGAGTGCGAGTGAATTCGGGAACACGCCGAGAATCGATACCTACGGTGTGTTCCTTGAACGACCTGTGGTGGGTGACTTGTTGATTCTTTGAACTACAGGATTCAGTCGTCTCTTAACAACGAGAGGGACCAGTTGGTCGCCACGCGGGGTGGACTGAGAGTCTGGGTCGAGCCAGCACGCGGTGTGCGGAATGGATTCGTCCTTATTACCACGCGGGTATAAGGTGAGTCGTTAGTTACCATGCGGAAGTGAGTTGGTTATTACCACGCGGGTATAAAGTGAGTCGTCTGTTACCAAGCACAGTAAGTGAGTGACTTGTGTAGTTCCCACGCGGTATGGGACTTATTATTGAACAACTGACTTTGTGTTCGTTACCACGCGGTTTTGTAATAAGGGTGTTGACCAAATAAATATATCTGTTGCTCTACTCTAAGTTCTCATTAACCTGTACCCAAACCCAACATAGCGTTGTCGTCCCCGTAGGTCTCCTTCAAGAGCACTTCTGACGCGAGCGGGTACCGCTGCAGCTCCCGATCAGCCAGCTCATGCAGCGTGCGAATCGCGAGAAAAGGCGCGGAAGTCGTCCATGAACGGAGCGGAGGCGACATGCATCAGTGTAGCGAATGGTGTGCGAGTGGTGATCTCAGTGCCGCGTGGAATGATACTTATCTATTCAACTCTTCACATGTTTATATTTATTTCCTGTATTTTTTTTTTTTTTTTATCTATTGTTTATTCTTCTAATTTCCAGTACCATGTATTATGCCAACCTCCATCTGTAATATACTACCTAATGTATAAAAATCAGATGTAAATAAAAAATAAATAAATAAAAAATATACCAACCAAGCTTTTACATATCATTTTCTCGCCCCCCTCCCTTCACAAATTCATTTCATATTGACATTACAGGGTATATAAAAGTAATGAGTTGATATCAGAGGTATTCTTTGTATAGGATAACTCTGAGAATGTCTTATACAGATCATGTCAGTATGAAATTAATTTGGGGGAGAGAGTGAAAGTGATTTGTAAAAGCATGGTTGGTATAATAAATAACCATAAATGAATAAATAATGTTAAAAAAAACCTAATTTAATAATATGGAAACATTTATGTATTTCCAGCTGTTGAAAGGAACGTTTAGTTAACATTTTTATAGTCGTGTTATAGGTTCACATTCCAACGGTTCTAGCACCTCAGCGCTCTCTGAGATAAAAAAAAGAAATCAAATTCAAAATCTCCATCTTGGTTTTTGAACGTTTTATTACAACTGTTGAAGAAATATCATTAAACCATTCCTTTTATTATTATATTTTATTGTTTTTCTTATTGTATTTGATTGGTTTATAAACACCGTTTATAACATACAGTATATTATAATGTGTTATTTTGTTTTTTATAATAGGAAACATAATAAAAATCGAGAAAATTAGACAACAAGTTGTAAAACACTATAATTTATGACTCAGGATCAAATTTGATGGTTTTGAAATATAAAAATATTTTTCGGTTAGCCGCCTTTGGTACAATAAACAAAAAGATAGAACTTGTTTATCTTTTATGTTGTCTAATTCTATATTAATATATACATATATATTGTACCGGTTCGTCTGACTTAGTGAAGTCCCTTGGGGGGGAGTACCCATGTTAACGCCACTAAGTTAACATAATATATTGTGAATTATTCACTTGTTCACACTTCCATAACTACACAAAGTATAGGGAAAGTTATGTAATCGGGCAGAAATTCGAAGTTGAGTTTTCTTAACAGCAAGCCCATTCCTACATAAAACGAAGTTCGCTACCTAGGCCTCATACTTGATAAACGAATGACATCAGACTGAAAAGATATGAACAGACGATACAAACTGTTATTAAGTTTACTGGATAAAAGGTCAAAATTAACTCTGAGAACGATATGACTAATATACAGGGGCGTAGCCAGGTGGGCCGGGTGGCCAGAGCAAAAAAACAAGATAAAAATTAAATAAACTAAAAAAATAGTTTTTATTAAAAATAGATTGCTTGCAAGTTACCAATAGGATCTTCAAATTTCCCGTGCATTCCTAAATCAGCAATCAGCTGTTACATAAATGTACATGTACAAAAATTCGATCATTTCATTTCCTCGCTCAAAATATTAGTAATATATAACACAGTAGTCAAACCTATGTGGACTTATGGACTTGAACTCTGGGGTTCTGTCAAGGCCACCAATCTCAAGCATATTCAATACTTGCAACCCAATTTCCTTCGTACAATAGCCAATGCTCCTTACTACAACAAAACTCTTCACACTGATCTCATTATTCCCTTTGTCACCGAATTAGCTAAATCCAGTTACAAAGAATTATTTTCCTCCTTTAGTACCCACAATAATCCTTTAGTCCGTATCCTCCCTTCTGCCACATTTCCCAAACGACGCCTTAAGCGCCAATGACCTAGAGACCTTCTCAGATCAGACAGTGACTATACATAAATAAGTGCGACTGGGAGTGTCACCACTGGGTGATTTCTCCACTCATGACAATTTTGACATTGCCATTTTTGTCTCCCTTAGCACATTTTCTTGTTTTATGCATACAGTTGAAAATATCTGTAAACTCGAGTTTTTACTTGAACTTCATTTTTTCCGACACACCGATTCCAAAAATAAAAAAAAATCTGATATATATCTGTTTGTGAACATAATAACTCTTAGAATAAATTTATCCACAAGAAATCTTATATAGTTCACCTCAAAAACCCTAATAACAGTCGATATAATGAATTTATCGATACAAAATTGAGTACGAGGAATCAGAAGCCCCTAAGTCAACTATTTTTATTATATTCTTAGCCCAAGGTTCGAATCCCGTCCGGGAGTGACGGCCAAAACATAAGGCCAAAAAAAAAAAAAAAGTTTACTGGAAAAAAGGCATATAACGCAGTACTCAAACCTATGTGGACTTATGGACTTGAACTCTGGGGTTCTGCCAAGGCTTCCAATCTCCAGCGCATCCAATTCCTTCAATCCAAAATCCTTCATACAATAGCCAATGCTCCTTATTACATTTCCAACAAAACCCTTCACACTGATCTCATTATTCCCTTTGTCACCGAATTAGCAAAATCCAGATACAAAAAATTATTTTCCTCCTTTAGTACCCCATGTTAATACTTTAGTCCATGCCCTCCCTTCTGCCACACTTCCCGAACGTCGCCTTAAGCGCCAATGACCTAGAGACCTTCTCAGATAAGACAGTGACAGTGATTATACATAAATAAGTGCGACTGGGAGTGTCACCACTGGGTGATTTCTTAACTCTTTTCACTCTTGACATTTTGACATTGCCATTTTTTTTCTCCCTTAGCACATTTCTACTGCTGTAAATTTCTGTAAATTAAAAAAAAAAAAAGAAGAGCGGATCTCCGAGTGTTGGGCATCAGAGGATGGAGGGAGAAGGTTTTGGATCGAGACGAATGGAGGAGGATTGTGACGGAGGCCCGGGTTCTTTCAGGACGTAGCGCCGCAGGAAGAAGAAGAAGAAGAAAAGGAATAAATATGCATTTTTATTTTTTTATATTATTATTTTATGTAGCTCTTATTTCTTGTATATACTGTGTATTCTACTATAAACCTCATTCTTTATAATTGTTAATATTTGTAATTGTTATGTTGAGGTACCTCCCCCCAGGGACTTTTCTAGAGGACAGGGTGTCACATTCTCAGGTAACCTGAGGTTTGGATAAATATGGCAACCTGAGGTTTGGATAAATATGGCAACCTGAGGTTTGGATAAATATGGCAACCTGAGATTTGGATAAATATGGTAACCTGAGGAATTGGAGAATATAAAAGTTAAACAATTTATTTGTCGGGAGAAAGGGCAGGCATCCTAGCTCAGTGGATAAACACACTAGCCAGTTTAACTCAAGACACGAATCGGGCTCTCTCTTTAAGAAATTCAAATAACTGCATTAGCAATGTAAATATGCCCCCCCCCCTCTAGCTGCATTACCATTGACGGGACCACACGAGGTGCAGTGAGGTGCACTTACAGACTGCACTTGTCGGAACACAAGGCACGTGCCGGAGGACTGGTTTGAGACCGCCCCACTTTCTACCAACACAACATACTGTAAAGTACCGGCCTGCCTTGCTACTTTCTCAAACAAAATGGCGGGTCATCTCGGCCATAGCCTTCACATTTTTCAGGAGGCAGCATGAGAAATTCTTCCACACATTTGACTTAGTGGATGTTTCGATGGCGTTCTTCCTTTCTTGTATCTTTAGTATATAAGGAACAAAGCAAACATCCGAGATCGAGTTTTCTATGGAATTTCACATTGAAAAATCCTATGAAAACGTTTTGAAAATGTCAAATGTAGATTATATTTTGTCTGAAATCAGCCAAAAACTGAGTTCACTTTACTTGGGGCTTATTTAACAAGATACCTCTTATATTTATGACCTAATCAAAAATGTCTTCAAATAAATGTTGTCTAGAGATTTAAAAGGCACATTTTATATGAAGGTCGTCCAGTTTTGAGAGTTATGCCGAAAACCGTCTCAAAAGATACAGAAAACTTTTTTTTTTTTAAAGGGAGTTAACATTACATCATACCATTCTTACACGAAGTAACACAACAGCTCTGTACAAGGAGTTAAAGCAACATCCGAACACCCTGGTGGAAGCAATGTCGGTCCGGTCCTTGCTGGGGAATCCTCCTCGGCGACTAAATCGAAGTTGGACCGCCAGACCTCCTGCCTGCGGAGGCGGTTGGTCAGCACCACAAGAGACTCAAGTGATGTGTTTTTCTTTTTATTCTGTTCTGATTTCCTGATTGCGATGTATATTCACAATCGGAAATTTCAAAATAAATGCGAAAAAAAAAAAAAAAAAAAAAAAAGGAGTTAGCCATATCGAAAAATTAATCCTTGCAAAAGATAGACCCTTTGATGCCATCACAAGGTTGCAATCGAAAAACATGATGATTCGAAAAAAATAAAATAATAAAAGTCAATGTAAGGGAAAAGTGTTATTGCAATACAACAAAACATAAGATATGATTTTGTTGATATTTTGATTAAAATTCCTTTTTATCCCTAATAACTGCCGATGTAATGAATTTATCGACATGGAATTTTGTATGGTGATTTAAAAGTCGATAATATAAACCAAATCGGATGTTAGAGGGAGAGCAAAAACCTAATTCAAGTTGGGGAAGTACATAGCCAGCGATTTAGCGGTGATTTTCAAAAAAATATTGGCAAGTATTTCTTTCACAATCATTCTAAATACTAAGTACCAGTAACAAATATAATTAATAGGTTTGCGAAGCAAAGTGTACAACACATACATTTATAAAAAGAAAAATCAGAGCTATTTTCCGAAAAAATCCGGCCGAGGCCCTTCATTTATTTTATCTGGGAGATAAAATAAACTTAAAGAAGACATCAAAGCGAGGATAACGGCCGGGAATAGATGCTACCGGTCACTGCAGAAGGTGCTCGGATCGAGGACTGTGTCCCGAGACGCCAAAATAACAATCTATAAAACAGTCCTGAGACCGGTCGTCACATATGAGAGTGAAACCTGGGTCCTGACTAGGAGGGACGAAGTTTTACTTAATACGTGGGAGAGGAAGGTATTGAGGAAGATATACGGCCCAGAGAGGGATAGATGGAGGATACGGACCAATAGGGAGCTGAGGGACCTGTACAAGAGCCCGGACCTGGTGCCATAGTGAAGCAGGGGCGGCTGCGATGTCTGGGGCATTTACAGAGGATGGAGCCAGACAGATTGCCCAGGAAGATACTGGAAGGACACTCGGGAGGACAAAGAAGAAGAGGTAGACCCCCGCTTACGTTGGCTGGAGGACGTGGAGGACGACCTCAGAACGATGGGTGGGAGAAGATGGAGACGGGAGGCCGAGGATAGAGTAGAATGGCGGAAGATCGTTATGACCGTAGTGCCAGGGAAAGAAAAAGAAAGAAAAGAAGAAGAAAATAAACTTAAGCATGCTGTCCTTCGGATGGGACGTTAAGCGATGCTCCAGAGCCTGTACGATGTCAGATACTCCCTAAAGACCCCTACTACCCTAGGTTAATAAAAATTTAAGGTAGGCAAAATATAGGACTCCCACAGTAGAGTCGGGTTCATGTCCATCAGAGTGACGAAAGAGCGCTCTGGTAGTAGGCGATATGACCTTGTAGTTAAATCCCGGACATGAGTCATAAATAATAACTAATTATAATTTTGTTTCATTTAAATGAGAAAATACGATCACAATAGCAGAATATCAAATAGACATGAGACACTTAATGAGGCGGTTGGTGAGCACCACCATTTTTGGGTCCTCATCAGACAGGTCTCGTGGCCAACAGAAGGGTTGCACTGCAAAGACCGGACCAGTTGTTGTGTGACTTCTTGTAAGAATGGCATGTCTAGGTCTCGGTGTAATGTTATGTTCGAAATGTATATATGGGCATTGCGTGTTTGTTCGAAGAATTTTATTTTTTATGGCTTGAATTGTTTTGGTGTGAGAGGGCTTTGCAGAACCCCACAGTTGAACACCATACTTTTAGATAGATCTGATAACGGTCTTGAAGACATTCAAGCCAAGTTGAGATTGCTTGTCTTGTGTTTTTTTTGAGCAGTCCATATCGTTTCAATGAGGAAATAATCTGTCAAATTTTAGCAATATCGACTGAAGAGAAAGGGGGGTTCAAAGTTGGGGCCTCAACTATTGAATATTTGCGCAAACGGACGACTGGTTTTGGACGGGGGCGAAAAGTTAATTGATTGATTCTGGGGAAGGACATTGCCAGTGATTGAGAGGGACATTATTCAACCATACAGTTGGACAATCACCTGTCCTCATTGCTAAAACGATAAAGTACTGTATTTTTTTAACTTAATAGTAATTTCAATGTAGCCCAATTCTGGCCAAGGACCCCAAGCCCCAATCCCCCTCACAAATTACACACCCCAAGAGAGCCGTGGTTTCTCCATCCACATGGAACCAAGCCTCGTTTTCTCTTCCCGTCACTATAATTATTGTTCACTCTATCGACCGATCATGCACCCCTCGTTCTCAGCCTTCTTTACAGATCTCCTAAATTAGAGTGCTTAAAAAAAAAAAATTAAAAATGGGAGGTCGTTCTCTTGCGAAAAACAAGCTTAACAAGTGAAGTTATCGTCGCCTAATTGAGGTGCCAGAAGGACAATTATGAAGGTATCACGAGTGTTATTGTCACCTTCTTGATATGATAGAAGGATGATTACGAATGTATCTTTACGAGTGGAGTTATTGTCACCTTCATGAGATGATAGAAGGATGATTATGAAGATATCTTTACGAGTATAGTTATTGTCACCTTCTTGATATGATAGAAGGATGATTACGAAAGTATCTTTACGAGTGGAGTTATTGTCACCTTCTAGAGATGATAGAAGGATGATTATGAATGATGCCTTGCACTAAGACAGTTCAATAGGTCCTTATAACCCTTAAAAGGGCTGCTCTCTAGAGCATGCTGGTAGCTCAGTGGTATGCTTGCTTGCTTATTGAGCTCAAGGTGGCGGGTTCGAAACCCGGCCGAGGCCCTTAGTTTATTTTATCTGAAAAGCATACCCTCGTTCGAATGGGACGTTAAGAGACGTCCCGAGCCTGTACGACGTCAGGTACTTGTTACTGATCTCTATCCTAGGTGAATAAAAATGCTCTTGTCCACCAGAGTGACGAAAGGACGCCCTGGTAGTAGGCGATATGATCTTGTAGTTAAGGCCCGGGCATGAATCATAATAACTAACTCATATGATCTCAAAATATTTTGCTTTATCTTTTATTCTGTCATGATGTATTGTTTAGTTAAAATTTAGTTTTTATTGTTTATTTTTACTTAATTTTAGTTAATATAAGATTTTAATTATTAGTTAGTTTTTGCGACTCATACTCGGGCTTTAACTACGAAGTCACATCGCCTACTACCAGAGCTCACGTTAGTCACTCTATTGAACATGAGCCCGACTTTACTGTGGAAGTCTTAAATTTGCCCTACCTAGGTTTATGCAGCTAGGGTTGGTAGGTCTTTAATGAGTACCTGACATCGCACAGGCTCAGGACCATCGTTCAACGTCAAAACCGAAGGATGGCGTGCTTAAGGTTTTTTCAGCTATCAGATAAGAAACATATGGCCTTCGGCCGGGTTTCGATCCAGCTCAAGATCGCTGGAAGTAGGTTAGAACGCTACCTCTGAGCCTACCAGCGCCCTCTATATATATAAGTATATATATATATATATATATATATATATATATATATATATATATATATATATATATATATATATATATATTGTTTTTATCGACTACATGCCTAATCTCCACATCCAATAACCAATATTCTTCATTATACAGTGCACGAGTATTCTTTATAAGGCTGGACACAATTCTATTTATTTTTATTTTTTTCTTCTCCCTTCATTCAAAAAAACAAATAATAAAATTGAATATCATTTTAAAAATACAAGATGGAGAAGGTTGATAGGATTCAAATGAATGCGTATATAGTTCCAATTATAGGGTGGCCCCCCCACGAGCTGCCCAAAGTCATCTCTAAATCATACTAGCCAGTCTAGCCACCACATTTACATTTAAACAAAATGGGTCGACAACGTCTATACATATATTTACGGCTTGTCCTCCAGGCATTCACCACTTTTTTACCCTATTTTTGCCCTCCTGTTTGCCTTATTTGTCCATGAGGGATAGCTTTTTCTTCCCTTTTTTACCTGCGCTCAATAACGACCAAGATGAATGATACTTTTAATTGTCCAGTAGTAGTCTTTTGTTCTGGGTCCTCAAGTTATTTATATATGTTTTTTAATTGTTGGTATATTATTTCTGTTTACTTTATTTTAGGTATAAATCTATATTAAAAAGTATTTAAAAAATAAAAATAAAACAAATGGAACTAAAGAATAGGCTTGGTGCGATACGGCAGGTGGACAAATACAGAGGAACATCCGCTCCACATCCGGAATATATGAGGAACATTAGCTTTGGCCATTGAGAGGATGAGGAAGTAGCGAGGATGGAATTGTAAAAGTTAAGGATGGCTGGCGCCAAGAGACAAAGCAGAGCATAGACAGGAAGGCAGTCGTGCTTGCGCCAGTGGACAAAACAGAGCAAAGACAAGAAGAGTTGTGCTTGCGCCAAGGGACAAAACAGAGCAAAGACAAGAAGAGTTGTGCTTGCGCCAAGGGACAAAACAGAGCAAAGACAAGAAGAGTTGTGCTTGCGCCAAGGGACAAAACAGAGCAAAGACAAGAAGAGTTGTGCTTGCGCCAAGAGACAAAACAGAGCAAAGACAAGAAGAGTCGTGCTTGCGCCAGGGGACAAAACAGAGCATAGACAGGAAGACAGTCGTGTATAAATACCATTGATTCCAAAAATAAAAAATGAAATTTCTGTTTGTATGAACGCGATAACTCCCCATAGAATTAATATATTATCGCTACCTCGCAGGTAAAAGGGCGAATAGACCATTTTTCAGAAATTGTACTTTTTGATTTGTTGGTATTCATCTAGTTTTACTGAGTGCATTAATGCAAAAATTAAATGACACCGTATTAATTTTATATACAATAAACCTTTCAATGAAACTGAGAAAAAGCATAATATTGCCGAAAAACTTGACTAATGTAACTAAATCGGTTCCTGTAAAATTTGCCAAATGGTCTATTCGCCCTTTTACCTGCGAGGTAGCGATATCGACACAAAATTTTCTGTGTGAATTCAGAACCCCTTAACGACTTCACCTATTAATTTTCAGCCAAATCGCCCAAAGTAAAGGGAGGAATTAGGAGGGTTTAATACAAATACTGTAATAACTGCCGTTGTAATGAATGTATTGACACGGAATTTCATATGTAAATTTAAAACTTCATATTGACACTTTTTCGAATCGGCCGAAGTTAAGGGGGGCTCGACGAAATATCCTGATAACTGCCAAATAACAACTATACATTTTTATACCAAACGGTCGATTGGTTTTGAACGTAGAGCCAAAACTTAACCTCTCCTAGAATGCTACAAGCCAGTTCTGAGATTCCTCTAGACTTGACCTGACAACCTGAAGGACCACACCTATCGAGCTATTTAATATGGGATACACCTAAGGTGAGACAGTTGATCAGGTAAGTCGTGTGTCCTCCAAGCTAGGATCAAAACGGGAAATTAAATTTAATTAGAGGTATGGTTTGTGTGGTGTCTGTGGGTGGTCTTACGTGGTACAACCTACCTCACATCACATAATGACCACTTCTTGTCCCGCCCATTAACATAGTCAATCAACGTCAAGGGTGGTCCTACAGTCATCTTGACCAACTTACCCCTCAGGCGGGGGTGCCGCCAGCTTCAAATGGATAACAAAAAAAGGGCCGGTGAATCACCGACAAGTTACTTCCCCAGAACAACAAATTAATCAATTAACGTTTCGCTCTCCCTTACTAACATTTTTTCGATAAATTCTGCAGTTATTTTTAGAATTGATGAATGATGAACCTCCTCCCCTAAACCCCTCCTTTCCTTCAGCCAATGTCGCTGAAGTTTAATAGGTTATGTCCTGTGGTTGACTTTAAATATAAAATTTCATGTCGATACATTAATTATATCGGGAGTTAGGGGTCATTCATAAATTACGTAAGGCATTTAGAGGGGGGGGGGGGGGGGGGGGATTAGTTCAATATTACTATATCTTACTATAGGGGTCGGGGGTAAAGAATTTGATCTTATGTAAGTTTTTGAATTTTAAATCTACTACTTTCGCGCTAAGAGATGGTCTCAGTACTTCTAGACATTTTTTTATTATATTGTCTCGCTGACTAGGGATTTCCCTATTGCTTGAATTTTGAAAAATAATTGTCATTTTAGTATCATTTATTTATTATACCTGACATGTCTGGATATTTACATCTATTATTTAATTACATTACTTAATACATTCATTTTATCGGTTTTTATCGTACGGACATACAAACAGACAGACATTTTTTTTTTTCATATTTGGAATCTAGAGGTCAGAAAATATGAAATTCTGTTGAAAACTCCGCATCGAATTTTTGACCGATTACATAACTTCCCCTATACTTCGTATAGCTGAGAAAGTAAAAAGACGTCTGTGAATTATCGACAATGTACTTCCCCAGCGCGAATAATAAAAAAAATGTTTGCTCTCCTTCTCAAACAAAATAAACAGTTTGCTTGAAAATTATTAGGTGTCTTACTTAGAGACATACTAAATTTCGTGTTTATACTTTCGTTAAATTGACAATAATCGCCCCTACTCTGATCTCTTCAGTCGATTTCGCGACAAAATAATACGTGATGTCATTGTAGGTTTTGAATTTACATAAGAAATTGTACGTCATTACATTGATTACATGAGGGCGCCGGTAGCTCAGTGACGTATACGTGCTTGCCTTCTGAGCTCAAAATAGTGGGTTCGTAACCCGACCGAGGCCCTTAGTAAACTTAAGCATGCCGTCCTTCGGATGGGACGTTAAGCTATGGTCCCGAGCCTGTACGATGTCAGGTAGTCGTTAAAGACCTCGCCTCTAGGTGAATAAAAATTTAGGGTAGGCAAAATTTAGGACTCCCACAGTAGAGTCGCGCTCATGTCTACCAGAGTGACGAAAGAGCTCTCTGGTAGTAGGCGATATGACCTCGTAGTTAAAAGCCCGGGCATGAGTCATAATAACTAACATTCATTACATTGGCAGTTTTTATGTTAAATGTCAACATTAAAATATCCTAATAGTCATTGAAGGAAACAGGTTATTTGAATGGAAGTATTACTTAGGTTGCTGTATTTAGATATATGTAGAATTTATTATGCTATTCAGTAAGTTCTCATGAATCCGATTTCTCCGTCTGATTCCAAAGAAAGCTGCTGCCCGCATCTATAAATTACTTCAAAGAATAGGAGAATTCCAATATTTTTTTTTCTATCTCTGCTGTATTTTATTACATCTGTTATTCGAATTCCAAAAATCCTTTGCTCCTTTGACCTTCCGAAGGAATCTCAATCTTGCAGTCCCTCACGTAAATTTCAAATTTTAATTTTGACCGCATTTAAAATGGAGAAACTTCGGTTATAAACTCAATCAAACATTCCGAATATTTATACTTAAAATAATAATAATAATAATAATAATAAAATATGTTTTTTTTAGAGGTCTTAGATAGCTCAGCGGTAGCATGCTTGTCTACTCAAGATCGCGGTTTCGAATCCTAGTCGAGGCTCGTTCGTTTTTATCTAAACCTTGACCATGCAGTTCTTTGGGCAGAATGTTAAACCGAGCCTGTACTATGTCAGGTTACTCGTTAAAGACCCCTACCCTAGGTGAATCAAAATTCAGGGTTGACAAAATTTAGGACCCAGAGTAGAGTGGGGCTCATGTCAACCAGATAGACGAAAGAACGCTCTGGTAGTAGGCGATATGACCTGTAGTTGGTCATAATAACTAACTATAATTACGTTTTCTTTATTTTATACCCTAATTAGGGGTCATTCATAAATTACGTAAGGCATTTAGGGGGGGTATAAGCTCAATATTACTAATTCTTACTATAGGGGAGGGGGGTAAAGAATTTGATCTTATGTAAGTTTTTGAATTTATAATCTACTACTTTCGCGCTACGAAATGGTGCTATTGGATAGCGCCATCTATACTTAGTTCTCAAATTCAGTATTGAATCCTACATAAATCATATGAGGAGTTTGGAGCCAGAGCGGACCAACTGGTATAAACTGAACAGGAACAAAATGGCAATTGAAAATTGAGTACATTTTGTTTATCTCCATAAATGGGCTCCAAATATTTATTTATATTTGAAATTTTAGATAAATATAAAGTTTTTGAAGGCCGTATGATCCATTGTGACTTTGAAAATATATGCACAAAATATTTGTGGACTAAACTTAAACTGCTGCTATCTATCACTGAAGTGAAGAAACTAAGTGATCCACACTGGTTTTGAAAAAAGGGAACCTATGCCAACATCAGGATGGTAATAACTCATTTTCCGAAAAATTGTGGGTTGGTCCGCTCTGGCTCCAAACTCCTCATATGGTCTCAGTACTTCTAGACATTTTTTTATTCTATTGTCACGCTGACTAGGGATTTCCCTATTGCTTGAATTTTTAAAAATAATTGTCATTTTAGTATCATTTATTTATTATACCTGACATGTCTGCATATTTACATCCACTATTATTTAAAGCTTAGGTACAAGCTGCTGAAACTGTCTTTTATTTTATCAATACGATCATTTCTTACGAAAAATTTTTATGCAGGGGTAGGGGGGGGGGGGGGGGGGGGGTCAAATTAGCTTTAAAAAAGATTTTTGAATGGCCCCTTACTGCCGATCTATCGACACAAAATTTAGTATATAGTCAAATATTTATTTTTAGTCAAAACGGTCAGTTTGCTTTGGAGGGAAAGCGAAAAAGTAATTGATTAATTCGTGCTGGCGAAGCACATAGCCCAGTGATTCACCGACAACATTTTTGTTTATTTTTATTTATTTTTTTTTTATTCTATAAAATGGGAGAGGATAAGTTTCACTTATCCGAATATTAGAAAGTGTTTGACCTTTAAATTCAACCGCCGCCTCCACTCTTGGAATAAATTGTACGGATGTGAGATGAATAAAAGATAGGCATCAAAACGCTAAAAATGTTTCTTTTTGTTTTAGTTTTTCGACATGCTAAACAGATGTAGCGATAATTTTGATATTTTTGACTGAAGCCCCATTTTCATTTGAGTTAATTATTCAAAAAAGCCGCCGAAAGCCGTCCAACAAGCCCCGATATCCGGATCTGTATAAGCTTCTGTTCGCCCAGATGTCACACCATTGACCAACACTTTCCAATAAAAAAATTAAATACAATTTTTTTTTTTTTTTATCTCGTGTGATAGCGTCACATCTCATCAATGAGTGTCCCAACTAATAGCTCTCATAAAAATTTAAATGGATCATTATCAAGATGGTCTTTCAAGATTCGTCATCACAGTTCCATGAATCTTGGATGATAAATATCGGATATTCAAGATAAGTGATACGTCACAGGCTGTGATAAAAGCTTTTTTGCTACCACATTTCCTGTAGAAATTTGATCTCTTTTCTTTATTTAAATTTCTACAGTAGTTTTTCGAAAATGGCCCTAAAAAAAATATTATCAATAATTTAAGACGTGCAATTTTTAAGAAAGTACACGTATACAACAAAAAAGAATTCTATTTAACAAACTTTACCTTGGATTTACAAAGGGATACCAATTTTTTAATAATTTTAAATAATATTAATTTCTAATCCAAGGTTTTTCAAATGATATTACTGGGCCAACAGGGAAGATGAATAGAATAGAATTTTAAGAGGACAAATATTAGGGTTATTTGCTTTATTTACACATTTTGATTAAAAAACTAAACATTAAACAAAACAAAAAATTTACAAAGGAACAAAATCATTAAATTAAATACCTAAAACTATTTCTTTTTATTTGGGCGTATTGAAAAATATAAATGATTAAAAGTACCTCCTTGACGCCTCTAACACACAATGCAGACCCCGACAACTCTTCACACTTCAATTCCATCCCAGTCAACTTTCATCTAATTGTTCAACTTCACTATTAACAACTTCTAAGTTGAGGAACGCGGACATATTGTGGAAACTTGTAATAAATGAATAAAACAAACTTATTTTTGAAATATTGTCTATTCCACTAAGGATATTTATACATATAACTACCGGTTTCGGCTTTATACCATCGTCAGGTCTAGTTCATAACTAGACCTGACGATGGTATAAAGCCGAAACCGGTAGTTATATGTATATATATCTTTAGTGGAATAGACAATATTTCAAAAAATCAACTTCACTATATTTAAAACAACTCAATTTTACAGTGCCTTGTTTAAGAGCTAGCTCACGACTCGACTCTCTTCCATTTGTTCTATTTGTTTTCTTGTTTTGTTTTTTTTAAACACCTTGATATAATATATATATTATATTATAATAAAAAAATTACCTCTTTTCTATATTCATTAAAAAGAATGTTCTGTAGTTTTTACATCACAAGGCACTGAACTTCCCCAGTACGAATTATTAAGTTATTTCTCTCTTCTACATAATCATAAAAAAGTGTTGTGCTTAAACAATCAGTAGTTGGACTTAAGGCGGCCACACAGGATCAAGTAAGTCAGTCAGACTTGGCTTGCCAAGCCAGTTTGACAGACTTACTTGATCCTGTGTGGGGTAAATTTGTCAGTTCAAAGGCTTGATGGCGAGTTTGATGGATTTCTGATTTTGTCAGAAATTAATCATCAAACCTTCAAACTTGTAGTCCTGTCCGATAGGGGAAGGTTCCATCTTTATGAGTTGTTGTTGTCAGCGTTTCTTGTGTTTTGATTGTTGTTCATTAGTTAATTTTGTTAAGTTGTATTATTAGTCAAATTAATTATTAATTAGTGGACTCTTTTTTTTTTTTTTTTTTTTTTTTTTTGCATTGGAGGGGGAAATGCTGTGACGCACATCCAGGGAAGGTAGCCCTGGATAGTGTGGGACTCGAGACGGTTCACCATCACCATACCCACTAAAACCCCCTCCTTGCCGATCCTGATTCCCTTCCGCGGAACTGACGGTCTGTCATTACTTCGCGGAAGGGAGGAAGGGTGGCTGGTAACGCCCCTTCTTCTGTTTTATTACCGCTACTGTTCCTTGTCAGCCCTCTCCTGAAGGGCCAACCCGCCCATGATGAGCGCTGCAAAATCGCAGCCTTCATCCCACGACTCCTGGGAGCGCAGCATAGCGTCCACGTAACTGGTAGCAGTCAGTGGGGCGCCCATGCTGCACTCCAGATTTTTCCTTCCCTCCTCAAATCTGGGGCATTTGAGGAGGACATGCTCCGCCGACTCCGTCTCACCAAGGCACGCGGGGCAGTCTGGTGTTGTTGCTGCCCCGATTTTGTGGAGGTACCCCCGGAACCCACCGTGTCCCGTGAGTACCTGGGTGAGGTGGTAATTCACCTCCCCATGCTTTCTGGTGAGCCAAGGCTCGACTCGAGGGATGAGCCGATGGGTCCACCGTCCCTTTGTGGACTTGTCCCATTCTTCCTGCCACTCCCTAATTGTCCTGGCCCTCTCTGGCTCTGCTGGACCAGGGCTGGCCCCCGCGTCCTGATAGAAGACCCGGTTTCCCCTGTGGTCGAAGCGCTGCACCACCTCTTCCACCTTAACCGGGTCTTGTTTCCTTTTGAAGTGTCGCGTACGTTCCCGTGCCAAGAGGTCAATGGGGGGCAGCCCAGCAATTACATAGGCAGCGTCGCCAGAAACTGTTCGGTAGGCGCATGCGACTCTCAGTGCGCTTCGCCTGTGAGCGGGGGCGATCAGCCTCAGGTATGAGGGAATCCTCGTTGCATCTGCCCATGTCGGGGCCCCGTGCAGAAGGATGGAAGTGCTGACTCCTGCCAGCAGTCTTCTCCTGCTCTGCCTAGGGCCACCGACGTTGGGCAGAATTCTCGAAATCGCCGCCGATGTCCTGGCGGCCTTCGCTCCCACGTATTTGAGGTGCTCCCTAAAAGTGAGCCTCTGATCCAGCATTACTCCCAGGTACCTGATTGCCGGTTGGGTCTCGATAGTATAACCCTGGAAGGTCAGTGACATGTGGACTCTAGTGTTAATTTTCAAATGTATATAATAATCAGTTAACATAATGGACGCAAGAACCTGAAGAAAAGATAAATTCACTGAATTAATTGAACTTTATCGATCCTTCCCAGCAACAGGGATAAGAAGAATGCTGACTATGACCAATTACTCACGAAGGTTCATGAGATAGAGCCAAGCCTTGAGTACGCCGTCCTTCGGATGGGACATTAATCCTGTACGATGTCTGAAACTCGTTAAAGACCCCTACTATTTTCTATCGAACTGCGGAGGAAGGTATTGTTTTTAACAATTTTATATGTATGTATATCTGTAGGTAGGTATGTTATATTATATAATGAAT
Organism: Aradus depressus; assembly: GCA_963662175.1. Lineage (NCBI taxonomy): Eukaryota > Metazoa > Arthropoda > Insecta > Hemiptera > Aradidae > Aradus > Aradus depressus. The sequence goes on from OY759222.1 coordinate 9,797,886, forward strand.
GTAATCTATTAATTTTCCACAAAATCAGTCGAAGGAAAGGGGATCAGAGAAAGGAGACACCTTGACTCAAATACCCAAATTACTGATACCTACCTGACACTTTCTGTGAAACACAAAAAAATTATCCTTTTTCTTCTTTTTTTATTAATTTTTTAAAAATAATATCTATTTCACGAAATATATGGATGTATTTCGGTATTGCTACCAACTTCAGCCATGACTTAACAAATACAGTATTTCTCAAGTATATTATATATAATTTGTAAAATTGACAATATTTTTAAAACATACGTTTTCTTTATTTTTTACCCTAAATACTACCGATATATCGACACAAAATTTAGTATGATGATTTAAAAGCCACTATGTAAGTCAAATATTTAGTTTTAGTTCAAATGGTCGATTGGCTTTGGAGAGAGAGCGGAAACTGGTCTTCAAATAATTAAGTAAATTTTGAAATTGCCTCAAGTACATATCCAACTGTTGAATTTAATTTGAACGATTTGGTGTTTTTAGATGGATCCTTATTATTACATATGGAGGGGGCCGGTAGCTCAGTGGTATGCGTGCTTGCCTTCTGAGCTCAAGAACGCGGGTTCGAAACCCGACCGAGGCCCTTACTTTATTTTATCTGGGAGGTTGAATAAACTTAAGTACGCCGTCCTTTGGATGGGACGTTAAGCGATGGTCCCGAGCCTGTACGATGACAGGTACTCGTTAAAGACTCCTGCCCTAGGTGAATGAAAATTTAGGGTAGGCAAAATTTAGGACTCCCACAGGGTAGTTATTAGTTTCTCAGCCAAATCATATTAACTCTTATGACAGCTCAGTAGTATGTGTGCTTGCTTTCTGAGCTCAAGATCGTGGGTTCGAAACCCGGCCGAGGCCCTTAGTTTATTTTATCTAGAAGGTAAAATAAACTTAAGCACGAGACGTTAAGCGATGGTCTAGAGCCTTTACGATGTCAGGTACTCTTTAAAGACCCCTGCCTTAGGTGAATAAAAATTTAGGACTCTCACAGTAGAGTCGGGCTCATGTCCACCAGAGTGACGAAAGAGCGCTCTGGTAATAGGAAATATGACCTCGTAGTTAAAGCCTAGGCATGAGTCATAAATCCTAACCTAACGGGCCATGGTGGCCGTGCGGGCTAGAGCATAGGGCTTTGGTCGCATGGTCTCACCTTGGTTTGCGGGTTCGAATCCCGTCCGGGAGTGAGTTTTATTTTTTAGATAGAACTCCCTCCCGGGGCCATGGATATCGTAAATAACTAGATAACACAGTGATATGGCTAATATGTCGTACATAAAGCAAAAAAAAAAAATTATTATAATAAATAATATTATAACATATATTATGACATATTATTACATATTGTAAATGAGTAGTTCTCATTTAAAAATGTAATTTGTTAAGTGTAAAGACTCTTTGCCTGATAAATAAACCAAACATTCCTCCATTCTTGACAAGACAGATGTCACACGATTGTCCAACCTATAAAAAATGTAATAATAACAATTTTAATAACCTGTGATAGCGTCACATCTCATCAATGGGTGTCGGAGTTAATAACTGTCATAAAATTGTAATTAGGTCTTTATCAAGATGATCTTTGAAACTTAAAATTCGTCATCACACTTCCATAAATGTGGTCTATCATCATTTTTAATTTTTCATTTTGAAATTTTTGCCTCGACGTTTTAATTGCTAAGAGCTGCCTTCACTATTAATATTTTTCGTGATAAGAAATTTATGTTAATAATATACACTGGTTCCTTCAAAGTAGCGCATAGAAAGCCCTCAATAAACTTTAAATAATGGCATTTTCAGATTTTAATTGAATAAACATGAATGATAACTATCCGAAAATCTATATACATGATAATTGTGACATTAATAATAATGTACATGTACTTCGTCCTTTGGATGGTCCCGAGCCTGTACGATGTCAGATGCTCGTTAAAGACCCCTGCCCTAGGTGAATATAAATTTAGGTTAGGCAAAATATAGGACTCCCATAGTAGAGTCGGGCTCATGTCCACCAAAGTGACGAAAGAGCGCTCTGGTAGTAGGCGATATGACCTAGTAGTTAAAGCCCGGGCATGAGTCATAAAACCTAACCTAACCTCTATTATTGATAGTTTTTGTAAAAAATAATGAAAATGAAGAAAAAACAAATATTAGTTATGCGGCCATTACATGATTATCTTATACCAACCACCTTTCTACAGATCACTTCTCTCCCCCTCTCCCCCCTCAAAGTTATTTCATACTGGCATTACTGGGTATATGAAATAAAATTAAATTTTATTCTGGGACCGAGGTCCCCTAAGAATAAATACATGAGTCACTGAACAGAGCAACAAATACAAATAAAATAAAATATCAGTAATGAGATAAAAGTGCTAAAGTGGATAGAAACAAGGACAAAAGGAATATAACTAAATAAGAAAATACAATAAAATAGATAATGATGAAATAAGTAAAAAAAAATATAAAATAAAATAATAATACAAAAATAATTCAAATTAACAGCTTCATTATGAAGAGATCATACGAAAATAAATGTATATAAATAAATATGTAAATAGAAGAAGATAAAATAAATTTAAAAACTATATACAAATCAAGATTATGAAGGAGGAGGAAATCTAGACCAGGCTGCAATAAAAGTAATTTAAGAAAACTGATGAAAAAAAGAAATATAATAAAAGGATTAAGATGAAAAAATGAATAAAATAAATACGAAAAAAAAAATTGATGTTACATGAATATCACTCTCGTTTTGAGAAGGGGGGGGTGGAGAGAGAGTGATCATATATATTTTACTGAAGCTATATCGATACATATAGGGGAGGTGTAGAGAGAGAGAGTGATCAGATATATTTTACTAAAGTTATATATCGATACATATAGGGGAGGTGTAGAGAGAGAGAGAGAGAGTGATCAGATATATTTTACTAAAGTTATATATCGATACATATAGGGGAGGTGGAGAGAGAGAGAGAGAGAGTGATCAGATATATTTTATTGAAGCTATATATCGATACATATAGGGGAGGTGGAGAGAGAGAGAGAGTGATCAGACATATTTTACTAAAGTTATATATCGATACATATAGGGGAGGTGAAAAGAGAGTGATCAGATATATTTTACTGAAGCTATATATCGATACATATAGGGGAGGTGGAGAGAGAGAGAGAGAGTGATCAGATATATTTTACTAAAGTTATATATCGATACATATAGGGGAGGTGGAGAGAGAGAGAGAGAGAGTGATCAGATATATTTTACTAAAGTTATATATCGATACATATAGGGGAGGTGGGGAGAGAGAG